>CANTUQ010000110.1:4597500-5797500 GCA_947683425.1 Excoecaria cochinchinensis
CTGAGAGTTCTTCGGTTGATCGCTCCCTGAGAGGTCTTCGGCTGGTTAGTCCCTAAGAGGTCTTTGGCTAGCTGGCCCCTGAGAGGTCTTTTGCTGGTTGCCCCCTGAGAGGTCTTTGGCTGGCTGCCCTTTGAGAGGTCTTTGGCTACACTAGCTGCCCCTTGAGAGGCTTTTGGCTGGCTGCCCCTTGAGAGGTCTTCAGATGGATGCCCCCTGAGTGGTCTTTGGTTGATTGCCCCCTGAGAGGTCTTTGCTTTGTTGCCCCCTGAGAGGTCTTCGGTTGATCACCCCCTGAGAGGTCTTCGACTGGCTGCCCCCTGAGTGGTCTTCGGCTGGCTGCCCCCTGAGAGGTCTTTGGCTGGCTGCCCCCTGAGAGGTCTTCAGCTGGCTGCCCCCTGAGAGGTCTTCGATTGATCGCCCCCTGAAAGGTCTTTGGTTGATCGCCCCCTAAGAGGTCTTTGGCTAGTTGTCCCCTGAGAGCTCTTTGGCCGGTTGCTTGGATTGGTGCTTTGACTAATATAATCACACGCCTTTTGTCGGTGTCCTCATCAAATCTCACTTACTACAAAAACTTAGAAAGCCAAATATGCAAGAATAATTGGAGAGCATGCACGTAAAATTTATGTGTCAAGCCGCAATGTAGGACAAGAATTCATCTAAGTGGATTTGGAGGCGGCAATCGGTTTGGTCGCAATTTACAGTAAGATCGATGCCCTCTAGAATTGCTTTTGAATTTCATCCCTTTGGAGTCGCCACCCAATTTACGAGAAATTGCGAAAGGTCATCTAACCTCTATGGTCTAAACCAGAGATGGTGTTCGGGACTTCACTGTTATTTATGTCTTGGTTAATTATAAATGAGTTTTTTGATTCATAAAATTCTATCCCTTATCTCATAAGGTTAATGCATTTAATTTAAAAGCACATTGCAAGCATTCGAAGGCAGTAAATAAATGCTATAAAGAAAGCGATAAATAAAATGATAAAGAAAAGCGGTAAACACGCCAAGCAAATCATTTAGAAGATGAAAAATTGGGACAGAATACAATCCGAAATGAAAAGAAAAGCTAAAATAAAGTTTCCCCAAAAATAATTAATTACAAGTGCCCAAAAATATAAACATTAAATAATCAAAAAAAATTAATCAAAAGAAATAACATGCATAAATCGGGATATTTATTTGACCTGTAAACATTGGTTCCCTTATACTCACTTAAAGAGGGATCGAAGAGTTATTTTGACCATTGGGTCGAAAACCGGGATGAGTGATTCCTTTTTTAGAAAATTTAACAATTCATTTTTATCTTGTGACATTTTTACATTTCTTGGCTAAAATGAGGGACATTGGTCCCAATTTTATTAACAATATCCCAATTTAGTTGTAAAAATATTTTTGTAACTTTTTATCTTACACGCATATAAATAAAAAATAACATTTTTATTTACAAGAACAAAACACAATCATACAAATGAGGGATAGGAAAGGTCTCACCGAACGGCGTAGTCTGCTATGCTTTGTGACCCTTTCGCTTGGTCACAAAGATACTCATGCAAACAATGTCACATTTTAAACCCCACATAAGAAAAACAACAATTAATGTATTAATAATAATTCTATAATCAACCAAAATAAATACAGAGACAAGAGAAAATGCAAAACATAGCTAACACATGCGTATGTAATAAAACGGATTAAATTAGACATGTCAATTTAATACGCAAACAATTTACAGGCAAAGCGAATTAAAATTTAGTCATGCAAAAATTATATAACAATAACATTAACAAAAACAGTAATAATAACAATAATAATAATAATAATAATAATAATAATAATAATAATAATAATAATAATAATAGTAATAGTAAAATAACGGTAATTATAAAATAATGAAATAATAATAATAATAATAATAATAATAATAATATAATAATAATGGCATTAATAATAATAATAATAATAATAATAATAATAATAATAATAATAATAATAATAATAATAATGGCAAACAATAATAATAATAATAATAATAATAATAATAATAACCGCAAATATAATAACAATAAGAATAATAATAATAATAACATTGATACAACATCAATAATAATAATAATAATAATAATAATAATAATAATAATAGTAATAATAATAATAATAATAATAATAATAATAATAATAATAATAATAATAATAATAAAGAAAATGATGATAATGCAATAATAAAATGGAAAATAAAAATAATAACAAAATAAATAATAATAATAATAATAATAATAATAATAATAATATTAAAATAATAATGATAACAGTAACACTAAAACGAATACCAAATAATAATAAGATAAATATTAATAATAATAATAATAATAATAAAGTAAATGATTATATTAACAGTACAATAATAATAATAATTGTAACACCCGCTACCTATACGTAGGCGATCCCATCCGATAAGAAGTGAGATGCCGTATGGGTAAAGGTGTCACCACACAGATACAGGATAAAAATACATTCATACACGAACATACATACCGAAATACAGAGTAATTAAAATTTTACAAAACCATTCATGAAAGAAGTAGATCATGCATTAATATAACAGAAAACATTACATTATTGTTTGATCAACCCAAAGGTACAAAAGATAATTATATAACCAAAAATATACATATACATATGCGGAAGCTATTACAAACTAACATAAGAGAGTTCTATACAAAAAGAATCATCAAGCTACGAAATTAAGCCCTACACTAAAAACCCAGCTATGTTGGCCCGGCTGCGACGACTCTCCCAAGGCAACTCTTTCCACACCTGCACGGGTAAACACACCGTGCTAAGCGATAAACGCTTAATGGAGACCCCCTGCACTTTGTAAGTCTGGAGCAGACTCAGTGCAGCTCAAGAGAGCACCCCCCCGCACTTTGTAAGTGTGGAGCAGACTCGGTGCAGCTCAAGAGATCACTTTCCGCGTTTTGTAAGTCTGGAGCAGGCTCGGCGCATATCCATTTGAGGATGGCACCCAAACATTTTGTAAGCCTAGAGCAGAATTGGTGTAGCTCAAGAGAGCACTTCCTGCATTTTGTAAGTCTGGAGCAGGCTAGGCGCATCGCAATTTGAGAGTGGCACCCAAACACTTCGTAAGTCTAGAACAGACTCGGTGCTGCTCAAGAGGGCACTGCTCGCGTTTTGTAAGTCTGGAGCAGACTCGATGCATCGTCATTGAAGGATGGCACCCAAGCACTTTTTAAGTTTGGAGCAAACTCGGTGCAGCTCAGAAGAGCGATCTTTGCACTTTGTAAGTCTGCAGCGGACTCGATGCAGCTTAGGAGAGCACTTCTCGCATTTTACAAGTCTGAAGAAGACTCGGCGCATCGCCATAAGAGGATGGCACTCGCACTTTATAAGTCTGGAGCAGACTCGGTGCAGCTAAAGAGAGCACTTCTCGCGTTTTGTAAGTTTGGAGCAGACTCGATGCATCGCCATTGAGGGATGGCACCCAAGCACTTTATAAGTTTAGAGCAAACTCGGTGAGGCTCAGGAGAGCAATATTTGCAGTTTGTAAGTCTAGAGCAAACTCGGTGCAGCTCAGGAGAGCAATTCTTGCGTTTTGTAAGTCTGGAGCAGACTCGACGCATCATCCAGAAGGATGAAAATTGCTCCGCAGTCTATATGGTGACTTAGAAAGATAATTTCATTCTCATGGTAGCAGGGAGGAGGCAGCCTCAAGTACGCGCTTCTTTCCCTTTGCTGATTTTTGGCTCACCTAAGCATCTATGCACTAGCCTCCCCAAAATTGGGGGCAACTGTAGACACCGGGTCCAGAGACAGCTCAGATCAGGATTACCCAATGATGAAATTAAGTGTATCTCTTTATAGGCAAAAATGAAAGTTGGAAGTGATGGTTTCCTTGTCAAATTGATTTATTAAAAATAAAAAAAAATGTGGTTTGAAAATATTTTAAAAATGTTTTAAAAAATTATTTTAAGATAAAAAAAAGTGAGTTTTGAAATTATAGTGTTTTAACAAAAATTTTAAAAAAAAATCGCGAGCGTCGGCGTGCGGCAGACAATTAGGAGCGCGAGCGGGCGTCCCTCCCCCGCCCGACGCATGCCTGACAGCCCGTAGTCCGTTTTTTTGCCCAATTTTATGTTTTTCTTTGATTTTTTTGTAGAATTTAATTTTTTAAACCTTTTATTTTCCAACCCTTCAATTTCTTCAGTTTTTTTTGTTATTATGGGAATTAAATTGATCTAATTTAATTCATTAAAAATATGATTTATTGGGTTTTATTTGGAAGGTATAAAATGAATTTTTTTGGTAGAATTTAGGGGGGATTTTTCTTAAGAAAAATATGTTTTCTTTCACATTCTTCTTTTTTCTTCTTCTTCAAGAACAAAATTCCCCAAATATTTTGAATTTTTCTTCAATCAATTCTTGAGGCAAATAAATTAATTATTTGTTCTTGTGAATTTTCTTATTTATTTTTTACAATTTTTTCCTTAAGACAAATTTGTTTTTGGGATAAAATTTTGCTATATATTTTATTTTTATAAATCAAGACAAGGAAATTGATCATCTACCATTATTCATCACATCAAATTTTGAGGGTAAGCATTTTTGGCTCAATTTTTAATTTAATATTTAATTTAATTTTTGTTTACAATTAATTAGTCATCATCTAGATTTTTAATCTTTTGTTGCTTTTTAATTTGTTTATGAAATCTAATTATGTGATTTGATATTCTTTATTATTATTATTATTATTATTATTATTATTATTATTATTATTATTATTATTATTATTATTATTATTATTATTATTATTATTTCTTATTTCTTATGTTCTTATTTAATTATTCATATTATTATTATTATCATTATTTTTATTCTTATGTTCTTATTTGATTGTTTATTGTTATTATTATTATTATTATTATTTTTGTTTAACATGCTTTAACATGTTTTGTTTATTTTAATTTTTTTTTTCACTTTTGCTTGCTTGATTGTTTATCTTCTTTATTGTTCATTAATATTATTTGCCATTGTTATCATTATTATTATCATCATTATTTTTATCATTTATGCTTTTTGTGCATGTTGAATTTTATTCTTGTTATTATCTATACTTTTTATGCATGTTGAATTTTATTCTTGTTATTATCTATCCTTTTTATGCATGTTGAATTTCATTTTTATTATTATTTATGTTTTTATGCATGGTGAGCTTTATTCTTGTTATCATTTTTGTTTTTTATGCTTGTTGAATTATTATGTTGTGTTATTTATTTTTATTTTGTCATTTGATTGATTTGTCATACATGAGCATTTTTATTTTATTTATTTTAATTCATTTCTACATGTTACAAGTTTAAATTCATTTTTTATTACTAACATTACTTTTATTTATTTTTTTATTTCAATACTTATTTTTCATGTGTGAGTTTTTCAATGGCAAGTGGGAGCCCATGGAGGTGTGAAGCTACCATTTTGGTGGAATTTATGTTTTTAGCATTTTTAGCATTTTTAGTATTATTATTATTTTTGCTTTTATTCGTTTTTTTATTATGTAATTCATAATAAATTTATTTTTTTATTACACGTTAATTAAAAAATCACAAAAAAGTTTATATTAATAAATTGGGATTTTATTAATAAAATGGGACCAATGTCCTAATTTCAACCAATAAAAATTCACTTCAAAAA
Organism: Excoecaria cochinchinensis; assembly: GCA_947683425.1. Lineage (NCBI taxonomy): Eukaryota > Viridiplantae > Streptophyta > Magnoliopsida > Malpighiales > Euphorbiaceae > Excoecaria > Excoecaria cochinchinensis. The sequence continues at coordinate 4,603,207 of CANTUQ010000110.1, forward strand.
GGAAGAGTTAAATTTTCTCAAAATGGGATAGCTACAATAGAATAAGAATAATAACAACCAATACAAACACATGATAACACTAATAATAATAGTACTGCTAAAGTAGAAGTAACATTAACCGAAATAATAATAATCATAATAATAACAACAATATAACAATATAATAATAATAATAATAATAATAATAATAATAATAACAACGATACAATAATGATAAATAGTAATAATAATACTAGCAACAAACAATCATTTTGATAACAATGAAAATATGACTAAAAAAGGTGGCAATGATAATCATAAAACAAATAATAATATCAACAGCAAATAATCAACTATACGAGAATAATAGTAGTAATAATAGTAAAAATAATAATATTAACAGTAAAGGCAAACAAAATGAGGTGATAAATATGGGTCCAAGAATGTTTACCCTCCAATTTTGATAATATAGAAGCAAGATGTTCGAATTCGACTTCCCTTGTCAAAGTTTAAAGCAAACTCGAAATAACTCTGAAAAACTTAAAGGAAAGCAAATGATTTTTTGTGTATTTTTGTTTGACAATAAGCTCAAGGTAAGGGAATTGGTTTTCCTATCTCAAGGTAAATTCAAACCCAAAAAATGTTCTTCTGGGTTGAAGAAAAATCAGAGAAGAAGGTTTTAGTTTTTTGAAAGAGTTTTCTTTTTGCTCTCTACTTTTTTTTTTTTGTTTTTTCTCTCCGAAAAATCCCATCCTCCTTTGAAAATGAAACATTATTGCTCTTTATTTTTTTTTTGTCTTCCTAAAAGGAAAAAGGACAAAAACCCCTTTCAATTTCCTTCCCCCAAAAAGACCCTGAAAGTTAAAAATAACGGTCTTCAAAATTTTTGAAAATACAGGTTTTGCAGGTACTGGGGCGCAGCAACTCGAGGTGTTGCCCCCTCGGGGGAGGCCACACACGGAAGAAGCGACGTGCGGCCTGGAGGCCGCATGCGAAAAAGGGACGACGGCCGCACATCGAGGCTGCGAGGCGCAGCCTCGCTAGAGGCCGCGCCTTGCGTGCAGCCTCACGCTCGCCCACCCGCGGGCACTGTGCCTAGCGCGCCCCTTCACGCAGGCGCCACGCCGTCACGTGGTCGCAAGCCACTGAAAGCCCCCAAAACTAAAAATAAAAATAAAAAATAAAAAATAAAAATAAGGACTTTTTCCAAAATAGAATTTTTATTTTAAAAAAGGAAATTCTTGACAAGGGAAACATCAGTTCTAACATTTTTGCCTGTGAACAAGTAATAATTTGCAGCATCAAGTAATTCTGATCTTGGATCGCTTCGGGGACCGGTGTCTGCATATACATACATTTTATGGTATCTCATCATACTCTGACATCATTATTCATGTGATTCACATCCATATACCATTACATGCCGTAAATTTCATGATTTTATCATGGTACACATGGATAAGCCCATACATACCATTCGGCCAACATACTAATTTTTCACTATCAATTATTTTCATCAACTTTAACATTTATTTAGGTCATTTTCATGTTGTATAACATAGCCATGCCATTATTTGTCATAAAAACACATCAAAATCATACCTTTATGTGTGATATCCATTCGGTCATACATGCACATCATGTATCATGTAACTTTTACATGCTCTAACACATACCATTAAATAGATCTCATGCCAAATATCATGTATACATCACAAACATGCAATAAGCATCATCAAAACACATAGAAATCACATGAAACCCATTCGGCCTACATAGTAACTTTTCATACAAATTTTATTTTCTGACTTTAAGAATTCATATTTTTCAACATCCCCAAGGATGAATATCAAGTTATTTTCAATTAAACATGCCTTTATCACATACTTTGTTAACAAACATAACTTAAATCACATAATATACAATGGAAATAGATGGAGTTTGCAATCACAAACCTTAGATCCTTATAATACACCTCTCAATACTGCTTTTCTCTATCCTTTGTTCGATTAGAAGTTCCTTCACCTTGATGACCTAACCATGGTCAAACACAAAGATGAAGATTTCATCAAAACCAAGCTTCTTTTCAACAAATAAAACTTCATAAACATCTTATTCACATCCTAAAGTATCTTTAGGAATCCTTGAACCAAATTAAAAACACCTAAATCACTTACCTCAAAATCACACCTTAACTTTCAAGTCTTGATTTAACCCACTTTTAAAACTTCAAATGGACTTTTAAGACCACCCATGGAATCTAGAGGAGCTGAAATATGTTAGGCCGGCTTAAATATGGGGTGAGATTGAGAGACAATGGAAGAAAAATGAAGGAGAAGTAAAGAAGATGAATTCGGCCAAGGGAGGGAGGAGGTGAGGTTGTAACCATAGGAGAAACCTAGAGATTTCCAGAAAATATGATGTATTTATATGGGTTTAATTAAACCAAACTAGGTCCAACTGAAGTGGTCGAACCGGTTTGGGTTAATTTTTAGTTTTCGGGTCTTTTTTCTCTGTTTTAGGGTAACTGAGTGTTCCTCAACTCATTTTCACTCTCAATCAATTCCATCATCTTAAGATATCAAATATAGCCTCCACACAAAATTTTAGCTCAATCAGAGTCAATTTGGGGCCCGATTCACCTAAATCGGTTTGGTTCGATTCAGTTCGGTTCTGCCGTAAATTACCATTCTAATGCTCTCAAAAATTTCTAAAAATCATTCTTAGCCTTTAAACTTACCACAGTATACCCTTTTATCCACTCTAACCATATTTAAAATTTTGGACAAAGTTCAATCAAACTTTGGTTCAATCGAACCGAACTAGAGGCAAACTTCAGACTGACTTTCGGGGACCGATTTGACCTTATTTTCGCACCAAATATACCACTAGACTCCTGACAATCCACAAATCGATTCCACGGAATAATATTTTTTTAGCATACAACTGCTACAGTTAGCTATACTGCTGCCTAATATGTCACCCATCTAAGAATTGCTATGCCTCTAGCACGTTTAACCTCTAAACTCTACTATACTTAAGACACAGGAATAATCATATCATGCCACAAACCAGACAACAGACTCTACATAAAACACTGAATACTTCTAGGCTAACATACAGGCCATTACAACTCTCCCCTACCAATTAAAATTTCATCCTCAAAATTTACCTGTACAGAATAGCTGGGGATACTGTTATCTCATCAACTCCTTGGGTTCCCACGTTGCTTTTTCAACATTGTGGTGATTCCAAATAACCTTCACCAATGGGATCCGCTTGCTTCTGAGTTACTTCACTTCTTTGGCAAGAATCTTAACTGGGTACTCTTCATAGGTCATGTCTGGCTGAACTCGAATCTCTTTAGGCTTGATGAAATAACTGGTGTCTGATCGATACCTTCTCAGCATGGAGACATGGAAGACATCATGAATCTTTTCTAAATCTTGTGGAAGCTTCAGTTTATAGGCTACTGGTCCAACCCGTTGCACAATCTCATAGGGACCAATGAATCTTGGACTTAGCTTGCCTTTCTTTCCAAATCTGAGAATCCTTTTCCACGGTGAGACCTTCGAAAATACCTTGTCTCCCACTTGAAATTCTACATCTTTTCTCTTTAAGTCTGCAAAAGATTTCTGTCGGTCCATGGCTTCTTTCAATCTGTCTTTAATCACTCGAACCTTCTCTTCAGTTTCCCGAACCAAATCTGCCACAATCTTTTTCTCACTGAGTTCTGACCAACAGAGGGGAGTTCTGCACTTCCTACCATATAAATCTTCATAAGGAGTCATCTTGATACAAGTCTGGTAACTGTTGTTGTAGGCAAACTCTCCTAATGGCAAATACTTTTTCCAACTGTTACCAAACTCAAGCACACAGCATCTGAGTATATCCTCCAAAATCTGAATCACACGCTTAGATTGTCCATCTGTCTGAGGATAGAAAGCTGTGCTTAAGTGTAATCTTGTCTCCAAAGCTTCCTAAAGTCTCTTCCAAAATTGAGAAGTAAATCTCGGATCGTGATCTGAAATGATGGAGGATGGTGTGAGCACCGTGTCCCGAGGCGGTCCAGATCAGAGATTACCCGATGAAGAAATAGATGTCCATTTCCAAATGAATGGATGAAATTCATAGACTTTGGTCCTTTAGATTCACGAGAATTAAAGATTTTCATTTCCAAGGGAAAGGAATAGAAAAATTGAGAGGTTTTAGCTTGAAAAATGGTTTTTTCCTCCACGGACGACCAGCCCGTCTGTCACGGGACGCCCGTCTGTCGCTGAGGCGATCTGTCTCTCGCTATGAGGGATGGGCCATCAGTGAGGTGAGTGACGGACACGTGTCGGTAAATCGACGCCCGTCCATCCGGTCCGTGCCTCGCTCTGTCGGTGGCCAAATGACCGCGCATGTCCTTTTAATAGACGCCCGTCGGTGGGCCTCAGACGCCCGTCGGTCGCGGATTTGCTGGCCGGATTTCTTGGAATCAGTTAAGATTCTTTTCCTATTTCCTATTGGAAATAGGATTTAGGGTTTTACCAAGGAGGAGCCTATAAAAAGGCATTTTTTACCTCATTTGGGGGCTCTTTTTTTTGGGGGGCGTTTCTTCTTTTTTTTGTTTTTTTTTGGAAGGGAAAATTTCCCTATTTTTTCTAAGAAATCCAAAAAGTTCATTTCTTTCAAGGTTTTTTTATCTCACAAAAGTTATTTTCATCTTTTTACTCTTTTGTTTTTACGAATTTAATTAAATTGAGGGAACAAAAATCAATTAGTTTCCATCAATTTTTATTGATTCCCATATTCAAATTTTGTTAGCTTTCATCAAGAAAGAAATATAAATTTTCTTTCCTTGATTTTTGCTCAATTCTCGTGAAGCGTGCGGGACTAAAAACCATTCAAATATTCATCCTAAAAGGTAAAATTCGAGGGTAAAAATTCTGGACTGAACATTTGGTTGAGTTATTTTAATTATTTGCATTTATTTCTGAATTTTGAGTGAAACAAATTGTTTTCTTGTGAAAATTTTGCTTTTTTATCATTTTTTTTAGGAACAGGGGTGACCTACGGGCAGTAAGGTCACAGACGCCCGTCTCTAGATTGAGCGACGGAACATATGTGATGAGCTGCGCTGCCTGCCGGTCACACAAGGGACGCTTATCGGTCACGTACTGATGATCGTCCCTAGGCTTCTTTCTCATCTTTTTAACCATTTTCATTTATTCCTTTCATCCTTTATTTTCTTTTATGTTTAAAATTTCTTTTGGGCTTTCTTTCATCTTATTTTATTTTATTTCGCTTCAGTATTTTATTTAGTGTTATCTTTATTTTGGATTTTTTGGTACTAATATTTTTGTTTAGTTCGCAAGATGATATTATTTTGTTCCTTGGGTGGTTTGAACTTGAGATGATGATCGCTATGCGAACCATGAGGAGTTCTGTTAGGTTTAATTCTTTAACCTTTGTTGTTTATTTATTCATTTACTTATCTTTATTATTTGTCTTTATTTTATATAAATTGTTTTTTTTTATCTCGTTATAATAAAAATGAGCTAATGTTTTGTAGTAATTAATTTGGGATTCTTATAAAAATTGAGGACCAACGTCCTATTTTCATACAATAAATCCACCACCAAAAAATATAATTTTTTATAATAAATGCATGCGATGACCAATGTCCCCATTATTAACGAATATCCCGTTTTATGCATGTCTTGCACCTTTATAATGGGAGTTGTATTCCGCTCCTAGTGTTATTGTATTTTATTTTGTATGGACATTTTTATTATGTTTTATTTATCGCTTTTGACATGGATGATTACGCGTTTAATTAAATTATATCGTGTGGAGAGAGAGTGAAATAATAAACTCAAAATTTAATCGTAAAATTAATCAAGGTATAAATAAATGAGAAGTCCCGAACCTACTCTGGTCTTTGGGCTCAACGAGGTGAGAGGTCCATCTGATAATTCATTGGAAAATGATCTCCAAGACACCTCTTGTGTCCCATCAAAAGACTTAATTAATAATCCTAGGCTCCATAGGGTTAGAGGGTCATTGCCAATGTCCTATTGGGGTGTTCGCCTCCAAGATTCCATTGGCTTGCCCAAAATGGATATATGCGCCATCTTAGGCTCACTGAGGCGAGACGAACTTTCCCAATGTTTTATTGGATGGTGACTCCATGAGACGTCCTTGTTGCCCAAAATAAATGCACTTGTAATTCATTGCAAGTTGTCAACGGACCTCACTTGCCCAATCACCCTTAAGAGGGCGGTCAAGGGGCGCCCGCGGGGTCCGGCGCGCGTCACAGATGGGATACCATGCAATCTCACAATCTCACTAATATACAACTCAGCCAGCTTGGATAATGGGTAATCCATTCTGATAGGCAAGAAGTGAGTTGATTTAGTGAGTCAGTCAACAATCACCCAAACTGCATCATGCTTCTTCCTACTAAGTGGAAATCCTGACACAAAGTCCATGGTTACCCTATCCCATTTCCATTCAGGTATCGTGATAGGCTAAAGCAAACTTGAAGGAACCTGATGCTCTGCCTTAACCTGCTGACAAATCAAATACTTGCTCACAAATTCTTTCACATCATGTTTCATACTAGGCCACCAGTAAAGCATCTTCAAATCCTGATACATCTTATTACTACTAGGATGCATGGAAAAGCTGCTATGATGAGCTTCTGACAGAATATTCCTTCTCAAATCGGCCTGATCAGTAACACACAGTCTCTGCTTATAATATAACCCATCAACTAGACCCAAAGAGTAATAACTGACATGGCCATCTTTCCCCTAAGACATAATGGAGGACAACTAATCATCCTGCTTTTGAGCATCTTTTACTTGCTGGAGGAAATCTAGCTTTACTTGCATCTCTGCTATCAAGAATCCATCATCTGCCACACCTGAACTAACATTCATAGCCCGTAAAGAAGCCATGAACTTCCTACTAAGAGCATCTGCTACAATGTTGGCTTTACCAGGATGATAGTCAATAAAACACTCATAATCCTTAATCAGCTCTAGCCAATACCTTTGTCTTACATAAAGCTCCTTCTGAGTGAGCAAATATTTAAGACTTTTATGATCTGTGTCGATGTAGCATTTTTAACCATAAAGGTAATGTCTCCAGATCTTCAATGCAAATACAATGGCTGCCAACTCAAGATCACGAGTAGGATAATTCTTCTCATGAGTCTTAAGTTGTCGGGAGGCATAAGCAATCACCTTGCCTTCCAGCATCAATACAAAACCCAAACCATTTTTAGAAGCATCACTATAGATCACAAAGTCTTTACGAGATTCAGGTTGCACTAGCATTGGAGCTTCAGTTAACATACACTTAAGCTTCTCAAAGCTTTCTTGACATTTATCTGACCATGTAAACCTGACATTCTTCTGTAGCAATCGAGTCAGAGGAGCTGCAATGGAAAAAAAACCCTTAAGAAATCTTCTGTAGTAGCCTGCCAACCGAAGGAAGGTTCTAACCTCTGTGACACTCCTAGGTGTTCTCTAGTGTAAGATTGATTCAATCTTTTTAGGATCAACCTTGATACAATCTGCTGATACTACATGTCCTAAAAATGATACTTCATTCAGCCAGAATTTACATTTACTGAAATTGGCATAAAGCTATCTATCTCTCAAAGTATGCAGAACAATCCTCAAATGCTCATCATGCTTCTCTGGAGTCTTCGAATGCACCAAGTTATCATCAATCAAGACTACCACAAACCGATCCAAATAAGGATGGGAAATCCTATTTATCAGGTCCATGAAAGCTGCAGGAGCATTCGTTAATCCAAAAGGCATGACCATGAACTCATAATGACCATACCTAGTGCAAAAAGCTGTCTTTGGTACATCTGCTTCTTTAATATTTAACTGATGGTAGCCAGATCTTAAATCAATCTTTGAAAACACACCGGCACCCTTATTGATCAAACAAGTCATCGATCCGAGGTAGTGGATACTTGTTCTTTATGGTTACCTTATTTAACTGCCTGTAGTCAACGCACAACCGAAGTGATCCATCCTTCTTTTTCACAAAGAAGACTTGTGCTCCCCAAGGTAAAACACTTGGTCTAATGAAGCCTTTATCAAGCAAATCTTGCAATTGAATTTTCAATTCTCTAAGTTTTAAAGGTGCCATTCTATAAGGAGCAATACAGATAGGTGCAGTACCAGGTACTAAATCAATATTGAACTCTATCTCCCTATCTGGTGGCAATCCCAGAAGTTCTTTAGGGAAAATATCCTGAAACTCTTGAACTATAGGAACATCTAACACATGAAGTTCCTCCTTTCTAGCTTCCATCACATAGCGTAAGTAGGCTACACACCCTTTTTTAATAAGTCTCTTAGCTGTAGTGGTTGAAATCACTTCAGAGAGGAAATCTATTCTCTCACCCACAATAACTACCTCCTGATCATCTGTGGTCTTTAGTGTCACGCTTTTTCTTTTACAAGCAAAAGTGGCATGATGAGTGGATTACCAGTCCATACCAAAAATTACATCAAACTCTCGGAAGGAGAGGTCAATTAAATCAGCCAAGAACACAAAACCCTAGGCACTAACTGGACAATCTCTATAAACCTTATTTACTACCACACTATGCCCCAAAGTATTAGTCACTAAGATATCCTAGTCTAACTGATAATCATACAACCCCTTATCCCGTGTAATATCAGTACTAATATAAGAGTGCGTGGAACCAGGATCAATCAAAGCATAAACTGAATGAGAGAATAAGGAGAATTTACCAACTACGATGTCTTGTGCATCCTCCTGCTCTTGGCTCTGATAGCATAAGTGCATCTAGTGGCACAACCCTGAGGTGGCTGAACTGAAGGGCCTGAAGCTATCTGAGGAGGAGCTACTCCCCTACCACGACCTCTCTGAGGAGTTGAACTCATACCTGGAGCTAGTGATGCTGCTGTGGATGGCTGAGCCTCAAGTCAGTCTCTAATTTGGTGATCTCTGGACCCACATCTAAAACATTCTCTGGTCAGCAGTTTACACTCACCATGGTGGAACTTACTGCAATGGCTATACTAGGGTGCTGTACTATGGCCTCTACCCCTAGGTACACTGCCTACAGAAGTGGCTGGGGCACTGCTACCTGCTGGATTCTTTTGAGTAGTAGCAGGTGCTGTTGGTGCACGGCTCTATGACTAAGGAGGCCCTCTGGACTTCTTACCCTGACTGGCTGCACCTGAAGACTGACCCGATTTTCTTTCCTATCTAAAATGGGACTGTTTATCAGCCTCATCTGCCATAATAGTCTCCGTTCTAACAGCTGCTTCAGCCAAAGACCTCATATCCATATGTCTTTGAGAACCCAAAACCAATCTGATGTTATTATGCAGACATCTCTCAAATCTGTGACATAACTTCTACTCTACCATGGATTCATCCTCCAAGTAGGCAATGAGCCACTCAAACTCTTTTTTATACTCAGCAATTAACTTGTTACCCTGCTTAAGCCTCCAAAAGGCATCTTGCATAGCAGATTTATACTATGAACCGATGTATTTCTTCTCAAACTGGGACAAGAAAAACTCCCAAGTAATCTGAGCAACTGGGGTGTGCTTACGAACTGCACTCCACCAAGTGTAAGCTGGTCCCTAAAGCAAGGCTACTGCTCCCTATAGCATCTCATCTAGCTAACTCTGGGTGGCCTCAAACATCTTCTTTAACTTAAACAACCACTCCTCTGCCTGAACTAGAGTCAAGGGATCTCGACCATAAAAATCCTCAGCTCCTAATCTCTTAAGCTGCTCCAAAATTGATCTCCTTTCAGGTGGAGCTAGTTGATAATCAGGACCCTGAGGTTGCGGTGGTTGAGCATGCATATGCTGTTGAAAGAAATTCGCCATCATAGCCATAAAATCAGGCTATTGCAGAGGGGGAGGTGCAACTGGCGGAGTACCCTGATGTCATGGTGACTCTGATAGACCAAAACTAACAGATGCTGCACTCGCGACATCACTCTCATGTCGACCTTTATCCGAAGCCACACTCACAATTTAACATAAGGAGCAAGCATACATTAGCCTCACAAAACCATATTGTCCAAAAATTAATTGGCATGTACATGTACTTATCCTAATCTTATTGACCCACTCCAATCTTAGAATCGCCTAAACTAGAGTTCTGATACCAATAAAAATTGTAACACTCTTATACCTTACGTTCAATTTACTAACAAACCATACTAATTCAGTTAGCCTAATTAAGAAATCCAGATTATTAAACAGTCAATTACAGTGAAAACCAAGATAATTTTTTTTTTTAAAACCGATTATTAATTTACCTTAGTTACCTAAGTCTATTAGTGATCTTAGAACAACTACGCACTTACAAAACTTATTTTAACTTAAACTCAATTTCACCGATTGACCTATAGCTGTCCTAAGTTACTATTGATTTGGTCAATTTTACTTTAACATGCAATCACACATTGCACCTTACCATTTGTATTAACTTAACTTGTACAGGTTATCAGGCATGCCATATCACGCAATCACATACATTAAGACAAATAAAATAAAATCATCACACACATCACTAACTAGTGCCAGTTATAACAGTCTATTATAAATCAGTACCCAAAACTAAATATAAGTTCATATACATGCCATAATGTCTTAACATACTTAAAATATTCCAAAACAATTTCTTCAGTTGGTCCCAAAATATGTGAGGTATGCACTGCTCCACGTCCTAAGGAGTACCTACACGCAATCAAATAAAACTACGTGTTAAGCATTAAATATGCCTAATGGTGATTGCAATTTCAGGTATTTCCACTAAACTAAGTTATCATGCATAAACAATATTACAAATATATAAAATAATCATAAATAAATATTATTTATCTTGTTTCTCAATTATGCATGCAATATCACGCTTAATTACTGTAACGACCCAAAAAGGGCCTAGTCGGAATTTGAGTGTTAAGTCGGAAAATTAAGGGTATTTTAGTAATTTATACTTGAGGAAATTTGGATGATGAGGACAAAATTGCAAGATTAATTAAAAATGTTAAGTGGAGAGTTTATGTAGTGGATTATGTGTATGGTACAAGGATTAATTTTTTTATTTTGGAATATTTCTAGTGGATTTTGTCTATGGTGCCTTGATGAAGTGTTAGTCAAGATTTGGACACTTGGGACCCTTGGAGAGTGATGCATGGCATGATAGTTGAGGGCAATTAATGAGGAAAAGAAAGGGAAGTGAAGGGAAGAGAGAGGGAAATTCAGAATTTATTGGATTCTCGTGGAAGCTACCCTCTCCTCTCTTCCTCTTTCCATTCTCTCCCTCTCTTTCCTTTCCCTTAACTTTTTGCTCACCAGTCCTTCCTTGTGTGATTTCTTCAAGATTTGAGTAAGATTTCTGAGTTTAAGTTGGGTTTTGAAGAGGTAAGTGCTTAGGTTTGCTTTGAGGTTCTTTATCTCCTTTTTCTTCTTCTTATTTTTCTAGTTTTGTATGAGTGAGTGAATGGTTTGATTAAAGTGTGTTCTTAGCTGGGTTTTGTGCAAGAATCGGAGGAGAGAAGGAAGAGTAAAGGAAAAGAGAAAGTGGGATTTTAAAGGGGACGGTTTGAAGCTTCTTTTGATAGGTTTGGGAGTGTTTGCCCTTTTCTCTTTTTGGATCATGGTATGTTGTTTTAAATTTCTGGTGATCTTGAGTGCTATAGTAGGTGTAAATGCATGTATATGATTGAATTGGGTTGTTGCTTTAATTTGATTCAAGTTGTAGTGATTTGCATGTAAAGTTGGAAGTGAAATAGCATGAGTTAGTGTAAATTATGATCTGCATGTTCTTGCGATTTAATTGTGATTTATTGTTCAAATTAGTGTAAACTGAGTGTACATTGTTGATAAGCATGTCTTGGTATGCATTTGAGTGTTAAGGTAAGTGTTAGTGCATGATTTGGTGGTTTGGGTTTTCGTTGAGTTGGGAAGAAGTGCTGGAAGTGCAGATTCTGGGCAATTCTGGGCTCTATCACGACAGAGTGCAAAATAGCCTTTGTGATGCTGAGAAGCCTCTGTCGTGAGTGCGACAGAGAGCTCGGTAGGACGAGCTGTGGTTAGCCGAGCCCCAGTGTGAGCGTGCCTCAAAACCCAAATGCGAAGGAGAAGTGCCCGGTTTGTGAGCGTCTGCCGAGCTGTGATTCATCGCGAGCGCGTGACGGGGTACCCTGCGCTCTTTCGTGAGTGCAATGCACGTCGAGATCGCGACAGAGACCCTTCCTGCCTGCCCTATTTTCTAAAGTGATTCTTTTTGCCCCACTTTGCACGGTTTCTCACTATTGCACGGTACATGGTTTTGCATATGCCTTGATGAAGTTTTATTCTAGCTGGTGTATTAGTGATTAATGATAATGATAGTGTTTTGATTTGTGTACTTGAATAATTTAAAGTATTGAATTATGAGTGAGTAGTTGAGCCTGAAGTGTCATAGTAGTGGATAGATAAGCATGCTTATAAAGGAATAGTGATTGTAGCTGCCAGTGTTTGCCCTCGGGCTACGCGATGACCCCGCTTATAGGGTCTTAGTGATTACAGTTGACCTCTGTTATGGTCTTAGTGAAAATGTGTTGAGGCTTCGGTCTCTCGTGTAAAGTTCCCGTATCCACCACCAGTGAAATTCAGTGTAACACCCCCTTCCCATACGTAGGATAACCCATCCGCAAAGGAGTGAGAACTCGTATGAGTAAGGATGCCACCACACAGAACGGTACAAAAACATCCATACAATTAGCGGAAATTAAAAACTTAAGAAACATTAGAATGATCATGAATTAATATAATAACATTCATTACAATAATGTTCTGATCACAACTGATATTACAAAATAGTTACAATTGTCAGATATATATATATATATATATATATATATATAGCGGAATCTTAACAAAATACAAAATACAAAGAGAGTTCTATTACAAAAGAATCATGCTACAAAAATAAAGCCCTAACACTAACCCCTCTGTGTTGGCTTGACTGGCGGTGACTCTCCCAAAAGCTATACACCTTTCGCACCTGCACGGGTGAAAACACTGTGCTAAGCGATAACGCTTAGTGGAGAAACACAACAATAATATATAGACGGCCATTCATAATGGTCGTGAAGGCAATACACATTCATAATGGCATATGCTGAATATCATAAGATATAATCACAATAGAATCACATTCATAACCATTCAAAGGTTCGAACTCATATTCATACGCCATCAAATTTATATGCTCATAAATAGAGTCATCCGGATTCGAACACTTATAATTATTCTCATACGGATCAGACACTTATAATCATATCAGAACAAATCATAACAAACGATACACCTACTGACTCACAGTAGTGGATAATGTGTAAATGCGTAGAGGTACCTTACGGGTACGAATCGTCACGTAGCGGTACCTTATGAGTACGAATCGGGAAAACAGTATCATATTTTCTCTTTTCAAAAATTTTACAAAGGGATCTTAAACAAGATCCAAACATGTAGAAGTTCGCGAGGACCTAAACAGGGACCTGATCAGGGTCAAAAACAGTACAGAGGTGCTGCAGCTAAAGGACTCTTTTAGGCATGCCTAACTATCCACTAGACTGACTCTCGCAGGTCATGCATAATTCATTAATTCACATTTATAGAATTTTTAAAATTATACATGCATAATACACACAATTATGCTCATATGCTTCATAAAATAGTCCAAGAATAATTCTAATAGCATCACAAGTTCGGAAAATAAACATCGGACATCACAAAAGAAAACATAATTTTGAAACGAGGGGTGTCGCGCTCGCGACAGAGGCATAACATGCCCCCAGCCGTGATCGCGGCATGCCTTGCACTCGCGAGAAAATAGAAACATACCTACTGTCATGCTCGCAATGATCGTTGCGCTTGTGACAGTGAGCTGCAAACAGAGGCTATCGTGTCACGCGCAGGCATGCGCTCGTGATAGGGATTGGCCCGTACTGTCTGGCAGCCGAGCGCTCTATCACACTCGTGACAAGTGTGTCGTTCGTGACAGAGAGCTCTCGCTGCGAGCTCAGCAGCCCAACCTGCTCGGTAGTCGAGCGCCCTATCGCGCTCGCAACAAGCATCGCGCTCGCGATAGAGAGCTCTCAATGTGAGCGTTCAGCATCTCAGCTGCTTGGCCACGCAAATCCGCTCGACCTCGTGCAAGGGCTGAAATAACCGAGCCCTGTTTAGACCTCGCGACAGTGTCGCACTCCCAACAACGTCGTGATTTCCAGCTCTTGCGTGAATTTCTACAGATTTCATCACTTTCAAAACGCACAAATTTCCAAACACAAAAATACATCAACCCAACTTTATCTTACCTTCAAATCAACCTTTCCAACACCACAATTAACACAAACCACAACCTAGATCCACATTTAACACAATCAAAATCATGCAACATCAAAATCAAACTCCTCAAGAACAAACCTAGAAATTTACAGCAATCATTAATCAAACTTCAATATTTGCTCAAAACTTCAACATTCGTGCATCATAACTCAAATAAATTAATTACCCATAACATTAACACTACAATATGCCTCATCAAACATCAATTTTCCAGAGATCACATACAAAGGCATGAATCACCATATGAACATCAAATAATCAAATTCCAAATAAAAATCCCAAGCCTCAAATTCCTTAGCTCTAATCACTTCGTACCACTACCACACGCCTTCTCCTTTCCCTTGGGATCACGAGGAGGCTCAACTAACAAACGTACCCACCAATCATACAAACACAACAAACCCAAATAAAAACTTCAAACCAACAAAGAAGAAGAAAAGAAGATGAAGAAGAAGAAATGCTACAAAACTTACTAGTTGAGGGTCAAAAGATGACCAATTTCCACCACACTTACTTGGATCCAAGCTAGGGCACTCTTGAGAAGAGAAAAGGAAGAAGAAGGGTAGAGAAGAGTGTCACGCCCTAAATCAGGCCTGGTCGGAATTGGCGCGTTAAGTCGGGAATTCAAGGGTATTTCAGTAATTTATGCTTGAGAAAATTGGATAATAAGGATTTAATTGCAAAGTAATTAATTCAATATATTAAGAAGAGAAATGTTAGAGTGTGCATGTGATGTATGGAAGTAGGATATAACTGGGTTAAGAGGTATTATAATGTGGATTTGTATGTATTGTGCCTTGGATGTAAGTGGGTTTTCAGGAATGATTTGGTGTGGCTCAAGTTTGGTGCCTTGAAGATTTTTATTCAAGAAATGCTTGTGTGTGGATGGTGTATGGTGCAAGAAGTGGTAAAGTAAAAAGTGGAGTGTTTGGTCCTACAGGAAGTTGCCAAGTGGAATAGGTAGGTGGAGCAATTAATGAAAAGGGAAAAGAAAGAGAAAAAGAGGGAAAGGAAGCTACCTCCCGTCCCTCTCTCCTCTCTCTCTCGATTTTCTTCTCTCTTTTCCTTGTTTATCCTCTACTTCATCTCCTTTTCTTGGTGGCCAGTTTCTTGCAAGATCTTTGGTTGTTTTGGTTGGATTATGGAGCGAGATTGAGAAGGTAAGTGGTTAGATTTTGGATGTTGTGTTTGGATCTTCTTCCCCTCCTTCTTCTTCTTCTTCGGTTTTATTCAAGTTGGGGTTTTTGGAAAAGTAATTGTGGGTTTTGGTTTTGTGCAAGCTTTGGGTTTCAAGAGAAAGCTCAAGGGTAAGAGAAGGTGAAGATTGGGTGTTGAAGCTACAAAGAAATCAGGTTTGGGAGCTTTGATTTATGAATTTGACTTTTGTGAGTTGGTTTGCCCTAATTCTCACTTAGGTTGTAAATGTGTTTGTATTGTTTAAATTTCTGGAAGTTTGAGTGTTTTGGCATGTGTATATGCATGATTGATGTGGGTAGAGGTGTTAGAATGCATGATTAGGATTGAATTGAAGGTATGTGAGTTAAGAAATCTATTGTTTTGTATGTAAATGTGTTTACACATGTGTTCTTGATAATTTTCAGAATTTTGCTTGTGATATGTTCTTGATGAGGTATATATGTTATGGGTTTTTGTTTGGGTAAGTAATTTTGCATGAGCTTGGGATTATTGTAGTGAATTTGAGGATTAATGTAGTTTTTGCTGTAAATTTGTGGGTATTGCAATTTATTGACACTATTAGTTTGGATTGATGTTTAGTATGAAATTAATTGTTAATAAATATTATAATGTGGTTATTGATGTTAATGGATGGCTGGAATTGAGGTAAGAGACCATTTGGGCGTAAATTGTGTGTTGTGAATGTGGTTTGGGAGAGGAAAAAATCTGCAGATTTTACAGGTCCCAACTCTGTCGTGAGCACGACAGAGACCGGTGATCTCGGCCTGTGCTGTCGTAAGCACGCGACATTATCGCGAGCTCACGATAGCAAAAGTTGATGTGCTCTCTATCGCGAGCGCGACATCATCGCGATCGCGACAGAGGGCAATGCTGGCCTGTGCTGTCGCGAGCACGCGAACTATCGCGAGCTCACAATGGCGAAATACTAGTCTCTGTTGCGATCGCGACATAGTCGCGAGCGCGATATAGTTCGGCTGTTCCCTCCTCCTCGCGATCGCGAAGCCCGTCGCGCACACTGCGAAGAGACTATAGTCTCTGTCGTGATCGCGACATACATCGCGAGCGCGACAGTCTTGGTTTGCTGAATGAGTTTCTTTTGGCGTGTGCGTGTGGTTTGAACTCTTGTTTCCTTTGGTGACCATAAGCCCTATCTTTGTGAACTTATGAATCATATGAATGTGAATCCATGATAAGAATATACCTATATATATGTATATAATTTAGAATATTATGGGATGAATGGATTAGTTTATGCATGGTTTATACTTAGTTATCCTCATCTATCGCATGATTAGGATTATGTATTGATAATCACTGGCATGTTAGTGTTTCTATGCTTATCTCCGATATGCTTTGGAATTTTGGATAATGTTAAAGTGTGTTGGCTGTATTATATTAAATGCTTTGCAATATGAATTATATGAGGCATGATTGACATTATGAACTTATGTATATGTCTACTATACTCTGATTTATGCATGTTGAATTATATTGTGTGACTCGAACATGATTTGTATTACGCATGACCTGCTAGAGTCAGTCAGTGGATAGTTAGGCATGCCTAATAGAGTTTTGTTAGCTGCAGCCCTTTGAACGTTTGGACCCTGATCAGGTCCCTGTTTT
The DNA here is from genome assembly GCA_947683425.1 of Excoecaria cochinchinensis. Lineage (NCBI taxonomy): Eukaryota > Viridiplantae > Streptophyta > Magnoliopsida > Malpighiales > Euphorbiaceae > Excoecaria > Excoecaria cochinchinensis. The sequence continues at coordinate 4,620,411 of CANTUQ010000110.1, forward strand.
GTTCCTCGCGAACCCTTTTATGTGTATGAATCTTGCTTAAGATCCCCTATTGTGAAAGTGTTTCGAATGAGAATTTATGTGATTACTTTGATTCGTACCCGTAAGGTGCGCCCGTTCGAGCCGGCGAGGCACTGTCAGATTGCTCGTTATCCACTATTTTGAGTCAGCAGGTATTCTATTCGCTTTTTCTGATATGAATATGATAATATGATAACCGTTCGGGTAAGATTTCAGTAATGTGAATCAGCTATCTTTCTGAATGTGATCATGAAAGTCTGAGTGATCTGAATGTGACTCAAGTATATATTTGTATATGCTTTTACACCTATATTGTATTGTGAATGGATTTAATTGATCAGTTGGGAGTGTAAGCATGCGAACTAGTATGTATAAGTACGCTGGCTTGCATCATTGAATACTTTGGTTAAATGTGTGATCGAGTATTTGTCTTATTGTGATTCAATGCCTGTGGATCGACGTCCTGTACGTGCATGTGCCATAATGTAATGATATGCTGTATGTTCCTTCGAACTCAGTTATCGCAGTGTTTTGGTACGTTGTTGCGTATTTGCAATTCATGGCATGATATTGTAAGGAATAGAATTGCGCAGTGGAAGTGTGGTGGTTTGATGCTATGCACTGGGTTTTATTTAGTGTATGAGTCTTGTGACATGATGAAAGTATGTTTTAGTACCTCTTAATGATGCATGATGGTTGGGTGTAGTAATGATTGGTAATTGGGTTGCATGTAAACGGGTTTCTCTAAGGTAAGGGTACCTCGGTATGATATTTGCATGTGTAAATTTTCAAGAGATTATGCATGGTGAAGTGTTACTATCTGATACCTCGGCGAGACCAGTAAGTATATGCATGTGAGATTGTATGTAGTTCTGCATGACGATATTTGTATTATGTATGGTATTGCTTTTACTTTTGCTTATGTTAACACGAGTATATGATTACGAATGCGAGTTCTCACATGAATGCCTTTACTATGCAAGTCTGATTATATATGTGTTATGAATATCCGCATTTGCCATTTGAATGTGTTATGCTTTGGCGACCATTGTGAATGGCCGTCCATATTCTGGTGTGTTCTCCCCACTAAGCGTTATCGCTTAGCACGGGCTCTCTTCCCGTGCAGGTGGCAGGTTGTGTTCGGATCGAGTCGCGTATCTGCAAGGTCGGCCACATAGGAGTTAGAAGTTTTATAGTTTGTTCAGCTTCTGTACTTCAACTTTTGTATTTATGTATTATTGTATATATGTAATTATATGTAAAAATCTTGAGATTACTTTTGGGAAATGTAAACATTAGTATGTTTTTATATTGAATTATTCCTTTGTTTTATCATTCGCTTTATGTTTCCGCTTAGTGCCTGCGTGTGTGTGAGTTATTGCATGATCAGTCTGTGCCCGCAAGGTGAGTCAAGTCTTTTTTAATTACCCCGTATCTTCGTATGTATGTTATGTATGAATGTATGCTTCCGCGTTGTGCATGTGCATATCTGTGTGAGTGAGCATCGGGTAGTGCGCCCGCCAGCATGCTTCTAACGGGGGCGATGGTGGGGGTGTTACAGTTAGTGGTATCAGAGCGCGGTTTGGCGGTTCTGGTTGCCTTTGTTTGTTTGAGTGTCAAGTCTTGGTATGCTAGTTGGTTTGTGTCGTGTCTTTGCATGTGATTCGGTTTGTTTCGTGGCCTAATGTAGATGTATCGTGTCTTGTGTCGTGTTTAGATGGAGTCCGATCCTAGTGAGAATGTAGGCAAGACAACGGAAAGTGTGAACCCTGCTGTAGCTGATTAGAGTGTTTCCGAGCATCTTTTGGATGGAAATCCCGGTCCTGCTTCCGATGATAGGACATTGGTGCAAGGGTTGGTTCGGATATTGGATAGGTTGACTGCTCCTCGGATTCCTCAGGATTTTGTTCGGAGGGGGCCTCAAAAGAGAAAGGTGTCGAGTAGAGAAGTGTCCACGGGAAAAAGAATTCAAGAACCTCCGATGTGTCATCAATGTCAGAAACAACATGAGGGAAAGTGTAGGAAGAAGTGGGTACCGCCAATATGTAAGCACTGCCAAAAGCGACATCGGGGCCCATGTCGGAAGCTCTCGGGTGCTTGTTTTAGGTGTGGCAGTTTGGAGCATCAGATTGCTGATTGTCCTAAGATGAGGGAGAATCTAGCTCATCAAGCTAGGAAAGGTGTGGAGGAATTGCTTCGAGCTGCCCGTGTGCCCTCGAGTTTCGTTACGCACCGCAGTGAAGTAGAGGATTCTGCAGCGCCTTCTAGTAAGTATTCTTTTGATATGCTTGAGTAAAGTTTGTTTGGTATATTGAGATGTAAGGATCTTTGGATTTTGTAAGGTTTTGGTAGTACTCTGTATACCTATCAGCTATCTCCAGAAAAAGTTTTCGAATAAAAGCATATTAAATCATAGGGTTGGGACAAAGTGCATCATTATAGCATCAATTGCATCACTCTGCATACATGAGTCATCTCAATCTCATTACATCAACATCCCTTTGACCATACATGAGAAGCATTGCATATGTGTTTTGACTAGGGGAAAGCTGACATGGTGTACATAGAGTATTTGGAATGAAGGTTCAGTAGGGATACTTTGTTGAAAGTGTTTGGTCCGAATGTAAGAAAGTGATTTAAGAGTTTAATGATGGGGATAAGTGTAAGCGAGCGAGTATTTTCGAAGTGAAGTGTATAAGTTTAATGGTGACTTGGAACGTTGTGCTGTGAATCTTTCCAGTGTGAGTGAATTTCAAGGACGAAATGCTTTTAGGAGGGAAGAGTTGTCACACCCCAAATCAGGCCTGGTCGGAATTGGCGCGTTAAGTCGGGAATTCAAGGGTATTTCAGTAATTTATGCTTGAGAAAATTGGATAATAAGGATTTAATTGCAAAGTAATTAATTAAGTATGTTAAGAAGAGAAATGTTAGAGTGTGCATGTGATGTATGGAAGTAGGATATAAGTGGGTTAAGAGGTTTTATAGTGTGGATTTGTATGTATGGTGCCTTGGATGTAAGTGGGTTTTAAGGAATGATTTGGTGTGGCTCAAGTTTGGTGCCTTGAAGATTATTATTCAAGAAATGCTTGTGTGTGGATGGTGTATGGTGCAAGAAGTGGTAAAGTCAAAAGTGGAGTGTTTGGTCCTATAGGAAGTTGCCAAGTGGAATGGGTAGATGGAGCAATTAATGAAAAGGGAAAAGAAAGAGAAAAAAAGGGAAAGGAAGCTACCTCCCGTCCCTCTCTCCTCTCTCTCTCGATTTTCTTCTCTCCTTTCCTTGTTCATCCTCTACTTAATCTCCTTTTCTTGGTGGCTAGTTTCTTGCAAGATCTTTGGTTGTTTTGGTTGGATTGTGGAGCGAGATTGAGAAGGTAAGTGGTTAGATTTTGGATGTTGTGTTTGGATCTTCTTCCCCTCCTTCTTCTTCTTCTTTGGTTTTATTCAAGTTGGGGTTTTTGGAAAAGTAATTGTGGGTTTTGGTTTTGTGCAAGCTTTGGGTTTCAAGAGAAAGCTCAAGGGTAAGAGAAGGTGAAGATTGGGTGTTGAAGCTACAAAGAAATCAGGTTTGGGAGCTTTGATTTATGAATTTGACTTTGTGAGTTTGTTTGCCCTAATTCTGACTTAGGTTTTAAATGTGTTTGTATTGTTTAAATTTCTAGAAATTTGAGTATTTTGGCATGTGTATATGCATGATTGATTTGGGTATAGGTGTTAGAATGCATGATTAGGATTGAATTGAAGGTATGTGAGTTAAGAAATCTATTGTTTTGTATGTAAATGTGTTTATGCATGTGTTCTTGATAATCTCCAGAATTTTGGTTGTGATATGTTCTTGATGAGGTAAATATGTTATGGGTTTTTGTTTGGGTAAGTAATTTTGCATGAGCTTGGGATTATTGTAGTGAATTTGAGGATTGATGTTGTTTTTGCTGTAAATTTGTGGGCATTGCAATTTATTGATACTGTTAGTTTGAATTGATGTTTAGTATGAAATTAATTGTTGATAAATATTATAATGTGGTTATTGATGTTGATGGATGGCTGGAATAGAGGTAAGAGACCATTTGGGTGTAAATTGTGTGTTGTGAATGTGGTTTGGGAGAGGAAGAAATCTGCAGATTTTGCAGGTCCTGACTCTATCACGATCGCGACACTGTCGCGAGCGCGACAGAGACCGGTGATCTCGGCCTGTGCTGTCGCGAGCACGCGACCTTGTCGCGAGCTCGCAATAGCAAAAGTTGATGTGCTCTCTGTCGTGAGCGCGACATCATCGCGATCGCGACAGAGGGCAATGCTGGCCTGTGCTATCGCGAGCACGCGAACTATCGCGAGCTCGCAATGGCAAAATACTAGTCTCTATCGCGATTGCCACATAGTCGCGAGTGCGATAGAGTTCGGCTGTTCCCTCCTCCTCGCGATCGCGAAGCCTGTCGCGCGCACTGCGAAGAGACTATAGTCTCTGTCGCGATCTCGACATACATCGCGAGCGCGACAGTCTTGGTTTGCTGAATGAGTTTCTTTTGGCATGTGCGTGTGGTTTAAACTCCTGTTTCCTTTGGTGACCATAAGCCCTATCTTTGTGAACTTATGAATCGTATGAATGTGAATCCATGATATGAATATGCCTATATATATGTATGTAATTTATAATATTATGGGATGAATGGATTAGTTTATGCATGGTTTATACTTAGTTATCCTCATCTATCGCATGATTAGGATTATGTATTGATAATCACTGGCATGTTAGTGTTTCTATGCTTATCTCCGATATGCTTTGGAATTTTGGATAATGTTAAAGTGTGTTGGCTGTATTATATTAAATGCTTTGCAATATGAATTATACGAGGCATGATTGACATTATGAACTTATGTATATGTCTACTATACTCTGACTTATGCATGTTGAATTATATTGTGTGACTCGAACATGATTTGTATTACGCATGACCTGCTAGAGTCAGTAAGTGGATAGTTAGGCATGCCTAATAGAGTTTTGTTAGCTGCAGCCCTTTAAACGTTTGGACCCTGATCAGGTCCCTGTTTGGTTCCTCGCGAACCCTTTTATGTGTATGGATCTTGCTTAAGATCCCCTATTGTGAAAGTGTTTCGAATGAGAATTTATGTGATTACTTTGACTTGTACCCGTAAGGTACGCCCGTTCGTGCCAGCGAGGCACTGTCAGATTGCTCGTTATCCACTATTTTGAGTTAGCAGGTATTCTATTCGCTTTGTCTGATATGAATATGATAATATGATAACCGTTTGTGTAAGATTTCAGTAATGTGAATCAGCTATCTTTCTGAATGTGATCATGAAAGTCTGAGTGATCTGAATGTGACTCAAGTATATATTTGTATATGCTTTTATGCCTATATTGTATTTTGAATGGATGTAATTGATCAGTTGGGAGTGTAAGCATGCGAACTAGTATGTATAAGTACACTGGCTTGCATCATTGAATACTTTGGTTAAATGTGTGGTCGAGTATTTGTCTTATTGTGATGCAATGCCTGTGGATTGACATCCGGTAAGTGCATGTGCCATAATGTAATGATATGCTGTATGTTCCTTCGAACTCAGTTATCGCAGTGTTTTGGTACGTTGTTGTGTATTTGCAATTCATGGCATGATATTGTAAGGAATAGAATTGCGCAGTGGAAGTGTGGTGGTTTAATGCTATGCACTGTGTTTTATTTAGTGTATGAGTCTTGTGACGTGATGAAAGTATGTTTTAGTACCTCTTAATGATGCATGATGGTTGGGTGTAGTAATGATTGGTAATTGGGTTGCATGTAAACGGGTTTCTCTAAGGTAAGGGTACCTCGGTATGATATTTGCTTGTGTAAATTTTCAAGAGATTATGCATGGTTAAGTGTTACTATCTGATACCTCGGCGAGACCTGTAAGTATATGCATGTGAGATTGTATGTAGTTCTGCATGAAGATATTTGTATTATGTATGGTATTGCTTTTACTTTGGCTTATGTTAACATGAGTATATGATTACGAATGTGAGTTCTCACATGAATGCCTTTACTATGCAAGTCTGATTATATATGTGTTATGAATATCCGCATTTGCCATTTGAATGTGTTATGCTTTGGCGACCATTGTGAATGGCCGTCCATATTCTGGTGTGTTCTCCCCACTAAGCGTTATCGCTTAGCACGGGCTCTCTTCTCGTGCAGGTGGCAGGTTGTGTTCGGATCGAGTCGCGCATCTGCAAGGTCGACCACATAGGAGTTAGAAGTTTTTTATTTTGTTCAGCTTCTGTACTTCAGCTTTTGTATTTCTATATTATTGTATATATGTAATTATATGTAAAAATCTTGAGATTACTTTTGGGAAATGTAAACGTTAGTATGTTTTTATATTGAGTTATTCCTTTGTTTTTTCATTTGCTTTATGCTTCCGCTTAGTGCCTGCATGTGTGTGAGTTATTGCATGATCAGTCTGTGCCCGCAAGGTGAGTCAAGTTTTTTTTAATTACCCCATATCTTCGTATGTATGTTATGTATGATTGTATGCTTCCGCGTTGTGCATGTGCATATCTGTGTGAGTGAGCGTCGGGTAGCGCGCCCGCCGGCATCCTTCCAACGGGGGCGACGGTTGGGGTGTTACAAAGAGAGAGAAATGGGAAATGAAGAAACAAATTCTGCTTTTTTCCTATTTCTCTTCCTTCTTCTATTTCTTTTCCTAACCCTAGACACATGTCATTTCCTCATTGGTGGAGATTAACCACTCATACCCAACATGCATGCATTACACACACACCATGCTATCCTCACTAATGCACACCCTACCAACATGTGAGTATGTACACACTAATGCAACCCATACATTCACATCCTACAACTCTACATGCACTTACACTATAAAAATACCCACAAAACATGCATTTTACCTAAAATGCCCTTATCACATGCCAATACACACCCAATGCACACATGCACAAATGGCTCCAACTTCTAGGGGGCAAACGGGGTGTTACATTCAGGCTATGGTTTAATGTGTTTGGCATTTTGCTTAGTGAAGTGTTATTACTATTGAGTGATTCCTGTTCTTGTACTTCCTTTCAGCATGCTATTGTTAAGCTCTGTTTTCTCATAGTGATTATGATTCCTGTATCTCTGTTTCTGCTACTTAGTGAATTCAGTCTGTTGATGCTTGTTTACATATGTTTTTGCATGATATTACTGTATAGTGTTCTGTTATCTTTGTTCCTCCCCACTAAGCATTATCGCTTAGCATGGGTTGTTTTCCCATGTAGGTGGCAGGCTTTTGGTTCTGCTCGAGTCGCGCATCTGTAAGGTTGGCCACTAGGAGTAGAGTCTTGTTTTAATTTGTACTCCTCCTGTATTCTTTTTATATATCATTTTGTTATTGTATATTTATGAATCTCCATATGTATTGTATATGTAATTTTTGTCCAAGGATGATTATGTAACTACTTGATGATGTATATAGCATATTGTAATTATAAGTTTTATTATTGTTATTGTGCGCTTCCGCTGTGATGCATGAATGTTCTCAGTGAGTGTCACGGTAGCGCTCCTGTAGCCTTCCAACGGGGGTATCAGGGGTGTTACAATTACCATTAAATCACCTGATTAAAGGCATTTACACAATTAATACACATAAAAGACCATAAATACCATTTTTTCCCTAATCATGGCAAAATTACAATTATGTCCTTAAACTATAACAAAATTACCAATGTGCCACTAGTTCATTTTATTTTACCATTTTACATTATTTAACATGCAAATTACTATTTTACCTTCCAATTTCCAATTTCATGCGAAATTACATTTTAGCCCCTAAAAAGTGACCAATTTTCATATTTAACCATTTAATTACCTTTTTACCCTTATTAACCTTTATTTACATATTTATGAACAAAATTACTATTATGCCCTCAAACTTTTTCAGTAATTCCAATTATATCCCTTTTCCATACAAATATTATTTTAATTACAATTTAACCTTTTCAAGCTTATTTTTACCATATTGCTGCCCGTATAAAACTGGTAGATATCTATGATCAGGATAAACAAGACATGAACCCCAATAGGTTCAATACAGAATACGGGCACCCCGTGGGACCACCCCTATAATACAAAAAATAAAAGTACATATAAATACAATATTGAGATAGAATAATATAGAATAGGACCGTCATTGGCCCATAATAAGTGAGATGCCATGCTCACACCTATAGTTATAAAATCCCTATGGCTAGCCACTATATCTAGAACTAGAATTGACTACCAGAGTACTACATAGGGCATTAATTTCCATTTTTCATATCTTTAAGTTACCATACATACATTTTATGGCATCTCATCATACTATTCCATCATTGTCCATGTGATTCACATCCATATACCATCACATGCCATAAATTTCATGATTTCATCATGGTACACATGGATAACCCTGATAAATTCAATTTAGTATTTAGTTTTGATAGTATTTTCATATGATTTATGGGTGTTTTGTGGTGTTTATTATCATGTAATGCTTACTTTAGATTAATTTTGTCAATCTTAGTGAAATTAGAATTTTTATGCATTTTAGTTAGCATTTTATTTGAGTTTGAATTATATTTGCAGCATTTTTCTAGGTACCTCACTGTCACAATAAAACTGGTTGTGACCGTGACATACAAAGTATTCGAAAACAGTAGCTGGGCATACTATGGGTTACGGTCACAACCAATGTTGTTGTGATCGTGACATATTTCTTCATTGGGCAGATTGTAGGCAGGAAGCACCTCATGGTGGCAACCTATCTGGTTGTCACCGTGACATAAAATTCACCAAGGCAGAATCATTTGAGAAGGTACCTCACGGTGGCAAAGGAATCCATTGTCACCGTGACATAATGAATTCCTGGACAGAAGCTAAAGTTGAGCATCTCATGGTGGCAAAAAATCTGGTTGCCACCGTGACCCCTATCCTGTGCACAAGGCAGAATCGGATCCTTGACAACCTCACGGTGACAACCATTTGGTTGCCACCGTGACCCCTCGGGATATATAAATACAAGTTTTCTATTTGGCACGAGGGTCGGATTTTTAACCTATTTTCATATTAGCATTTTATTTTTAGAATTTTTACAAGCTTTTCTATTGTTCTTAATTTAGGTTTTCAACTTTGTCTTTAGAATTAAATTACAGATAAAGATTTTTACATTGGAACATATACTTTAATTTTAATACACAGTTTTTACATCCGGATTTCCAGAATTTTTCTCCATCGAAGATTCGAAGAAGGAGATCGAAGAACGTGGGATTCAACCGGGATTTCATCCTTAATGAATTTTTGGGTTTATTCTTCCCTTTTTCCTTTTGATTTTGTAATGGATCGTGAGTAGTCTTTTAGTTGTTTGGGGGATCTTTGAATCCCCTACCCATGATGTGAATTCTGAACATCTTTTGATTTTGACTCTTGCATAGGCTAGTTATATGGCTGGCTCCGGATTGGGATGTCATGTCATTAGAATAGTTGGCTCCGGTAGGGAAGCTTGGGTTAAGAGGGTTATCCCGATTTCATTCGTATATGTTTCTTAGATTAATTTAATTCATATTTGGGTATGGGGTGGATGAGTGAACCCGAGCAACGTTCTTCTATTTTGAGTTCTTTGCTTATTGATTTCTGCTATCAATTTACTTTTATCCAAATTTTTGCTGTCAGTTTAATTCTTTTATTTTGAATTGCGTTTTTGTTGTTTAATTTCTTTATTTTTAATCAATAGATAACTCAATCAATTCAAACAATTGGGAATTCTTTAGGATACATTTGATTTTCGTCACTTGCACACACAATCCCTTTGGTACGATAATTCAGGGTCCTAAATTTACCCCACTATATTACTTTCCAATTCAGTACACTTGCTGAGGTCACGCCAAGTTTTTAGCACCGTTGCCGGGGATTGGCGTTGTTTATGAGTTTTGATTATTATTTGTATGTGTTTTTCTTGTTCTTATTTTATTTTTGTTTATTCTTTTTAGGTATTTGTGGTGCATGAGCAGATTGAGACAAGGACAAATCACACCCTACGACCCTGAAATCGAGAGGACTTTACATCAACGAAGGAGAGCTACTTTGGAAAACAATCCTCGCACTGATGAATTTCCTCCCGAGAACGAACAAGTGCCGAGGGCACAAGAAGAAATGTTGGGTAATTATAGAGAAGTGGTCCCTAGGCAGAGGACAGTAAGGGACTATGCTATGCCGAGATGGAATGAGGATCATCAGACGATTGTGCTACCTAGGGGAGTGCAGTTTTAACTTAAACCAGCAACCATTAATATGGTACAGAGGAACCAGTTTTCGGGTTCAGAATTAGAAGATCCTGCGCAGCTCCTGGATATATTTTTGGAGGTTTGCGATACAGTCCAGATTCCAGGGGTGACATCTGATGCGGTAAGATTAAAATTATTTCCTTTCACTTTGATCGGAAAAGCGAGGGAATGGCTGCAAATGTTACCGAGCCAGTCAATCAAATCATGGGATCAGTTGCAAGAGAAGTTTTTGATGAGATTTTTTCCTCCTACAAAGACTGTAAATATCCATAACAGTATTTTGGGTTTTTGCCAAATGAATGAGGAGCCTTTTCATGAGGCTTGGGAAAGGTTTAGGAGGTTATTGAGGAGCTATCCACATCATGAGATAGCGGTCTACCATTTGATGACAACATTATATTCTGGGATTACACCACAGACAAGGCCCCTTTTGGATGCATCATCGGGAGGTTCATTTTTAAATAGGCTGCCAGAAGAAGCTTTCCATCTGCTAGATGAGATGGCAGCAAATGATACTCCATGGGCTGTACCTAGATCAGTTCCAAAAAGGCAAGCAATACATAATGTGGATGAGCTGTCAATGTTGACGGCACAAATAGAGTCAATGCAGAAGGAAATGAGTGGATTGGAAGTTCAGAATGTAGCTGCTGTTTCTCAAGAAAGTGGGTTGTATGAAAGTGGGCAATATGGTCAAGAGAGTGCAGCAATGGGGGATGTAAATGCTATGGGAGATTACTAAAGAAATGATCCCTACAGTAACACGTACAATTTGGGTTCTAGAAATCACCCAAACTTCTCTTGGAAGGATGGAAATCAGAATGCATCATCTTCTCAACCACAAGTGAGAGCTCCCTTCAACTAAAACATTCATAACAACCACAACCAGTCATACCAACCTCCAACATCCACTCACTATGAAACACCATATCCACCAAACTACAATCAAGGGCAGGGTTTAAATCAACCATAACCCCAATCTTACCATTTACCGGGATATCAACCTAGGCCACCTATTCAAGAGAAAAAGCCAAACCTTGAAGATATGTTAGCTAGCTTCATGAACAGTTAACAACAATTTGTGACTAGCCAATAACAGTTCATGGCTAACCAAGAAGCAAGGTGGAAATCTCAAGAACAATGGAACCGAAATTAAGACGCTTCGATCAGAAATTTAGAAACTCAATTGGGACAGCTTGCAACTTATATATCTCAAAGACAATCAGGGACTTTTCCTTCGAATGTGGATCGAAATCCTAAGGAAGAGGCTAAAGCAATCACATTGAGAAGTGGCAAGGAGATAGTGCAGAGAGAGGACCAAGGTAAAATTTCTTCACCATCATCAGATAAGGGGGAGCCAACGCGGGAGGTTAGTAATTCTAACTCTAGTGTAGAAGTTAATGAAAATACTCCTGTGCGTGACAAGGGTAAGAGTCTAGTGAATCTTAAAGTAGAGGATCTTGATATTAATAGATTGCCATTTCCTTTTGTGGCTAGAAAAGAAAAGAAAAATGAGCAGGTTTCTTGAGATGTTTAAGAAATTGCATATTAATTACCATTTGCTGAAGCCTTAGCTCAAATGCCCAATTCTGCGAAATTCATGAAAGAATTATGTTCTAATAAAAAGAAATTAGAAGGGCATGGGACTGTACAGCTCACATAAAATTGCAGCGCTATAATAATGAACAAGATCCCTAAAAAATTGGAGGACCCAGGTAGTTTCACGTTACCCTATGAAATTGGTGAGAACATTTATGGGAGTGCTTTGTGTGATTTAGGTGCTAGCATAAATTTGATGCCGTATTCTATTTTTAGGAAACTTAATCTTGGAGAGCTCAAGCAAACGGGAATGAGACTCCAACTTGCGGATAGGTCGGTAAGGAGACCAAAGGGGATAATCGAGGATTTGCTAGTAAAAGTGGGAAAATTCATTTTTCCAGTGGACTTTGTAGTAATGGAAATGGAAGAAGATCAGAAGGTACCACTCATTGTGGGGAGGCCATTTTTGAATACAGCAAAGGCATTGATTGATGTACATAGTCAAACGGTTACTCTACGGTTCAATGATGAAGAGCTAGTAGTGGACATGAACAAGGCTCAAAAGTATCCATCGATTGATATGGAGGAGTCTATTTATTTTGTAGATTCGGTGGAGGAGTGTTTAGAGGAAGTTCAAGAAAAGGTTTTGGGAGCTGACCCAGTGAATGTGAGTTTGATACATTCAGTGGAGGGTGAAGAGTTGGAAGAAGAGATAGGGGGAGAAGTGATAGTAGATGTGGAGAAAGAAGGTGAAGAAGAGAAATCACTACAAGAAGAGCTTAATCCGAAAAAAGGGGGATTCAATTCCTAAACTTAAACCCCTTCCTTCTCATTTAAAATATGTGTTTTTAGAGAATAAGAAAAAACCAGTAATTATGTAACAACCCAAAATAGGCCTAGTCGGAATCTGTGTGGTATGTCGGAAAATTTAGAGCATATCAATAATTTTAGCAAAAGAAAATTTGGATAATAAGGACTTTATTGCAAGGAATTAATTAGTTAAGTTAAATGAAGGAATTATATGGTATACATGTGATGTATGGATGTAGGGTACTTTTGATTTTGGCATAATCTAGTAGTATTTGTGTATGGTAACTTGGATGTAAAAGTAATTTCTTAGAGATTTTATGGCGTGAGTCAAGTTTGGTCCATGGATTGTTAGTCAAAGATGAGATTAAGGGGTCCAATAGTGGAGTGACATGTGTAATGGTTGGTGGGAGCATTGAATGAGGATTTGAAAGGAGTAGAGAGAGGGAAGGAAAATTGTAGCTTCCCGTAGAAGCCATTTGGGTTTGCCTCTCCTTTCTCACGCCCTCTCTCTCCCTCTTTCTCATCTCCATTTTCTGCTCTCTCAAGTTATTGCATGTGGGTATTCTTCCATCTTTGAGCTAGGGTTTGAGTTTTGAAGGTTCAAAAAGGTAAGTGGTTGTATTATTTTGGTTTGGGATCTTCTTCTCCATCATCTTCTTCTTCATTTGGATTTATAATGGTGATATGGTTTTGTTTTTGCTTGGGTTAATTGGGTTTTATTTTGATTTGATTGATGCAAGAAGCTGAAGAAAAGAGAAAGGATAAAGGAAAAGGAAAGTTAGTGGATTAAAGTCAGTGGAAGTTTGAGCTCCATTTTAGGTTTGGGAGCTTTGGTTGTTTATATGTGTTTTTGTGTAATTTTGTTCATTTGATGTGTGATTATATGCATTTGGAATTTGTGTGTGAATATGTGTTAATTGGTAGATGATATAGATGAGATATATAGTTGAATTTTGTTGGAATTGTTGGTTGATTGTCATGAGACTTTAGCTAGGGCATGAACACTAATTTAAGGGAAATTCTGCTTAAATTTTACTAGACCTCTGTGTATTGTTTTGATCATAGATGGAGTTTTACAACTCCAATATGAGTGTTTTTGCGCCATTTAAACCATGACTTCTGTACCTCTAAAAGTCTAAGAGAGACCATAATTTAATTCTGAGTGTAAGTGGCTTAAAAATAGCAAAATCAGACGTGCTTCTACTTATACGGGTTCATTTGAAAAGTCTGTAATTTTTAAAGTATATCTTTTAATCTAGGAATCCAATGGACTTGAAATTGTCCCATTTGAAAGTTAAGAGGTAGAGGAAAGAAAGTTAAGAAGGACACTTTGTCTAAAAATGAGGTTTAGGCATCGGTTTAGGCTGTACAAAATTGTGGAGTGAAGCAGTCCTGAAGTTTAGCTTCTGTTTTGCTTATTTTGGTATGTCACGGTGGCAATCAAAATGGTTACCACCGTGACCAATGCCGAGAGGAGGCAGAATTGCCTATTTTTGGACCTCACGGTCGCAACCAAAAGGTTACCACCGTGAGGTACCTTCAACTTGCATTTTTTCCTTTATTAACATCATCAAATGTTACATATGTATGCCAAATGGAATCTAAACTAGTTTAAATACATTATTTGAGAATTCTAATGTGTTTAACATATGAATATGTGTATATATATGATGTAGAAATGAGTAATACATTATATAATTGTATGTTGAACTATATGCTTAACATTAAGAAATGAGTGTCCTAAGCATGAAGTATTATGTATGTGAATGTGTATAAACATGTGGGTGCTAATATGTAATAATATGTATATGTTTCTGAGTTTGACCAACACACAGGTATTCATAAATAGCATGATTATACATGTTTATCCTCTATTTATGATAATTATTTTAGATCATGATTGAGTTGTTATTTGAGCCTGGTAGTCATAGTTAGTGGATAGATAAGCGCTTATCAAGGGTTAAGGTGTGAGTGCAGCTGCTATATGTTATCTTTTTACAGGCAGGCCCCGTTTGGGTCATATAAGATGTTTGAGGCCTCGGTCTCCGATATACTTTCGAGTATACATGGTCATAAAATGTTTTGAGACCCATGTCTCCATATGCTTGGGATACTGTGACCTATCAGTATCATTAGTACCCGTATTCACTAATTAGCGAGTAATCAGGCTATTACTTGAGTTTATTACATGCGATGGTTATATGAAGCTAATAGTTATATGAAATGAATATAAGTTACATGTATATGTATAAGCGTGATGACATGATAAATGTAATACTTGTTATAAGCATGAGTAGTATGTGTTTATATGCCTTTGTTATTATATATATGTAGGTTTCATTTCTATGTACATATATGTGTTGTTCCTCCCCACTAAGCGTTATCGCTTAGCACGGGGTCTTTTCCAGTGTAGGTGGCAGGTTCTTTTTGGGAGTCTAATATCTGCAGGTCGGCCACTAGAAGTCTTTGTTAGATGGAGTTTATTTTGTCTTCCGCTGTACTTTTGTATATGGGAATTGATTTTGGGAAATGTAACTTTTTGTAAAGGATGATTTTGTATAAGTATATTTACCTTTACCAAACCGTTTTGTAAAGCAATATAATTATTATATGTATATGGATTTGGTATATTTTGATTAAATGTACTTGTTTTCTTAACATGTCTTGGGTATATGTATGCGTTTATGTGAGTTGTGCGCGTGGTGCCCCGGCATCCTTCCAACGGGGGTAACGAGGGGTTACAAATTATCTCCTCTTTGTTGACAGGTCCTGAGGAGAAAAAGCTGCTTGAGGTGCTGAAAAAGCACAAAGATGCAATCGGATGGGAAACGTCGGATTTAAAGGGGATTGACCCAAGCTATTGTACTCACTGAATCCCGATGGAGGAAGAATGTAAGCCGGTAGCTCAGCCCCAAAGGAGACTCAA
Source organism: Excoecaria cochinchinensis (assembly GCA_947683425.1). Classification (NCBI taxonomy): domain Eukaryota; kingdom Viridiplantae; phylum Streptophyta; class Magnoliopsida; order Malpighiales; family Euphorbiaceae; genus Excoecaria; species Excoecaria cochinchinensis. The sequence goes on from CANTUQ010000110.1 coordinate 4,636,013, forward strand.
TCCGGCAATGTAAGAAACGATAAAAAAGGAGGTACTTAAACTCCTTGACTCAGGTATAATCTATCTTATTTCTGATAGTAAATGGGTTAGTCCAGTGTAGTGTGTGCCTAAAAAGGGGGGGGGGGGATGGCAGTAGTTAAGAATGAGCTAAATGAATTGAGTCCAACTCGTATAGTTATGGGTTGGAGAGTCTGTATTGATTTTAGAAGATTAAACAATGCCACAAGAAAAGATCATTTCCCTTTGCCATTTATTGACCAGATGTTGGAGAGGCTAGCAGGGAATAGGTTTTACTGTTTTTTAGATGGGTATTTGGGGTATTTACAATTTCCCATAGCCCCTGAAGATCAAGAGAAAATGACCTTTACCTGCCCTTATGGCACATTCGCCTATAGGAGAATGCCTTTTGGATTATGTAATGCACCGGCTACGTTTTAGCGGTGTATGATGGCTATTTTTGATGACTTCATAGAGAAATTTATGGAGGTATTCATGGACGATTTCACTGTTTATGGGGCAGATTTTGAGAGCTATTTAGAGCATCTAGATTTAATTCTAGGGAGGTGTGAAAAGACCTACCAAGTATTGAATTGGGAAAAAGGCCACTTTATGGTGAGAGAAGGCATTGTGCTTGGGCATAAAATTTCTGAAAAAGGGATAGAGGTCGATAAGGCCAAGATAGAAGTGATAGAAAAATTGCCACCCCCAACTAGTGTCAAAGGCATTAGGAGTTTTTTAGGGCATGCAAGGTTTTACCACTGATTTATCAAAGATTTTTCAAAAATTGCAAAACCCTTGTCCAATTTGCTCATGAAAGATGTAGCCTTTGATTTTGATAGTGAATACATGCTAGCTTTTGAAACTTTGATACAAAGGCTCATTTCAGTCCCGGTGATTATATCTCCGAATTGGAATTTGCCTTTTGAATTAATGTGTGATGCTAGTGACTTCGCAGTAGTGGCAGTGCTTGGACAAAGACGGCAGAAGGTATTTCATGAAGTTTATTATGCAAGCGATACTCTGACAGGAGCCCAGGTCAATTACACCACAACTGAGAAGGAGCTTCTTGCAATTGTTTATGCTTTCGAGAAGTTCAGGCCATATTTACTAGGTACAAAAATTGTGGTGTGGTCTGACCATGTAGCTTTAAGGCATCTGTTTGCTAAGAAGGAGTCAAAACCAAGACTGATTCGATTGGTGCTCCTCTTACAAGAGTTTGATGTGGAAATCAAAGATATGAAGGGGGCAAAAAATTTTGTGGCGGATCATTTGTCAAGATTGGATAATGATCACATTGAAAAAGGGGAAATTTTACATTTATTCCCTGATGAACATATTTGTGCTTTATTTGCAAGTGAAATTTCTGTTCCTTGGTTTGCTAATTTGGCTAATTTTCTTGCAAGAGGATTTATGCCTAAGGAATTCACATGGCAGCAAAGAAAGATGCTAAAGGCTGATGCGAAGCATTACATCTGGGATGATCCTTATTTATTTCACCTGTGTGCGGATCAAGTGCTAAGAAGGTGCATTCCAGATGAAGAGAAGGGTGAGATCATAACGGCGTGTCATAGCGGAGAAGCTGGTGGACACCATATGCCAAATAGAACGGTATCGAAAATTCTATCCTCTGGTTTTTATTGGCCTACTATGTTTAAAGATGTGCAAGTTTTTGTGAAAACCTATGATAGATGCCAAAGGGTAGGCAACATTTCTAGGAGAGATGAGATGCCCTTAACCAATTTGCTTGAGGTAGAAATGTTCGATTTGTAGGGGATAGACATTGTGGGGCCTTTTCTGGTTTCCTATGGGTATGACTATATTTTAGTGGCAGTTGACTATGTGAGTAAATGGGCAGAAGCCATAGCCACTAGAACATGTGATGCCAAAGTTGTATTAGATTTCTTGAGGAAGAATATATTCACCCGATATGGAACCCCTAGAGTGATTATTAGTGATGGTGGTAAACATTTTGTTAACCACCAATTCAAGGCTTTATTGAAAAAATTTGGAGTTAGGCATAAGGTCACCACCCCTTATCATGCTCAAGCTAATGGGCAGGTTGAAGTGTCCAACCGGGAACTTAAGGCCATCTTAGAGAAGACTGTAAATTCATCCAGAAAGGATTGGTATTTGAGGTTGGATGAAGCTTTGTGGGCTTACAGAACTGCATTCAAATCATCTATAGGATTATCCCCATTTAAGCTTGTTTATGGTAAATCATGTCATCTCCCTGTCGAACTAGAACACAAAGCTTATTGGGCAACCAAGTTTCTAAATTTTGATATCAAGAGTGCAGGTGAGAAGAGACTTATCCAGATGAATGAACTGGAAGAGATACGCTATTGGTCATATCAACAAGCAGAGAAGTATAAGGAAAACACAAAGAAATGGCATGACAAGAAATTGGTTAGGAAAGAATTCATTCCAGGTATGTGTAAGCACCGTGTCCCAGAGCGGTCCGGATCAAAGATTACCCTGTGATGAAATCAGTATCCTAGCCTGTATGAATAGTTTGGATTTTGGGGTTTTAGTCCCGCGTTCCGCAAGAAATGAGTCTTTTTACCTTTCGTAGGCAGAGGGGGAGAAAACAGGGGATTTTCGAGTCAAAAAGTTTTTTTTCCTCCACAGACTGCTAGCCCGTCTGTGAAGTCAGCCTGTCGCTTAGGGTCACCGACGGCTTGTGGTATTTTCCGACGCCCGTCGAAAGATCACCGCCCCTGTCAGAATGCCGCCTGGTTTCCCGAAGCACGCAACCCTTCCGACGCCCATCGGTGGATGTGGCAGGGCCGTCGGACGAATCCTTCTGACGAATCCTTCTGTCAGAAGGATTCTTCCGACGCCCGCCTCCATACACCGACGCCCGTCGGTCGTGTCTGGCTTATAAAGGCTCCGAATTTTCAATAGAAAGGGGTTCCAAAAATTTTCAAGAGGGGAAACTCTGCCAAAATTCAAGCATATTTTCTCTCTCTTCCAGCAAACACATTTCATAAAGAAATCTTTTTAAAAGGAGGATCAAATCAATCAAAAGGAACTAAAACTAATTAGTTTTCTTTAGATTTTGATTCCAAAATCAGTCTTTTGAAGGGTTAAAGAAGAAATAGTCTATTTTTCTTTCTTTGATCCTTCATCTTTGTTTCTCGTGGAACGCGCGGGGCTCTAATCAACACAAGAATCTCACCCAAAGCGATTATCTGAGGGTAAATATTCCGGATTCCTTCTCCATATCATTTCATATTTATCCTTTATTTGTTAATTCTTTCAATTTTGCCATCATTCTTCTTTATTTTGGCTCTCTTTATATATTTTTATGATAAAACTTCTTTTTTGGCTTTGAAAAGAGTTTTCTCTCTTCTGATTTTTTGGAGACAGTGGTGACCGACGGGTCATCTCTTTCACCGATGCCCGTCGGTCACCTCACCTACATACGCCCTCCTTTTGAGTGACAGACAGACATGTCGGTTATCTTGACTGACGCCCGTCGGTCACCTAAAAGAGGCCGTCGGTGGGTTCTATCTCTTCCCTTTTAAATGATTTTCTGTCTTTTTCAAGTCCCTTTGGATTCCCATATATTGATTTTATGTATATTGACATCTTTTAACTTTCTATGAGTGTATATTGATTCTCTTGGACTATCCCGAGTTGGAGCGGATACCTACCATATTTGGAGGATTTCGTCCGGTTTAGTTTCCTAATCCTCTTGATTATTTTTTATTGATTTTATGTATATGGATGTACTCTTTTCATATCTCGTTAATGTATAAAATGACTCAATGTTTTATATTCAATAAAATGAGGTTTACATCAAAAGCGAGGGTCCAATGCCCTATTTTTATCCAATAAAGATCATCACAAATAAAAATATCCACTTTTGATAAGGGGGCATGCGAGGACCAAAGTCCTCAAAAATAAATAATGCCCCGATTCGTGTATGTATCGCACATTTATAAAGGGAGTTGTATTCCGCTCCTTGTATTATTGTAATTTATTGCTTTCACTATTTATTTTGCCCATTTACTGCTTTCCGAATGTGAATAAATGCGCCTTTAATTAATTGCATCGTGTGGAGAGAGAGCGAATCAATGATAATTAAAATTTGATCATAAAATAATCGAGGTAGAAATAGATGAGAAATCCCAGACCCAGCTCTGGTCTTTGGGCTCAAAGAGGCTAGAGGTCTACCCTCCAAGACACCTTTTTGTGCCACGAGACTTTAGCGCTAATCCTAGGCTCCTTAGGGTGAGAGGTTTACCTTCCAAGACCCCTCTGGCTGGCCCAAAATGGATACCAAGTGCAGTCTTAGGCTCTCCGAGGCGAGAGTAACTTTCCCAATGTTCTATTGGGTGGCGACTCCATGAAACCTCCTTGTTGCCCAACATAGACGCACTTGCGATTTATTGCAAGCTGCCAACGGACCTACAAATGCCCCGATTGCCTACGTGCGGGCGGTCGAATGGGCGACCGCGGGGATCCAGCGCGCGTCACAGTGGCGACTCCGCTGGGGACGTTTATGGTTCGAGATTTCAAATTGAAAATACCTCGTTTAACATTTATGATTAAAATTTAATTCATAAATTTGCTTTCTCTCAAATTTGCATTCGCATATCATTAGAGCCTTAGAATATGCTAGTTTGGTCCCTCTTTTAGCCCCGGTGCGTTCCTGAAGCATGACCCCATTTTCACTCAATTTGGGGAAGTGTTAAGGATAATCACCAGCCCAAGCCACGTACCTCAAATGGTATATCAAAATGATGACCCGATCGGTCGCTATGCTCGTGATGAGCTAGACCTGTCGGCAGGGATCATGCTTGGGTAGCCTTAAAGAAACATCTCCCTCGTCCAAAGCTCATGTAATGGCCGTAGCTATCTTCCACAGGTGAAATGAACCCTAATTCCATGCTTGCTGTATGGATCCTCGTGTATTGGGTGAGTCCAGATGTCTCGCTTGGTAACCTAGCCAAAGGCTTTCATGCCCCGGTAGGGCCATGTCAAAATTTATGGAATGTCCAAATACGTGACGATCATTATCCATCCGCTTGTACATTAGCATAGGAGTGTCATGCTGCCGGTTTTTCACCGCGCACCATGCGCGTCCATCGGGTCCCTCGTTGACCCCTGGGCTAATCCCACCTAGGAAAGAGACTGCACGACCACGTATGTGGGAGAAATAAGGGTGGAAGGACCTACTTGCTTGTTTGTGCTCTGTGAATGTTGCATATCACGACCATGCATTATACCCGCATTTCATGCATCATGCCTGACGCCTTATCCCTGCAACCATCATAGATCTACCCAGGTGGACTAGATCACCAATCGGACGACTGATCCGAGTTCCTACTCCTGAGCTGTCAGATAGAGAGGGTCTACCAGAAATCTTATCTGAAATCAGCGGTACTGTATCTCAGATGGCAAACTCGCCTAGGGGGGATGATGCCACCAGGGCCATGATCGCAGAAGAAGTAGGTCGGCGATTTGAGGAATTCGAGGGTAGAATGATGAATATGTTGACTGCCTTGGCGCAGCAGAATGCTCCACAGAATCCTCCTCCTCCTCCTCCTCCAGTGAGACAGAATGAGCCAGAGGAAGAAAGGGCCGAAAGACGAAGAAGCCTGTTAGGCCGCCGCCAGTAGAGTTGAGATCAGTGGCCTCGGGAGAGCAGAGAAGAAGGCCTGTGCTGAGAATTAATGATGATATCGAAGATGATAGGATGAACCTTACATCTGAGAGGGGGAAAGCACCTCAGACCGATGACTTCATTTTAAAGAAGATGGAAGAGAGGTTTGAAGCTATGGCTCGTATGTTGAGCAGGGGTCAAGGGATGAACCCAGAGGATAAGGAATTGGAGGGAGAGGACCCGATCCCTTATAACTTTAAAATGCCAGACGTGCTAAAATTTGATGGAACTTCTGACCTAACTGCTCATGTGAAACAGTATTCTCTGGTTATAAAGGGGACCACGTTGTCTAAGAAGCAGAAAGTAGAATACTTTTGTTTGAGTCTGACCGCCCATGCCATCGACTGGTATCATAGTCTCGACCGTCGCACTAAAGAAGATTAGGATCTGCTCACTGAGGAGTTTTTGAAGCAGTATGACTGCAATACCAGAATGGAAGTGACTCTAAAAGATCTTGAACTGCTCCAGCAGAAGGCCGGAGAATCTTTCCATGATTATCTCACCTAATGGCGGAATCGAGTAATGGAGATGCGGAGAAAGCCGGACACCCAGGATCAGATTCGTTTATTTATCAAGAACGCAAGCCCGTACTTGAAAGATGGGTTGAAGATGAAGGGGTTGAAGGACTGAGAATCTCTTAAGGATATAGCCATCAAGGCAGAAGGAGAGTTCTTGGCTAGGAAGGCTAACACTGATAATTTTGCCAAAAGGGCTGACCCCGGTCAAGGAACCAGTAGGCCGGCGGGTCCCAGTGGTAGCACCAGAAGAACAGGTGAGGTGTCTGCTACTGAGGTAACCACCCAGAGGAAGTTTTCGAACTTCGGGAGACCATTATCTTGGGTCTTGAGAAGGTTAATGAAAGAGGGAAAATTGCAGCCCTTAGCTCCTAGACCTGCTTTGACGCTGGGAAAGCCTGGGCACAAAGACAATGAATTCTGTGCGTTTCACCAGCACTCAGGCCATATCACAGATAAGTGCAAAGCCCTACGACACTCTATCCAAGACTTGATTGATAGCAAGCAGATTTCTGACCCTGAAAAGAGGGAAACTGAGAAGAAGCCCGATTATAATGACGTACCACCACCTGTGTTTATGATCGGATCTAGCTTGCCAGAGTGGTACGTGCTACAAGATCTGTATGGAAGCGAGAGTTGTGATGTTGATTGTTCCGAAGATAGAGAAGAGAGAGCAGTCGTGGCAACCGGTCTAGCAGTGAGAGTGGCAGAGAAGCCGAGGACGAGGGAGTGATGAACCTTGACTTGTGGGGGTCTGATGAAGACAAAGAAGAAATAGGGGTTGTAACGAGAAGCGGGAGAGTGGTCCTTGAGGTTACGAGGCTACCTAAGCCAGTGCGCCGCCAGCAGAGAAAGAGCCAGAGGAGAATCAGATTGTCAAGCAATTGAAGAAAACTGCGGCTCAAATATCCATCTGGGATCTTTTGAGACAATCCCCCTCTCATAGGCAGAAGGTAGTAGAGGCTTTGGTTGAGGCCACGGCCGCCACCACGATTTCCCCATCAGAGCTTTGGGGCTTAGTCAAGGGAGGATCCGAGGAGAGATTGGTCTTTTTCTGATGCCGACCTACCGGTCGAGGGCCGTAATCATAACAGACCCCTGTACATCAAAGCATAGATTAACGACAAGCACACTGCTTGCGTTATGGTAGATGATGGGTCTTCTATCAATGTGTGCCCCCTGATAGCTCTGCAGGCTTTTGGTTTAAGTGAAGATATGCTCAGTGGATCAGATCTGACTATCACAGCCTACGATAATTAAAGGAGGCAAGCCTCGGGAACCTTTAAGACTTTGGTCAAGATAGGACCCATTGAAGTGGAAGTAGAATTTGTAGTTCTGGCCATCCCTGCGAACTTCTCAGCTCTACTTGGGAGACCCTGGTTTCACAAATTAGGAGGAGTGCCATCCACGCTGCATCAAATGATAAAGTTCCCACATGAAGGGGAGGTGGTGACTATTAAGGCAGCCAGGGAGAACCAGGTCTCAGTGCTTGAAATAGCTAATCATCCATTTAGTGGTTTCCATGTGTCCATGAGAAGAGAAGAGCGCGGGTCAGTGGATAACCCAGCTGTGGTTAATATGTTGAAGAAGATGCACTATCTCCCCGGGGCTGGTTTGGGCAAAAACTCTCAGGGTTTGCAAACTGCGATCACCACTCGAGGTCAGAAGAACCGAAAAGGTTTGGGGTACAGAGGCGGCTTCGGCAAGAAGAAGGCAGCAGACAAGATCCCTCACATTTCAGAAAGCTTCGTGCCAGCATCCTCGGTTTGCGCATATACTGGCGAAGATGAACCGCAATGGGTAAAGGGGAGAATTGTCCCCGGGTTCGAGATCTTTAATGATGTATTTGACTGGAGAGTCGGGTTTATCAAGACTGCTGAAGACTTATGGGATGAGGAGGTCATGACTCAGGGTATCACTTGGGACAGATGTGAGCCTGAAGAGGTCGTTACCAAGAAAATAATAGCTGCCAGGCTGAAAGGGAAAGAGAAGATAGCAGGATTAGAACTGGAAATGGGGGGTTTGAAGATTTCCTCCGACATGCCTAAGGGGCCTCTACTAAATCAGGAAACCAGTGAACAAGCAGCGACAGCATCAACCTCTGGAGCGGTAGAAGAAGACTCTAGCTTAGACTGTCTTTTTATTCCAGAACTCTTTTATGATGTAAATGACAATTATAATATTATTAATAAGGCAAACAATTTCTCTTACTTGTGCGATGTTTCTAATGATTTCAACATGCATGAACATGATCATATTCCATCAATTTTTGACATTGATTCCACTGATACAACGCCTTTTAATCTTGGAACCTTGGAAGATCTGAGAGAAATTCTAATAGCATCAAATATAACTCCTGAGGAGAGAAATAATTTTGAGAGAATAATAAGAAAAAATGAAAAAGTCTTTGCCTGGACCTATGAGGATGTTAGTGGTTATGCCCTAGGCCAAACATTTGTACCTTGATGTAATCATTACTTTTTCATTTATATAATGGTTTTCTTCGCATTGATATTATTGGCATGTTACATTATTGTAATGTTTATGAATAACAATGTTATTCATGTTGTCCCTAGTCATTTATCAATAAAGGGCATAAAGATAAATTAAGACTAGTATAGATTTGCATTGATAATCATGGGATGATTATATATGTTGATATAAATCAAATCTATATGTACTTGCTAGAGAACAAAGTACTGGATAGACCCACTATAAGATCACTTCATGGGTTAATGTCATAAGTGATCTTATAATAGATATATTATTGAATCCTTTGACCTGAGGTTATCATAGTTTCCTACATAAGGATCATTATGTTTTGACATAATCAAACGTTAGCTTTAATAGGATAATTATAAAGTTTATGATCGGACATAATGAGAATTATGAGGAGGAAAGTGAATAATCAAGATGGAATTTGTCCCTCTCTTATGAGAGAGATATCTATTGGGCCCCTCGATAAGTAGGACTGTAAAATGCATGGCCGTGCTCAAATGAATTGATAGTGTGATCAATGTCATTTGAATTTATCAGTCTACTTGGTGATCGAGAAATTATATGTTTGAACAATTTAAGTTTGACATGGACCATGACTTATGTTCGAACAAGATATCGTGTGACAAAAGGATAATAACATGTTCTATTGCAAGGTTAAAATCGGACTAACGATATTTATATTATTTGGGTAGTCATAATGTCTTGCTAGAGACCAATTATGACTTGTGGGCTTTTATGGGATTAGGCCCACTGCCAACATAATATAAACCTATTGGGTCACATACCAAGAGCAAAATGAACAGAATGGATTTTATTGGGTTATTTCGGAATAAAATATAAATATAGGTATTTATATTTAATTTCGAAATTACATATTTATATATATATATTTATGCATATAAATATCTCTTATTTTGAATATGAGATAATAATATGTATTAATATATTATTTCTTATTATTTAGAATAATAAATAAATAAATAAATAAATATATATAAATATATGTATATATATATATATTATATCTTAATTTTGAATTAAGAGATAATATCCTCATTTATCTTTTCCTAAGAGGAAAAGGATTTAAAATATATATACAGTTATATATGGGATATATGTTAATAAAAGAGTTTAACCCTAATAAAAACACTAATCACGTTATTCTAAATAACAAGGATTAGAGTGGCTGTATTAATCTTCATCCTTGAGAAAGAAAGAAAAGAAAACAGAGCTAACGTTTTCACCTTTGAAAAGAAAACCAGCCACCATTGTTCTTTGAGAAAGACAGAAAATAAAATCCATTCGCACAAAAGGGAGCTAGCACCCCTGCGACATCTGTTCGTTTTGATTGTGCGTGTGGATACCGATAGAGGACGTTCGTGTTAAAGGCAGCGTCTTCAGTCCGGATTAAAGGAGCTAATTTCATTCTAAAGGTTAGTAATTTTAATCTCTTCCTTTTGAATCAATCGAAAATACTTGGATCCTGTTTCGGGTTTCGATTTTATTCCGCTGCGTTGATGTTGATTTAATCCGACGAAACCCAACAGAGGACATGCCAGGAATTGACCGAGACGTGGCAAAACATGCTATCCCGACTTACCCAGATTACAAGCCTATGAAACAGAAGTTGAGAAGGCTCAGGCCAGAATGGGCAGACAAGGTCAAGGAAGAAATTCGACAGCAGATTGAAGCCAAGTTCCTTGTTGAAGTGCAGTATCCTACATGGTTGGCAAATGTGGCCCCGTAGCGAAAAAGAACCGAAAGGTCAGGGTGTGTGTGGATTATCGAGATCTGAACATGTCCTGCCCTAAAGATGATTTTCCACTACCTCATATCGATGTGTTGATAGATAGTGCCGCCAATTGCGCGATATACAGCTTTGGAGATGGTTATGTGGGCTACAACCAGATCCTGAACAAAATAGCTGACCGGGTTAAGACCGCTTTCATCACGGAATGGGGGACCTACGCCTACCGAGTCATGCCTTTTGGCCTGAAGAATGCAGGGGCCACATACCAGAGGATGGCGACCAAGATCTTAAGTGACCTGATCCACAAAGAGGTAGAAGTGTATGTCGATGACATGATGGTCAAATCAGCCACCCGAGAGGGACACTTTGAAGCTCTAGAGAAGTTCTTCACCAGGATTGACAAGTATAATCTGCGGCTTAACCCCAAGAAGTGCATTTTTGGAGTAACTTCAGGAAAACTATTGGGACATGTCGTCAGTCAGAGGGGAATAGAAATTGACCCGGATAAGGTGAAGGCCATCAGAGAGATGCTTGTGCCGCAAAAGGAGAAGGATGTAAGGAGTTTCCTGGGCAAGCTGCAGTATGTCAGCCGATTTATCGCCAAGCTCACTTTGATATGCGAGCCTATTTTTAAGCTGCTTAGAAAGAATCAACCTGTGGTCTGGAACAAAGACTGCCAGAAAGCCTTTGACAGCATCAGAGAATACCTATTGAATCCGCCAGTGCTAAGGCCGCCGCAGCCGATCAAGCCACTTATCCTGTATCTGGCAGTAGAAGGCAGTTCAGTGGGCGCCATGATGGCTCAAGAAGATGAATTTGGGGTGGAATTTGCAATTTATTACCTCAGCAAGAAGTTCCTAGCTTATGAGATAAAATATGCTGAAGTAGAAAAGATCTGCCTCGCAGTAATTTGGGCATCAAAGAAGCTGAGACATTACTTCCATTCATACAAAGTTCAGGTAGTGGCCAAGCAGAATCCACTAAGATATTTGCAGGAAGCCCCGTCTTTGCTTGGTAAGATGGGGAGATGGCTGCTCTTGCTACAGGAGTTCAACGTGTAATACATCACTCGCAAAACTATCAAGGGGCGAGCTGTAGCAGAATTTCTTGCCGAGCATCCTATTCAAGGAGACACTCCCGAGTTTACCTTACCTGATGAGAGCATAGTCGCGATTCTATCCAAGGATGGCAGTTACACTTCGACGGGGCAGTGAATAACAGAGGGGCCGGAATCGGAATTATCCTGACAACCCCAGATAATGAGAAACTTCCCCTAGCAAAGAAGCTGAGGTATAAAGCAACCAATAATGAAGCCGAATATGAAGCATGCACTTTCGGGTTAGAAGCTTTAGCGGCATTGGGGGCAAAGAATATAGAAGTATTCGGTGACTCATCCTTGGTGATTAATCAGATCCGAGGTGAGTGGGCTGTAAAAGAAGAACGGTTGGTACCCTATGTTGAATATTTGAAAGAGGTATGCGGGCAGTTTGAGACTTGCACCTTCCACTTCGTGCCGAGAGACGAGAATCGTCTAGCTGATGCGTTGGCAACCTTAGTGTCAATGTGGGATAACCCTGAAGGAGTTGCTATGAAGCCAGTGCTAATTTCGAGTTTTGAGAAACCCAGCTTTGAGACCAAGCCTGTAATGGAAGTAGGAGTGGCGGACGGGAAACCATGGTACTTCGACATCGTGAATTACTTGGAAAACAATAAATTTCCAGAAGAAGCTACTGAGAAAGACCAGAGGATGATTCGGAAGCTATCTACTCAGTTCATATCCTTGGAGGGGGTGTTGTACAAAAGACAGTCAGACGGGATTCAGCTCAGGTGCTTGAACGAAAAGGAAGCCCGCAAAGTGATGGAGGAAACCCATGCAGGTGTCTGCAGGGCCCACATGAACGGTTTGACCTTGGCTAAGAAAATCATGAGACAAGGCTTTTATTGGCTTACGATAGACAATGACTGCTCAAAGTATGTTAAGCAATGCCAGTTGTGCTAACAATACGCAGACTTGAAACACCTGCCAGTATCAGAGTTACATAACCTGACATCACCTTGGCCTTTCTGTCACACCCCGTTTACCCCCTAGTGGAATGAGCCTGTCTGTATGTGTAAGCATTCGCATGTGTTCGGCATATCATAAGGGTATTTTAGTAAAATGCATGTTTTTGGGGTTTTATTAGCATGTGGTTATATGTATGACATTAGTGTGTGTATTAATTGGGTAATGATTGTGTGCACTTGAGCATATCATATTAAGGCGTTTTAAGTTGAGAATGCATTGTGTGTGTGTGTGCGCGTACCATTGTAGGGTGTGCATTAGTTGGGGATGCATTGGGTATGTGTAATGCATGGTTGGTTGGGTGTGAGTGGTTAGCTTCACCAATAGGAAATTGACACATGCTTAGGGCAAAGAAAAGAAAAAGAAAAAGGAATGAAAGAAAAGGAAAAGGGCAGATTCACGTTCCTTCTTCCCTCATCCTCTTCTTCTTCATTTTCTTCACTCTAAGAATTGTGGTGTGGATTCAAGTTTGTATTGGTGGAGTTAATCATCTTTTTGCATCTTCTTTTGGGTAAGTCTTTGCATTCTTCATCTTTGTTTTCCATTTGTTTTCTTCTTCTTCTTCCTTGAGTTTAGAATTAACTTAGGGTTTTCATTTGGTTGTTCTTCGATGTGTTGTTGCTTAGCTGTGGCTCCTCGCGATCCCAAGGGCAAGGAGGTTGCTGGGAGTAGTGGAGCTAAGTGAAGTGAAGCTTAGAATTCAGGTCTGGGATTTTGTTTGACTTAATTGTTTGAATGCGAACTTATTGTAATTTTTAGGGTTTATGTTCTTGTGAGGCTTGAATGAAATTATGCTTGATTTGGTTGTTTTAATTTCCGAATTAAGTTGCAATTATCTTGTTTTTGCTGTATGAGATGTCTTTTGGGAACTAGGAACAGGTTTGTATAGTTTTGAATCAATTTTGGGATTTATTTTTGAGTTCTGGGAATTCTGGAAAATGGGATATCACGTTACTGTTGAAAATCCCGTTTTCCAGATTGAGTGTCGCGTGACTAGCCAGGAAGAGAGGCCAGTCACGAGACGTGACTTCCAGTCATGACTCGTGACCAGCCAGAGAGCCAGTCACTAGTGGTGACTGCAAGTCACAACTCGTGACCAGCCATGAGATAGCCAGTCACGACTCGTGACCGGCCAAAGAAGGCAGTCACGGGTAGTGACTGCCAGTCACGACCCGTGACCAGCCAAAGGTAAGAAGCCAGTCACGAGGCGTGACACCCAGTCACGACTCGTGACCAACGAGGCAAGTCACGTTGCATGACCAGCAAAGGAAGCCAGTCACGAGACGTGACTCCCAGTCACGACTCGTGACCAGTCTTCTGTGGAGGCCAGTCACGAGTTGTGATGCCAGTTATGACTCGTGACCAGCCCACCTTGTTGGTCACCCCCATTTGGCCTATTTTCTAAAATTTCCCGGTTTTAACTCAACAATGAATTTCTGTACTTCTTCTGAATGGACTTATACTGTTGTATACTGCTGTATGATGCATGTCATACTTTTATATGCTTTGATATGAGTGATACCATGATTCTTCAGATGAATTCTATTCTGTACTCTGAAATATGAATTGAATGACGTATAACCTGCTAGAGTCAAGTCAGTGGATAGTTAGGCATGCCTAATAGAGTCTTTTAGCTGCAGCCCTCAGTTCAGTTTGGACCCCGATCAGGTCCCCGTTTGGTTCCTCGCGAACCCCTCAGTATTAGGATCTTGTTTAAGATCCCCTCAGTAAAAATATTGTGTTTTGATAAAAATGAAATGACTTTTGATTTGTACCTATGAGGTACCCTCAGTATTCGATTCGTGCCCGTAAGGTACCTTCAGTACACTCGTTATCCACTACCTAGAGTCAGCAGGTGTTCGAATGGTTTGCTCTGTTCAGTTTTGGCTATATATGAATGTGATATCCAAATGAGTATATTGATGAGATGTATGTTTGATTATTTTTGATATGAATCTGAAATGCGGCATGTATGGCTTTTTATTGTGAGCATGCTTGTGGATTATGTTATAAGCTATTGCATTTTGCCTTTGTGAATGTGTTCTGCCTTAACGACCATTGTGAATGGCCGTCCATATTTTATGTGTGTTTCCCCACTAAGCGTTTATCGCTTAGCACGGTGTTTTTACCCGTGCAGGTGCGGAAGGAAGTTTGCTTTGAGAGAGTCACCACCGTCAAGCCAACACAGAAGGTCTTAGTGTAGGGCTCAGTTTTTGTAATCTGTAATGATTCTTTTTTTATAGAACTCTCCTGTATCAGTTTTGTTATAGCTTCTGCTTTTGTACTTATATTTTGGTTATGTAATATCTTTATTTCAGCTGGTTTGATCAGAACATTATTGTAATGGTTTATTATATTAATGCATGATCAGCTATGGCTTTCTTTTCCTTTAAAGTTTTTAATTATCCTGTATTTCAGTATGTATGGTATGAATGAATGTGTGTTTTGCTTTGTATCTGTTTTGTGGCACCTTTGCTCATACGGCATCTCACTCCTTATCGGATGGGATCGCCTACGTATGGGTAGGGGGTGTTACAGTTTTATGTATCAGAGCCTAGGTTTAGGCGTTTCTGGGTGTTGTTGTGTTGATTTGCTTAGATGTGTATGTGTCTAGATCTGTGTTGGCTGATGCGGTTGTTTCTTGTTTGTTTAGATAGCTTCTAATTCTGCTCGTGGATCACTTGAGGAATCCGCTGAGAGTGTGAACCCTCAAGCAGCAGATCCATCAATTTCTGTGTCGGCTCAGCATGCTAGGGTTCAGCCCGAGGCCGCAGCCATGCTTTTGAGGCTATGTTTAGATTGCATCAAGACATGGCTAGGGTTTTGGAGAGAGTGACTGCTCCTAGAGCACCTATGGAGAACTTGAGAAGGGCAGGTGTGGAAGATTTCTATGGCACAGGTTTAGATGAGTCTGAGTTGGCTGAGAAATGGTTAGATAAAGTGAAGCGTGCTCTGAGAGAGATTCGGTGTCCTCCCGACCAACAGGCAGAGTGTGCACTAGTTTTACTGCAAGGGTCCGCTTTTGAATGGTGGGAATTGGTTTGCAGGCATCCTCAGCTACCGGATCCGATCACTTGGGAGTTCTTTGAGGGTGAGTTCACAAAGAAGTATATTACTCAGACTTATAGAGATGCTAGATGGGCGCAGTTTTTGAGCTTGAGGCAGAGGACTTTGTCAGTTTCAGATTATGAAAAAGAGTTCAACCGGTTATCTCGCTATGCTCCGCGTGGGGTTATGACAGATGATTTCAGATGCAAGCATTTTGAAGCGGGGTTGAATGAGTCTTTGAAGATTGCTTTGATTTCTTTGATGTGCATGCCTGGGGTGAGTTACTATCAGATTGTGGAGGCTGCTGTGAGGGCTGAGAGATTTGAGACTGTGATGAGAGAGAGAGCTCAAAGGAGGAACCCTTCTCATGGAGGATCTTTTTCATCCTCGGGTAAGAGATCGAGGAACCCACAGGATGAGTCATCATCTGGCCCGGCTTCTAGAGGTAGAAGGTAGGGTTCTGCAGCTGTGTCAGGTTCTGGTAGAGGTGGTAGATCTGAGACTGCATTAGTTTGTCCTCATTGCAGTAAGACTCATCGGGGTGAGTGTAGGTGGCTCTCCGGTGCGTGCTTCAGGTGTGGGAGCACTGAGCATCTTTTGGCTAGTTGTCGGAGATTGCATGAGGATTCAGGTTCCCAGAGAGAGGCTAGTAGGGTTGGTTCGAATGCTTCTCAGGCTACCCGTGGTAGAGGCAGTAGTAGAGGTCGAGGTGGTCGACAGAGAGAGGGTGCTGCATCAGAGACAGTGGATCGTGAGTTGCCTGTCGCAGCTAGAGCTTATGCTGTGAGAGCTAGAGAGGAGCAAGATGCGCCTGATGTTATTGCTGGTAAGTTCCTACTCCATGACACTGAATTGTATGCTCTAATTGATCCTGGTTCCACACACTCATACTTGTGCACAGATAAAATTGTTGATAAGTTGCATGTGGTTGATCAGTTAGATTATGAGATTTGTGTGACCAGTCCATTAGGGCATAGTGTCAGTGTGAGTAGAGTCTTTAGGAGTTGTCCTCTGATGGTTGAGGGAGTTGTGCTTCCTGCGGATTTGATTGAGTTACCTTTTAGAGAGTTTGATCTGATTCTGGGTATGGACTGGTTGGGTAAGCATCGGGCTGTGGTTGATTACCATAGGAAGACAGTTGTGCTTCGGGATAGAGGTCAGTCTCCTGTGTTTATGAAAGGTTTGGGTGCTAGTTCTTTAAATAATGTGATTTCTGCGATGCAAGCTAAGAGGTTTATCAGGAAAGGTTGTGAGGCTTTTCTAGCAGTTATGTTGGATTCCAAGAGAGATCAAGTTAAGATTGAGGACATTCCTATAGTGCGGGAGTTTAGTGATGTGTTCCCGAGCGAGTTGCCTGGTTTGCCTCCTGAGAGAGAGGTTAAGTTGTCCATTGAGATTATGCCGGGTACCACTCCTATTTCGAAAGCACCTTATCGGATGGCTCCTATAGAGTTGAGGGAACTTAAGACTCAACTACAAGAGTTATTGATAAGGGGTTTATTCGACCTAGCATATCTCCTTGGGGAGCTCCAGTTTTGTTTGTCAAGAAGAAAGATGGATCTTTGCGGATGTGTATCGACTAAAGTCAGATTAATAAGGTCACAGTGAAGAATAGGTATCCGTTGCCTAGGATTGAGGATTTGTTTGATCAGCTTCGAGGTGCAGGTGTTTTCTCCAAGATAGATCTTCAGTCAGGGTACTATCAGCTTCGAGTTCAGGACGCCGATGTGGTTAAGACTGCGTTTCGGACTAGGTATGGCCACTATGAGTTTCTTGTGATGCCGTTTGGTTTGGCCAATGCTTCAGCGGCTTTTATGGATTTGATGAACCGTGTGTTTAGGCCATACTTAGATCGATTTGTAGTAGTGTTCATTGATGACATCTTGGTGTATTCCAAGGATGAGAGTCAGCATGAGGAGCATCTCATATTGGTTTTGCAGATGTTGAGAGAGCATCAGTTGTTTGCCAAGCTTAGCAAGTGTGATTTTTGGCTTCGGGAAGTGTCATTCTTGGGTCATATTGTTTCACCTAGGGGTATTCAGGTTGATCCGGCCAAGATTGAGGCGATTGTTGATTGGAAAGCACCTAGAAATGTTCAGGAAGTGAGGAGTTTCCTTGGTTTGGCAGGTTACTACCATCGGTTTGTTAAGGGTTTTTCTGTGATTGCCGCTCCGATGACTAGATTGTTGAGGAAAGGGGTCAGATTTGAGTGGTCAGATAGATGCCAGGCTTATTTTGATCGGTTAAAGCAGTTGCTTGTTGAGGCTCCTATTCTTACTCAACCCATCTCGGGTAAAGAGTTTGTCATTTATAGTGATGCTTCGGGTGTTGGTCTTGGATGTGTTTTGATGCAAGAAGGTAAGGTCGTGGCTTATGCTTCTCGTCAGTTAAACCCACATGAGAAGAACTATCCGACGCATGATCTAGAGTTGGCGGCTGTGATCTTTGCTTTGAAGATTTGGCATCATTATATGTATGGGAAAAAGTGTAGGATCTTTTCGGACCATAAGAGCTTGAAGTACTTCCTCACACAGAAAGAGTTGAACATGAGACAGCGTCGTTGGCTTGAGTTGTTTAAGGACTACGACTGCATTGTGGATTACCATCCTGGTAAGGCCAATGTAGTCACAGATGCTTTGAGTCAGAAGTCAGTTTTAGCCTTGTTCCTGAGACGGTTTAGATGGAGATTTGATTTAGATGGGCCTTTGATTGCTTAGTTGCGTGTGAGGCCTACCTTGAGACAGAGGATTGTGGATGCTCAGAGGGATGATTAGAGGCTTCAGCGGATTGTGCAAGAGGTCAGAGCGGGTAAGCATTCAGAGTTCTCGGTTCAGGATGAGGTGCTTATGTTCAGAGATCGTTTGTGTGTGCCTGAGTCTGAGGATTTGAGGAGACAGCTTATGAGTGAGGCGCATAGTACAGTTTTCACTATGCATCCTGGCAGTGAGAAGATGTATCTGGACATGAAACAGTTTTATTGGTGGTCCGGTATGAAGAGAGACATAGTGGATTTTGTTTCCAAGTGTTTGACTTGTCAGCAGGTAAAGGCCGAGCATCAGGTTCCTTCGGGATTGCTTACGCCTTTATCCGTTCCTAAGTGGAAGTGGGATGATATAGCCATGGACTTTGTATCCGGTTTGCCTTTGACTCAGAGGAAACATGACTCGGTTTTGGTGATAGTGGATCGGCTTACGAAATCAGCTCACTTTCTGCCAGTTAGAGTGGACTACTCGATGGATAGATTGGCCAGTATCTATGTGGATGAGATAGTTCGGTTGCATGGAGTGCCTTTGTCCATAGTTTCAGATCGGGATCCAAGGTTCACTTTCAAGTTTTGGAAAGAGTTGCAGAGAGCTTTGGGCATAAAGTTGAACTTCAGTACAGTGTTTCATCCTCAGACAGATGGTCAGTCAGAGCGGGTCATTCAGATTCTGGAGGACATGATGAGGGCTTGTGCTTTGGATTTTCCGGGTAGTTGGGACAGATATGTATCGCTGATGGAGTTTGCCTACAACAATAATTTTCAGTCGAGCATTGGTATGTCATCATATGAGGCTTTGTATGGTCGACAGTTTAGGACTCCGGTTTGTTCGACCGAGCTATCCGAGAGATCAGTGATTGGGCCAGAGTTGGTTAGAGATACTGAAGAGAAGATCAGAGTGGTGCAGCAGAATTTGAAGGCAGCCAAGGATCGACAAAAGTCTTATGCCAATTTGAAGAGGAAAGATGTGCAATTTGAGATCGGGGACAAGGTTTTCCTTAAAGTTTCTCCTTGGAGGAAAGTGCTTCGGTTTGGAAAGAAAGGCAAGCTGAGTCCTCGTTTCATAGGTCCTTATGAGATTCTGGGTAAGGCTGGACCTGTAGCCTATAGATTGGCTTTACCGATGGAGTTAGCAAAGTTGCACAATGTGTTCCATGTTTCGATGCTTCGTCGGTACAGATCAGATCCTTCGCATGTTCTTTCGGTTCAGGATATTCAGGTTCAGCCAGATTTTTCCTTTGATGAGGAACCGCGAGCCATTCTAGCCCGTGAGGTGAGGCAACTGAGGAGTAAGCAGATCCCATTAGTGAAAGTATTATGGAACCATCATGGAGTCGAGGAAGCGACTTGGGAACCGGAAGAATCGATGAGAGCTCAGTACCCACAGTTGTTTAGTTCAGGTGAGAATTTCGAGGACGAAATTCTTATTAGTTGGGGAGAGTTGTCACACCCCGTTTGCCCCCTAGTGGAATGAGCCTGTCTGTATGTGTAAGCATTCGCATGTGTTCGGCATATCATAAGGGTATTTTAGTAAAATGCATGTTTTTGGGGTTTTATTAGCATGTGGTTATATGTATGACATTAGTGTGTGTATTAATTGGGTAATGATTGTGTGCACTTGAGCATATCATATTAAGGTGTTTTAAGTTGAGAATGCATTGTGTGTGTGTGCGCGTGTACCATTGTAGGGTGTGCATTAGTTGGGGATGCATTGGGTATGTGTAATGCATGGTTGGTTGGGTGTGAGTGGTTAGCTTCACCAATAGGAAATTGACACATGCTTAGGGCAAAGAAAAGAAAAAGAAAAAGGAATGAAAGAAAAGGAAAAGGGCAGATTCACGTTCCTTCTTCCCTCATCCTCTTCTTCTTCATTTTCTTCACTCTAAGAATTATGGTGTGGATTCAAGTTTGTATTGGTGGAGTTGATCATCTTTTTGCATCTTCTCTTCATCTTTGTTTTCCATTTGTTTTCTTCTTCTTCTTCCTTGAGTTTAGAATTAACTTAGGGTTTTCATTTGGTTGTTCTTCGATGTGTTGTTGCTTAGCTGTGGCTCCTCGCGATCCCAAGGGCAAGGAGGTTGCTGGGAGTAGTGGAGCTAAGTGAAGTGAAGCTTAGAATTCAGGTCTGGGATTTTGTTTGAGTTAATTGTTTGAATGCGAATTTAATGTAATTTTTAGGGTTTATATTCTTGTGAGGCTTGAATGAAATTATGCTTGATTTGGTTATTTTAATTTCCGAATTAAGTTGCAATTATCTTGTTTTTGCTGTATGAGATGTCTTTTGGGAACTAGGAACAGGTTTGTATAGTTTTGAATCAATTTTGGGATTTATTTCTGAGTTCTGGGAATTCTGGAAAATGGGATATCGCGTTACTGTTGAAAATCCCGTTTTCCAGATTGAGTGTCGCGTGACTAGCCAGGAAGAGAGGCCAGTCACGACTCGTGACCAGCCAGAGAGCCAGTCACGAGTGGTGACTGCAAGTCATAACTCGTGACCAGCCATGAGGAAGCCAGTCACGAGACATGACTTCCAGTCACGACTCGTGACCGGCCAAAGAAGGCAGTCACGGGTAGTGACTGCCAGTCACGACCCGTGACCAGCCAAAGGTAAGAAGCCAGTCACGAGGCGTGACACCCAGTCACGACTCGTGACCAGCGAGGCAAGTCACGTTGCGTGACCAGCAAAGGAAGCCAGTCACGAGATGTGACTCCCAGTCACGACTCGTGACCAGTCTTCCTAGGAGGCCAGTCACGAGTTGTGATGCCAATCACGACTCGTGATCAGCCCACCTTGTTGGTCACCCCCATTCGGCCTATTTTCTGAAATTTCCCGGTTTTAACTCAATAATGAATTTCTGTACTTCTTCTGAATGGACTTATATTGCTGTATACTGCTGTATGATGCATGTCGTACTTTTATATGCTTTGATATGAGTGATACCATGATTCTTCAGATGAATTCTATTCTGTACTCTGAAATATGAATTGAATGACGTATAACCTGCTAGAGTCAAGTCAGTGGATAGTTAGGCATGCCTAATAGAGTCTTTTAGCTGCAGCCCTCAGTTCAGTTTGGACCCCGATCAGGTCCCCGTTTGGTTCCTCGTGAACCCCTCAGTATTAGGATCTTGTTTAAGATCCCCTCAGTAAAAATATTGTGTTTTGATAAAAATGAAATGACTTTTGATTTGTACCTGTGAGGTACCCTCAGTATTCGATTCATACCCGTAAGGTACCTTTAGTACACTCGTTATCCACTACCTAGAGTCAGCAGGTGTTCGAATGGTTTGCTCT
The DNA here is from genome assembly GCA_947683425.1 of Excoecaria cochinchinensis. Classification (NCBI taxonomy): domain Eukaryota; kingdom Viridiplantae; phylum Streptophyta; class Magnoliopsida; order Malpighiales; family Euphorbiaceae; genus Excoecaria; species Excoecaria cochinchinensis. The sequence continues at coordinate 4,657,613 of CANTUQ010000110.1, forward strand.
GTTCATTTTTGGTTATATATGAATGTGATATCCAAATGAGTATATTGATGAGATGTATGTTTGATTATTTTGGATATGAATCTGAAATGCGACATGTATGGCTTTATATTGTGAGCATGCTTGTGGATTCTGTTATAAGCTATTGCATTTTGCCTTTGTGAATGTGTTATGCCTTGACGACCATTGTGAATGACCGTCCATATTTTATGTGTGTTTCCCCACTAAGCATTTATCGCTTAGCACGGTGTTTTTACCCGTGCAGGTGCGGAAGGAAGTTTGCTTTGAGAGAGTCACCACCGTCAAGCCAACACAGAAGGTCTTAGTGTAGGGCTCAGTTTTTGTAATCTGTAATGATTCTTTTTGTATAGAACTCTCCTGTATCAGTTTTGTTATAGCTTCCGCTTTTGTACTTATATTTTGGTTATGTAATATCTTTATTTCAGCTGGTTTGATCAGAACATTATTGTAATGGTTTATTATATTAATGCATGATCAGCTATGGCTTTCTTTTCCTTTAAAGTTTTTAATTATCCTATATTCCAGTATGTATGGTATGAATGAATGTATGTTTTGCTTTGTATCTGTTTGGTGGCACCTTTGCTCATACGGCATCTCACTCCTTATCGGATGGGATCGCCTACGTATGGGTAGGGGGTGTTACACTTTCGCTGCATGGGGGATAGATATCATTGGCGAGATTCACCCTACGGCATCCAATGGGCACAGATACATCATAGTTGTAATTGACTATTTCACCAAATGGGTAGAGGCGGAATCCTTCAAGAAAATTGACGCGAGGGATATGGCCAAGTTCATAGAGAGAAATCTGATCTGCAGATATGGCCTCCCTCACCACATAGTGTCTGACAATGGGGTGCAGTTCATGGGAGAAACCAGGAAGTTCCTCGAGCAGTATGGTGTCGAGCATCACAAATTCTCTCCATACCGGCCACAAGCAAATGGAGCAGTAGAAGCCGCGAATAAAATATGAAGAAAATCCTGTCTAAGATGGTCCAAACCTACAAAGACTGGGCTGAAAAGTTACCCTTCGCCCTGTGGGGATATAGAACGACGGTAAGGACGTCTACAGGCGCTACACCATTTTCCTTGGTATACGGAACAGAAGCAGTATTTCCAGTTGAGATAGAGCTCAAATCACTGAGGGTGGTCATGGAAGCCCAAGTCCCGAAGGCCGAATGGGCACAGCAGAGGCTACAGCACTTGAATTTACTGGATGAGAGTAGGCTGAAAGCTTATTATCATAATCAGATTTACCAGAAGAGATTGGTAAGAACTTTCGGAAAGAAGGTGAGAAAACATCCGCTGAGAGAAGGGGACTTGGTGTTCAAGCAGATGAGGCCAGGCATACCAGATATTAGAGGGAAATTCAGACCGACCTGGGAGGGGCCGTATATCCTTAAGAAGCTGCTGTCCAAAGGAGCCGCAATCTTGTCGGATAGTGATGGGAACGAATTCAAAGAACCGATCAACGTCGAAAGACTCAAAAGGTTCCATGGCTAAAGACCAAAATAAAAAGAAGAGAATAAAATGCCCTGCAGGTCGAAAACCGAAAAAAGGCGGCTGTGCTAAAATTGGGCGCCTCGGCAGGGTGAAAACCGAAAAAAGGCATCTTGTATAAAAATTAGAGGCATGGGAGAAAATGTCCAATCGTGAAAACCCGAGAGGGCCGATTGGTAACAGGAGTTGATGCTGTTAAAATTTAGTTTCATGTATTAACAGTGCGTAAGCAGCTGAGTAAATGCCAAAACTGATCATGTATGCTGAAATTATATGAAAATATACACAATTTCGTGAAATAGAATGAATATTATTCTTTTCATTTTTGTCATTTCCTAGTTCTGCATTAAAAAGAAATGTAGCACCAAAACAGATACATATATAAGCTAAGCTAAGTCCTGTTGCTGCTCTCGCCGACCAGATGCTTGAGCCCTCGAGTCCTGTTATCAGATGCTGGACTAAAGATCCACTTCTTGTACTTGTTAGTCAAAGACACAGAGTGATTGCCGAACCTCGGGATAACAGTCTTCACTGGTAGTTTGCCCCACAGCTCATGATACCGAGAAGCAAACGCGGCTGAGAGAGCTCCTCCCCGGAAAGATAAGGGAACCCTCACTACATCCTGGGTCACTCCGAGGTGACGCGTACATCGAGAGGTGATGCAGAAGGTGGCTTGATGGAGCCCACAGAGGGGAACACACCCCGATGGCCCATCAATGACCACATGAGACAGTGGGAGCCTAGCAGATGTAAAACTGATGTCGTCATCCGACAGCTCGCCAAATCTGGTAATGCCTTCACATGTAGTGGCACACCCTTGCAGTCGTCGACGCGGCAGAAAGTGGCTCGGCGAGTACTGTGGAGTAACTCGAGGGGGTGGCTCAGACAACATCCTCAGTTTCTCTTGCAGCCAGATCTGAAAAAAAAATAAAAAAAACAGAAAGAAAAAAAAAGAAAGAAAAAGAAAGAAAAAAAATAAAAAGAAAGAAGAGAAGAAAAAGAAGAAAAAAGAAAAAAAGCCGTTGGAGTAAGTAGGGTTTACTTCAGGCAAAAATAAGGCACAAGGTTGTGTGAAAATCCAAAAGGACGCACCTCCCGCTAAGAAAAGCTAGTGTGAAAATTAATAAGGGACGCACTACCTTTAAAATAATGACGTACCTGGAGCAATAAGGGGCTGCCGGTAAAGGTTGTAGTGGATCCAGAGCTCACAGCGTCCAAGCCCAGAATGGTTTCAGCCAGGATGAGTGGTAAGGGTGATAATCCCAGATGAAAGTCGCTCAGGACTCCGAACAGGCGGGTGTCACCTGTCAAACCCCCTGGAACAACAGTGAGGAAGTTCACCATGCAAAACAAGAATATGATGCTTACCCGATAGGTGGGGATGTCAATGAACTGATCCAGAGCCTCGATTAGTGGCCCCAGAGCAAAGGAAGAACCCAGAGGAATTAGCCGGACGGCCTCAGAAGGAGGTATACCGAGAGCCATGGCTAGGTCCCGGATCTGTAATAGACCGCAGCAGGGGATGCAAGGCAGAGCGCTAAGAGGGAACCAGGCTCCCAGAATTGTAGCTAACTCTTCAGGCAAAGGGCACAGTTCCTGATAGGTGAACCGGAAGACGTGGAACAGAGGGTTCCAGAAGTGGGTCGCCGCTAGAAGGAGGTTCTGATCGACTTTGATCCGGCACAGATATTTCAGCCCGGACAGAGAGGGAAGGGCGCCTTCTCCCCAAGTGTGTTTGTCATCTAAGATACGGTGCATCCTTTGGGCTAGAGAAGAAGACATGCTGAGAAGTATGAAAGGCTCAAGATGTTGGAAAATGAAGAGACACAAGAAGAGCAAAAATTTTGTGAGAATTTATAGGGAAGTGTCACCGACGGCCTACCCGTCTCTCCTAAGAGACGGCCTGCCCGTCGGTAAAGATCCACCAGGCAGACGTCCGCATTGCATTCATCACGCGCATTAACTTGCATTTATTGCATGACAGACGGCCAGACCGTCGATCGCTTCTACAGACGCCCAGCCCGTCGGTCACGAAATTCTATATAAGGGCGAGTGACACACGGTGCAAACGCTGCTGTCCCTTTCATTTTCCTCTTTCAAACCGTTTTTTAGCATTTTTTTAGCGGTTTTTCAAGCATTTCTTCTTATTTTTTCGCAATTTCTTCATATTTTTGCATTTTCTACTCACCGGGTGCTTCAATATTTATATTTCTTCAGTTTCTACACTTCTCGCGACTACAAGTAAGTAAATAACTACTTTTTTTGAATTTTATTCAATTTATTTCCACATTTCTTCTTCTTTCAATTTTAGAAATGATTAGGAAGTTTTAGATGCCTTAGGAATTTAGGGGGAATGCTGCCCATTTTTTTCTTTATTTTTCTTGCAATTAAATCTGAACCTTTGCATGATCACATAGAAATAGAATTTTTCTATAACTTTAGTGCTTTAGAAATAGACCTCTTCTAGCGCACTATTCTGTGCATATATTGCTTTTGAGGCCTGAGGCCATTGTTTTGTGTTGTTGGGGACTCACTCTTGCCGGGGTGTGTCCCGTTTACATGCATATATTATTGTTGAGGCCTGAGGCCTATTTTGTTGCCTTTTTATGCAGGAGGTCGGGCATACCCCTGCCGGGGTGCTGCCCAAATTTTTATTATTTATTCTAGAATTGAATATTTTCATGTATAATGCATGCCTTGGGACCTAGAAAGCCCATTTTCTTTATTCGCTTCAAATTATTTCCATGCTAATTGCATGTTGTTTTTGCTTTGATATGTGCAAAACATGTAGGCAGCCATTGCCCTTTTCATTTATTATCAGCTTTCTTTATCTAGTTTTCGGGCCGCCATTGCCCCGGTGAGGCCTAAATGGGCCTTCACCTTGAAAATAAGTCTAATAATACTTGTTTTGTTAGATTTTCACTATCTAATTTTTTCCGTCTTTGCAGGATGCCTCCCAGACGTAGAGCACCGCAGGCCCAGCCCGAGATCGTAGTTCCAGGTTAGATGGATGATGAGTCGGCTCAGAGGTATAGAGCATTGGCTCAGGTAGAGCTTCGGGCCAGCCGTTTTGTATCCCGGCCATTCCTGGAGGCCCTAGGGATGGCCCCAGATTTTGATTTGCTCGTCGAGGGTGCTGGGTGGACAGAGTTCCTTGAGCCCTCCTTCCATACTTTTCCAGAGGCTACTCGCCAGGTCCTGGCCACTCTCCGCTATGCTGGTTTTCAGAGTGCAGATACCGACCCAGGGGTGGTTCAGTTTTGGTTCGACGGCGACCACTACAGTATCACTAGGTAGAGATTCGTGCAGGCCATAGGGCTCTTTATAGAGGAGGGGGTCGAGATCCCACGGCGAGCTGTGAGACGCGCCCATTGGGCGGCTATTGCCATACCGGGAGTGCTGTATGATCACGATACCCAGGGTCGCTTAATGCGGCCGAGATCTGGAGCCTCTGGGCTATGGTGGCAGGCCAGCATCTCAACATTAGCCATGAGATCTTGGCCAACTTGACCAGAGTTGGCAGAGGGTTGACACCTGTGGTGATAGTGGGAGGAGTTATCACCCTGCTGCTTCTGAGATTGGGAGTTACCCCTAACAGGTTGAGGGCACCCTTGGCAGAGGGGATCCATGTGGATGCAGCCGCGGCAGTGCAGATGGGGATGATCTCCCCGATATCAGGGCAGGCAGAGGCCTACAGGGTGCTGACCATTCACGAGACCCGGCGGATGTTCTCACTTCCCCCCTTGGGTCTAGATCCAGACCACCCGGAGCACCCAGAGGATCAGCCTCCGCAGCCAGAGCTCCAGCCCCAGCCCGAGCCTCAGCCAGAGCACCAGCCTCTACATCTAGAGCCAGAGCCCTAGCCTCCTCAGCCTCCTCAGCATCCGACTGTGCCACCGCCACAGCAGCAGGAGCAGCCCAGGACCCCATCGGACTTCGATATAGAGTTCACGATGGATGATCTTTTTGCTGCCTCACCAGCATCCCGAGCACCGACTCCTGTCCCATCACCGGGCATCAGAGTGCAGAGGACTACCCGCGGGCCCCCCGAGAGATATCATCCTTATTCTAGAGGCGACCCGGGGGCATCCACCTCTACAGCACCGCCTCCAGAGCCACCACAGCAGCAGCCAGCACAGCCCGACTTCTCTCAGCTCCTCACTTCCATGTTCACAGCCTTAGAGCGACGACAGGATGAGAGGGACAGGGCTATTCACGAGAGGTTGGACCGCCAGCAGGCTGCTATTCAGGAGCATTCCCAATTAGTGGAGCGGTTAGCCCGAGAGCAGGCTGGCTACATCGAGCATACTACGCGGGAGCAGGCTCGGATCATGGATGCTTTCAGGGATGAGCAGGCTCGGGTCATAGAGACCCTCAGAGGTGAGCAGTTGAGGCTGATCGAGCAGTTTGCTCAGGGCCAGAGGGAGCTTAGGCAGTAGCTCGCTCATGATTTGAGGACGTCACAGGACTAGGTGTCTCAGAGGGTTGACATGACCCTGCAGATGATTGACGAGTCAATTGACTCTCTGAGATCCCGCATCCAGGCGATAGAGGGGATTCTCCCACCCTTGTCTCAGACCATGAGGGAGTTCAGGGAGCAGTCAGAGCAGCGCTTAGAGAACATGAGGAGGGCCGCCAGTGAGCAGACTACTCAGTTGAGCCAGGCATTCAAGAAGTTGGGAGGCACAGTATCAGAGACGCTGGAGTTCATCAGGACTTGCACCCAGCCTTTCTTGGATGGCCACGCTCAGATCCGATTCAGGCACACCCACGACGCTGACGCAGGACCCTCCACAGCTCCATCTCCGGCACGGCCAGCTCCGCCTCCACCTCCGCCCGGGACAGTACACATATCGAATGATGAGGACCCCGATGAGCCCTCTGACTACACACCCCTATGACATTCAGGGAGTCATATTTGTGTATATTTATACTTTGTATATACGTTGTACAAAATGGATATTGCTAGTGAAAAACTTTTGTTTTCAAAATTTATGCATTTATTCAATTATTTATTTATGATTCATATAGTAGATGAATATATTTCTTCACATTCACTCATATTCCAAAGCAAGGAAAAATAAATAACAACTCAGAAAAAAAAACAAATGAAACATGGCATAGCAAATAAAGCAAAATCACGCCATTAATAAACGGGTTAAAAGACGACCACTCGAACATGAACTAACAAAGCTTTTTTTATCACATAGGTACAAAGAGTACCGCTTCTCAATAATTGAAGCTGCAGTTAGAGAAACACTGCTCTTCACCAGATCGAGATTGTAGCCAAAGCATGCTGCATCTCACAGTTCGCGCGGCAGCCAGAGAGTACTACGCACCTTGCATATCGGATGGGGGTTAGCAAGGGAACTTCAGATCGAAGCTGCAGTTAGAGAAACACTGCTCTTCACCAAACCGAGATTGTAGCCAAAGCATGCTGCATCTCATAGTTCGCGCGGCAGCCAGATAGTGCTACGCACCTTGCATATCGGATGGGGGTTAGCAAGGGAACTTCAGATCGAAGCTGCAGTTAGAGAAACACTGCTCTTCACCAGACTGAGATTGTAGCCAAAGCATGTTGCATCTCACAGTTCGCGCGGCAGCCAGAGAGTGCTATGCACCTTGCAGATCGGATGGGGGTTAGCAAGGGAACTTCAGATCGAAGCTGCAGTTAGAGAAAAACTGCTCTTCACCAGACCGAGATTGTAGCCAAAGCATGCTGCATCTCACAGTTCGCACTGCAGCCAGAGAGTGCTACGCACCTTGCAGATCGGATGGGGGTTAGCAAGGGAACTTCAGATCGAAGCTGCAGTTAGAGAAACACTACTCTTCACCAGACCGAGATTGTAGCCAAAGCATGCTGCATCTCACAGTTCGCACGGCAGCCAGAGAGTGCTACGCACCTTGCAGATCGGATGGGGGTTAGCAAGGGAACTTCAGATCGAAGCTGCAGTTAGAGAAACACTGCTCTTCGCTTCGAGTCCGTAGCTAGAGAATGCTACGTCTCACCAACCCCTACAAGTCGAGACGAGATTGGTAGGGATGTCTTCGCATCGTCGAACAGACCGAGACAAGGCCTACCCGGCACAAGGCGCGAAAGGTAAGAACCGTCGCAGGTATGCCTTCTTTCTTTCTGTCCTCTCTCTGAGTTTTGGCTTATCTAGGCGCTTGTGCACTAGCTTCCCCAAAACTGGGGGCAACTGTAAGCACCATGTCCCGGAGCGGTCCGGATCAGAGATTACCCTGTGATGAAATCAGTATCCTAGCCTGTATGAATGGTTTGGATTTGGGGGTTTTAGTCCCGCGTTCCGCGAGAAATGAGTCTTTTTACCTTTCGTAGGCAGAGGGGGAGAAAACAGGGGATTTTTGAGTCAAAAAGTTTTATTTCCTCCACAGACGGCCAGCCCGTCTGTGAAGTCAGCCCATCGCTTAGGGTCACCGACGGCTTGTGGTATTTTTTGACGCCCATCGGAAGATCACCGCCCCTGTCAGAATGCCGCCTGGTTTCCCGGAGCACGCAACCCTTCCGACGCCCGTCGGTGGATGTGGCAGGGCTGTCGGACGAATTCTTATGTCAAAAGGATTCTTCCGACGCCCGCCTCCATACACCGACGCCCGTCGGTCGTGTCTGCCTTATAAAGGCTCCGGATTTTCAATAGAAAGGGGTTCCAAAAATTTTCAAGAGGGGAAACTCTGCCAAAATTCAAGCATATTTTCTCTCTCTTCCAGCAAACACATTTCATAAAGAAATCTTTTTAAAAGGAGGATCCAAAATCAGTCTTTTGAAGGGTTAAAGAAGAAATAGTCTATTTTTCTTTCTTTGATCCTTCATCTTTACTTCTCGTGGAACGCGCGGGGCTCTAATCAACACAAGAATCTCACCCAAAGCGATTATCTGAGGGTAAATATTCCGGATTCCTTCTCCATATCATTTCATATTTATCCTTTATTTGTTGATTCTTTCAATTTTGCCATCATTCTTCTTTATTTTGGCTCTCTTTATATATTTTTATGATAAAACTTCTTTTTTGGCTTTGAAAAGAGTTTTCTCTCTTCTAATTTTTCGGAGATAGTGGTGACCGACGGGTCATCTCTTTCACCGACGCCCGTCGGTCACCTCACCTACAGACGCCCTCCTTTTGAGTGACAGACGGAAATGTCGGTTATCTTGACTGACGCTCGTCGGTCACCTAAAAGAGGCACGCGCGCGCGCGCGCGCACACACACACACACATATATATATACACACACACACACATAACTAAGATACATATCATATATACATTTACATGTTTACATAATCACATGCTAATTAGAAGATTGAAATCACATACATGCTTAGTTATCATTCATGTATACGCTTTAGCAAAACTTGGAGCAAACAAGAAAACATTTCAATCATACAGAGGTGTCGCGCTCGCGACAGACTTGGAGGTCTGATTCTGTCGCGCTCGCGACAGTCATCGCACCCACGACACGTGCTCGCCCTTAGCTCGCGCTCGCGATAAAGCACCCACTCTGCCAGAAGATCGTTTTGTCGCGCTTGCGACATAATTTCTTATTCCAAGCTCTTCAATCCTGACTTCTCACATCTCATTTTTCACCCTCTCTGCATACAACTCCCATGGCCTGTTCTAGTCCCATTTTTATCGAATATGATCTATTAACAATTTATTTATGAATTTGTTATTAATTAAATGATACCTATTTTAGACACTTCCCCTGTACACATGTTATTATCTAATACTCACCCTTCTCATGGACATCGTAATACAATGATCATAGAATATAGGTCATAAGCACAACTCCATCCTAAACATTCAAACATCGCATCAAGCAATCCAACTCATCCTAATTCAAACATTTCATTAACACATGCTAGGTCTATTTTACTCATTTCAGTCCAACAAATCTTAAATATTTAAACATGCTAAATCAAATTATGCATAAACACATGTTTCTCAAACACACATTTATTGAACATATAGTCATACTTTCACACATCTCATTCACCTCAATCATACCCATATTTTCCTCATATATAATCCAATCTCAATACACACATACTTGTCACACCCCAAAAGTGGCCTAGTTGGAATTAGCAATTTTAATTGGACAATATGGATATGTTGGTAATTTCTACAAGTGTAATTAAGCGCAATTGGGTAATTTATAAGAGAAAAGAGGATTAAATTGCAAGGAATTAAAAGTATGAAATTGCAGATTTTTATTTGGTGAGTAAAAAGTATTTTGACAAGGATTTATTAGTAATTGTAAGGAGCTATTGGAAAAAGAGTAGTTAGTGGATTTAGGGGTCCAATCAGAAGATGACAAGTGGAAAGGTGAGTGTGTGCATGTGGGAGAAAGAAAGGAGGGTTTTAGAATTTTTTTGTAGATTCCTAAAGAAGCCATCAGATTTCACTCTCTTTCTCTCTTGCTCTCTCTCACGTTAGCCACTCCTTCCCCTCTCCATTTTCTGTTCTTTCCCCATTTGCATGTGTGTGCATCCATTGTGGAGCTAGAGTTTGAGTTTTTAAGAAGTTTTAGGAGGTAAGTGACTGTAAGTTTATGTGTGGTTATCCATCTTCTCCTTCTTTCGGGATATTCCTTACTGTTTCATTGGGTTGATATTGTGGTTTATTTGTTGGTTCATGTAAACTGCTGAAGAGAAGAGGAAAGATAAAGGAAAAAGGAAGTTAGGAGCTTGAAGAGGCAATAGACGTTTTGAACTTCATTAACTGGTTTGGGAGTGTTTCTGTCCATCCTCATTTTGGATCCTATTTTGATGTTTAATGTTGTTGTTAAATTGTGTTTTTGATATATATAGTAATGCATGAGTAAATTAGAGTTGTGTATTTGATTTGTAGCAGCAAGTGACGATGTTATGCATGTGAAATATGAAAAATTTGCATGAAAGTGAAAGAGGAAACTTCTGGGTTTAAGTCTCTGTAAATGCAATTCTGATTGTTTGATAATGTGAATGATTTGAGTGATTGTTGCTATAAATGTGCTCGGGAGGCTTGAAGGTATGCTTTTGCATAAATATGGCATGAAAAATGGCTTTGGGCAAGATGGAGTTTTGAATTTTTGATGTACTCTGTTTTCCACGTTTTTTATTTTTTTCGTTTTCTTAAAATTTTGGAAACCAGCTCTTCTCCTTCTAGTGGATTATTGCTCTGCAGTAGTGAGTGAGGAAGATCACGAGTCATGAGTGAGGATCACGACTCATGACCCTCTTCCATTGACAGTTATGAGTCATGAGCGAGGATCACAACTCGTGACTGTCCCTTTTCTACCAGAAGAGACGCAAGAGCATCACGAGTCGTGAGGGAGGATCACGACTCGTGACCTCCTCTTCCTCTAAGCGTTGGCATCACGAGTCGTGATGGAGGATCACAACTCATGACCGCCCCTCCCTGTGAGATGCTTGCGAGCAGCTAGCATCACGAGTCGCAATGGCCTGTGCGACTCGTGACTGGCCTCTCTTCTCGCCTGTTTTTTTTTTCAAAAAAAAAAGAGTTTCAAGCTTCTTTTATATGGGGTTTTTTCACTACATGACACATAATCGGGTTTAAATCTGTATTATAATTTGATAATTGTTTAATTATGAGATATGTGTACATGATTAATAATGATGTACATGATTTAAACGCTTATAATTTACATGAACATGGATTATTTCAATGTGAGTTATATGTTCTTATTACCTCCTGTATTTGATATATATATATATTTATATGTTTCCGAATTTGATCAATATACATGTATACATGAGTTATAAGTTCGTATTTAAATCAATTCTCATGATATGATAATGATACTTGAGTTCTTGAGTTGTGTCTTTAAGCCTGAATAGTCATAGTAGTGGATAAGTAAGCGCTTACTTAGGTTAGAGTGTGTGTTCAGCTGCTATATGATAAAACGTTATATGCGGGTCCCGTTTGGATCCTTGTTTCGACCCCGTTTGGGTCTATATGGAAATAATGAGAGACTTCGGTCTCCATATGAAAATCACATGTTTGAGACTCATGTCTCCATATGCTTGGGATACTGTGTTCTATCAGTATCCAATGGACCGCATCCACTTCTAAAGTGTATATTCAGACTAATCAGGCTGTATGTTAATATGTGTTGCATATGTTGAGATGTATATTGATAGGATTAAATGTATAAGATGCGTAAGAATTCATGAATAACTTTAAGATATGCACCTTGTATCTGTGTACTTAGAATGGTGAGAAGTATGTTAATCCTAAGTTTTAAGATGCATGTGTTGTGATGTGTTACATGCTTAATTTATAAGAATATTTTATTATACAAGCTACGTAAGTAAGAAACGATAAGCCTTGTTGCAATACTCGAAGCTAAGTATGAATTGAGTAGTTAATTACTTGTAAAGTATGTTGATGCATGTCTTGTAGAATTATGAAAATATGCTTATATGAAATTTTGATGCCTATGATTATTGAATCAAAACTTAATTGCACGTTTTTGGTTACGATGAGTTTAAATTATTGTTGTAAATATTGTATATGCGTATTTCCGTTTGTTTTGTTCCTCCCCACTAAGCATTATCACTTAGCACGGGTTCTTTTCCCGTGCAGGTGGCGAGTTTGGTTTGGAGTCAGACATCTGCTGGTCGGCCACTAGAAGTCTTTTTGGATGAAGTTTATTTTTGTGTCTTCCGTTGTTATTTTGTACTTGGCTTGTTCATAACAAAATGAATCTTTTGTAATGGAACAACTATTTTGGTATATGTATTTGCTTACGAGCCTTTTTGGTAAACAATATTGTTATAATGTATGTTAAGGGATGTGCTATATTTTAATTAAATGTATTTGTTTATTTGGATATATGTTTAAGTAATTGAGTTTGCCCGCGTGGCGCTCTGGTATCCTTCCAACTGGGGTAACAGGGTGTTACAATACCTATGGCTCATATTCGCATTAAGCAAACTCATTTCATTTAATATCCTTCATATGTGTAGAACTTAATCTCAACCCATAATTATATATACTTGTTTATATTATACATGCTCATATAGATTAAGGCATCATAATTCTCAAATGTCATTTAACTTGACTAAATTATATTTTATATAATTATACATTATCAGTTCATTAGTTTACTACTATTCTTAATCATATTCATGTGTATTTTCCCAGTGATAAATATTCTTACAATCATTTAATAATTTTAAACATGCATTGGATAAATCCCAAAAAGTTTCTGTGTAATACGAGTTCAATTCGGGAAGAAAACACATAAAAATATACAAATTAATTGAGGGTAAAGGTGGGGAATTGATTCATGCCAACCATGGACTCCAAAATGAGAAGAAAATCCTTCATATAACTTGTTCTATCGTGCTCGCGATAGTAGCTACCATTAGGTGTTCTACGAGACTGCTTTTCACCTCAAACTTATATCGCCTAAACTAACGTCTAAACCTCATTTTTAGGCAAAACATCCTTCTTAACAATTGTTCCCTAAGATATTGAGTTTCAAATGGGACAAGTTTCTGTTCATTTGAACATCGAAAATATCAGATATGACCTAAATAACCTATACTGTTCTGATGAACCCACCAGAATAGGGATACCTATGTTTGGACCACTTTCTGAGACACTTAGAGCCAGAATTATCTCATCCATATTCTTAGACATTTTTAGGTCTGGATCTTAGGTTTCTGGTCCATTTTTATGCAGCCAATTTAGGGCAATATAACTGGATCTATGGGAAAAGAGTCACCAAAGGTCCAAAGAGTCCTACACAGAAACTTGCCCTACAGGAACATTTTTCGCATTTCATACACATGACTTCTAAAACCAACTTTAACGACATTTTTAACCAATATGCTCCACTAATAATTTATTCATATATATGTTAACTTGCATATGGCATAATTCTCATCTCAATTTCATTAAAACACAAGGAGTTGTGGCCTAAGGAACATAACATGCTCCAAAAGGCCCTCCTACAGAAAATTAACCACACTATAAGCCATTTTTAATGACCATCTAGGTCTCAATATAAAAGTTACGTTTATCACACTTTAAGACATGGATATAGCAATATCAACCCATTAATATCCTTTTATCCCTATACTTTGTGAACTCACATAATTACATTGATAATACCAGTAGGTCAAAATGAAACTTACTAACTAACTAAACACTTCCCAACTAGCTCATTTAACACAATTTTCACAACAAACTCAATCTTCACATCCTTAACTCAAATATGCAAAACATGCCAATAGCCATTCCTCAACAAATTCATTTAGTTACAAATTCACAATTCACCCGAAATTAGGGTTCAAAAGACTCATAGAAATCATCATACTTCGACGCATTCCTTTCTTCAATTCAAACACCTCATAGCATAACACAAATAGTCTTAACACATAGTCAATTAATTTACACAAACAAAACACATTTAGTTCCCAAACATTAATTTCCTTAGCTCCACTTAAGCTTACTTGGCACCTTGATCATCATTCCTCTTCCTTCTTTTTTTTCCTTTCTCATAGCCACCATCACATGCATAGTCAAATTCCTGAATTGGAAATAAGGGGATTAGTTCCCATCTCAAAACTGAAATGAAGAAGGAGTAGATGAGGATGAAGAACAACCCAATTGAACACTTACGTTGCTAACTCAAAAACTTCACTGTACCAATCACTCACTTGATCACCCAACAGAAATTATGGAATCAAAATTTGAAGGAGATGGATCACGTATGAAAGAAGAAGAAGAAGGGCAGAAAATTTGAAAGGAAGTAGCTAAAGATCACATGCAAAGAATGAAGTTTTCTCTCTCATTTAAAGCTGATATTGCATGTAGGAACTAAGGTAGCTCATGCCACTTGGATTCCACTAACTCTTCTCCCCAATGCATATCAATCCACCTCTTTCTCCTCTAATGCATGCCAATCTACCTCTTTCTCCTACAATGCATGCAAATGCTGAAGTGGCAAAGCCAAAGGAAGACACTTGGCTTCCACTATGACTTCCCTAATCCTCATTATTAAAAATCTGAATTTGATTAACACTAATTAACCTCCATTAACTTTAATCATGCATATTTACTAATTAGTCACTTAAACTTATTTTATTTATTCAATTGGGTCCTCAATTGCACCCTAAATCCAACTTTTATTTGATTTTTGCTAGAGTGTTCTGTCGCGCTCGCGATAAAACCCTCACTCAACCCACTTATTCCATGACTTGTCCAAACCTCCACACAAATTCTTTGCTAAGCCAAGTACTCATTCCAATGTGTCCTCTCTTATTAATACACATCCTCATACTTATCAGGGCACCACAAATCCTACTAGGGTATAAATCAAGCTGTTACAACTCTCCCTTCCCTAAAAGAATTTCGTCCGTGAAATTCAAATCCCAATTCAACAATAGAGGTTACTTAACTTCCTCTATCGAGGCTCTTCCAGAAAACTTTATCACTATTCAAACCCCAAACACCTACACTTCGTATTCAGACACTACTACTCCTTATTTTCTTATTGTACAATTCCTCGACGCATCAATTCTATGGAATACACATATCACTTCCTTCACTCATGCTATTCATTCTTCACCCACAATCTTATTCACATTCTCTTATATAATTTTTGTAAATAACTTCGTCTTTTTACTTTGATTACTCATTCTTTATACGTTCCTTAACAAACACTTCACACCTCTTCAATAGTCCTCTTTGTACACAAACATTTTATATACCTCCTATCAGCTTTCTCTTCGAATGAGACACATACACAAATGTTTTGCACGCATGATTAAAGGGATGCGAATGTATTTATGATGATATATGTATGAAAAATGATGCAATAATGCAGTTTATGCAATGTTAATGCACTTTTCCCATCCCAATGTTTCAATATGCACATGTTCAAATGATTTCAACGAGAGAGCTGACAGTTGTACAAAATATCACCACTTTATCTTACTCTCCACATCATTCTTAATTCCAAACTTATTCACACCCAGAATTAATTCAAATTCATGGGATAACACTTCAATCAAATTATCAGATAACTCATTACTTTGTATCACTTAGAACCAGTTCTCATACGCATTATACACATTCACACTATGTCCCGAAGGACCAATCACATACAAATCATAATTAAGATATTCAATACACTTTAACACACGAATCTTTAGGACTATCACTTCCAGAAATCTCTTTCATCGCTTCAGGAGAAGAATCATTCGACATTTTAAAGAAAACGAAGACATCCGCATCAGGCCAACACAAAACTATACGCATTTTTATTCTCCTCTAGCCCAAAAACGACTAAACCTATGCTCTGATATGACTAATTATAACACCCCCTAACCACCAGTAAAGCTTTACTAAGATGGCTATGTAGTGTCACACACAACAACACGTGAACCCGAATTATCATTCACATAAAACTCAAGATTAATAAATTTTTCTTTCAAAACAACACTCAATTTTACACTGAAAATCCATGCGTTACATTACAAAACACTTATAGTCTTTATTTATTATTCACTTTACAAAATATAACTTTCATAATACAAAAACTTAATCCCCTTACACATTACTAACTATAGTCACACATTTTATAATATTACAAATATTCTACATTTACAATGATTCCTAATGTGTTGGCCATTGGCGATGTAGGACTGTCTTCCAAAACACTATCTTCAAATACCTACATGGATAAAACATCCATGCTAAGTAACAACGCTTAGTGGGGAACAGAATACAATATACAATAACATAATATTCAAGTATACCCATTAAGCATATTATAAGCATAGTAAGGTTTATGATATCTATCATGCTTCGTACTCAAACATATTAGAATTCACATTATCACTTATTCTTCACATGCATGTCACATTCTTATCCATATGCATATACATAATGCATATACATAAGATTATTCATATAAAAGATATATCATGCTACTAGCAAAATAATGATGAGTTTAGCTCAACAATGTTCATGAATCATGTATGTATATATTCTGTATTCAAGTATTAACTAGTCACAATTCATCCATATTATTTCATCGCATTAGTGCACACATATCGCATTTCTTAATTATTAACATAAAGATATTTCATCACAATAATAAAAGAATCATAAAATATCCATATTTTAGAATCAACAAATGCACATATATATATAGATGATCCAAGTACATATCGTAGTATGACAATCACCTTTCTATTACACCATCTCATGGCTTTCACATTCTCATTACAATTCCACACAATAGTTGTCACATAATTTAAAATCACTCAATTAGTTCACATATCTATTTTAACCTTGCCTGCAACTCAAAGACACGGATAACGGGTATCGCATTGGTACCCAAAGGGTACAGTAATCACATTGGTATCCGTGGATACCTCACATTCGAATTGGTACCCTAAGGTAAAGAAATATCAAGATAATCAATAATTTGCATTGAAGAATCCAGTAAGGATTCAAATCACATTTTGATTTGGGAGGAATCGGAGCATTGGGCTGCATTACTTAGACCCTATAGGCATGCCTATCTATCCACTACTTGACTCGCAGGCTAAATTATTAATCCGGTTATTCTCATTGTTATAGCAAATATAGCATTATAATATCATTCAGTTATACCTCATCCCATTGTTCACATACATTGTAGTTCACATCACAATTACTTTGTCATGGCATTTGCATAAGATGGCACACACATATATATATATATATATATACACACACATACCTAAGATACATCTCAAATATACATTTACATGTTCACATAATCACATGCTAATCATAAGATTGAAATCACATACAGGCTTAATTATGATTCATATATATGTTTTAGCAAAACTTGAAGCAAATAAGAAAACATTTCAATCATACAGAGGTGTCGGGCTCGCGACAGACTTGGAGGTCTGATTCTATCGCGCTCGCGACAGTAGTCGTGCCCATGACAGTATGCTGCCTCACCTCAGTCGCGCTCGCCCTTAGCGCTCACTCATAATAAAGTACCCACTCCGCCATAAGAGCATTTTGTCATGCTCGCGACAGAACTGAAATTTCTTATTCCAAGCTCTTCAACCCTCACTTCTCACATCTCATTTTTCACTATCTTTGCATGCAACTCCCATGGCCTGTTCTAGTCCCATTTTTATCCAATATGATCTATTAACAATTTATTTATGAATTTGTTATGAATTCAATGATACCTATTTTAGACACTTCCCCTGTACACATGTTATTACCTAACACTCACCCTTCTCATGGACTTCGTAATATAATGATCATAGAATATAGGTCATAAGCACAACTCAATCTTAAACATTCAAGCATGGCATCAAGCAATTCGAATCATCCTCATTCAAACATTTCATTAACACATGCTAGGTCTATTTTTCTCATTTCAATCCAACAAATCTTAAATATTTAAACATGCTAAATCAAATTATGCATAAACACGTGTTTCTCAAACACACATTTATTGAACATGTAGTTATACTTTCACACATCTCATTCACCTCAATCATACCCATATTTTCGTCATATATAATCCAATCTCAATACACACATACCTATGGTTTATATTCACATTAAGCAAACTCATTACATTTAATATCCTTCATATGTGTAGAACTTAATCTCAACCCATAATTATGTATACTTGTTTATATTATACATGCTCATATAGATTAAGGCATCATAATCCCTAAACGTCATTTAATTTGACTAAATTCTTTTTCTTATAATTATACATTATTAGTTCATTAGTTTACTACTAATCTTAATCATATTCATGGGCATTTTCCTAGTGATAACTATTCTTACAATCATTTAATAATTCTAAACATGTATTGGATAAACCCCAAAAAGTTTTGGTATAATACGGGTTCAATTTGGGAAGAAAACACATAAAAATATACAAATTAGTTGAGGGTAAAGGTGGGGAATTGATTCATGCCAACCATGGGCTCCAAAATGAGAAGAAAATCCTTCATATAACTTGTTCTGTCGCGCTTGCGACAGTTGCTACCATCAGGTGTTCTACGAGACTACTTTTCACCTAAAACTTGTATCGCTTAAACCAACATCTAAACCTCATTTTTAAGCAAAACATCCTTCTTAACAATTATTCCGCAGGATGTTAAGTTTCCAATGGGACAAGGTTTAGGTCATTTGAACATCTAAAACATCAGATATGACCTAAACAACCTATATTATTTTGATGAATTCGCCAGAATTGGGATACCTAAGTTTGGACCACTTTTGAGACACTTAGAGCCAGAATTGTACACTAAATCCAACTTTTATCAGATTTTCGCTAGAGTGTTCTATTGCGCTCGTGATGATGTTGCACTTGCGATAGAACCCTCACTCAAACCACTTATTCTATGACTTGTCCGAACCTCTACACAAATTCTTTGCTAAGCCAAGTACTCATTCCAATGTGTCCTCTCTTATTAATACACATGCTCATACTTATCAAGGCACCACAAATCCTACTATGGTATAAATCCAGCTGTTATAACTTACGGTTGTGATGAACATTTTGGTTGAAAGGGGCTCTTGCTTGTGGTTGAGAAGATGAGGCATGCTGGTTTCCATCCTTCCAAGAAAAATTCGGGTGATTCCTCCACCCATATTGTATGTATTTCGATAGGGATCACTTCTTCGATAATCTCCTACCGCATTCATATCTCCTATAGCTCCACCCTCTTGAATACATGGCCTGCCTTCATACGATTCACTCTCTTGGGAAACGGAAGCCACATTCTGTACTTTAACTCACTTAACTCTTTCTTCACTAACTCTAACTGTGCCTTCAGCAGTGCCACTTCATCTACGTTATGTATCCCTTGTCTTCTCGAAACTGATTTAAGAGTTGCCCATTGAGAGTCATTTACTGCCATCTCATCCAACAATTGAAAATCTTCTTCCACCAACCTATGTAAAAAAGATCCTCCAGATGATGCATCCAATAATGACCTTGTCTGTGGTGTAAATCTAGCATAGAATATCATCATCAATTGGTATACAACTATCTCATGGTGTGGACAGCTTCTTAATAGTCTCCTGAACCTCTCCCAAGACTCATGGAAAGGCTCCTCATTCATCTGGTGAAAACTCATTATGCTGTTGTGAATACTTGCAGTCTTGGTGGGAGGGAAAAATCTCATCAAAAATTTCTCTTGCAACTGATCCCATAACCAAATTGATTGGCTTAATAACATTTGAAGCCATTCCCTCGCTTTTCTAGTCAATGTGAAAGGAAACAACTTGAGCATAACTGCATCAGTAGTAACACCCAGAATCTGAATTGTGTTGCTGCCTTCCAAGAATGTGTCAATGTGTTGAGCAAGATCTTCCAAATCTTAACCAGAGAACTAATTTCTTTGTACCATTATGATGGTTGCTGGTTTAAGCTCAAATTGTAACCCCCTAGGTAGCACAATCGTCTGATGGTTTTCATTCCATCTTGGTACAACATAGTCCCTAATCGTCCTTTGCCTAGGTACTTCTTCTCTACGTCTACCCAGAATTTCTTCTTGTGCCCTCGGCATTTATTCATTCTCGGGAGGAAATTTATCAATAGGAGGATCTAGTTCCATGTTGTTCTCTCTATTAACTCTCCTTTATTGATGTTAAGTTCTCTCGATTTCAGGGTCGTAGGGTGCTACTTGCTCTTGTCTCAATCTATTCATGCACCATGATTACCTGAAAAGAATAATGGAAAGGAACATAAAATAAGAAAAAGAAAACACATACAAATAACAATCAAAACTCACAAACAACGCTAATCTCTGGCAAAGGTGCCAAAAACTTGTTGTGCATTTAGCAAGTGTATTAGATCGGCTAAGTAACATATGGTGCTAATTTTAAGACCACGAGTTATCGTACACAAGGGATTGTGTGTGCAAGTTATGACAATTAATTGTATGCTAAAGAATTCCCAACTGTTTGGTGTGCATGAGTATCTATTGTTTAAATTGAAGAAATTAAGCAGCTAAAATGTGCAATTAAAATTTGTTAAACTAACCTAGCAGTAAATTTTTTGTATGAATTAAGCTATGGAAAAATTAACAAGTATAAAAATCAATATAAAAGAAGCATTGCTCAGGTTCACTCATCCACCCCATACCCAGTGTGAATTAATTTAATCTAAAATCATATATAAATGAATTCGTGATAACCCTCTTAACCCAAGCGTCCCAATCCGGAGTAAGCTGCTCTAATTTCATGACGTCCCATTCCGGAGCAAGCCTTACAATTAGCCTAAACACGGGTCTATAATCCTAAGTTCAGTTTGCTTTCCTATTCCAGAGCCAAACAACCTAAAACTCATCTATCTCACTCCACACTCTAGTCCTAAAACCATAAAATGATGCACATTTAGAGTCCCATTCTGGAGCAATCCCAAATATACAACATTCATGATAGAGAAACTGAGTAAAATCATTCATAGTATTCAATCTATACAAGCTCAACAAGCAACAAAAATATATGATAAAAACCATTCATCCAAGCTAGAAAATAACTAGAGAACATGAAATCCCATGAATTAATCAATAAGCAACAGTGAAATAAACCATTCATTCATATATATAACTCAAAATATGTTCAATATTCACATCATGGGTAGGGGATTCAAAGATCCCCCAAACAACTAGAAGACTACTCCTTATCCATTATAAAATAAAGAGAGAAAAGGAGAGAATAACCCAGAAATTCATTGAGGAAGAAAACCCAGTTGAATCCCAAGTTCTTCAATCTTCTTCTTCAAAGCTTCAATGGAAATGTGCCCAAAACTAAGAGAATCTAAGTATCTATCTGTGTATTTGTGTTAAATCTATGTATTTTTGCTGCAAATCTATCTATTTTTTATGTAAATCTAAAGGAAATATCAAAATCCTAAAATTAAGAATAAAAGAAAACCCCAGAAAAACTCAGATCTAAAAGCCTCATTTTTAATCTCAGAAAAATAAAAGAGCTCCTTTTTGCCAAATAGGAATCTGTAATTTATAGCTTTAGAGGCGTTACAGTGAGAACGAAATGGTTGTCACCGTGAGGCACTGGGGGTCATGGTGACAACTAAATGGTTGACACCGTGAGATGCTTGAACAATAGATTTTGTCTTGAATGTGCAGAGGGGGGGGGGTCACTGTGATAATTAAAATGGTTGTCACCGTGAGACACTTTATTTTTGATTCTGCCTTGGATGGTTCTAGGTCACGGTGATAACTAAAATGGTTGTCACCGTGAGGTGCTTGAAAGTTCGAATCTGCCAATCTTGACTTCTTTTGTCATGGTGACAATAAATCTGTTGCCACCGTGAGGTAGATCAGCTTTCAGTTCTATTTTGACCATCCACATGTCACAGTCACAACCAATTGGTTGTGATCGTGAGGTACCCCTGCCTTCCATTCTGCCATGTAAAACTATATGTCACGGTCACACTGCCTTCCATTCTGCCATGTAAAACTATATGTCACGGTCACACAAAATGGTTGTGACCATGAGGTATCTGTAAATCCTGCATTTCAACATAAGACAAAATCAAAATGCTATCAATAGTGTGTAAAAACCTAATTTAACTAAATTTGACAAAATTAACTAAATGAAATAAAAACAAAACAACAAACACAAATAAAAACCCAAAAATCACACTAAAGGACTAACAAACTAAGTACTAAATTGAAGTTATCAAAACTACTTTTAATTACACAACAATTCAATGGATTAAGGAACACCTCAATCAATTTTATACTTAACTCCAACATTCAAATTATACAACTAGCAAATTATCAAAAAATTCATTTGTTCATAGAACATAGCAATTCCACTCATCATCCGAAATTAATGTTTTAGCAACACTATAACTCAATATGTTCATTTCATCCATTAAACACATCTCATAACATAATTTACACAACCTAAACACACATACACAATCATTTATCATACACAAGTCAATTAGTTTCCAAACCTCTTCTCTTTAGCTCCTCTTTTGTTCACTTAGTGCTAGGCTCACCCATATTTCCTTTTCCCTTATCTTTCCTTATTTCAACCTCTACAACCAACATCCAAATTCCAGAATGTCGTGTCACACCCCGAAATGTACCCTAGAAGGATTTGGGCATATTGTGGATGAGTAGTGATGAAAGTTGTGTAATTTAACAGGTTAGGTATTGCCAAATGGATAAATTAAGGATTTAAGTAAAAGTTTCGACAAGTACGGCAAATGGTAAAATTGTAAAATATGGAAGTAGGACTTGATTTAATGAATAAAATTAGTTAAGTGGTTCAATGTGAGGAATTATTGAGTTACGAATATCAATGTATGAGGTTATGAGAAGTTGGAGGATCAAAAAGGAGAATTTGACATAAAAATCTAATTTAGGCTAATGGGAATGTAACATATGGCAAGAGGTGAGAATGGGGTATATAAGAAGAGAAATAAGGAGAGAAAGGGGGAAAATTCTGCTCTCCCCTCTCGTTCTCCCATTCCTCTTCCCTTCCTCTTCTTCTTTTCCTTCTTGTTCCACATTAATTGTTTTCCCTCAAATGAAATACCAAGATTTAATGGATGAAGTTGTTTAGCTCAAGAGAGTTAAGTGAAGATGTTGTTAAGAGGTAAGTTTAAGTTTTGATTTCTTTTAATTAGCTTTAAAACCCTAGATTTATGTTTTGTGTTTTTGTGTATGTTTTGATGAGGATTTTGGATGAGCTTGGGAGGTAGAGAGATCATCTAAAGAAGCTATTAGGAGCAAAGGAGTTGAGGTTAGGAATTTTGTGAATTATTGGATCAAAATTGAATTTGTATGAATTTAGGGTAAAGTTTTTGGATCAGAATTCTGATTTTTGATTGTTTTAATTAGATGTTTTAATTGTAATAATTGATATAAAAGTTGGGTTTTTGGTTGTTTTTGATTATTTGAATGTGTAAACTAAGTGGTGTTGAAATTTGATTGATTTTGGAGGTTTGGATGAACTTTGGAAAAAAACTGGGTTTTTTGTGTGTCGCTGGAGATCTGCAGAACGCGACTCTGTCACGAGCATGACACTTGCCGCGATCGCGATAGAGCCGAGAAATCCAGAATTCGTGCGCACTGTGAGGAGAATTGCACGAATCGTGCTAGCGAACACGAGTCGTGCTAGCCAGCACGAGAAGTGCAAACTTGCACGAGACGTGCACACTTGCGCGAGATGTGCAAACTAGCACGAGTCATGCAAGCTAGCACGAGTCATGCAAGTTCTGGCCCTTTACCTCTTTTCACGATGTCCTTCTGTTTTGCTTTGATGTCATGCCTTCACGAGTCGCAACAGAGATCACGACTCGTGATCGCCTCCTGGGCCTCGTCTATCGTGAGCGTAATAGACCCCTCTACCTCAAAGCATTTGAAAGGTCTTCTTCTTTGCATGGCCTCTCAATTATGTTATGCATCTGTGATTTAAAATGTGAATTATTTAATGTATTCCCCATGCATAGTAATTATTGAAATGTAAGAATTTGATCTACCATTATTGTATTGTAAATGTATACGTGTAATGAAGTGTAAACTTATCTGTTAAGTTTAAATGAAAGCATGATGATTAATGACATTATGTTTAATATGTTCATATGAGTACTTCAATCTATGGATTAAAATATGAATTATTCAAATACTTCTATGCATATTAATAATTAAATTATGAGACTTTTGACTACCATTATTATTTAATGGTTGTATGTGTGTAAAGTAATGTAATTTATTTTTTAAGTCTAAATGAGTTCATGATGTCAATAATATCCATGAGATAATATATGATTAGCTTTGAATATGATAAATGTAATTAGCACGTATGACATGCAAATATATGAATGCATGTGGCTATGCGATCATAAAAGAGTGTTACAATGTACTTAATGAAATGTGTATATGTATATGAGAATGTGATGAATTCAATAATGGTTTGGGAAATTTAGCCTGCTGTGATGCACGCCGAACCTAGGAAAGGCCCTCGTTGAACCCGGCTTTTAGGATTCGAGGGATTAGTTTGCGTCGTTTTGATCTTGGGTGCCATCAGACATCTTGGATGCCTCCTTCCCAATATAACATTGGGAAGGATCATCTAGCCTCATGATGCCTTTAGGCACCTTTGAGGTATTTTGGAGTCGCCACCCAATTTACAAGAAATTGGGAAAGGTCTCTAACCTCTTTTTGGTCTAGACCATAGATTGGTGTTCGGAACTTCACTCTTATTTATGTTTTGGTTAATTATAAATGAATTTTTAAATTTCCTAAAATTCTATCTCTTATCCCACACGATTGTTGCATTTAATTAAAAGCGCATTGCAAGTATTCAAAATCAATAAATAAAAGCTATAAAGAAAAGCGGTAAACAAAACAATAAAGGAAAGCAATAAACACGTCAAGCACATAATTACAAAACAAATAGGGGCAGAATACAACCCCAAATAAAAGAAAATTTGAAAAACGTAAATTGGGATGGAATACAATTCCAAAAATAAAACCAAATGATATTGCCCCAAAATTAATTACAAGGGCCCAAAATGCATGAACATAAATTTAAATAAACAAACAAAATCAAACATAAGAAAAACATACATAAATCGGGGCATTCGTTTGGTTTATGAATACTGGTTCCTTAGCTCCTATTTGAAAAGGGATCGAAGATTTGCTTTGATCATTTGTTTGAAAAAAAATCGGGATGAGTGATCCCATTTTGGAAAAAAATGAACTCTTCGTTTTAATTATGATATTTTTCATTACTTGGCTAAAATGAGGGACATTGGTCCCAATTTTGTTAGTAAAAATTCGAATTTAATTATAAAAATATTTTTGTGATTTTTTTATCTCACGCGTGCATAAATAAAATATTTACTTGCTAACAAACACAACACAAGGAGAGGGAATAGGAAAGGTCTCACCGAACAACGCAATCTCCTACGCGTTGTGACCCACCCAAGAGGTCATGGAAATGCTCACACAATGTGACTCAAATTAAATCTCAGACAGAAAAATAATATTAAAAATATTAGTAATAATCCTTAACAAAATTAATCAAGTAAAGACAAAATAAATATAGAACATATTAGTTTAATAAAAAAACATATACATATCAAATAAATTGAAACGAGTCATGCGAAGAATAAGAATAATGGCAAAAGAAATTACGACAATAAAATCCTGATGACAATAATAATGACAAGTAAATAATAATAATTATAATAATTATAATAATGGCATAAATTAAATAATAGTAATAACAGTGGGCTAACCATGGTATAATAATAATAATAATAATAATAATAATAATAACAACAACAACAACAACAATAATAACAATAGGATATAAAATAGACAGGAGACAATAATCCCAATAACAATAATATATAATGGTAACAATACCAATAAAATCCAAGTTGACAGGAAGCTTATCAAATACAACAACAACAACAATAATAATAATGATGATGATGATGATGATGATAATAATAATAATAATAATAATAATAACAACAACAACAACAACAACAACAACAACAACAACAGAAAATGAACATAAGATGACAACGATGATACCTTCAAATAATAGTAAAAATAACAATAATAATAAAATAGAAGATTAACCCAAGAATGACAACAGGAGCATATCCATAATAATAATAATAATAATAATAATAATAATAATATTAATGATAAAAGGAAGAAGAAGACTGTCGACAACAAATGAAAAGGGGTTAAAATCACAAAAATCAAATTAAGAGAAAAACCCCATGAAAATCAAATAAATATGCAGACAGTAGCAAATAACATCAAAATTTTTAGAAAATAAACATGATAAAAAAAATGGCAAAAACAACAATATTAATAAACATAAATGATAAATAAAAAATGAGGACGGGTCCAAAGTGTTTACTCTCAGAATTTTACAAATTGGAGAAAGGCGGTGCTTAGATCCGTCCTCTTTGATGAAATTTGTGGTGATAAATACTTGAAGAAAACATGAAAATCAGTGTTTTAAAATAGGTTAACTCAAGAAAATATTTTTTGTGGATGATTGAGCAAAGGAAATTGATTTTCCAAACCCAAACCATCCGAGAACTAAAATGTTCTTGAAGAAAAAAGAAGAAAAATTAAAGCCTTTGAAATTCCTAAGATTTTTGCTTAAGAAAACCCACGGCTGCTCTTGTTCTTGAGAGAAAGCTGTCTCTTTTTATTTAAAAAAAAAAAATTGCAGCCCCCTTAAAAATGAAGATTAAACCCTATTTGTTTTTCTGGATTTTCCCAAAATGTGAAGAGACAAAAAGCTCTTTCATTTTTGGTTACCCGAAAATTACAAAAAATCATGAAAAAACGGAAAAAATGGACTTTAATTTGACCAGGAAATGCAGTCGAAAGCGACCGCACGTAAAGGGGAAAAAATGCCTGCGCAAAACCCCACAATGCGCACCCTAGATGTGCCCCAGGAGGGCGCACGTCACCCTCAGCGACGCACGCCCGAGGGGCGAGCGTCCCCTCGGCAGCGTGCGCCCGAGCGGGCGTACGTCCTCTCGGCAGCGCACGTGCTCCTCTCGGGCGTGTGCGTCCGCAAGCGCACGCCGCTCTCGCGCGGGCGCGGCCAGCACGCGTGGTGCACAAACAAAAATAAAATAAATAAAATAAATAAATAAAAAAATAAAAATAAAAATAAAAGGAATAAAAATAAGAGTAAAAAGTATAAATTTTTTAATTAAAAATTTTTAGAGGGACAAAGGAGATTTTCGACAAGGATGACATCATTTTTGGCACCTTTACTTGTGGCAAGTACAATTTTCATCATCGGGAAATCCTGATGTTGGACCGCCTCGGGAACCGTTGTCTATAGTTGCCCCCAATTTTGTGGAACCTAGAACTTAGGTCTCCGGGTGAGCCAAAATTTAGAAAAGAAGGAAAGAGACACGTACCTGAGGCGGTCGCTTTTTCGGACTAGATGGCATTGTTGGAGTGGTTGTTGCCAAGCTGTCAGCATATTGTTTTTTGTTGAAGTGGTAGTTCTGTGATCGTGCTAACCCTCTGTGGAGTGGTACTGCCGTCATCACGCTAGCCCTGCTGAGTTTCGAAGTGGTAATGCCGTGGTCGTGCTAACCTTCTGTAGAATGATAGTGCCGCCATCATACTAACCTTTGTGAAGTGGTAATGCCGTGGTCGTGCTAACCTTCTGTAGAATGGTAGTGCTGCCATCGTGCTAACCCTTCTGAGCTTTGAAGTCGTAGTACCATGATTGTGCTAACCCTCCATAGAATTATAGTGCCGTCATCGTGCTAACCTTTCTGAAGTAGCAGTGCCGTGGTCGTGCTAATCTTTCGTAGAATAGTAGTGCTGCCATCGTGCTAACCCTTTTGAGCTTTGAGGCGGTAGTGCCGTGATCATGCTAACCCTCCGTAGAATGGTAGTGCCGTCATCGTGCTAACCCTTTTTAAAGTGGTAGTGCCATGGTCATGCTAACCTTCTATAGAATGGTAGTGTTGCCATCGTGTTAACCCTTGTGAAGTGGTAGTGTCATGGTCGTGCTAACCTTCTGTAGAATGGTAGTGCTGCCATCGTGCTAACCTTCTGAAGTAGTAGTGTCGTCTGTGAGCCCTTTGGTTGGTTGTTTGGATTGATATTTGTATTGATGTCGTCCCTCAGATTTTTTTCGGTGTCTGCATCGGATCTCTCTTGCTGCAAAACTAGAAAGCTAAATATGCAGGAAAATTGGTGAGCATGCACGTGAAATGTATGTGTCATGCAGGAATGTAGAATAAGAATTCATCTGCGGAGATTGGGAGGCGACAGCCGGTTTGGTCGTAATTTGGAGCAGGATCAGTGCCTCCTGGAATTGCTTTTGAATTTCATGCCTTTGGGGATTATGAGGTTCTCATCTGAAACCTATAGTCATTCTTTTAAGGTAGTACGTCCCTTGAGGATTTTCACACTAGCTTTTCTCGACAGGAAATGCGTCCTTTCGGATTTTCACATAACCCTATGCCTTATTTTTTTGCCTGGAATGGACCCAACCTAATCCAGTGGCTTTTATTCATTTCATTTTTTGTAGGATAGACTGCCTGTTCCCAGGTTTTTACCCTGCTCTTTGGCCTAATTTTTGCTTAGAGTGCCAATTACGGTTTTCATCTCTAACAGCCGCATTTTTTATTTTTTATCATTTTTTTTCGGCATGGCTATAAGAAGAACTAAAGCTATTATTAGAGCCTCCTTCTATGGCAATTGGCATTTAGTCACTGAGACATCTTCCCTTAAATAAGGATTATATCCCTTCGCCCCCTCCGACGAAGGTGTTGCTGGATTGGGTGAGGTGGCGAAAAAGGGTCAACTTCCTGTGCCCCTGGCTCTCCTTTCTGTTCTCTTGTGTCGATTTCCCGAGACCATTTTCGATATCATTGCCTGTTGCGTTTGACAGTTCGGGAGGATTCAAGATGTCACGAGGCATCCTCTATCTTTCCAGGGCAGTATCTCATCCTCGGCCTTCACCCCTAAGTACCATAGCCCTTAGACACAGCTGCTTGCAAAAATCATCAAACTGCAGGTCAAAGACTACACCCTTGCCTCCATAAGTGCATATAAGAGAAAGGTACTTAGCCCCGCTATAGATAATGGGACCCGTCGGCTTAGGCATCTGGTCGGTGAGAGCAGAAGTAGAGCATAACCATTTAGATTTCACACATTCAGTAATGAATGATGTTTCTCTTTTTATAAAAGAACTAGGAAATGATGAGTTAAACTGCTTTTGTTTTATATTTTTCCAATGCAAAATTATATCTAATCTCGGAGTGGATCTTATAAGCATTAGACTCCTATTTCCAATTAGCCCTCTCAAGTTTTCTTGATTGGACATTTTCTCTCAAGCCTCTAATTTTTGCCCAGAGTGCCTTTTTTCGGTTTTCACCCTGACGAGGTGCCCAATTTTAGTAAGGCCGCCTTTTTTCGGTTTTCAACCCGTGGAGCATTTATTCTCTTCTTTTGATTTTTAGTCTTTAGCCATGGACCTTCTTGGGTCTGTTGATGTTGATCTGTTATCCAAGCTCAACTTCGTTGCTGTCCATTAGAACCGCTGCCCCTTTAGATGAAATTTTCTTAGGAGCAAACGGGTCTTCCCATGTCGGACCGAATTTACTTTGCGAGTCTAGAAAAATCAGGTCTCATTTACTTGAAGATCGAATCTCTCTCTTCCAGTTAGTGTTTCCTAACCCTCTTTTGAAATGATTGAACAAGATGTTTTCTTATAAATCTGATTGCGATAGTGATCCCACAACCTGTTTTCGTTTAACGTGTTTAGCTGCTGTAGCCGTTGCTTCCATGACTGCCCTTAAATATTTGACGTGTTTTGGCAGGCAGTGGTGCTTTTGCCTAATGCATCAAGGAGTAAAGTGTGACTTTTGTAAGGGTTCCGACTGCAAACCCTAGCATGGGTCTCCTCCATAACTTTCTTGGTCTTCTTCTCATCTAAGCACCTCAGTCGTATATCATCAGCTTACCTCTTGTACTGCACATCCTCTACACTGATGAACTGGGTGGATAGCTTGTGAATCAATCTTTAGGTCCTTTTCAGTAGCCAAGAAGAATGGCAAAGTACAGGTATGTGTAGATCAACGAGATGTGAACAAAGCTTGCCCCCGGATAACTGTCCGTTGCCCTACGCCGATGATTAAAATTTTTTTTCTCTCTTTTTTTTTGTTTGTTTTTGTTTTGTTTTTTTGTTTTTTTGGTTTTTTCTTTCCTTTTTTTTCGTACATTTTTTTCGCTCCCCAACAAGCTTCATGCAAATCCTGATAATTTACACATACGCGCACTTCTCTTCTTAACCATTGGGGATGTCGTTGATCTACCTAGTTGGGCATTGCGCTTTAGTAAAAAATTTAGCCGTGGTTCCGCTTGTGGATTCTCCCTTTTAACCTTTCCCATCCCTGCTGGCTTGAATCTTCTGAGCTTCTGCTTGGCTGGTTCATGATCGGGATACACTGGCATAGCGTGTTCGGCGGCTTCATCTCCTAGTATGTCTTCATAGGTCTAGGAAAAGACTTTTTTATTTCATTTTTTTTATTTTCTCTCTTTTTAATCTCTCTTCAGGAGTCATAACATATGCTATAAAGATTTTCATTGGGTTCCCCAAAGTTTCGAGATTAAATGGAATGGCATTAGTTGAATCAATGTCAAATATAAATGTGCCATGATTATGCATAGTGAAATCATAAGAAACATCACACCAATAAACAAAACCTTCATTTCACTTCATAAAAATTAGAATTAAAACATCGTCATTAAGTAGTTAAAAAAAAAGAGCATTTAAATAGCTAACATCCCCCTTTATTGCCAACACAGATGCTGTAGTCGATGGTCTATTATCATATTCAGGAACCATTCCCTTGCCTCCTCGATTCCTCATTAATGAGGCCTTGAATAAGCTTTTTTAGAGTTCAACGCCCATCAGTCTCATGCCCAGTATGCTGATGGTAGGCACAATACAGATCTGCTCGGTGACTGGGATGCCCTTGGCTCCGGGCGGGTTTTGCAGGCTTCTGCTGCAGCTTTCCCTTACCAATGAAATGAAAGAGGTGCCCAGATAAAGGCTTATCCTAGATAGTATGGCAATCTTGAGTAGTTCTAATGTTTGGAACCTTGGTGGCCCCAACATCTCTCACACTGTTATCGCCGAGACTCGAGCTTTCCTGATTATCACCCCCAATGACGTTGCCCCCTCTTTCAAAGGCCCCCGGCTGTTTGCCATTAATAGGATCCTACATTTGACCTTTCGGGGTTTGGTAATCATCCCTCAGATATTTAGCATGCCGGTGACACTTCATATGCCCTCAATTTCTGGCTGGGTTAGCCAAACATGAACGCATGTCCCCCTCCCATGCTTGAGGCAAAGATCCGTCTATGCTGAAATAACACTTTTGGGCTGCTCTAACCATTGATGCTTCTCTTGTCCCTTGAGTGCTGGCACAGCTATCACACCTATATGGTTGACCTCTCTTCTCTAAGTTCTCATAGACTTTCCCATGAGCAGCCAGGGTTATTGCAAGTTTAGACTTTGAAATCTCTTCTTTGAGGATATCCATCCTTCTCTTCAGGCCCCATGTCACTGCCAGAAACCCATTCTCTGAAATATGCCCTTTGCCTTTTCATTTCCGCGACAGAGCAACAAGCGACTTTCCTCCTGGTCCAGTTGGTGGTAGGTGTAATTCCTTAGTCGGATCATGCTCTTCTCGTAATATGGTAGGAGTAGTAGGCTATTGTTCGGCAGGTGGCACCACGGCGGCGACTGAATTCTCCATAGTATGCGTTGTCCGAGCTTCAAAATTTTGAACCCTACTTTTTATCTCCTTTACAGCATTATCCTCTCCCTTGGAGACTTCATTCGTCATAGTCTGAGGAATTACCTGCTCATCCTCTTCCTCCACCATGAGATCATCTTTCGGGTCAAGAATTCTTTTTGGCTCAACAGGTGCCACTGCTCTAGGCTCAACGTCTAGTTGTCGTATGGTAGCGACTGCTATAGGAGCCTCTTCCATAATAGGCAATTCAACTTGTTCAGCAGTAGGGGCCACCGTCGGTTGCTTGGCATTTGGCGCCATTTGAGCAGCGATATTTTCCATCATGGCCAATATCCTCCTTTCAAAATCCCCAAGCCCCTTATCTAGGTCTTGTACTTTCAAAGCACCGACCTCCCATGGTAGTTCTTCCATCGAAGATGATTCACTAGTTGTTGAGAGTGACTAAGAATCCCAAACAGGCACTAATTCTAGCAATCCAAAGGGCGAGTCCGTCCTCACTAGTCGATTGTCAGAACCTATGGTCCACTTGGGTGAATCTATGGTGGCTGAAAGATCTAGATTGTTAGAATGATCGTGGATGACAAGTATAATGCATGATCGTGCCATGCAAATGGCCTTTGATGAGTGCGAGATCAACAGATTGCCAAAATATGATGGGATGCATGGAAGAAATTACATGCAGGATGATATGTACATTCAAAAAATAATATGCAGACGAAAAGATATATACACACATAGCATGAGATAAAATATATTATTATTTATATATACATATATTCATCTTACTGACATGCATGAATGACATGCGATGCACGAGCATGCTGTGCAGTATCCATAACCACATGCAAGCAGATAGATCATTCCAACCTTATCACTCCAACACACGAGGTCGTGCAGTCTCTTCCCTAGGTGGGCTTGGTCCATAGATCAACAGGGGACCCTATGGACGCGTATAGTGCACGGTGAAAAATCGGCAACATAACACTCTTAATTTAATGTGCATTCGCATGAGTTTTGGCTATTACGTATTCGGACATTTCAATCTCATCAAGATGGGCCTATCGAGGCATGGAAGCCTTTGATAAGAGACCACTTAATTCGCTCGATTTTGTTTAATATGCAATAGCCCACATCACAAGCACCGTATTAAGGAGCATTTCACCTAATAGAAGCTTCTATTTCCCATTACTTGAGCTTTGGTCAAAGGTGGTATTACTTTAGGGTTACCCAAGCATGGTCCCTGCCAATGGGTCTAGCTCATCGTGAGCGTGACGACCGATCGGGTCTCCATTTGATATACCTTTAATAGTGTAGAAACCGGGTCCTGAGACAGTCCAGACCGAAGTTACCCGATGATGAGGATGGTGCCCGTTCACGGGCGAATGGATAAATAGAAGTGAAGGTTTCCTCAAAAAAATATTTTTCATTTTACTTTATTTAAAAAATAAAGGGGGAGGGGGGGTAATTTGAGTTTTGGAGGTCTGTGGGTGAAGCCCATCTCACTCATGTGAGATGGAGCCTCACATTGGTGAGGCCCATTTCATTTGGGTGAGATGCTGCCCCACCACGTGAGGCCCAAATCTCAGGTGAGGAGCTCCTCTCACCTGCTGCCTCACATGTCCTCCTCTTCAGCACGTTTTTCTTCCCTTTTTCAGGGAGGTTTGGTTGGAAAGTATGGCTTTA
The DNA here is from genome assembly GCA_947683425.1 of Excoecaria cochinchinensis. Lineage (NCBI taxonomy): Eukaryota > Viridiplantae > Streptophyta > Magnoliopsida > Malpighiales > Euphorbiaceae > Excoecaria > Excoecaria cochinchinensis. The sequence goes on from CANTUQ010000110.1 coordinate 4,691,150, forward strand.
CGTTGGATTTGGTAGGAAGTGAACTAATCTTGTCAAATAACATTAAAAGAGCTGAAAAACTGAGCAAGAGAAAAAGGAGAAAAGAATTATTAGAGAGAGCATGAGGGAGGAATAAAAAAAACACAGAGAAACACAGAAAGAAAGAAAAAACTTTGAGAGCAAGAAAATAATTCTTGTTTCTCAATAGGCATTCTCAGATTGTCTCTTAAGCTCAGGAAACTAATTCTTGAGTTGGAGATTCAATCATCTTTTGTTTTCTTTTAACGTAACTTTCATCCAGAGTTTTTCAAGTCTCTGTTTTAACTTCCATCCCAAGAAAAGCAAAGAGGAAATTAGAAACTTCATTTACCGATCAAAGATAAAAAAATTTAAGGGTAAATACTGAATAACCGCCACTCCTATTTATTTTCTTTCTCTTCTTTTCTTTCTTTTTGTTTCTTTTCTTTGTTTTGCTTAGCTGATAAGCTCTATTTGTTGTATATATTGTATGTATATTGTATATATTATTGCTTGATCTTATTAACCCGTTGATTGTGTGTTTATGGTTATCATGAATATATTAGCATGTTAGGTGTAGGATTTTGCATGTTTCGATCTTATTTTGTCATATCTGATAGCCTGTTCTTCTTCCTCTGTTCACCTCTATTTTTCCATTTCTTTAATGTCAGTGATTTTGTTTTGCTTCCTTTTGGTTGCCAATCGAATCTTACTCTTGTTCTTGCTTGTATCATGTGTTCCGATCGGATTTCATGCTCCCCGATCGGATTGTGTCATCATTTTTCCTGTTCCAGATCAGACGTATCAGAGAAAATCTCAATTCCCAATTGGACATTCACGACTCGTGAAGCACATTCACGAGTCAATAATGTTGTTCACGACTTGTGAAATTCATTCACGAGTCGTGCGAGTCGTGAGTGGCATTCAGCACTCATGAAATCGATTCACGAGTCGTGAGTGCCACTCACGACTCGTGAATTCCTTTCACAAGTCGTGAGTGGTTTTGTCCCTCTTTTCCACCTTTTACATTTCCTTTCCTTTTATTTCCATTTCCATTTCCAATTTTCCTTGTTTTGGGCCACATTTCGTCTTTTAGTCTATTCAATCTCACGTGATTCATTAGCTCATTTACTTTATGTTTTCATCCTTTATTGCATCTTTGTTCTCTTTTAATTTGTTATTGTATTTTACTCCATTTTACTATCTTTTCTTACTTAATTATTACTAATATTTCATAATTAATATATTTTCAAAGATTATTATTGTTACTTTATCAATATATCTTTTAGTATTATTATCTTTATATATTTATTATTATTATTATTATTATTATTATTATTATTATTATTATTAAATCATATTTATTGTATTGTCAATTGATTATTTATAATTTATTTGTATACTTTTAGTTTTTACTCTATTAATAATTATTAATGCTATTGTTATATTATTTATCATGATTTAATATTTTTTATTGGCTTATTTAATTAGTTTATTTATTGATTTTCATTTAATTATTGGTTCATATATTACTCATTTAATTTATTTTACTCACATTCTATTTTCATTTGTTTTGTTGTCTCAAAATTATTTCTCGTCGCGAGTTTCATTTCGGCCCGGGTTGGAGAAATCGGGGAGATTAAAGGCCACCCAACTTAAGGTTTACATTTTTAATTTTGTATTTATTTTTTTAATATTTTTTTATGCGTTGCATGTAAAATGTATTTTATTAATTGCCCGTATCATAGAAAATCACATTTTTTAATAATTAATAACTTGCGGATTTTTCTTAATAAATTTGACCAATGTCCTATTTTAACCAATGAAACCTCACTATCCAAATGGAGAATTAGTTTTCATAAAACGGGATCACTCATCCCGATTTTTCCAATCAATATCCTAAAAATAATTCTCCAATTTTCTAATAAATAAAAAGTAACCAATGTTCCTAAAAATAAATGACTCGATTTATGTATGTTGCATTTCGATTGTTTTTACTTGTTTATTTTGAGCAAGTTTTATTTATTGGTATTCTTTTAGTTTATTTATTGGGGGATTGTTTTGTCCCATTTCTACTTATTTATTATTTATTTATTGGGGGATTATTCTGTCTCATTTGTTATTTAATTTATTTTTAAGCTATTTATTTATTTACTGCTTTATTTATCGCTTTTAAATGTGAGTGAATGAGCTTTAATTTATTTCATTATTGCGTGAGATGAGAGATGGAATTTTGATTCCTTAAAAACTCACTTATAAACTTAAGTCATTAATAAGAGCGAAGTTCCGAGCACCTTCTCTGGTTTAGACCAATAGAGGTTAGAGACCTTTCCTAGTTTCTTGTAAACTGGGTGGCGACTCCAAAATACCTCAAAGGTGCCTAAAGGCATTGTGGGTCTAGATCCTTTCTTCCAATGTTCTATTAGAAAGGAAGCATCCAAGATGACTCATAATGCCTAAGATTAAAAAGACGCAAACCAATCACTCGATCCCTAAAAGCGGGTTCAATGAGGGTCTTGCCGGTTCCGGCGTGCGTCACAGTCGCGACTCTATTGGGGATGATCGAAACTTCACTTCGAAAGTGACTTAAGTAAAAAAATTATAATGGAGTTGTTAAGAATCGAAAATTTCATTTCTAATCGAAATTGCATTACATACATTAGAGCCTTAGAATTATGATAGTTGGTCCCCATTTTGCCCCGGTGCATTCCTAAAACACGACCCTACTTTCACTCATTGTAGGGAAGTGTTTAGGATAATCACCAGCCCAAGCCTCGTACCATCAAATGGTATATCAAATGGAAATCCAATTGGTCACTATGCTCATAATGAGCTAGACCCGTTGGCAGGGACCATGGGTGGCCCTAAAGTAACACCACCTTTTGACAAAAGCACATGTAACGGCAATAGATACTCTCCCTAGGAAAAATGTACCATAACATCATGCTTGCTATTTGCGCCATCATATATTGAACAAAATAAATTAAATTAAATGGTCTTCATCAAAGGCTTTCATGCCCTGACGGGCCAATCTTAATTTAGTTGAATTGTTTAAATACATAATGGCCAAACACCCATACGAATGTAAATTAGTTAAGAGTTGTTATGCTGCTGGTTTTTCGCGGTGCACTATACGTATCCAATGGGTTCCCTGTTGACCCTTGGATAAAGCCCACCTAGGTGAGAGACCGCACGGCCTCATGTATGGGAGAAATAAGGTCGGAAGAATCTATATGCTTGCATGTTTTTGTCTATGCTGCACCAGCAAGACCATGCATTGCACTTCAAGTCATGCATCATCCTAACAGAGATGTGTTTTGCAGCCATCATAGATTCATCCAAGTGGTTTAGAGGTCTCGACGGTCGATTAAGGAAAATTTCACTTTTGGGATTATCAGAGTTGGTTTCAGATCAGAGTTCAGATTCCTTTTCAGAGGGTAGTGAGATCTTATATTCAGAATCATCAGTTGAAATAGACATGTCTAATCCAGCAAGTGGTTCTGATGCAACTAGGGCAATGATTATGGAGGAAGTAGGGAAGCGAATGGAAGAGTTTGAGACCAGAATGATGGCGATAATGGGCAACCTTGCCACTACCTTAGCCCCACTAGCCGGGCAACAGGCTACTGATCCAGCTAGAGAGCAAGATGAGCAAGGGGTTGCTAGAGAGAATCCCCTGGCTGTGGTTGATCCACCTGCTATTGAGCCAAGAGCGCCAGCGCCTGTTGAGCAGAGGGAAGGCCCTAAATCTGTGGTTGAATTTTGGAAAGAGCAAGTGTCATGGTCGGATATGTACCCTAAAAGAATTAATCTTAATTGGCATGTATGTGAATTGTATGTGAGGTTTGGACTAAATTAAAATGAAGGCAGGACTTGATTGAAAGTTGAGTGGATAGTTTAGTGGCTAATTGGTATATTTATGAGATTAAGTTAGGAGTGGTTTAAGGGCTGATTAGGTCACTTAATGATGGTTTAATTAGGAATAAAATAAGGTAAGAATCAGTTGGTGGAGGCTAATTTTGTGAGTGGAATCCGTGTGGCTTCTTGAGAGTAAGCCACCTCCACTTTTGCATGCATAAGTCTCTTGAGGAGGGAAATGACCCATTTGTAAGGATTGAGTCATTTTCTGTGTTTTCTACCTCCTCTTACCGTGTGAGTAGTTCCTTTAGTCTCTAAATCAATTGCATAATTGTTAAGAAGGTCAAGTTGATAAGTTGCTCAAGAGTTAAGTTGTTGGACTTAGGAGGTAAGTGATTATGAATGCTTATTCTCATCTTCTACTCTTCTTCTTGGTTTTAATTTGGTATTGGAATGAGAATTGATGGATTATGTTCAATTTTGGAATTCAACTAGTTTTTCTAGCTGAAGAAGTGAAGAAGGATAAAGGGAAAGCTGTAATCGGAGAACCGAGCGTTCGTCGAGATTAGGAGCTAAGGCGACAAGGTTTGGGAACAAACCCTAGTTGTAAAATTGTGTTGCTTTAAAAGGAATTTGGTATGAATTGTGTGTATATGAGAAGTAATAGCCTTGAGCATGAAATTGTATGGCTAGGTCTAATGTTGGATGTGGAGATATGCTTTGTGAAAATGTTGTTTGAGAATATGTATGCTATGTGTATAGTGATTATGATTATGATTTATGCTATGAGTGAATGCCAATGTCAAGATGGAAATCAGGTATGTGCCAATTGGGTATGTGGTTGATGAATTGGGTTAATTTGTTAAAAAGGAAATGGGTTAGAAGTCCTTGAAAGGAAATGGGAATTGAATGGGAAATTGGAGAAATCTTGCATGGGTCACGGTGACAATCAAATTGATTGTGACCGTGAGGTATGCTGGAGTTCTATTCTGCCTAACTGAATTGGGTATATCACGGTGACAACCAAAATGGTTGTGACCGTGAGGTACCCAAGGAAGCATTCTGCCTTGCAAAATCTGATATGTCACGGTGACAATCAAACTGATTGTGACCGTGACATACCCTCAAGTAGCATTCTGTCGAGAATTGGGAACATGTCACGGTGGCAATCAAATTGATTGTGACCGTGACCTGTCCTCAATTTACATTCTGTTTCGGACTTCAACATGTCACGTTGATAACCAAATTGGTTGTGACCGTGACCTACCCTGTTTTGGCAATATAACCCTAATGTGTTTGGCCTTTCAAATGGCAAGGCTTTAAGTTGAAATGAAGGACATTATGAGTAAGTATTATGTGTGTATTAAGTAATGTACATTTGCATACTACATGATTATTGAATGCAATCAAATATGTGATTATTAACTATGAAGAATGAGTTTGGAAACATATTGAGTATGCAAGTGAAATGAATAGCTATGTGCTAATGCAAATGTGTAAATGATGTGATGTTGGTTAACGTCATATGTGATATGAAAGGTGATCAATGTGAAATGAATAATATGATAACAACTTAAGCCTGCGAGTCAAGTAGTGGATAGTTAGTCATGCCTATAGGGTCAAGTGCTGCAGCCCCATGCGTTTAATGTGTCTTATTCCATGGGAATCACAATGCGAAAATAATGCGAATAATCCTTGCTGGATTTTATTATAAGTGGATTGATGTTAAGTACTTGAGGGTACCAATGCATAAATGTAATCTCGATGAGATTCTAGTACCTGAGTGGTACCAATGCGATACCCGTTATCCGCGTCTTTGGATTGCAGGCTAACCAACTAATTAATAAGTGGAAATGAATGTGATACAATATAGTATGTGACGTGAATACGTGAATATGTGAATGTTGCTTTATTATTGAATATAGTATTAAACCATGTTATGCATGGAATGGAATTTGATGAAGTGATTCTTAATTAAGCATGAATGTTAACATGCAATGTGTGATAAATTACTTGTTATATGTGTTCCCCACTAAGCGTTATCGGTTAGCACGGGTTTACTCTAATCCGTACAGGTGCGGACAAGAGGTGATCAGTGGACGCACCCGCATATCGACGGTCAACAATAGGAAGTAGTTGGTGTAGGTTTTGGGATCTCTTACTTAGGAATTTTGTTTAAGCCTTTTGTATATTTAATATGTGTACTGGTTATTTAAAGGCATATAATAATGAGATAACTAAGAGTGGTAACGAAACAATGGTATAAGTATGTATGATGTATGATCGTATGTGATGAAATCTTTTTGTTTTAGGTTTTCATAAGGTTATGCGTGTGTTCTGAATGTGTGTGTACGACCTTTTCTAACTAAGATTAGCTAAGCTAGTCTGACGTGGGAAAAGGGCGTCACAAGTTGTGGTATCAGAGCTTTAGGTTTAGTCTTTTCTGGGAGATTGAGTAGCTAGATTGTGTTTAGTATTGTTAACCTAATGCGGATGTGCTTGTGTACTCTGTGTAGTTAGCGATGGATCCTGATCGCAATTCTAGAGAGGAGACAGCTGAAAGTGTGAATCCTCGAGAAGTCGAAGTAACGGAGTCTGGTCAGTCTCAGCCAGCTAGCCTTGGGAATGTTATTCCAGAGGGTCCTATGGAAGCTCTAATGAAAATGTCGCTAGATATAGCAAGGGTTATGGAATGCATGACTGCACCACAAGCACCATTGGAAACTCTGAGGAAATATGGGGCAGAAGAATTCCACGGTACCAGTATGGATGAGTCTCAAAAGGCAGAGTACTGGCTGGAAAAGGTACAGAGGATTTTGGGAGAGATCAAGTGTCCTTTGGGCCAACAAGTGGAGTGTGTGGTGTCGCTGCTTCAGGGTGCAGCATACGACTGGTGGAAGCTAGTTCTGCAGAATCCGACGCTTCCTGATCCTATTACTTGGGAGTTCTATGAAAAGGAAATCAGAAATAAGTTTGTGACAAAAGCTCACAAAGAGGCTAACTGGAAGTAGTTCTTGAATTTAAGATAGAGAGCTATGACAGTAGCGGATTGTGAGAAGGAATTCTGTCGTTTGAGCAAGTATGCACCGAAAGGTGTTTTAACTGTGGAGTTTCGATGTGAGCAGTTTGAAGAGGGATTGAATGAGGAAATCAAGGCATTATTGGTTTCATTGACTACTGAACAGAATGTGAGTTATTACCGGATATTTCAGGCGGCAATGAGAGCTGAGAGGTCCTTGGGAGCTCAGCGAAACAGGTTACAGAGGAGAAATGCAAATAGAGGTGGTTCTCACGTGGGTAAAAGATCAAGAGATTCTCCTATGGCACCACCTGCGAAATCAGTGCTCAGTTCTTCAACAAGAGGTAGGAAGTGTGGCGCTCCTACAGCATCTGGTTCTAGGAGAGGAGCATCTAGTAACAGGAGCGAGGTACATGAGTGTCCTCACTGTGGTAAGAGGCATAGAGGAGAATGCTGGAGAGTGACGGGTGCTTGCTTTAGATGTGGTAGCACTGAACATTTCCTTGCTAACTGCCCGAATGCTTATGAGACGACAGGAAATCAGCAAGAACAGAGTAGGGGTGGTTCAAATTTGCCTTCTGCTAATAGAGGAAGTGGAAGAGGATGTGGCAGAGGTAACCTGTCCAGAGGTGCAGCAGATTCTGAAATTGTGGATAGGCCTAATGCGGTGCCAGTGCGGGCTTATGCAATGAAGGCATGAGAGGATCAAGATGCGCCTGAGGTGATAGCAGGTACTTTTCTACTCTATGATGTGGAAATGTTTGCACTTATAGACCCTGGTTCAACTCATTCTTATGTGTGTGCTAAAAAGATATGTGAAAGGATGCCTAAAGCGGAATGTTTGAAATATGATATATGTGTATCTAGTCCTTTGGGAAATAGTGTGAATGTGAATAAGGTGTATAGGGATTGTGCACTAGAAGTTCAGGGTAGTGTGTTCCCAGTGGATTTAATCGAGTTGCCTTTTGATGAATTTGATGTAATACTAGGAATGGATTGGTTGACTAAGTACAATGCAGTGGTTTAGTGTAAAAGAAAGATTGTAATACTCAGTAATGGTAAGGGTAATAAAGTGATTGTAAAGGGAGTCGGTGCGAATTCCCTTGTGAATGTGGTTTCAGCAATGCAAGCGTATCGATGCATGAGGAAAGGGTGTGAAGCATACCTGGCTTTGGTGTTGGACAGTAAAAGGGAACATGTGAAAGTACAGGATATACCTGTGGTAAGAGAGTTCTCTGATGTGTTCCCAAAAGAATTGAATGGTGTACCTCCAGCAAGAGAAGTGGAATTGTCCATCGAGATTGTATCTGGATCAGCGCCAGTGTCTAAAGCACCCTACAGGATGGCCCCGACTGAATTGAAGGAGTTAAAGTCACAGTTGCAAGAGTTACTAGATAAGGGGTTCATTAGACCTAGTGTGTCTCCTTGGGGAGCACCGGTCCTATTTGTAAAGAAGAAGGATGGTACCATGCGAATGTGTGTTGATTATCGGCAGCTGAACAAAGTGACAGTAAAGAACCGGTACCCTCTACCGCGAATTGAGGACTTGTTTGATCAGTTAAGAGGAGCAGGTGTGTTTTCAAAGATTAATTTGCGTTCTGGGTACTATCAATTGCAAGTAAAGAAAGAAGATATACCCAAAACTGCATTTAGAACCCGATATGGGCATTATGAGTTTCTGGTGATGCCTTTTGGGTTAACTAATGTGCCTGCTGCATTTATGGATTTGATGAATCGGGTGTTTAGACCGTATTTTGATCAATTTATGGTAGTGTTTATAGATGATATTCTGGTTTATTCAAGGAATGAGTCAGAGCATGAGCAGCATTTGAGAATTGTGCTACAGACGTTGCGGGAGCATCAGTTGTATGCCAAATTGAGTAAATGCGAGTTTTGGTTGCGAGAGGTATATTTTCTTGGTCATGTGATATCTTCTGAAGGTATTAAAGTGGATCCGGCTAAAATAGAAGCGATTGTGAATTGGAAGCCACCTAAGAACGTGCTTGAGATTCGTAGTTTCTTGGGGTTGGCTGGATACTATAGGAGGTTTGTGAAAGGGTTCTCGGTGTTAGCTTCTCCACTGACAAGGTTATTGCGAAAGGGAGTTAAGTATGAATGGTCAGAAAAGTGTCAGTAGAGTTTTGAACAGTTAAAGAGGATGCTGGTCGAAGCACCAATTCTTACACAGCCTATGACTGGTAAAGAGTATGTTTTGTACACCGATGCCTTAGGAATAGGGTTGGGTTGTGTATTGATGCAAGATGGAAAGGTGGTAGCGTATGTATCAAGGCAATTGAAACCGTATGAGTAGAATTATCCAACTCATGACTTGGAATTGGCAGCAGTAGTGTTCGCTTTAAAGATTTGGCGACATTACTTGTATGGTGAGAAGTATAGAATTTACACCGACCACAAGAGTTTGAAATATCTGTTTACTCAGAAAGAATTGAATCTGAGACAGCGAAGATGGCTTGAGTTGTTTAAAGATTATGATTGTATTGTGGATTATCACCCGGGAAATGCTAATGTAGTGGCGGATGCATTGAGAAGGAAATCTATTTCAGTATTACAGTTGAAGCAGATTAGATGGAGAATCTCTGCAGATGGAGCCTTGCTAGCATAGTTGAAAGTGAGACCGATCTTGAGAGATGAATTAATAGCTGCATAGAGGAATGATGCAAGGTTATAACAGACAAGACTAATTATTCAGTGAATGAGTATGGAGTGTTGTTACATAAGAACGGGATATGTGTGGCAGCTGATAAAGAATTGAAGAAACGATTGATGCATGAAGCCCATAATACAGTTTTCACTATGCATCCAGGTGGAAACAAGATGTATCAGGATCTGAAGCAGATGTATTGGTGGCCCCGCATGAAGAAAGATATAGTGGAGTATGTGTCCAAGTGCTTGGTATGTCAGCAAGTTAAGGCGGAACATCAAGTCCCACAAGGAATGTTGAATCCACTCCCTATTCCAAAATGGAAATGGGATAACATCACAATGGATTTTGTTTCTGGATTGCCTCCAACCTCAAGACAGCAAGATGCAGTATGGGTTATAGTGGACAGGTTTTCGAAATCGGCTCATTTTATACCAGTTCGGATGAATTACTCCATGGAAAGGTTGGCAGAATTGTATGTGAGAGAGATCGCTCAGTTGCATGGAGTACCCTTATCTATTATTTCTGATAGGGATCCCAGATTTACTTCTATGTTTTGGAAGAGTCTGCAAGATGCCTTGGGTACAAAATTGAACTTCAGTACTGCTTTCCATCCGCAAACTGATGGACAATCGGAAAGAATTATCCCGGTTCTGGAAGATTTGATGCGAGCGTGTGTTTTGGATTTCTCTAAGAGTTGGGATAAGTATCTTCCACTTATGGAATTTGCTTATAACAACAGTTATCAGACTAGTATTGGCATGGCACCGCATGAATCTTTGTACGGAAGGAAATGTCGCACACCAATTTGCTGGATGGAATTGAATGAGCACAGAAGTGTTGGGCCAGATTTGGTTCGTGATACAGAAGAGAAAGCAAGACTTATTCAGCAAAGGCTAAAGGCAGCTAGTGATAGACAGAAGTCCTATGCGGATTTGAAGCGAAGAGATGTTGAATTTGAAGTGGGTGACAAAGTGTTTTTAAAAGTATCTCCTTCGAGGAAGGTACTGAGATTTGGCAAGAAAGGAAAACTGAGTCTGAGATTTATTAGACCATATGAAGTCCTGGAAAGAGTGGGCACTGTAGCATATCGATTGGCTTTGCCTCCGCCGTTAATCAAGCTTCATGATGTGTTCCATGTGTCCATGCTGAGAAGATACAGGTCAGATGAATCTCATGTATTATCTGTGCAAGAGGTGGAAGTACAGCCAGACTTCACCTATGATGAGAAGCCAAAAGCTATACTAGCACAGGAGGTGAGACAGCTTCGAAATAAGCTGATACCGCTTGTGAAAGTGCTCTGGCAGCATCATGGTGTTGAGGAAGCAACATGGGAGCCGGAAGCGGCTATGCGAGAGCAACACCCGCATTTGTTTATCACAGGTATGAATTTCGAGGATGAAATTCTTTAAGGAGGGGAGAGTTGTCATGGCCGGACATGTACCCTAAAAGAATTAATCTTAATTGGCATGTATGTGAATTGTATGTGAGGTTTGGACTAAATTAAAATGAAGGCAGGACTTGATTGAAAGTTGAGTGGATAGTTTAGTAGCTAATTGGTATATTTATGAGATTAAGTTAGGAGTGATTTAAGGGCTGATTAGGTCACGTAATGATGGTTTAATTAGGAATAAAATAAGGTAAGAATCAGTTGGTGGAGGCTGATTTTGTGAGTGGAATCCGTGTGGCTTCTTGAGAGTAAGCCACCTCCACTTTTGCATGCATAAGTCTCTTGAGGAGGGAAATGACCCATTTGTGAGGATTGAGTCATTTTCTGTGTTTTCTACCTCCTCTTGCCGTGTGAGTAGTTCCTTTAGTCTCTAAATCAATTGCATAATTGTTAAGAAGGTCAAGTTGTTAAGTTGCTCAAGAGTTAAGTTATTGGACTTAGGAGGTAAGTGATTATGAATGCTTATTCTCATCTTCTACTCTTCTTCTTGGTTTTGATTTGGTATTGGAATGAGAATTGATGGATTATGTTCAATTTTGGAATTGAACTGGTTTTGCTAGCTGAAGAATTGAAGAAGGATAAAGGGAAAGCTGTAATCGGAGAACCGAGGGTTCGTCGAGATTAGGAGCTAAGGCGACAAGGTTTGTGAACAAACCCTAGTTGTAAAATTGTGTTGCTTAAAAAGGAATTTGGTATGAATTATGTGCATATGAGAAGTAATAGCCTTGAGCATGAAATTGTATGGCTAGGTCTAATGTTGGATGTGGAGATATGCTTTGTGAAAATGTTGTTTGAGAATATGTATGCTATGTGTATAATGATTATGATTATGATTTATGCTATGAGTGAATGCCAATGTCAAGATGGAAATCAGGTATGTGCTAATTGGGTATGTGGTTGATGAACTGGGTTAATTTGTTAAAAAGGAAATGGGTTTGAAGTCCTTGAAAGGAAATGGGAATTGAATGGGAAATTGGAGAAATCTTTCATGGGTCAGGATGACAATCAAATTGATTGTAACCGTGGGGCATGCTGGAGTTCTATTCTGCCTAGCTGAATTGGGTATGTCACGGTGACAACCAAAATTGTTGTGACTGTGAGGTATCCAAGGAAGCATTCTGCCTTGCAAAATTTGATATGTCACGGTGACAATCAAACTGATTGTGACCGTGACATACCCTCAAGTAGCATTCTGCCGAGAATTGGGAACATGTCACGGTGGCAATCAAATTGATTGTGATCGTGACCTGTCCTCAATTTGCATTCTGTTTCGGACTTCAACATGTCACGATGACAACCAAATTGGCTGTGACCGTGACCTACCCTGTTTTGGCCTTTCAAATGGCAAGGCTTTAAGTTGAAATGAAGGACATTACGAGTAAGTATTATGTGTGTATTAAGTAATGTGCATTTGCATACTACATGATTATTGAATGCAATCAAATATGTGATTATTAACTATGAAGAATGAGTTTGGAAACATATTGAGTATGTAAGTGAAATGAATAGCTATGTGCTAATAAGAATGTGTAAATGGTTGTGATGTTGGTTAACGTCATATGTGATATGAAAGGTGATCAATGTGAAATGAATAATATGATAACAACTTCAGCCTACGAGTCAAGTAGTGGATAGTTAGGCATGCCTATAGGGTCAAGTGCTGCAGCCCCATGCGTTTATTGTGTCTGGTTCCATGGGAATCACAATGCAAAAACAATGCGAATAATCCTTGCTGGATTTTATTATAAGTGGATTGATGTTAAGTACCTGAGGGTACCAATGCGTAAATGTAATCTCGATGAGATTCTAGTACCTGAGTGGTACCAATGTGATACCCGTTATTCTCGTCTTTGGATTGCAGGCTAACCAACTAATTAATAAGTGGAAATGAATGTGATACAATATAGTATGCGACGTGAATACGTTAATACGTGAATGTTGCTTTATGATTGAATATAGTATTAAACCATGTTATGAATGGAATGGAATTTGATAATGTGATTCTTAATTAAGCATGATTTTTAACATGCAATGTGTGATAAATTACTTGTTATATGTGTTCCTCACTAAGCGTTATCGCTTAGCACGGGTTTACTCTAATCCGTGCAGGTACGGACAAGAGGTGATCGGTGGACGCACCCGCACATCGACGGTCAACAATAGGAAGTAGTTGGTGTAGGTTTTGGGATCTCTTACTTAGGAATTTTGTTTAAGCCTTTCGTATATTTAATATGTGTACTGGTTATGTAAAGGCATGTAATAATGAGATAACAGAGAGTGGTAACGAAACAATGGTATAAGTATGTATGATGTATGATCATATGTGATGAAATCTTTTTGTTTTAGGTTTTCATAAGGTTATGCGTGTGTTCTGAATGTGTGTGTACGACCTTTTCTTACTAAGATTAGCTAAGCTAGTCTGAAGAGGGAAAAGGGCGTCATAACAAGAGGAACAGATTGTAGTGAAGGGAAAATCGCCCATGTTGGAATTTGCAATGTGGAGGAAAATGGAGGAAAAATTTAAAGCTATAACGAGGATGTTGAAGGTAGGAGCAGGGATGAATCCCGAGGATCGAGAGCTGGATAGTGATGATCTAATACCTCAGAACGTCAAATGCCTGACATTTCTAAATTCGATGGGACTTCTGATCCCAACGCAGACATAAAGCAGTACCCGTTGGTAATGAAGGGTACTACTTTAACTAAGAGACAAAATATTGAGTATTTTTGGCAGAGCTTAACTGGCCCGGCGGTGGATTGGTACCATGGGCTAGATCAAAGGATGAAGGAGGATTGGGACTTATTGACAGAGGAGTTCCTCAGACAATACGATTGCAGTAAAAGAATGGAAGTAACTCTGAAGGATTTGGAGCTTTTGCAGCAAAAGGCGGGGGAGTCTTTTCATGAGTACCTCACTTCGTCGGAGAAACCGTGTTATGGAGATGAAGCGCAAACCAGATACTCAAGACCAGATTCGGCAGTTCATCAAAAATGCAAGCCCATATTTGAGGGATGGATTGAAGATGAAGGGATTAAGAGACTAGGAGTCCTTGAAGGACATCGCTATTGAGGCTGAGTGAGAGTACCTTTTGAGAAAGGCAAATAGTGAAGCTTATGCCAAGAGGGGTTATGCTAATCAGGGGGCAACTAGGCCAGCGAGCTCCAGTAGTGGAAATCGAAGTGGGAAGAAAGCTGAAGTGTCGGTAATGGGCATGAGTCAGAGATACTTTTTGAATTTGGGTAGGCCTTTATCGTGGGTGTTAAAAAGATTGATGAAAGAGGGGAAGCTGCAGCCCCTACCACCTAGGCCAGCTAAAAACCAAGGACAGCCGGGGCATAAAGAGAATGAATATTGTGCTTATCACCAGCATACCTGACATCTAACAGATAATTGTGTGACGCTGAGGCACCAGATTAAAGATCTAATCGATAGCAAACAAATCACTGACCCAGAACGGAGAGAGAGTAAGAAAAAGTCTAACCATAATGCTGTGCCACCACCCGTTTTCATGATTGGGTCAAGTCTGCCCAAATGGTATGTTTTGTAGGATCTATATGGGAATGAATATGTTGCCCTCACTCGTCCTGGGGTTGATGAAGAAGGGATGTCCGTGGGGCCGATAGATTGTTGGTCCACCAATGAGAGTGGCGAAGAAGACGAAGATGAGGAGAAAGAAGAAAAGTCTGTGGACTCATTGGAATCAGATGGAGAAGGGAAAGAAGTAAAGGCTGTGATGAGAAGTGGTAGAGTGGTCCCGGAGGTGGAGAGGTCGAAGGAACCAGCACAAGCACCAGCAGAAAGAGAGCCAGAAGAGAATCAAATAGTAAAGCAGTTGAAGAAGACAACGGCTCAAATATCCATATGGGACCTTTTAAGACAGTCTCCTTCACACAAGTAGAGGCTGGTTGAGGCTTTGAGTGAGTCCACTGTGGCCACCACAATTTCTCCATCCGAATTGCTAGATCTGGTCAAAGGGGGATCAGGGGAAAGTTTGGTTTACTCAGATGCTAACCTACCAAATGAGGGTCGCAATCACAACTGGCCGCTGTACATCAAGGCACAAATTAATGGCAAGCACACCGCTTGTGTCATGGTGGATGACGGATCATCTATAAATGTCTGCCCTTTGGTGGCACTTTAGGCTTTTGGGTTGGAAGAAAGCAAGCTTAGTCTGATTTGACTGTTACAACCTATGATAATTCTAGAAGACAAGCCTCGAGAACATTTAGAGCTCTGGTTAAGACTGGACATATTGAGACGGAAGCAAATTTTGTGGTTTTGCCTATCCCAGCCAATTTCTCAGTCCTACTTGGAAGGCCGTGGTTCCATAAATTAGGAGGAGTGCCATCTACCCTACACCAGATGATTAAGATACCAAACGAAGGAGAGGTGGTGACGGCAAGAGAAAACTAGGTGTCTGCTTTAGGGATTTCCAACCAGCCGTTTAGTGGCTTTCATGTGTCCATAATAGGAGAGGAGCAAGGTTCAGTGGGTACCCCTCGGGTGGTAAATATGATGAAAAAGATGCACTTTCTTCTAGGAGCTGGTTTGGGTAAGAACTCACAACGGCTGCAATCTGCTATCAGTACTTAATGCTAGAAAGATCGAAAGGGTTTAGGGGATAAAGGTGAACGTGGCGATAAGAAGAAGTCGGAAAAGATCCCCCATATTTTGGAAACTTTTGTTCCTGCATCCTTAGTATGTGCTTATACCGGAGAAGAAGAGCTTCAATGGGTGAATGGAAAGATTATTCCAGGGTTCGAAATCTTTAGTGATGTCTTTGACTGGGATGTTAGGGTAATCAAATCTATAGAGGATTTCTGGGATGAGGAGATTATGACACAGTGCAGTATTTGGGATAGAGAAGAGCCTGAGGAGATTGTAACTGCGAAGCTGTTAGCCACCCGATTGAAAGGGAAAGAGAAGATGGTAGAGTTAGATTTAAAGATTGAAGATCTGAGGATTTCACCAAAGACAGCTGAAAAGCCTTCATCAAGCTAAGAGGTCAAAGCACAGTCTGCTGCAACATCAGCATCAACAGAAGATGAAGATAATAGTCATCTAGATAGTCCGTTTATGCCAGAACTTTTTTATGAAGACAATGTTAATGTTTTTTATTATATTAATAATATGAACAACTTTGCTTATTTGTGTGATCTTTCTGATGATTTCATTTCTCATGATCATAAACATGATGCATTTATTTTTGATATTAATTCTACTAGCACAACTACGTTTAATCTTGGAACTTTGGAAAACCCAAAGGAAATTTTGATAGCATCAGAATAAAATTTGAGAGAATTTTAAGAAAATATAAAAAGGTCTTTGCCTAGACTTGTGAGGACATACCGGGGATCGATCGAGAGGTCGCCGAACATGCTATTCTAACTTACCCAAAGTCTAAACCTATCAAGTAAAAGCTCAGAGGACTTAGGCCAGAATGGGCACAAAAGGTGAAAAAAGAGATCCATAGGTAGATAGAGGCTAAGTTTCTAGTGGAAGTTCAATACCCGACTTGGTTAGCTAATGTAGTTCCTATGGCTAAGAAGGATGGTAAAGTCCGAGTATGTGTGGATTATCGGGACTTGAACAAAACTTGTCCGAAGGATAACTTTCCACTGCCTCACATAGATGTACTGGTAGATAGTGCAGTTGTATGTATGATGTATAGTTTCGTGGATGGATATGTAGGTTATAATCATATCCTCAATAAGATAATCGATCGAATTAAGACAGCCTTCATCACAGAATGGGAAACATTTGCCTACCAGGTTATACCTTTTGGTTTGAAGAATGCAGGAGCAACTTATCAAAGAATGGCAATAAGAATCCTAGATGACTTGATTCACAAGGAGGTAGAAGTTTATATAGATGACATGATGATTAAGTTAGCCACTAGAGAAGGCCACTTTGAAGCTCTGGAAAAGTTCTTTCAAAGGATCAGTAAGTACAACCTATGCCTTGACCCCAAGAAGTGCATTTTTGGAGTTACCTCAGGCAAGCTATTGGGCCATGTGGTAAGTCAAAGAGGAATAGAAGTAGATCCTGATAAGGTCAAGGCCATTAGAGAGATGCTAGCGCTCCAAAAAGAGAAAGAGGTTAGGAGTTTCCTAGGAAAACTTCAGTACATCAGTCGGTTTATTGCCAAGCTAGCCTCAGTATGCGAACCTATCTTCAAGCTTCTCAAGAAGAATCAACCAGTGGTGTGGAATGATGATTGCCAACTGGCCTTTGATACTATAAATAACTATCTTTTAAATCCACCTGTCTTGAGACCACCATGTCATGCCAAGCCACTAATCCTGTATTTGGCAATAGAAGACGGCACAGTGGATGCCATGATGGCCCAGGAGGATGAATTTGGAGTAGAGTTTGCTGTTCATTACATTAGCAAGAAATTCCTGCGATATGAAGCAAAATATGTTGACGTGGAAAAGATTTGCTTAGCCGTAATCTGGGCTTCTAAGAAGTTGCGACACTACTTCCACTGTTTCAGTGTGCAAGTAGTTGCTAAGCATAACCTGCTTAGGTACCCTCAACAGGCACCCTCTCTACTAGGAAAGATGGGAAGATTGTTATTAATGTTGCAGGAGTTTGATATTGAATACATTACCAGGAAAAACATTAAAGGGAGAGTTGTGGTTGAATTCTTGGCTGAACACCCTACTGAGGGAGACCAATTCGAATATAATTTCCCAGATGAAGATCTCGCGGCCATAACGGTACAAGGGTGGCAGTTGTTCTTTGATGGGGCAGTTAACAGAAAGGCGGCAGGAGCAGGGATTATTCTTATAACCCCGGATGGTGAAAAGCTACGATTAGCCAAGAAGTTGAGGTACAAGGCGACCAATAATGAAGGAGAATATGAAGCTTCCATCTTCATATTGGAAGCATTGCTTGCTCTGGGGGTAAAGACCGCCGAAGTCTTCGGAGATTCATCTTTAGTAATTCATCAGATCAGAGAGGAATGGTCAGTCAAAGAAGAGAGGTTGTTGCCTTATGTGAAGCACTTGAAAATATTGAGTAGCCAGTTTGAGACTTGCACTTTTCACTTCATTCCCAGGGATGAAATCAGTTGGCTGATGGTCTTACGATATTAGTGCCTATGTGGGATAATCCAACGGGGGTTGCTATGAGACCCGTGCTGATCTCTAGTGCGAAAAAGTCTTGTTTTGAAACTGAGCAGATAATGGATGTTAAGGTCACTAATGGGAAGCCTTGGTATTATGATATTCAGAACTACTTAGAACGGTCAGTTTTTGCAGAAGAAGCCACTGAGAAAGATCGGAGAATGATTAGAAAGTTATCCTCTCAGTTCATCATTGTGGACGGAACTTTGTATAAGAGGCAAGCAGATGGTATCTAGTTAAGATATTTGGCAGAGAAAGAAGCCGAAAGGATTATAAAAGAGATTCATGCCGGTGTTTGTGGAACTCACATGAATGGTCTGGCCTTAGCAAAGAAAATCATGCGCTAGGGATTTTATTGGCTCACAATGGACATAAATTGTTCAAGGTATGTGAAGCAATGCCAGTTATGCCAGTAGTACACGAATTTGAGGCATGTGCCAGCTTCAGAGCTACATAATTTGACATCTCCATGGCCATTTGCAACCTAGGGGATAGATATCATAGGCGAGATACATCCCACAGCTTCTAATGGGCATATATTTATTGTGGTCGCCATCGATTACTCCACTAAATGGGTTGAAGCTGAATCTTTCAAGAAGGTTGATGCTAGGAACATGGCTAAGTTCATTGAGTGTAATTTGATATGCAGATATGGCCTCCCACACCACATTGTGTCTGATAATGGGGTACAATTATTAGCAGAGACTAAACAGATGCTCCAGAAGTATAGAATCCAGCATCACAAGTCTTCTCCTTACCGACCTCAGGCTAATGGCGCAGTTAAAGCGGTAAACAAGAATGTTAAGAGAATATTAGCCAAGATGGTTCAGAGCTATAAAGACTGGGCAGAAAAGCTATCTTTTGCACTCTGGGGTTATAGAACTACAGTCAGAACCTCTACAGGAGCGACGCCTTTCTCTCTGGTATATGGAACTGAAGCAGTTTTGCCAGTTGAAATTGAGCTGAAATCTTTAAGGGTAGTCATGGAACCTGAGATTCTGGAGAAAGAATGGGCACAGCAGTGACTATTGCAGTTGAATATGTTGGATAAAGATAGGTTGCGGGCATATTATCACAATTAGGTCTATCAGAAAAGACTAGCTCGGTCCTTTGGCAAGAAGGTACGGAAGCATCCATTGAAAGAAGAGGATTTGGTCTTTAAGATGATGAGACCAGGAGTACCAGATATACGGGGAAAATTCAGGCCAACCTGGGAAGGTCCATTTTTGCTGAAGAAGTTGCTGACAAAGGGAGCAGCAATTTTAGCAGACAGTTATGGGAATGAGTTCAAAGAATCGGTTAATGTCGACAGAATAAAAAGGTTCCATGGCTAAAGGCTAAAATAAAAAGAAGAGAATAAATGCCCCGCGGGTCGAAAATTGAAAAAAGGCAGCCATTCTAAAATTGGGCACCCTGTCAGGGTGAAAACCAAAAAAAGGCATCCTAGAAATGTTCAATCGAGAAAACCCGAGAGGGCCGATTGATAACAGGAGTTTGATGCTTACAAGATCTATTCCGAGATTAGGTGTAGTCTTGTACTTTTGTATTCTTGTCAAAAGAAGATCATGCATGATGAAATCATATAGAACTGTACATAATTTTGCAATGAATGAAAGAGTTTCGTTTTCATTTTCATTCGTCTTGTAATTATGTCTTTCAAAGCAATACATCATTGATCTATCTAATGACTATTGTTTGAGAATCCTTTTATTATTTAAAAAAATAAAAATAAAAAAATAAAATAAAATAAAAGCCGCTGGATTGGGTTGAATCCCTTCCAGGCAAAAATTAAGGCACAGGGTTATGTGAAAATCCGAAAGGACGCAATTCCCGTTAAGAAAAGCTAGTGTCAAAATCCACAAGGGACGCACCACCTTTAAAACAATGACTTTCGACGCCCGCAGCGATAAGGCGGCATTACTTCAGAGGTAGGGACGTGAGTCAGAACCTCGAGTATATGATCGTCGACGGAGGGAAGATGCACGCATAACGAATCTATCATAATAGGTTTTGGGTTAGAGTCCCTGAAGCTAAGATGACACTCTTGTTGATCTTTGGGGGCTTAACAGAGCAGCCAAGCTGTATCCCTAATTGACCCTTGACCATCTAGGGCATAGTCCATGCATTTTTACAAACATCTACATCTCATATCATGCATATAATTTCTTGTATATACTTCCATGCACATAGTTTTGCAGGAAATATCCAAGAAGACCGCATCCCGCTCAGAAGAGCAGTCCAGAAGGACATCCAGTTCAGAAGAACGCCCCGCTCAGAAGAGCAGTCCAGAAGGACATCCAGTTCAGAAGAACGCCCCGCTCAAAAGAGCAGTCCAGATGGACATCCAGTTCAAAAGAACGCGAAGAGCAGTCCAGAAGGACATCCAGTTCAGAAGAATGCCCCACTCAGAAGAGCAGTCCAGAAGGACACCAAGTTCAGAAGAACGCCCCGCTTAGAAGAGCAATCCAAAAGGA
Source organism: Excoecaria cochinchinensis (assembly GCA_947683425.1). NCBI lineage: Eukaryota > Viridiplantae > Streptophyta > Magnoliopsida > Malpighiales > Euphorbiaceae > Excoecaria > Excoecaria cochinchinensis. The sequence continues at coordinate 4,711,741 of CANTUQ010000110.1, forward strand.
CACCTAGTTCAGAAGAACACCTCGCTCAAAAGAGCAGTCAAGAAGGACACCCACTTCAAAAGAACGCCACACTCAGAAGAGCAGTTTAGAAGAACAACTCCCGCTCAGAAGAGCAGTTCAGAAGAACAACAACTCCGCTAGGAAGAGCAACCTTGCATTTTGTAAGTCTGTAATAGACTCGGCGCATCACTCGGTTCGAGAAGGACATCTGCCTCAGGTACGTGTCTTTTTCTCTTTTCTTTGAAGTTTTGGCTCACTTAGACACCCAGGCACTACGTTCCCCAAAACTGGGGGAAACTGTAGACACCGGGTCCTGAGGCAGTCTAAACCGAAGTTACCCTATGATGAGAATGATGCCCGTTCAGGGGCGAATGGATAAATGGAAGTGATGGTTTCCTCAAAAAAATATTTTTCATTTTACTTTATTTAAAAAGGGGGGGGGGGGGGGGGGGGGGATGATTTGAGTTTTGGAGGCCTGTGGGTAAAGCCCATCTCACCCATGTGAGATGGAGCCTCACGTTGGTGAGGCCCATTTCATTTGGGTGAGATGCTGCCTCACCACGTGAGGTCCAGCTCTCAGGTGAGGAGCTCCTCTCCCCTGCTGCCTCACGTGTGCTCCTCTTTAGCACGTTTTTCTTCTGTTTTTCAGGGAGGTTTGGTTGGAAAGTATGGCTTTACGTGAAATTTGGTAGGAAATGAACTAATCCTATCAAATAACATTAAAAGAGTTGAAAAACTGAGAAGGAGAAAAAGGAGAAAAGAATTATTAGAGAGAGCATAAGGGAGGAATGAACAAAACGCGGCGAAACACAGAAAGAAAGAAAAAACTTTGAGAGCAAGAAAATAATTCTTGTTTCTCAATAGGCATTCTCATATTGTCTCTTAAGCTCAGGAAACCAATTCTTGAGTTGGAGATTCAATCACCTTTTGTTTTCTTTTAACATAACTTTCATCAAGAGTTTTTCAAGTCTCTGTTTTAACTTCCATCCCAAGAAAAGCAAAGAAGAAATCAGAAACTTCATTTGCCGATCAAAGATAAAAAAATTTGAGGGTAAATACTGAATAACCGCCTCTCCTGTTTATTTTCTTTCTCTTCTCTTCTTTCTTTTTGTTTCTTTTCTTTGTTTTTGTGAGCTGATAAGCTCTGTTTGTTGTATATATTGTATGTATATTGTATATATTATTGCTTGATCTTATTAACCCGTTAATTGTGTGTTTGTGGTTATCATGAATATATTAGCATGTTAGTTGTAGTATTTTGCATGTTTTGATCTTATTTTGTCATATCTGATAGCCTGTTCTTCTTCCTCTATTCACCTCTGTTTTTCCATTTCTTTAATGTCAGTGATTTTGTTTTGCTTGCTTTTGGTTGCCAATCGGATTTTACTCTTGTTCTTGCTTGTATCATGTGTTCCGATCGGATTTCATGCTCCCCGATCGGATTGCGTTATCATTTTTCTTGTTCTAGATCGGACGTATCGGAGAAAATCTCAATTCCCGATCGGACATTAACGACTCGTGAATTCCATTCACAAGTCGTGAGTGGTTTTGTCCCTCTTTTCGACCTTTTACATTTCCTTTCCTTTTATTTCCATTTCCATTTCCAATTTTCCTTGTTTTTGGCCACATTTCGTCTTTTAGTCTATTCAATCTTACATGATTCATTAGCTCATTTACTTTATGTTTTCATCCTTTATTGCATCTTTGTTCTCTTTTAATTTGTTATTGTATTTTACTCCATTTTACTATGTTTTCTTACTTAATTATTACTAATATTTCATAATTAATATATTTTCAAAGATTATTATTGTTACTTTATCAATATATCTTTTAGTATTATTATCTTTATATATTTATTATTATTATTATTATTATTATTATTATTATTATTATTATTATTATTATTATTATTATTATTATTATTATTATTAAATCATATTTATTGTATTGTCAATTGATTATTTATAATTTCTTTGTATACTTTTAGTTTTTACTCTATTAATGATTATTAATGCCATTGTTATATTATTTGTCATGGTTTAATATTTTTTATTGGCTTATTTAATTAGTTTATTTATTGATTTTCATTTAATTATTGGTTCATTTATTATTCATTTAATTTATTTTACTCACATTCTATTTTCGTTTGTCTTGTTGTCTCAAAATTATTTATTTTCGCGAGTTTCATTCCGGTCTGGGTTGTAGAAATTGGGGAGATTAGAGGCCACCTAACCTAGGGTTTGCATTTTGAAATATTTATTTATTTTTTTACTATTTTTTTATGTGTTGCATGTAAAATGTATTTTATTAATTGCCCGTATCATAGAAAATCACGTTTTTTAATAATTAATAACTTGTGAATTTTTCTTAATAAATTGGACCAATGTCCTATTTTAACCAATAAAACCTCACTATCAAAATGGAGAAATAGTTTTCATAAAACGGGATCACTCATCTCGGTTTTTCCAATCAATATCCTAAAAATAATTCTCCAATTTTCTAATAAATAAAAAGGAACCAATGTTCCGAAAAATAAATGACACGATTTATGTATGTTGCATTTCGATTATTTTTACTTGTTTATTTTGAGCAAGTTTTATTTATTGGTATTATTTTAGTTTATTTATTGGGGGATTGTTCTGTCCCATTTTTACTTATTTATTATTTATTTATTGGGGGATTGTTCTATCCCATTTGTTATTTAATTTATTTTTAAGCTATTTATTTATTTACTGCTTTATTTATCGCTTTTAAATGTGAATGAATGAGCTTTAATTTATTGCATTATCGCGTGAGATGAGAGATGGAATTTTGATTCCTTAAAAACTCACTTATAAACTTAAGTCATTAATAAGAGTGAAATTCTAAACACTTTCTCTGGTTTAGACCAATAGAGGTTAGAGACCTTTCCCACTTTCTTGTAATGTTCTATTGGAAAGGAGGCATCCAAGATGAATCATAATGCCCAAGATCAAAAAGACGCAAACCAATCCCTCGATCCCTAAAAGCGGGTTCAATGAGGGCCTTGCTTGTTCCGGCGCACATCATAAATAGTATGAGGCTTGGGCTGGTGATCATCCTTAACACTTCCCTACAATGAGTGAAAGTAGGGTCGTGCTTCGGGAATGCACCGAGGAAAGATAGGGGATCAACTAACATAGTTCTAAGGCCCTAAAATGATGTAATGCAATTTTCAAAAAGAGATAGAATTTTAAGTTTTAAAAACTCAATTATACACCTTAACCAAAACACTTTCATAGTAAAGTCACAAACAGTCCCCAGTGGAGTGGCCACTGTGATGCGCGCCGAACCTAGGAAAGGCCCTCGTTGAACTCGCTTTTAGGATTCGAGGGATTGGTTCGCGTCTTTTTGATCTTGGGTGCCATGAGACATCTTGGATGCCTCCTTCCCAATAGAACATTGGGAAAGATCATCTAGCTTCACGATGCCTTTAGGCACTTTTGAGGTATTTTGGAGTCGCCACCCAATTTACAAGAAATTGGGAAAGGTCTCTAACCTCTTATTGTTCTAGACCAGAGATTGGTGTTCGGAACTTTAATCTTATTTATGTTTTGGTTAATTATAAATGAATTTTTATACTTCCTAAAATTCTATCTCTTATCTCACACGATTGGTGCATTTAATTAAAAGTGCATTGCAAGTATTCAAAAGCAATAAATAACACCTATAAAGAAAAGCGGTAAAAAAAGCGATAAAGGAAAGCAATAAACACGTCAAGCACATAATTATAAAAGAAATAGGGGCGGAATACAACCCCAAATAAAAGAAGATTTGAAAAACGTAAATTGGGGCGAAATACAATCCCAAAAAGAAAACTAAATGATAGTGCCCCAAAATCAATTACAAGGGCCCAAAATGTATGAACATAAATTTAAACAAACAAACAAAATCAAACATAAGAAAAACATATATAAATCGGGGCATTCGTTTGGTTTAGGAACATTAGTTCCTTCGCTCCAATTTGTAAAGGGATCGAAAAGTTGCTTTGATCATTAGTTTGAAAAAAAATTAGGATGAGTGATCCCATTTTGGAGAAAATTTAACTCTTCATTTTAATCGTGATATTTTTCATTACTTAGCTAAAATGAGGGACATTGGCCCAATTTTATTAGTAAAAATTCAAATTTAATTATAAAAATCTTTTTGTGATTTTTTTATCTCACGCGTGCATAAATAAAATATTTACTTGCAAAAAAACACAACACAAGGAGAGGGAATAGGAAAGGTCTCACCGAAAAATGTGGTCTCCTACGCATTGTGACCCACCCGGAAGGTCATGAAAATGCTCACACAATGCGACTCAAATTAAATTTCAGACAGAAAAATACTATTAAAAATATTAGTAATAATCCTAAACAAAATTAATCAAGTAAAGACAAAATAAATATAGGACATATTAGTTTAATGAACAAACATATACATATATATCAAATAAATTGAAATGAGTCATGCGAAGAATAAGAACAATGGCAAAAGAAATGACGACAATAAAATCTTGATGACAATAATAATGACAAGTAAATAATAATAATAATAATGATAATAATGACATAAATGAAATAATAGTAATAACAGTGGGGTAACCATGGTATAAAGATAATAATAATAATAATAATAATAATAATAATAATAATAATAATAATAATAATAATAATAATAATAATAATAATAATAATAATAATAATAACAACAACAATAATAACAATAGGATATAAAATAGACAGGAGACAATAATCACAATAACAATAATATATAATGGTAATAATACCAATAAAAGCCAAGTTGACAGGAAGCTTATCAAATACAATAATAATAATAATAATAATAATAATAATAATAATAACAGAAAATGAACATAAGATGACAACGATGATACCTTCAAATAATAGTAAAAATAACAATAATAATAGAATAGAAGATGAACCCAAGAATGACATAATAATAATAATAATAATAATAATAATAATAATAATAATAATAATAATAATAATAATAATAATAATAATAATAATAATAATAATAATAATAATAATAATAATAATAAAATGAAGAAGAAGACTGTCGACAACAAACGAAAAGGGGTTAAAATCACAAAAATCAAATTAAGAGAAAAAGCCCACGAAAATCAAATAAATATGCCGATAGTAGCAAATAACATCAAAATTGTTAGAAAATAAACATGAAAAAAATAGCAAAAACAACAATATTAATAACCATAAATGATAAATAAAAAATGAGGACGGGTCCAAAGTATTTACCCTCAGAATTTTACAATTGGAGAAAGGCAGTGCTTAGATCCGTCCTCCTTATCGAAATTTGTGGTGATAAATACTTGAATAAAGTATGAAAATCTGTGTTTTAAAATAGGTTAACTCAAGAAAATATTTTAGATGTAAATATTTTTGGTGGATGATTGAGCAAAGAAATTTGATTTTCCAAACTCAAACCATCCGAGAACTAAAATGCTCTTGAAGAAAAAAGAAGAAAAATTAAAGCCTTTGAAATTCCTAAGATTTTTGCTTAAGAAAACCCATTGCTGCTATTGTTCTTGAGAGAAAGCTCTCTCTTTTTTTTAAAAAAAAAATTGCAGCCCCTTTCAAAATGAAGATTAAACCCTATTTGTTTTTTTGGATCTTCCCAAAATGTGAAGAGACAAAAAGCTCTTTCATTTTTGGTTACCCGAAAATTACACAATAATTTGACCAGGAAACGCAAACGAAAGCGACCACTCGCAAAGGGGCAAAAATGCCAGTGCGAAACTCCACGAGGCGCGAACCTCATTGTGTATGGATATAGTTTAAGATCCCCAATGTGAAAATATTTTGAATGAGAAAAATATGATGTTGATTTTCGAATCGTACCCATGGGTACCGCCATGTGTTCACTCGCTTATCCACCCTTTTGACTTAGTAGGCAATTAAAAGAGTGAAATAACGTGAATTAATTGATAAACTCTGTGATGATTTATAAATGAATATTGATTGTCTAAGAAATTGTATGTTAATAAGGCATGTTATGAAATTATTCAAAAGTTGCAAGTACGTTTGTCTATATGAAGTTTATGTAAAGAATTATTGAAATATTTGATATGCATGTTTTCTATGGTTGAACATTCAGTAAATAAACTTTGTATGTATGTATGTATGTATGTATATATATATATATATATTATATGTTTAAATGAGAACACAGGTATGTTATGTGCTGTTTACCTACGGTACTTTAGCCTGTGCAATTTGAGTAATTATATTGGTAAGAAATGCATATGTATTTATTTTTGGTTTTAATGAATACGGTGAATGATGTATTGATTGGTAAGTAAGATAGATAATAAGCGTTACTCATGAGATAGATAACTGAATTTAGGAAAATGACTTAAGATTAATTCTTTGATTATTTAAGTATAAAGGTTTTTGTAGAACTATGTGGTTCTGATTCCCTACCATAGGGATACGTAGGAAGCTTGGAATATTTATTTCAAGCCCGAACCAAATTTTAAAATCTAAATGTTTTGTTTAGCTTTGAACAATAAATGGTTTGAACAAATGAAATGTTCTAACGTAAGTACTAATAGTGTAATCAGCATGATTTTGGAAATGTTAGTAATAATGGGAATCGATATGACTTAATTTGCCCCGCTAGCAAATGTATCTTTGGTAACCTAGGAGGTATAACTATTCACATAGTTAATTAAATGAATTAAGCAAACAATAAGTATGCATAATGTCATTGTAAATTACTAACGTAATAATGTAAATTCTAGCTATGGTATGTAAACGAATGTATATAGGAAATTGTTTAAGTTTCATATGAGAAAAAGAATATGAATTTATGATAGCTTTAACCGGTGTACTTTATGTTTATGTATATATATATATTGATTTACATGTGTTTGCCTCGACAACCACTGTGAGTGGCTGCCCATTATGTGTTTCGCCCGACTAAGCATTATCGCTTAGCACGGTTGTTTGTCCGTGCAGGTTAGGAGATCAGAGTAGCGCCGCAGTTCTCTGTGACTTTTGCCAACGAGTTGGTAGAAGTTATAGAATGTTTTTATTGATTGTCAGTTTGTAATTAAGTTTATTTATTTAGCATTTCTAATGAGATGCAATAATCTTTAGTGCGAATGATGGTGTGTGTGAGATAAGTTTAGGATGTGTATGTGGTTGAGGTTCCAGATGTTAAAAATTTTATTACTCTGATTTCTGTATTGCCATATGTGTCTTTCTCTGGTAGCACCCTCCACTCACTGTAGCTCTTCATCCTTCGATATGCTACATGTGGGAATTGGGGATGTTACAATTTAGTATCGGAGCCCTAGTTTAGTCGGTTCTTGTTAGCTAGGTGTTTCGAAGTGTGTCCGTATAGTTTAGCATTGTCCAAAATGGATGATTTCATTTTTCAGGTATGTGTTGGGAATAGGAACTTCCCGATTAGATAAAGTGTTTAGTTAAGTGTTGGTTCGGTAGGTCACGATCTGCCTGCCTTGAATTGTTATGTGTCTGCACGATCTAGAATGCATTTGTTAGATGAGTATCAGAGTTTCTATTAGAATTTTGTTTTGATATTATGTGGTTTAGGAGAAGGTTTTGTAGAAGTTTTTGAAGTGTATTGATATGTGGTTACCTTGGGACAATAGATGTTTGGGTATTTTGGAGATGAAGGAGTATCTGAATTTTGTGAGATCATGGTGTTGCTTTGTAACATTGTCAGCTTTCTCCAGAAAATTGTTTGAATATAAGCATATTGAACCATGGGGATGGGAAAAGTACATCATTATAACATCAATTGCATTTCTGCATCTTATTGCATACATGAACCATCAAACCCTCATTGCATCATCATCCTTTGAACACACATGGGAAGCATTTGTGTATGTGTTTTGATGGAGAGAAAGCTGACAGGGTGTACAATGAGTATTTGATATTAAGATAAAGGTGTATAATTTAAGAGCATAGCAATTGTTAAGGAAAGTATAACATGTATATAGTCAGAAGTGAGTAGAAAGAGTATTTTGGAATCTTGTACAAATGAATGTAAAAACATTTTGGAGTAAGACACAAGTGTTATTAGTAAAGAAAGTAGCATATGTATCGTATGTTTTTGAAGTATTAAGGAATTATTTAGCAAGATATTGTAAGTTACATGGTTTATATATGAGGTGTATGTGTTTTAATTTCCGATTGTTGAGAAAAGTAATAAATGTTCTAATGAATATGATTGATATGGACATAAGATAATGAAAGAAGAATTATGAGGTTTAATTAAGTCAGTTCTATGAGTTTAAGTTTAGTTATGGATAAGAAAAAAGGTTATGATTTGTATAGTTATTTTGATTAAAAAGAAGTGGTTTAAGAGTATAGCTGTAGACACCAAGTCCTGAGGCAGCCCAGATCAGAGTTAACCAATGATTATAAGATGACTTGTCACAGGCAAAAAAGTTGAAAGTGGTGATTTCCTTGTCAAATTTGCATTTTAGAGTAAAAAAATAAAAAATAATAAAAAATATTTTTAAAATTAGATTTGAAAAATGGGGTTTAGAAATTGTAGTATTTTTAGTTAATTTAAAAAAAAAAATGGCGAATTTCGGAGCGCGGCAGTGCGCAGGCTCGCCAGCTCGCGTCGCCCGCACGAACCGACGCACTGGGCGCGCGCCCGACGCCCATCTGCCGCAAATGGCAATTTTCGCCCAAAAACTGATTTTTTTTCTGATTTGTTTCCACAAAATTCGATTTTTTATCCCTTTTTAATGGATTTTCAGGTTTTTTTCCATTTTTAAAATTCAAAATAATTAATATCTAATTTAATTGGATTTTTTGCTTCTTAATTAATTGTTTTTCCCATTTTTTGATATAAAAAGAAAAAGATGAAAAAATCAAGAGGAGGGAATTTTTTCAGTGTTTTTTTTTCTCTCTTTTCTCTTCTTCTTCTTCTTCAAAAACAAAATTCTCTCTAAGCTTTTTTAGGTTTCCCCCACAAAAAGAAAATAAAAATTGAAGGGTTTAATTCTTCTTCTTCTTTTTCCAATAAAATTTCTTCTAAGAATATTAGATGAAATTTTGTTGATGAAAAATTCAATTTTTTGATTTGTTTTTTTGTTTTCAATTAAACTTGTTTCAAAGATTTTTTATTGGAATCACTTTTTGATGAAAATTGGATTTTGGGGCAAACAAAATGATTGTTTGTTCTTGTAATCTGATTTTTTCATTTGATTTTCTAAAAAAAAAGTTTTTTTCATAAATGATTTTTTTCTTGAGACATTCAAAAGGATTTTTTTCATATTTGTTCTTGAGATTATTTTTATTTTTATCAATAAAAATCATTCTTTAAGCAAAAAAATTAATTCTTTGTTCTTAAAAAAATTTTGATCATTTTTTCTATCTTTTTCCTTGGAATAAAATTCTAACATTTTATCATTCAATTCTAATCTTGCAAACCACAAACAAGGAAATCAATATCATTTTACCTTCATCGAATCCGAAAACTCTGAGGGTAAATATTCTGGGTTTGACGCTTTTATTTTCTTTTATTTCTGTCCATATTAATTTATTCATGTATCTTTTTATCATTTTCATTTATTCATTTATTCTATTATTTTTATATTTGTTTTACTTAATATGTTCATATAGTATTTTATTCTTGTTCATGTGAATATTGATTTCTTTTAATTCCTAACATGTAATTGATTTATTTTTCTTTGATTTCTCATTATTTTTAACATATAATTAATAAATTCATTTTAATTGATATTTTTACTATGTAAATATCTTATATTAATTGTGATTATATTGATTAACCATGTCATTCATTTAATTGCTATCATTATTTTTTATTCATTTTTTATCATTCTTTTATCATTGTCATTGCTATTTATTCATTGATTTACTTATTTTCATTATTCATCATTATTATTATCATGTTCATATTCTTACATATTAACTCATTAACATGTTTTATTTATTCCAGTTAAATCATTTAATTCTTTTATCATTTAATGTATATTTTCATTTATTTTGATTTGTTAACATTTTAATTCAATTATCATTCTTTCACATCACCTTGTTTTATTTTAATTTGTCATTCATTTATTATTATTTAATTGATTTAATCACTAACATTATTTCATCTGTGTTTTGTTTGTTTATGTCAAAACTTATTTTTCGCTTGGGCCTTTTTGCGAGCACACGAGGGGATTCAGAAGGCTCGTTTGGGTTAAATATTTAATTGCTTTATTTGTAATATTTTATTTATTTGCCTTATTTATTTTCCCATTTAATTTCTTATAAAATTGTTTATTTTAGGCACGCTAGAAAGAAAATCACTAAACTATTTTTTATTAATTAACTTGGAATCTTTCCTAATAAAAATGGGACCAATGTCTCTATTTTCTCCATCCAAAACAAGATTGTCATATCAAAATTATTTAATAATAAATATGCATGCGAGGACCAATGTTCTCATCATTAATGAATACCCAGATTTATGCATGATTTGTATTTTATTTACAATCAGGGTTGTATTCCGCCCCTAATTTTGTTGTATTTACTTTCATGTGCTTTACTTTGATTATGTTTTATTTACCGCTTTCCTTGAGTGGACAACCTGCGCTTTAATTAGCTGCATTAAAATGAATGAGAAATGGGATGAAGCTTTAAATTCAAAGCTCAATTATACACTTAACCAAGGTATGAATAAATGGGAAGTCCTGGACTCACTCTGGTCTTAGGCTCAACGATGTTAGAGGACCATCTCAATGTTCCATTGGTATGGGGCCTCTAAAATATCTCTTGTTGCCCTCCAAAAGGCCCAACTCGAATAATCCTAGGCTCCACGGGGTTAGAGGATCATTCCAATGTTTTATTGGGATGAGGTCTCTAAGATCCCTCTAGCTTGCCCAAAATGGATATATATGCGCCGTTTTAGACTCACTGAGGCTAGACAACCTTTCCCAATGTTCTATTGAGTGGTGACTCCAAGAAACCTCCTTGTTGCCCAACATAGACGCACTTGTAATTCATTACAAGTTTTAATGAACCTCTCTCGAAAGCCCTAAAAGCAGGTCTTCGAGCCACCCCAAGGTTCAGCGCACGTCACAATAGCGATGAGGATAATTATAAGCAAGTGAGTATGTTATAATGAAGTGTATGAGAATGATAGTGAATTCAAGTGTAGCGTTCGGATTTTTCCGATGTAAGTGAATTTTGAGGACGAAATTCTTTTAGGAGGGAAGAATTGTCACACCCTGAAATGTACCCTAGAATTATTTAGGCATATTGTGGATGAGTAGTGATCAAAGTTGTGTAATTTGACGGGTTAGGTATTGGCAAATGGATAAATTAAGGATTTAAGTAAAAATTTCGGCAAGTGCGGTAAATGGTAAAATTGTAAAATATGGAAGTAGGACTTGATTTAATGAATAAAATTAGTTAAGTGGTTCAATGTGAGGAATTATTGAGTTAAGAATATCAATGTATGAGGTTATGAGAAGTTGGAGGATCAAAAAGGAGAATTTGACATAAAAATCTAATTTGGGCCAATGGGAATGTGACATGTGGTAAGAAGTGAGAAGGGGGTAAAAAAGAAGAGAGAGAAGGAGAGAAAGGGGGAAAATTCTGCTCTCCCCTCTCATTCTCCCATTCCTCTTCCCTTCCTCTTCCTCTTTTCCTTCTTTTTCCACGTTAATTATTTTCCCTCAAATGAAATACCAAGATTTAATGGATGAAATTGTTTACCTCAAGAGAGTTAAGTGAAGATTTTGTTAAGAGGTAAGTTTAAGTTCGATTTCCTTGATTTCTTTTGATTAGCTTTAAAACCCTAGATTTATGTTTTGTGTGTTTGTATGTGTTTTGATGAGGATTTTGGATGAGCTTGGGAGCTAGAGAGATCATTTAAAGAAGCTATTAGGAGCAAAGGAGTTGAGGTTAGGAATTTTGTGAATTATTGGATAAAAATAGAATTTGTATAAATTTAGGGTAAAATTTCTGGGTTTGAAGAATTCTGATTTTTGATTATTTTAATTAGATGTTTTAATTGTAATAATTGATATAAAAGTTTGGTTTTGGGTTGTTTTTGATGATTTTAATGTGTAAACTGAGTGGTGTTGAAATTTGATTGATTTTGGAGGTTTGGATGAACTTTGGAAAAAAAATTGTGTTTTCCGTGTGTCACTGGAGATCTGCAGAACGTGACTCTGTCGCGAGCTCGACGCTTATCACGATCGTAACAGAGCCGGGAAATTCAGAATCTCGCGCGTGCTGTTAGGAGTATTGCACGAATCGTACAAGTGAGCACGTGTCATGCTAGCGAGCATGAGTCGTGCTAGCGAGCACGAGACGTGCAAACTTGCACTGCACGTCTCGTGCACACTTACACGAGACGAGCAAGCTAGCACGAGTCGTGCAAGTTCTGGCCCTTTACCTCTTTTCACGTTGTTCTTTTATTTTACTTTGATGTTATGGCTTCACGAGTCGTGACAGAGAGCACGACTCGTGATCACCTCCTGGGCACGACAGACCCCTCTGCCTCAAAGCGTTTGAAAGGTCGTCTTCTTTGCATGGCCTCTCAATTATGTTATGCATCTATGATTTAAAATGTTAATTATTTAATGTATTCCCCATGCATATTAATTATTGAAATGTAAGAATTCGATCTACCATTATTGTGTTGTAAATGTATACGTGTAATGAAGTGTAAACTTATCTGTTAAGTTTAAATGAAGGCATGATGATTAATGACATGATTATGTTTAATATGTTCATATGAATACTTTAGTCTATGGATTAAAATATGAATTATTCAAATACTTCTATGCATATTAATAATTAAATTATGTGACTATTGACTACCATTATTATTTAATGGCTGTATGTGCATAAAGTAATGTAATTTATTTGTGAAGTCTAAATGAGTGCATGATGCCAATAATATAGTCATGTTCAGTACGTTCATATAAATATTTTATCCATGAGATAATATATGATTAGCTTTGAATATGATAAATGTAATTAGCACGTATGATATGCAAATATATGAATGCATGTGGCTATGCAATCATAAAAGAGTGTTACAATGTACTTAATGAAACATGTATATGTATATGATAACGTGATGAATTTAATAATGGTTTGGGAAATTTAGCCTGCATTAGTCGAGTCGTAGATAGATAGGCATGCCTATAGAGTTCTGTTAGCTGCAGCGCTCTGTTTTGTTTGGACCCTGATCAGGTCCCTGTTTGGTTCCTCACGAACCTCAATGTGTATGGATCTTGTTTAAGATCACCAATGTGAAAATGTTTTGAATGAGAAAAATATGATGTTGCTTTTCGAATCGTACCCACGGGTACCACCATGTGTTCACTCGCTTATCCACCCCTTTGACTTAGCTAGCAATTAAAAGAATGAAATAATGTTAATTAATTGATAAGCTCTGTGATGATTTATAAATGAATATTGACTGTCTAAGAAATTGTATGTGAATAAGGCATGTTATGAAACTGTTCAAAAGTTACGAGTATGTTTGTCTATATGAAGTTTAAGTAAAGAATTATTGAAATATTTGATATGCACATTCTCTATGGTTGAACATTCAGTAAATAAACTTTGTATGTGTATATATATATATATTTGTTATTTGTTTAAATGAGAACACAGGTATGTTATGTGCTGTTTACCTACGAAACTTTAGCCTGTGCAATTTTAGTAAGTGTATTGGTAAGAAATTCATATGTATTTCTTTGTGGTTTTAATGAATACGGTGAATGATGTATTGATTGGTAAGTAAGATAGATAATAAGCATTACGAATGAGATAGATAACTAAATTTAGGAATATGACTTAAGATTAATTCTTGGATTATTTAAGTGTCACACCCCAAAATAGCCCTGGTCGGATTGTGCATGCTAAGTCGGGATCGGAAGGGTATTTCAGTAAATTGTGTTTGAGAATTTGGAGTGTTAAGGACCTAATTGATAAGATAATTAAGTTGGTAAAGAAAGAATTGTGTAAGTGAGTGAAGTGCATGTTGTTTAAGGACTAAAGAGCAATTTTTGATTTGGAAAAGTTAAGTGGGTTATGTGGTTCTTTAGGGAGCTGCCAGGTGGACTTGTTAGGTTGTGCATTAATTGAGAAGAAAGAAAAGGAGGAAAGAAAAGAGAGAGAACGCAGGAAAGGGACTATTCCCGTTCCCCTCTCTCCTTCAGCCCTTCCTTCTCTTTTCTTCTCTAATTACTGCCTTTCCTCCTTATTCTTCTTGTGCTTGGTGTTTATTGATTTTGGTTGAGTTTTTGGTCAGCTTTGAAGAGGTAAGTTGGAGTTTCTAAGTTCTGTTCTTCTTCTTCTTCTTCTTCTCTTTCTCCTGGTTTTGGTTGAGTTAGGGTTTTGAAGTGTAACTGTGGATTTTGTTTGTGCAAGCTTTGGATTGCATGAAGAAGCAAAGTAAAGGCAAGGGAAGGATTGAGGATTGATTTTGAAGCCTGATTTTGGATCGTCATTTTGAGGTTTGGGAGCTCTGTTTACTGCATTTGAAATTCTTAGTGTTCTTGCCCTAATTCTCACTTAGGATGTATATGTGTTTGCATCTCTGGAAATTTGATGTGTTTTAGAATGTGTATATGCAAGATTAGGTGTTAGTAATGTATGAACAGGATTGAATTGGAAGTCCTGAGTTTGGGTTTTGAACTTACTGTATTTTTAGGGTTTATGCTCTAGAATGGATTAAATGTGTTTAAGCATGGTTTTAATGATTTGATTGTTGAATTAAGTTGCAATTGTCTTGTTTATGCTGTTTGGGACATCGATTGAAAGGTAAGATGAGTTTGGTCGTGTTTTGAATGAGGTTGAAAATGAATTTATCGAGTTCTTGGAGTTCTGGGTAACTGGGAATGGAAAATCGCGTCTCTGTAGAATTTCCAGTTCCAGTTTGTGTTCTGTGAGAAGCGAGTCACGTCTCGTGACTTAGAGTCACGACGTGACTCATGTGAAGGGCAGCGTGACTCCCAGTTGCGAAGCGTGACTCTTCTCTCTGTGAGAGAAAAGTCACGTCTCGTGACTTAGGGTCACGACGTGACCCTTGTGAATTGCAAAGCGTGACTCCAGTCGCGAAGCGTGACTCCTCTCTCTGTGAGAGGGAAGTCACGTCTCGTGACTTAGAGTCACGGCGTGACTCTGGTAAGGGCAAAGCGTGACTCCTCTCTCTGTGAGAGGGAAGTCACGTCTCGTGACTTAGAGTCACGGCGTGACTCTTGTGAGGCCAGGCGTGACATAGAGTCACGTCCCGTGACTCTCTAGCAGGTCACGAGACGTGACACTAGGTCACGCCGTGACCCTCCTGTGAGGTCAGTCATGAGTCATGACATGACTTGTGACCGACCCCTCTTCAGCTCCTTTTTCCGATTTCGCCCAGTTTTAACCAAAATGAATTTCCTATTTCTTCTGTATGGGTCTCCACTGCTGTATAATTTATGTCTTACTGTTATATGCTCCTGTATGGCTTTTCTGTTGTGCTATGTTCACCGTGACCAGTTTTATTATTAAATGACTGTCAAATGCTTTTATGACTTCTTTCTCTACTGTGTGCTATCCTATCTGAATGGTTAGCCTATCTTAGTTGTGTTCAGCATTATGTTATGCCTGTCCTGGATCGGATTCTTATCTAAATTAACATGCCATGTTTAAGAATATTGTATCAATCCATGATTCAGATTATACGTTTTTTATCATTGGCATAATATGATTACACATGTGTTCTTGATATACTCTAGTAATTGGAGTAGTGATAAAATGTGATTGATTGACCTATTGCATGCTTCAGAATATGACTTGAATGAGGTATGATTGATATTATGCTATGCTATATTTAGTTGAATATTATGATTAATGTCTGAATGCATGATTATACTTTAGCCTGGGAACTCAATGTGTTAGGTTAAATGTAATTTGGACTATGCATAATTTATGCTCAGTATCTTTGCCTAATGCATGATTAAGACTTTGTGTTGATAATCATTAGCATGGTAGTGCTTTTATACCTGATTCTTGGCATGCTTTAGAATATTGTTTAATGTTAAAATGTATGGACTGTAATATGTTTTGCAATGCGAATTGCATGATGTACGACCGACCTTATGAGCATATTTATATGTCTATTGTATTCTGGTTTATGCATGATGTATATATATAATTATGCGTTATGCGATTCGAAGTGTGAATTGTTTTATGCATGACCTGCGAGAGTTAGTCTAGTGGATAGTTAGGCATGCCTAATAGAGTCTTTCAGTAGCTGCAGCGCCCTTTGAACGTTTGGACCCTGATCAGGTCCCCCGTATGGTTCCTCGCGAACCCCCCATCAGTGCGGATCCTCGTGATCCTTTTTAATGAATTTGGATCGGGTTAAGATCCCCCATCAGTAAAATGCTTTTGTGATAAATAAAATGGTTTTCGATTCGTACCCGTAAGGTACCGCCATGCGTCGATTCGTACCCGTAAGGTACCGCCATGAGTACACTCGATATCCACTATCCAGAGTCAGCAGGTGTTCTTTGAATGTTTATCTGAACTGCTCTAATCTGATTTGGCTATAAATGGATTATCTGAATGAGTATATTAATGTAATGTATATCGGATTTATCTGAATGAATATGATTATGAAATACTGATTGTATGGCTTTACTATATGAGCACGCTTATATAGATTATGTTTTAGCCTTCGCATGTGATATCCATTTGAGCTTGATAAGGATTTCAGGAATCAGTTTATATGCATATGAATGTGACTATGGGCTTCAGAATGTATGTCTGTTTTGAGTAAGCATGACTTTACATTTAACATGATTATCCGTACTTGTCATGTGATTTGTTATAAGTTTCTGATTGCTTTGAAATGATTTGATTGATGTATTTAAGTATATGACTTCAGCATAGTTTTGTTATATATATTAGCATGTGAACCGAAGCAGCTGTGATGGTAAGTATGTGATGATTATTGTACTTGCTGCATGATGATGATATGAATGTAATACTAAGTGGTTACGTCTTCAGTCTCCGCTATCAAAATGTTTCTGCATGATGCTTAATATATATTAGAGTTGCACAGCGGTATTGTGATGCTCTAAACGTTATCCTTTGGACATTTGACTAGTGTGTATGCTTAACATGATGATTGGGTTGTCAGTTCAGGCGTGGGTACTTAGTGATATTTAATGCATGTGTATAGCTCTCGTGACTCCGCATGGTAAGATGCTATCATTTGATACCCATGTAGGTTTATGCATGAGTTATAGTATGTAGTTCGGCATGATGATATTTGTATCGTATATTGTATTATGTCTGTATTGGTATATCCTGGACATGGGTTTATGGTCTGTTTGTGAGTTATCGATTGAATGCCTTTATTGTGCAGCTTGATTATTGATATGCTATGAATATCCGCATTTGCCATTTGAATGTGTTATGCCTTGGCGACCATTGTGAATGGCCGTCCATATTCTTGTGTGTTCTCCCCACTAAGCGTTTATCGCTTAGCACGGATTTCCTTTCCGTGCAGGTGGCAGGTTTGGTTCTGTTCGAGTCGCGCTTCTGCAAGGTCGGCCACGTAGGAGTTAGAAGTTCTGTATTTTGTTCAGCTTCTGTATTTCAGCTTTTGTATTCGGTAGTATTGTATATGTAATTATTATGTTTCGTTCTTGAGTTTTCTTTTGGGAATGTAATAGTTAATATGTCTTTATGTTTAGATGTTTAGTTATTCCTTTGTTTTATTATTTCACTGATGCTTCCGTTGAATGGTTATATGTATGCTTCTGTGTATGTTTCAGCTTAGTGTCTGTGTGTGCATAAGTTATTGCATGATCAGTCCGTGCCTGCAGGTAAGGTAAGTCAAGTTAAGTTTTTAATTAATCCGTATTTCTGTATGCATGTTATGTATGAACGTATGCTTTCGCATTGTGCATGTGTATATCTGTATATGTGAGCGTCGTGTAGCGCGTCCGTCGGCGTCTTTCCAACGGGGACGGCGATGGGGGTGTTACAGTTAGTGGTATCAGAGCCCAGGTTTGATGGTTCTGGGTATGTTGTTTGCTATGTGTTGAGTCTTTGCATGAGAGTCGATTTTGTGTCGTGGCCTAATGCAGATGCGTCTTGTTTTGTGTCATGTCTAGATGGATTCTGATCCTAGTGAGAATGTGGGCGAGACAACAGAAAGTGTGAACCGAGTTAATGCTGATCAGAATGATTCCGAGCGTCTTCCAGTTGAAGATTCTGGTCGTGTTTCTGATGATAGGGCATTAGTACAAGGATTGATTCGGATTTTGGATAGATTGACTGCTCCTCGTGCTTCTCAAGATTTTGTTCAGCATGTTCCTCAGAAGAGAAAAGGATCGGTTAGTGAAGTGTCAGCAGGGAAGAGGGTTCGAGAACCTTCGATGTGTCAATAATTTCGGAAGCATCATGGGAACAAGTGTAAGAAGTGGGTACCGTCAGTATGTCAGCACTGTCAGAAGCGACATCGGGGTCCATGTCGGAAGCTTTCAGGTGCTTGTTTCAGGTGTGGCAGTATGGAACACCGGATTGCCGATTGTCCTAAGAAGAGGAATGAGAGTCTAGCTGGGCAAGCTAGAAAGGATGTGGAGGATTTGCTCAGATCTTCTCGAGTGTCTTCAGAGTTTGTAGCATCTAGCAAGGATTCGAAGGACACCGCAGGTTCTTCTGGTAAGTTACTTTGCAAGCTTTTGTCTAAGTAAGTTTTGTTTGTTTGGGTTGTGTGGATGTAAGTGTGTCGCTGTGAATTTCGAGGACGAAATTCTTTTAGGAGGGAAGAGTTGTCACACCCCAAAATAGCCCTGGTCGGATTGTGCATGCTAAGTCGGGATCGGAAGGGTATTTTAGTAAATTGTGTTTGAGAATTTGGAGTGTTAAGGACCTAATTGATAAGATAATTAAGTTGGTAAAGAAAGAATTGTGTAAATGAGTGAAGTGCATGTTGTTTAAGGACTAAAGAGCAATTTTTGATTTGGAAAAGTTAAGTGGGTTATGTGGTTCTTTAGGGAGCTGCCAGGTGGACTTGTTAGGTTGTGCATTAATTGAGAAGAAAGAAAAGGAGGAAAGAAAAGAGAGAGAACGCAGGAAAGGGACTATTCCCGTTCCCCTCTCTCCTTCAGCCCTTCCTTCTCTTTTCTTCTCTAATTACTGCCTTTCCTCCTTATTCTTCTTGTGCTTGGTGTTTATTGATTTTGGTTGAGTTTTTGGTCAGCTTTGAAGAGGTAAGTTGGAGTTTCTAAGTTCTGTTCTTCTTCTTCTTCTTCTTCTCTTTCTCCTGGTTTTGGTTGAGTTAGGGTTTTGAAGTGTAACTGTGGATTTTGTTTGTGCAAGCTTTGGATTGCATGAAGAAGCAAAGTAAAGGCAAGGGAAGGATTGAGGATTGATTTTGAAGCCTGATTTTGGATCGTCATTTTGAGGTTTGGGAGCTCTGTTTACTGCATTTGAAATTCTTAGTGTTCTTGCCCTAATTCTCACTTAGGATGTATATGTGTTTGCATCTCTGGAAATTTGATGTGTTTTAGAATGTGTATATGCAAGATTAGGTGTTAGTAATGTATGAACAGGATTGAATTGGAAGTCCTGAGTTTGGGTTTTGAACTTACTGTATTTTTAGGGTTTATGCTCTAGAATGGATTAAATGTGTTTAAGCATGGTTTTAATGATTTGATTGTTGAATTAAGTTGCAATTGTCTTGTTTATACTGTTTGGGACATCGATTGAAAGGTAAGATGAGTTTGGTGGTGTTTTGAATGAGGTTGAAAATGAATTTATCGAGTTCTTGGAGTTCTGGGTAACTGGGAATGGAAAATCGCGTCTCTGTAGAATTTCCAGTTCCAGTTTGTGTTCTGTGAGAAGCGAGTCACGTCTCGTGACTTAGAGTCACGACGTGACTCATGTGAAGGGCAGCGTGACTCCCAGTTGCGAAGCGTGACTCTTCTCTCTGTGAGAGAAAAGTCACGTCTCGTGACTTAGGGTCACGACGTGACCCTTGTGAATGGCAAAGCGTGACTCCAGTCGCGAAGCGTGACTCCTCTCTCTGTGAGAGGGAAGTCACGTCTCGTGACTTAGAGTCACGGCGTGACTCTGGTAAGGGCAAAGCGTGACTCCTCTCTCTGTGAGAGGGAAGTCACGTCTCGTGACTTAGAGTCACGGCGTGACTCTTGTGAGGCCAGGCGTGACATAGAGTCACGTCCCGTGACTCTCTAGCAGGTCACGAGACGTGACACTAGGTCACGCCGTGACCCTCCTGTGAGGTCAGTCATGAGTCATGACATGACTTGTGACCGACCCCTCTTCAGCTCCTTTTTCCGATTTCGCCCAGTTTTAACCAAAATGAATTTCCTATTTCTTCTGTATGGGTCTCCACTGCTGTATAATTTATGTCTTACTGTTATATGCTCCTGTATGGCTTTTCTGTTGTGCTATGTTCACCGTGACCAGTTTTATTATTAAATGACTGTCAAATGCTTTTATGACTTCTTTCTCTACTGTGTGCTATCCTATCTGAATGGTTAGCCTATCTTAGTTGTGTTCAGCATTATGTTATGCCTGTCCTGGATCGGATTCTTATCTAAATTAACATGCCATGTTTAAGAATATTGTATCAATCCATGATTCAGATTATACGTTTTTGATCATTGGCATAATATGATTACACATGTGTTCTTGATATACTCTAGTAATTGGAGTAGTGATAAAATGTGATTGATTGACCTATTGCATGCTTCAGAATATGACTTGAATGAGGTATGATTGATATTATGCTATGCTATATTTAGTTGAATATTATGATTAATGTCTGAATGCATGATTATACTTTAGCCTGGGAACTCAATGTGTTAGGTTAAATGTAATTTGGACTATGCATAATTTATGCTCAGTATCTTCGCCTAATGCATGATTAAGACTTTGTGTTGATAATCATTAGCATGGTAGTGCTTTTATACCTGATTCTTGGCATGCTTTAGAATATTGTTTAATGTTAAAATGTATGGACTGTAATATGTTTTGCAATGCGAATTGCATGATGTACGACCGACCTTATGAGCATATTTATATGTCTATTGTATTCTGGTTTATGCATGATGTATATATATAATTATGCGTTATGCGATTCGAAGTGTGAATTGTTTTATGCATGACCTGCGAGAGTCAGTCTAGTGGATAGTTAGGCATGCCTAATAGAGTCTTTCAGTAGCTGCAGCGCCCTTTGAACGTTTGGACCCTGATCAGGTCCCCCGTATGGTTCCTCGCGAACCCCCCATCAGTGCGGATCCTCGTGATCCTTTTTAATGAATTTGGATCGGGTTAAGATCCCCCATCAGTAAAATGCTTTTGTGATAAATAAAATGGTTTTCGATTCGTACCCGTAAGGTACCGCCATGCATCGATTCGTACCCGTAAGGTACCACCATGAGTACACTCGATATCCACTATCCAGAGTCAGCAGGTGTTCTTTGAATGTTTATCTGAACTGCTCTGATCTGATTTGGCTATAGATGGATTATCTGAATGAGTATATTAATGTAATGTATATCGGATTTATCTGAATGAATATGATTATGAAATACTGATTGTATGGCTTTACTATATGAGCACGCTTATATAGATTATGTTTTAGCCTTCGAATGTGATATCCGTTTGAGCTTGATAAGGATTTCAGGAATCAGTTTATATGCATATGAATGTGACTATGGGCTTCAGAATGTATGTCTGTTTTGAGTAAGCATGACTTTACATTTAACATGATTATCCGTACTTGTCATGTGATTTGTTATAAGTTTCTGATTGCTTTGAAATGATTTGATTGATGTATTTAAGTATATGACTTCAGCATAGTTTTGTTATATATATTAGCATGTGAACCGAGGTAGCTATGATGGTAAGTATGTGATGATTATTGTACTTGCTGCATGATGATGATATGAATGTAATACTAAGTGGTTACGTCTTCAGTCTCCGCTATCAGAATGTTTCTGCATGATGCTTAATATATATTAGAGTTGCACAGCGGTATTGTGATGCTCTAAACGTTATCCTTTGGACATTTGACTAGTGTGTATGCTTAACATGATGATTGGGTTGTCAGTTCAGGCGTGGGTACTTAGTGATATTTAATGCATGTGTATAGCTCTCGTGACTCCGCATGGTAAGATGCTATCATTTGATACCCATGTAGGTTTATGCATGAGTTATAGTATGTAGTTCGGCATGATGATATTTGTATCGTATATTGTATTATGTCTGTATTGGTATATCCTGGACATGGGTTTATGGTCTGTTTGTGAGTTATCGATTGAATGCCTTTATTGTGCAGCTTGATTATTGATATGCTATGAATATCCGCATTTGCCATTTGAATGTGTTATGCCTTGGCGACCATTGTGAATGGCCATCCATATTCTTGTGTGTTCTCCCCACTAAGCGTTTATCGCTTAGCACGGATTTCCTTTCCGTGCAGGTGGCAGGTTTGGTTCTGTTCGAGTCGCGCTTCTGCAAGGTCGGCCACGTAGGAGTTAGAAGTTCTGTATTTTGTTCAGCTTCTGTATTTCAGCTTTTGTATTCGGTAGTATTGTATATGTAATTATTATGTTTCGTTCTTGAGTTTTCTTTTGGGAATGTAATAGTTAATATGTCTTTATGTTTAGATGTTTAGTTATTCCTTTGTTTTATTATTTCACTGATGCTTCCGTTGAATGGTTATATGTATGCTTCTGTGTATGTTTCAGCTTAGTGTCTGTGTGTGCATAAGTTATTGCATGATCAGTCCGTGCCTGCAGGTAAGGTAAGTCAAGGTAAGTTTTTAATTAATCCGTATTTCTGTATGCATGTTATGTATGAACGTATGCTTTCGCATTGTGCATGTGTATATCTGTATATGTGAGCGTCGTGTAGCGCGTCCGTCGGCGTCTTTCCAACGGGGACGGCGATGGGGGTGTTACATTAAGTATAAAGGTTTTTGTAGAACTACGTGGTTCTGATTCCCTACCATAGGGATTCGTAGGAAGCATGGAATATTTATTTCAAGCCCGAACCAAATTTGAAAATCTAAATGTTTTTTTTAGCTTTGAACAATAAATGGTTTGAATAAATGAAATGTTCTAACGTAAGTACTAATACTGTAATCTGCATGATTTTGGAAATGTTAGTAATAATGGGAATTGATATGACTTAATTTGCCCCGCTAGCAAATGTATCTTTGGTAACCTAGGAGGTATAACTATTCACATAGTACTTAAATGAATTAAGAAAACCATAAGCGTGCATGATGTCATTGTAAATTACTAAGGTAATATTGTAAATTCTGGCTATGGTATGTAAACGAATGTATATAGGAAATTGTTTAAGTTTTGTATGAGAAAAAGAATATGAATTTATGATAGCTTTAACCGGTGTAATTTATCTTTATGTATATATATATATTGATTTACATGTATTTGCCTCGGCAACCACTGTGAGTGGCTGCCCATTATCTGTTTCGCCCGACTAAACATTATCGCTTAGCACGGTTATTTGTCCATGCAGGTTAGGAGATCAGAGTAGCGCAGCGGTTCCTTGTGAGTTTGGCCAACGACTCGATAGAAGTTATAGAATGTTTTTATTGATTGTCGGTTTGTAATTAAGTTTATTTATTTAGCATTTGTAATGAGATATAATAATCTTTAGTGCGAATGATGGTGTGTGTGATATAAGTTTAGGATGTGTATGTGGTTGAGGTTCTAGATGTTAGAAATTTTATTACTCTGATTTCTGTATTGCCATGTTTGTCTTTGTTTGGTAGCATTCTCCGCTCACTGTAGCTCTTCATCCTTCAATATGCGACGTGTTGGAGTTGGGGGTGTTACATGTCTCCTCTTCAATTCCATGGTGCTACCAAAGCACTTTCACCAATGGGACTTGTTTACTTCGATGCTGCTTCACTTCCCTGGCCAAAATTGCTTTGGGCTTCTCATCATAGGAAAAGTCTTGTTGCACTTGCACATCTTGCACAGTTAGAACATGTGACTCATCTGAACGATATCTTCTAAGCATGGACACATAGAAAACATCGTTAAGCTTAGCCAAAGCTGGAGGCAAAGCTAACTAATAAGCCACTGTCCCAACTCTTTCTAACACCTCATATGGCCTAATAAATCTCGGACTCAATTTACCCTTCTTTCCAAACCGTAGTACTTTCCTCTAGGGAGACACTTTCAGAAACACTTTATCACCCACTACAAACTCAATGTCCTTTCTCTTCAGATCCGTATAAGACTTCTGCCTGTCACTTGCAGCTTTTAATCGATGCTGAATAATCTTTGCTTTCTCTTCTGTATTTTTTACCAAATCAGGTTCGACAACCTTATGCTCACTCAATTCAATCCAACATATCGGAGTCTGACACGTTCTTCCATATATAACTTCATACGGTGCCACGCCAATACTCCCTGATAACTGTTGTTATAAGCAAATTCCATCAATGGAATATACCTATCCCAACTCTTATCCAATACACATGCTCAAAGCAAATCCTCCAACACTTGAATTCCCTTTCTGATTGTCCATCTTTCTGAGGATGAAAAGCTGTGCCGAAGTTCAATCTCGTACCAAATTAAGTTTGCAACCCTTTCCAGAATTTAGAAGTGAACCTCGGATCTCGATCAGATACAATAGACAACGGAATACCATGTAGACTTACAATCTCATTCACATATAGTTCATCCAACTGATCCATGGAGTAATCAATCGGTATTGTCACACCCCAAAAGTGGCCTAATTGGATTTGGCAATTTTAATTGGAAAATATGGATATTTTGGTAATTGTTATAAGTGCAATTTAGGGCATTTGGGTATTTTACAAGAGGAAAGAGGATTAAATTGCAAGGAATTAAAGGTATTATTTACTGATTTTATTTTAGTGAGTAAAAAGAATTTGTTAAGGACCTATGAGAAGATTGTGAGGAGTTGTTAGTAATTGGGATTAAGAGAACCTGTGCATGTGTGCCAAGTGGAGATGTGAGTGTGTGCATGTGGGTGAGAGAAAAGAGATGTTTGAGAATTTGAGCTTCCTAGAAACGAAAAGTTCTCTCTCTTGCTCTCTCTCTCACGTTAACCACTCTATTTCTCTTCTTTCTCTGTTCTTTCTTTCCCATTTGCATGTGTGTTCATCTGTTATGAGCTAGGGTTTTGAGCATTGAAAAGTTTTCAAGGTAAGTGGCTGTAAGTTCTTTGGGTTTCTCCTCTCTTCTTCTTCTACGGGTTTGGTTGAGTTTTAAGTTATGTTCATGGGTTAATAGAATGTGGTTTTGTCTGTTTGCAAGCATTTGAAGATAAGAGAAAAGAGAAGGGAAAAGATAAGATTGTGGATTGAAGGTTACAGTGGAAGTTGGAACTTCATTACAGGTTTGGGAGTGTCTGTTCTTTCTCAATCTTGGATCCTGCTTGCTGTATATTGTCAATGTTGGCTATGCGTGTTGTTTAGTAGAATGCATAAGAAATATATTGTGTATACATGATTTCTATGGAAAAGAATAACGTTGTGTATGTCAGTGAGATGAATATGCATGAGTTTGAATGTGGATTCCTGGGAAGTTGATGTTCTGGCATTGCTTCTGTTTTGATTGTAAAATGGTATAATTTGTATTAAAATTGCTGTAAATGTGCTCTGGAGACTTGAAGGTACGTATTCGAATATTTATTGCATGAAAATTGGTTTTAGACAAATGGAGATTTGAGTTTTGGGTTGTACTCTATTTTCACGATTTCTCTGGGTTTTTATGTTTTCTGGAATTCTGAGATTTTGAGAAGGAGAATCAGTTTGTGTGAAGAAGTTCACGTGATGTGATGGAGCATCACGCCGTGACCTCCTTCTCTGGGAAGTCACGTGACGTGATGGAGCATCACGCCGTGATCTCCTTCCCTGGGAAGTCACGAGACGTGATGGAGCATCACGCCTCGCGACCTTGCCTTCCTTGCGTGTCACGAGATTTTGTCTCGTGACCTTCCCTCTCCTCTCTGGCGTCACGTGGCGTGACAGAGGCTCATGACTCGTGACTGCCTTCATTTTGTGTGGCGTTCGCGTGAAGCCAGCGTCACGAGGCACCACTGCCTGGGTGACTCGTGACTGGCCTTCCCTCCCTGCTGCCTGTTTTCTAAAAGCAAAGTTTTTAAGCTTCTGTACATGGGGTTTTCCACTGTTTGAATCTAAATCAAGTTCAATCTGTTCTTTAATTTAATAATTGATTAATTATGAGATTTGTGTTCATGATTAGTAATTAATATACATGATTTAAATATTTGTAATTTATATGAACATGGATTATTTCAATGTGAATTATATGTTCTTATTATCTCCTGTTTTTGATATTTATATATTCATATGTTTCTGAATTTGATCAATATACAAGTATACATGGATTATAAATTCGTATTTAATTTTCTTAATATCATATTGATACATGAATTTTGGAGTTGTGGTTTTAAGCCTGAATAGTCATAGTAGTGGATAAGTAAGCGCTTACTTAGGTCAGAGTGTGTGTGCAGCTGCTATATGATAAAACGTTATATGTGGGTCCGTTTGGATCCTTGTTTCGATCCTGTATGGGTCTATATGGAAATTAATGCGAGACTTCAGTCTTTATATGAAAATCACATGTTTGAGACTCATGTCTCTATATGCTTGGGATACTGTGTTCTATCAGTATCCAATGGACCGCATCCACTTCTAAATGGTTTTTCAGACTAATCAGGCTATATGTTTAATTGTGTTGTATATGTTGAGATGTATATTGACAGGAATAAAAGTATATGATGCACATTAATTCTTGCATAACTACATGATATGCACCTTGTATCTGTATACTTAGAATGGTGAGAAGTATATTAATCCTAAGTATGAATTGAGTAGTTAACTGTTTGTAATGAATGTTTATGCATGTCAACTAAGGAACATGGAAATATGCTTATATGTAGTCCGATGCCTTCGATTGTGAATTATAGCTTTATTGCACGTTTAGATTGCGATGAGATTATTTTATTGTTGTAAATACTGTATATGTATATTGTTCGTTTGTTTTGTTCCTCCCCACTAAGCGTTATCGCTTAGCACGGGCTCTTTTCCCATGCAGGTGGCGAGTTTGGATTTGAGTCAGACATCTGCAGGTCGGCCACTAGAAGTCTTATTGGATGAAGTTATTTTTGAGTCTTCCGCTGTTATTTTGTACATGGCTTGTTAATAGCAAAATGAATCTTTGTAAAGGAACAATTATTTTTGTATATGTATTTGCTTACGAGCCTCTTTTTGTAAAACGATATTGATATACATGTTAAAGGTTTTAATATAGTATGATTAAAAGTTTCTTTATATTTCATCTTTTATTTTATTTATTAGTATGCTTTGGATTCGTTTATATGTTTGTCCGCGTGGCATTCCGATATCCTTCCAACGGGGATAACGGGGTGTTACAGGTATAAAGTGAGCTGACTTTTGGAAACCGATCAACTATTACCCATACAGAATCGTGTTGCTTTTCTGTCATTGGAAAACTAGTGACAAAGTCCATACTAACATTGTCCCATTTCCACTGTAGAATCGGAATAGGATTTAACAGACACGATGGAACCTGATGTTCCACTTTCACTTGCTGATAGGTCATGCGCTTAGAGACATACTCCACTACATCCCTTTTCATACTAGGCCACTAGTAAAACTACTTCAAATCCTAATACATCTTATTGCTGCCTGGATGCATAGTAAAAACTGTATTATGCGCTTCATGTAGAAGTTTCTTTCTCAACTCCTTATCACTTGCAACACATAGTCGATCTCAATAATACAATACACCCTCTTCATTCACTGAATAGTCAGTCTTTTCACCATTCTTGACTAACTGCAGAATCTGCCACAACTTACTATCACATTTCTACGCATTTACTAACTCATCTCTCAACCCAAGTCTTGCTTTCAACTGTGCCACCAAACAACCATCAGGAGCAAATCTCTACTTAACTCTCTACAAAGACAAAGCCGATACTGAATTCCTACTCAACGCATTCGCCACTACGTTGGCTTTACCCGGATGATAATCCACAACACAGTCATAATCCTTGAACAGTTCAAGCCACCTTCTATATCTCAGGTTCAATTCTTTATGCATGAGCAGATATTTCAGACTCTTATGATCAGTAAAGATCTTACACTTCTCACTATACAAATAGTGATGCCAAATCTTTAAGGCAAACACTACTACTGCGAAATCCAAATCATGAGTCAGGTAATTCTGCTCATGTGGCTTCAATTACCTAAAGGCATAAGCTATCACTTTCCCATCTTCCGTGAGTACACATCCCAATCCAACTCCAGAAGCATCACTATACATCGCATACTCTTTACCAAAAACAGGTTGAGTCAAGATTGGTGCCTCAACTAACATTCTCTTTAACTATTCAAAACTTGCCTAACACTTATTTGACCATTCAAATTTAACTCCTTTACGAAGCAATCTAGTCAACGGAGAGATAATTACTAAAACCCCTTTCATAAATCGCCGATAATACCCAGCTAATCCTAAGAAACTTTGAATCTTAGGCACATTCCTGGGCATCTTCCAATTCATAACAGCCTTTATTTTAGCTGGATCAACCTTAATACCCTCAGAAGAAACCAACATGACCCAAAAAAGATACTTCTTTCAGCCAGAATTCACACTTACTGAGCTTAGCAAACAGCTGATGCTTTCTCAAAGTCTGAAGCACAGTTCTCAGATACTGATCATGCCGCTTCTCATTCTTAAACTACACCAATATGTCATCAATGAACAACATTACAAATTAATCCAAATACGGCCTGAAAACTCTATTCACCAAATCCATGAATCTAGTAGAAGCATTAGTCAACCCGAATGGCATTATTAAGAATTCATAATGTCCATATCGAGTTTTGAATGCAGTTTTTGGTATATCATCCTTTTTCACTTGCAACTGATAATACCCAGATCTCAGATCAATCTTAGAGAACACACCAGCTCCCTTCAACTTGTCAAACTGATCTTCTATCCTTGGCAAAAGATATCTATTTTTCACTATCACTTTATTAAGCTGCCTATAATCAATACACATTCTCATACTCCCATCCTTCTTCTTTACAGACAACATTGGTGCTCCCCAAGGAGACACACTTGGTCTCATAAAACCCCTATCTAATAAGTCCTGCAACTGAGCCTTTAATTCCTTCAACTCACTAGAAGCCATTATATAGGGTGCCTTAGACACATGTGTTGTACTAGGTACAATATCAATTGACAACTCCACTTCCCTAACAGGTGGTACACCAACCAATTCTTCTAGAATTACATCAGCAAATTCCCTCACTATTGGTATATCTTGAATCCTAAGTTATTCTATTTTCGAATCCAACATTAGGGCTAAGAAAGACTCACATCCTTTCCTCAAGCATCTATACGCTTGCATAGCACAAATCACATCTACTAACGGGTTAGAGCATACTCCTCTCACAACCACCTTAGACTATCCAAAACCACTAAGTACAACTGTTTTCTTCCTATAGTTAACTATTGCTCGGTGTTTACTCAACCAATCCATGCCCAATATTAAATCAAACTCATCAAAAGGTAACTCAATCAAATCTCCAGGAAATACTTGACCTTGAACCATTAATGGGCAATTTCTTTATACTTTGTTCACATTCACATTATTTCCCAAAGGACTTGTTACACATATATCATAATCTAAATAATCAGCAGCAGACATCTTATCACATAACTTCTTAGAGCATACATATGAATGTGTAGATCCAAGGTCAATCAATGCAAACATTTATATATTAAAGAGTAGAAATATACCAGCTATGACCTCTGGCGCATCCTGCTCCCCACAAGCCTTCATTGCATATGCCCGTGCTGGTGCTGTAGTCTGTCGGTCAACAGACTCTGACACTGCGCCACCTCTGGACTGACTACCCCTGCCATGTCCTCTACCTCTTCCTCTGTTAACTGGAGGCAAATTGGACCCACCTCTACTCACATCTTGCTGATTCCTTGTTGCCTCATAAGCCTTAGGACAGTTAGCTAGAAAATGTTATGTACTGCCACATCTGAAACATGCCCCAGTCAACTTCAAACACTCACTCCTATGACGCTTACCACAATAGGGACACTCAAACACATCACCGTTATTACCAGATGCACCCTTTCCAGTACCAGATTCATAAGAGGATCCTTGCTTCCTGCCTCTAGTTGCTGGGTTACTAGTTGACTCGGCTGGAGGTATTGCCTGAGTATCTCTCGATCTTTTCCCTGAATGTGCCCCACCTCTAATAGGATTTCTTCTGTGCATCCTCTCTCTCTGAATCTTAAGTGATCTTTATACCCTCATGGCTGCCTGTACTATTTGGTAGTAACTCATAGTCTGAGAACTGGTCGAGGAAATTAGCAATGCCTTAATTGGCTCATTCAGACCTTCCTCAAACTGCTGGCAATGAAATTCCTAAGTACTCCCTCAGGTACATACTTGCTGAGGTTGCAGATATCCTTTTCATACTCAGCTACTGATAATGGTCTTTGCCTTAGATTCAGAAACTTTTTCTAGTTAGCTTCCCTATATGCCTTAGCGATATACTTATTACGGAACTCCTGCACAAAGAATTCCCATGTAACCGGATTCGGAAGCATTGGGTGCCTTAAGACCAATTTCCACCAGTCGTAGGCAGATCCTTGAAGCAGTGAGACCACACACTCCACCTTCTGTTATGGAGGGCATCTTATTTGATCCAATACCATATGAACCGTTTCAATCCAATACTCAGCCTTGACTGACTCATCCAAACTGATGCCATAAAATTCCTCCACACCATGCTTCCTTAATGATTCTAACGGAGCCTTTGGTGCTGTCATACGATCAAGCACGCTCGCCATATCTTGTGACATCTTGAACAAGGTTTCCATAGGAACCATTGGAACATCATGTCCCTCACTTACTGGCACATACTGACTAGATTCAGACACTTTCGGATCTCAGGGATTCATACTTTCGGCAGTCTCTTCTCTTGCCTCTTGAGAAGGATCCATTATTCTGAGACATAAACAAGGACGTCCGCATTAGGTCAACACAACTATACGCATCCTATTTTACACTATAAACAGAAACGACTAAACCTATGCTCTGATACCATAACTTATAAAGTCCATTCTCATCTACTCACACAGTTTAGCTATGGCAGTCGAGAATGGTCATCACGCCACACATTACACATGCACATCACGTAATTATAACATGCAAATCCCGAAGTAATAAATTTCATTCACATCCACAACAGAACACACATTCAATCTCATGCTCTTATACACAACCCTTACTTTAAATTACATACTTGATTAATCATTACATAACATACTATTACATATCCAAAATGACTAAGTACATAAGCATATTTAAGTATACAAAATACTAAAAACCTACACTAATCAAAATCCTAGTGTGTTGACCGTTTGGAATGCGAGACCTTCCTTCACGTTCACTTCACTTCAGAACCTACACGGAATAGAAAATCCGTGCTAAGCGATAATGCTTAGTGGGGAACAACATACAGAATATGGTAGACAGATAACATGTTCACATTCACAATAATATTCCTCGTAGAATAATAGACAGAAACTTATAATCATGCTTCTATACATACAAAGGATTCTTTATCATACTTTGGCACTTACACAATATGAATATAGCATTGTATACATCTTTCCTCACATATAGCCTTACCAATGAATCATATTCACATAATTATATCACATGTAAAACTTTACATGTCGCATTCACATTCTCATAAAGTATAACATTAATTTTTAATCATAATATTAATATTAGTCTTGCCTACAATTCAACGATGCGGATAACGGGTATCATATCAGTACTCGAAAGTACCACAATCATTTCATATCCGAATATACACACTCGCAATCAGTACCCATAGGTACAAAGATAATCAGTATAATAATAATATATAAATGAACCCAATGAAGGTTCAATTGAATTAAAGATTCCCAAAGGAATTAGATGCTATCAGCCGCAATTCTTAGACCCTATAGGCATGCCTATCTATCCACCACTTGACTTGTAGGCTAAAATATTTTGACCAGTTAATGTTCAATTGTTCGTGCTTTATATCATTCATAGCATAGCACAAAAAGTAGTATAGCATAACATGTAGCCTACACACACACATGGCTTATCAATTAAGCCCACATTCATTAGTCACCTTCATTCATCATGTTTAATCATTGCATTTAACAAATAACAATCCTCATTAAATGTTGTTAAACTTAATTGAATTATTGATCTTATATGTATATAACTGTAGACACCGGATCCTGAGACAGTTCAGATCAGAGTTACCCAATGATGATTAGATGCTTGTTCACAGGCAAAAAAGTTGGAAGTAATGATTTCCTTGTCAAGATTGTTTTTTAGAACCAAAAAAAAATAAAAACATGTTTTAGTCAAATTTGAGATTTAAAAAAAAATTCGACGATCGGCCACGTCGGCGGCACTCAACGGCAGCGCGCAGGTGCACAATGCATGCGCGTGCGCTCGGGCACAGCGTGCAGGCACGCCTCACCTGCATGTGTGCGCGGACATAGCACACAGCGCCCACCTACGCACTCCGCATGCCCACCAACACCCGTCAGTCGCCGAATCGGCCCAAAATTGCCAAAAATCATATTTTTGGCATTTTTTCGGGATTTTTGCCCCAAAATTGATTTTTTATTCCATTTTTTTTTTATTTTTTTTCCATTTTTAAAATATAGATAAATAATATTTGAATTAATTAAGGGTTTTTTCGAAATTAATTAGGTTTTTCCATCTTTTATCATATAAATAGAAATAGATGAAAAAAAATGGGAGGAGAATACATTTTAGGTTTTTTCTTTATTTTCTCTTCTTCTCTTATTCAACAAAATTCTCTCTACATCTTTTTTGGGTTTTCTCCTCAAAATAAAAATTTCTTAAAGTTAAAAAGTTCAAATTTTTATTAATAAGTTTTCTTGAGACAAAGAAAATTTCATTTTTTATTCTTGAGATTTTTTATTTATTTTTTTCTAATCAATTATTTTCCTTGAGACAAAGAAAATCATTTTTTGTTCTTGAGAATTTTCATTTTTCTTTCATTATTTTTTGTTTTTTCTTCAAATAAAAATCAATTTTTTTTAATCAATAATCATTCTTTTGACAAAAAAATCATTCTTTATTCTTGAGAATTTTTATTTTCTTTCATCATTTTTTAAGCAATTTATTTCTTGGAATAAAATTTCAATTTTTTTTATATTCAATTCTAATTTTGCACAACAAAACAAGGAAATCAATCACTTTTTTCCCTCCATTGAATCCAAATTGTGAGAATAAACATTGTAGGCTCGATCTCTTTTTTAATTTTCTTTTATTTATTTTTTTGTTCATATGTAATTGATTAACATGTAAATTTTTATTTTTTTCATTTATTTATTTATTCAATTGTTTATATATTTGTTTTATTTAATATGTTTATTATTATTATTATTATTATTATTATTATTATTATTATTATTATTATTATTATTATTATTATTATTATTATTATTATTATTGTTGTTGTTGTTGTTGTTTTGCTTTGGTTTTTTTATTTTTATTATTATTATTTTATTATCATTTATTATTATTATTATTATTATTATTATTATTATTATTATTATTATTATTATTATTCATTTTTTATTGTTATTATTATTCATTTGATTGTTATTATTATTATTTTATTATCGTTATTTTATTGTTATTATTATTATTATTATTATTATTATTATTATTATTATTATTATTATTATTAATTCATTAACATGTTGTTTTATTTATTTCAATCATATCGTTTAATTCCCTTGTCATTCATAATGCATTTTTTTCATTTATTTTAATTTATTAACATTTTAATTCATTTGTCATCTTTTATGTCATCTTATTTTATTTTAGTTTATTATTTATCATTTTATTTGTTTAATTGATTAGCTTTCTTGATTAAATAGCTAACATTCATTTTTTTTTCTTGTATTTGTTTTTAACTCCAATATCCATTTTCCCTTTTTGGGCATTCTCGCGAGTAAACGGGGAGATCCAGGAGACTCGTTTGGTTTGACCATTTATTTGCATTATTTATAATATTTTATTTATTTGAATTTTTCATTTATTTTGCCATGTAATTCCTAATAAAATTGTTTATTTTATGCACGTTTAAAAGAAAATCATAAAAATATTTATCTTAATTAAAATGAATTTTTTCTAATAAAAATGGGACCAATGTCCTAGTTTTTCCATCCAAATAAAAATTGTCACTTTAAAATTATTTTCTGTAAGTATACGTGCGAGAACCAATGTCTTCATCCTTAATAAATACCCTGTTTTATGTACGATTTACATGTCATTTACAGTGGAGGTTATATTCCGCCCCTAGTTTATTGTAAATTAATGCACTTTGATTTACTTTATTTTAATCTTGCTTTTATTTACCGCTTTCATTACATGATTGGCTTGCCCTTTAATTAATTGCATTGAAATGAATGAGAAAACTAAATGAAATTTTATCTCTAAAACCCAATCATAATTTAATCAAGGTATGAACAAATCGGAAGTCCCGAAACTTCTCTGGTCCTAGGCTCAATTTGCATGGTTTTAGGCTCCACGAGATTAGATGACCCTTTTCATGTTCTATTGGAAAGAAGTGTCCAAAATATCTCTGATTGTCCAAAATAGACACACATGCGCTGTTTTAGGCTCAGTGATGCTAGACGACCTTTCACATTATTTTATTAGGTAGCAACTGCAAAACACCACCTTGTTGCCCAAAATAGATACCCTTGTAATTCCTTACAAGTTCTATGAACCTCTCCTGAAAACTCTAAAAGCTGATTTTCGGGGCCCCCTAGGGTTCGGCGTGCATCATAGTGCCGACTCCACTGGGGACAATTGAGACTTCGCTTCAAAACTACCTTGGTGAAAACATATAATTGAGTTTTAATAAAAAAATTTCATCCCTTTTCGAAATTGCATTGCATATCACTAGAGCTTTAGATCTATGCTAGTTTGCACCCTCTATCAGTCCCGGTGCATTCCCGAAGCATTACCCTATGTTCACTCAATATAGGAAAGTGTCAAGGACAATCACCATCCCAACTCGTACCATTTGGTATTATAAATGGAGACCCGACCGGTCGTTACGCTCGTGACGAGCTAGACTCGTTGGCAGGGACCATGCTTAGGTAGCCTTAAAGTATTATCACCCTAGCCAAAGCCGATATAATGAAAGTAGATACTTCCCCTAGGTGGTATGAACCATAATACCTTGCTTGCTGTATGGATCATTATGTATTGAACAAACCCAAATAGATTGGTAGGTCACCTAATCAAAGGCTTTCATGCCCTGATAGGCCCATGTCGATTTATTCGGACTGCCTAAATACACAATGATCAAAACCCATACGTATGCACATTAGTTAAGAGAGGTTATGCTGCAGGTTTTCCACCGTGCACCATACGTGTCCATTGGGTTCCCTGCTGACCCGTGGGCTAATCCCAACTAGGAAAGAGACCGCACGACCTCGTGTGTGGGGCTGATAAGGTTGGAAGGATTTACTTGCTTGCATGTGGTTGTGAATGTTGCACAACATGCTCATGCATTGCGTGTCATTCGTGCACGTAAAAAAATAATAAGGATAAAAATTAAAAATCAAAAAGCATATGCATTTCATTTTGTGTGTGTACATTCTATTGTTGTGCATATAATTTTCACATGTACAATTCATCTTGTACGTAATTTTTTTCCATGTATTGCATGCATCATCCTAACCCCTCTATATTTTAGCCATCATAGATCATGTGCCTAAGTGGTTTTGGGGTTCCGACAGTCAGCTAATTAGAGGACTTTTATCTGAATAGCCAGGATCAGGACCAAAGGAAGTTAATAGAAACTCAAATATTTGGAAATGGCCAATTCACCGAGAGAGGCAGATGCAAACCTAGCTATGATTATCGAAGAAGTTGGTAGGAGGCTGGAGGAGTTTAAAAATCGGATGATGGCCATATTGGGCAATCTACCAGCAGCTATGGCAGCCCCTGCCAAGCAAAACCCAGTCGTTCCCCCTGAAGGACGAAATGAGCGGGAGGATATTTGGGAGAATCCCCCGATAGTAGTACGCCCACTAGCTATGACCCCTGTAGGTCAAAGAAGAGGCTGGACTCATGGGCCAGAGTATGACTTACGGGAGGATGAGCAACACGAGGCAATCGTGATAAGAGGCAAGGCCCCTAAGATAGAGGAGGTCATCTCGAGGAAAATAAAGGAGAGGTCTGAAGCTATGACCCGCTTGCTGGCGTTGGAAAGAGCCATGAGTCCTGAAAACAAGAAGCTGGAAAGCGAAGATCTAATTCTCCCGAACTTCAAGATGCCTGACATTCCTAAATTTGATGGCACTTCAGACCCCACAGCACAAGTGAAGCAATACTCCCTAGTAATGAAGGGAACAACCCTGACCAAGAGGCAAAAGTTAGAATATTTCTTCCTAAGTTTGACGGGGCCCGCAGTCGACTGGTAATATGGGATGGACCGAAGAATTAAGGAAGATTGGGACTGTAACACCCCGATAGCCCCATTGGAAGGATACCGGAGCATTACCCAATGCTCACTCAGAAACATTGATACATATCAGCGGAAGCAGCAATAAAAATAATAAAATAATAAATTACACATCACTTATAAAATTACATACCGGTCCTTGATTGCATTTTCTTAATACTTATACAAAATACAGAACGATATACAACCTTAAATCAAAACCTACAGGAACTGAAAAAAAAATAAAAGTCCAACCCCTAGTGGCCGACCCTGCAGATGCGCGATGTGAACCAAATAAACCTGCCACCTACACGGGGAAACAGCCCGTGCTAAGCGATAACACTTAGTGGGGAGGAACAAAGCAGACAGAAACCAGTACACTAAATAGGAATACAATAAGCCATGCATAAACAAATACGTACACGTACCGAAATACTTATCATGGCAACATGCGAGATATCACATGCACGACATACTAAAAATCATACCAGAATATAATCACTATCAAGTCACTCATTACTTAGAACACTACATTGAACAATTATGACACTATGCAGAGCACTATACAATAATGTCTTGCATTAGTATCTAAATGTAAACATGAATCACACTACAGAGTTCCCTCAATAAACGAGGACAGAGATATATGCTAAGAATCACTATATGAAATCGAAATTAATAATAGAAAACACTAAGCAATTATCATAACCAAAGTAACGAAATAAACAAAACACTTCACGAAACCAATACCAAACACTTGAAACAATAGCCTGAATTCCAATGGTGGAGGATACGGGAACACAGCACGGGAGACCAAAGCCTCAAAAATAGTTTTAATACCCGAAGGTAGCGCGGGAGACCGAAGTCTCAAAACATTTTATCACTACACGAAAAATGACCATCTCGGAGGTCGGCCGCTTCGCCCAAACTAGGCGGACATGGGCAGCTGCACTCACAAACCCTTCTTCAGCATGCTTAATTATCCCCTACCTTGACACTTCAGGCTCAGAACACTTATTCTAAACATTTAACACTAGATAAATGCCATTAATCACTAACACACATCAAAACATTAATACATGAGTATAAAAATACAAAACATAACTTACGCAGTGTGAAAAGCCATGCGAAACAGAAAGAAGAAGACATATAGGCAAAACAGGGCAAAACGGCAGGAAATAGGGCTCACTGTCGCAATCGCGACTTGTGTCGTGCTCGCGACAGTAGCAAGGTGGGAAATAGCCGAGTCGCGAGTCGCACACGCAGTGACGACTCGTGACGAAGCCGCTTCACGTGCACCAGAGAAGAGGGTCACGAATCGTGATCCCCCATCACGACTCGTGACGGGACTCTCACAAAAGAGAGAGAGGTCACGAGTCATAATGCTTGATCACGACTCGTGACTTCCCACTCACAGGAGAGAGAGAGGTCACGAGTTGTAATGCTCGATCACTACTCGTGACTTCCCACTCACAGGAAATACCATCATCACGACTCGGCGCTCGGAGTGGACAACGCGATTCTGTTACAATCGTAACAAGCATCGCGCTCGCGACAGCATCGTGTTTTCCACTTCCACGGCCAAACACGCAGTTCACAGCAAACCAAAACAAACTCATTTGACCCAAAATCATTTGACATGCAAACACATGTAAATTCTTACCTCCCAAGCTTCCAAAACATGCTCAAAACACAATCAACACATTAATCAAACACTTTGAACTTCTGAAATCAAAACTATTAACAAACCCAGAATCATTCACGCATCAGGTACATATTCCTCACTAGCACATATGAACATCCATCTAGCACTAGCATTTGAACCAATATTCCTCACTCATACAACACATGTATTTACCCAAGCAAATCACTCAAATATTTTAGAATTAACAGACACAACAACCACACAATCCCAAAGAGAACCAGAGCAAAATCACATGCAAACACATGTAAATTCTTACCTCCCAAGCTTCCAAAACATGCTCAAAACACAATCAACACATTAATCAAACTTTGAACTTCTGAAATCAAAACTATTAACAAACCCAGAATCATTCACGTATCATGTACATATTCCTCCCTAGCACATATGAACATCCATCTAGCACTAGCATTTGAACCAATATTCCTCACTCATACAACACATGCATTTACCCAAGCAAATCACTCAAATATTTTAGAATTAACAGACACAACAACCACACATTCCCAAAGAGAACCAGAGCAAAATCATCAAATTAACAGAGTAACCAAATCAACTCCCAAACATAGAATTGCAGCTTAAAGCCTCAATCTTCAAGAACCCACTAAATCTAGCCTTAGCTCATCTTCAAATCATCCAAATCTCGCACAAACAAACCCAAGAATCACTAAACCAAAACCCTAACTTACTCAAATCGAAAGCAAACCAG
Source organism: Excoecaria cochinchinensis (assembly GCA_947683425.1). Lineage (NCBI taxonomy): Eukaryota > Viridiplantae > Streptophyta > Magnoliopsida > Malpighiales > Euphorbiaceae > Excoecaria > Excoecaria cochinchinensis. The sequence goes on from CANTUQ010000110.1 coordinate 4,750,830, forward strand.
AAGAAGAAGAAGATCAAAGCACAAATAACAAAAACCTAACCACTTACCTCTTCAATCTTGCTGCCATACTCTTCCAAAATAGCTCCAACTCACACACAACCAAAAGAGGAAGAACAAGCAGCGGGAAAGAGGAAAAGAAAAGAAAGAACGAGAGGGAGAAGAGGGCCCAAACGTGAACTTCTGCCCTTTTCCCTTTCTTCTTTTCCTTTTCTTCTTTCTCATTAATTGCTCACACCTACCAAGCCACTTGTCACCATCCTACAAACCCAAGTGTCATAATCTTGTCCATTCACTTCTTAAGCACCTTATACCCACACACACTAGATAACTTCCATAATAAACATATAATCCTTCGTACAATACACATGTTCCACTAGATAATTCCTCACTTAACATCTTATTAATTTAATTTCTTCAATTAAGTCCTTAATAAATCCAATTTCGCATACACTAATTACCAAAATGCCCTTAATTTTCCGACTTAGCATTCAAATTCTGACTAGGCCCTTTTTGGGTTGTTACAATCATTCCCCCTTAAGAAATTTCATCCTCGAAATTTTCCCGCTAACCACTTACATAGGTAATTCCTTAAACAAATCTCCAAATCGCTATCACTCATACCATACGATTCTCAAAACAAATACACTTCACACCATAACCAAACTACACATAACATCTCAATTCTAATACCTCAAATCCCTTTGATACACACATCACTATCCTCCTACATAGAGCACTCAAGATACAAATAAAATCTTAACTCCTTCACTAGCACACGATTCCCTAACACTCTTCTCTTCTTAGCTCTGACCACTAGCACTTCACACTTCTTATCACATTATACTCTTATCCCAACACTTCATCTTGACACCAATCACTCAAAGTATATCCTGTCAGCTTTTCTCAATGAAACGCATACAATGATGCTTTTCACGTACAGATGAGGGATGCGGATGAAATGACTATGTAATGATTTATGTATGCAAGATGATGCGAACATGCAACATGAGCTAATGCACTTTTTCCCATCCCCGTGCTTTACTATGCTTATGTTCACTCGATTCAGAGGAAATGGCTGACAGGTATACAGAGTGATACCTCAAACTCACACTATACACATAATCTTATATCACTCACTACATCCGATATCTCACTGATCATTCATCTCTACACTACACAAACATACACTACACAACTGCATCTGCATTAGGACACAACACTAGACAGACTGGCATACAAAGACTCGACACTCAAACAATCACATAGACCAGAATCGACTAAACTGGTGCTCTGATACCACTAAATGTAACACCCCGATACCCCCATTGGAAGGATACCGAAGCGTTACCCAACGCTCACTCAGAAACATTCATACATATCAGCGGAAGCAGCAATAAAAATAATAAAATAATAAATTACACATCACTTATAAAATTACATACCGGTCCTTGATTACATTTTCTTAATACTTATATAAAATACAGAATGATATACAACCTTAAATCACAACCTATAGGAACTGAATAAAAATAAAACTCCAACTCCGAGTGGCCGACCCAGCAGATGCGCGATGCAAACCGAACAAACCTACCACCTACACGGGGAAACAGCCCGTGCTAAGCGATAACGCATAGTGGGGAGGAACAAAGCAGACAAAAACCAGTACACTAAATAGGAATATAATAAGCCATGCATAAACAAATACGTACACATACCGAAATATTTATCATGGCAACATGCGGATATCACATGCATGACATACTAAACATCATACCAGAATATAATCACTATCAAGTCACTCATTACTTAGAACACTACACTGAACAATTATAACACTATGCAAAGCACTATACAATAATGTCTTGCATTAGTATCTAAATGTAAACATGCATCACACTACAGAGTTCCCTCAATAAACGAGGACAGAGATATATGCCAAGAATCACTATATAAAATATGAATTGATAATAGAAAACACTAAGCAATTATCATAACCAAAGTCACGAAATAAACAAAACACTTCACGAAACCAATACCAAACACTTGAAACAATAGCCTGAATTCCAATGGTGGAGGATACGGGAACACGGCATGGGAGACCGAAGCCACAAAAACAGTTTTAATACCCGAAGGTAGCGCGGGAGACCGGAGTCTCAAAACATTTTATCACTACACGAAAAATGACCATCTCGGAGGTCGGCCGCTTCGCCCAAATGGTGCGGACACGAGCAGCTGCATTCACAAACCCTTCTTAAGCATGCTTAATTATCCCCTATCTTGACACTTCAGGCTCATAACACTTATTCAAAACATTTAATACTAGACAAATGACATTAATCACTAACACACGTCAAAACATTAATACATGAGTATAAAAATACAAAACATAACTTACGCAGTGTGAAAAGCCATGCGAAACAGAAAGAAGAAGACATATAGGCAAAACAGGGCAAAACGGCAGGAAAAAGGGCTCACTATCGCGATCGCGACTTGTGTTGTGCTCACGACAGTAGCCAGGCGGGAAATAGCCGAGTCGCGAGTCGCACACGCAGATACGACTAGTGACGAAGCCGCTTCACGCGCACCAGAGAAGAGGGTCACAAGTCGTGATCCCCAATCACAACTCGTGACGGGAATCTCATAAAAGACAGAGAAGTCACGAGTCGTAATGCTCGATCATGACTCGTGACTTCCCACTCACAGGAGAGAGAGAGGTCACGAGTTGTAATGCTCGATCACGACTCGTGACTTCCCACTCACAGGAAATACCATCATCACGACTCGGTGCTCGGAGTGGACAACGCGATTCTGTTGCGATCGCAACAAGCGTCGCGCTAGTGACAGCATCGTGTTTTCCACTTCCACGGCCAAACACGCAGTTCACAGCAAACCAAAACAAACTCATTTGACCCAAAATCATTTGACATGAAAACACATGTAAATTCTTACCTCCCAAGCTTCCAAAACATGCTCAAAACACAATCAACACATTAATCAAACACTTTGAACTTCTGAAATCAAAACTATTAACAAACCCAGAATCATTCACATATCATGTACATATTCCTCACTAGCACATATGAACATCCATCTAGCACTAGCATTTGAAGCAATATTCCTCACTCATACAACACATGCATTTACCCAAGTAAATCACTCAAATATTTTAGAATTAACAGACACATCAACCACACAATCCCAAAGAGAACCAGAGCAAAATCATCAAATTAATAGAGTAACCAAATCAACTACCAAACCCAGAATTGCAGCTCAAAGCCTCAATCTTCAAGAACCCACTCAATCTAGCCTTAGCTCATCTTCAAATCATCCAAATCTCGCACAAACAAACCCAAGAATCACTAAACTAAAACCCTAACTTACTCAAATCGAAAGCAAACAACAAAAAGAAGAAGATCAAAGCTCAAATAACCAAAACCTAACCACTTACCTCTTCAATCTTGCTCCCATACTCTTCCAAAATAGCTCTAACTCACACACAACCAAGAGAGGAAGAACAAACAACGGGAAAGAGTAAAAGAAAAGAAAGAATGAGAGGGAGAAGAGGGCCCAAACGTGAACTTCTGCCCTTTTCCCTTTCTTCTTTTCCTTTACTTCTTTCTCATTAATTGCTCACACCTACCAAGCCACTTGTCACCATCCTACAAACCCAATTGTCATAATCTTGTCCATTCACTTCTTAAGCACCTTATGCCCACACACACTAGATAACTTCCATAATAAACATATAATCCTTGGTACAATACACATGTTCCACTAGATATTTCCTCACTTAACATCTTATTAATTTAATTTCTTCAATTATGTCCTTAATAAATCCAATTTTGCATACACTAATTACCAAAATGCCCTTAATTTTCTGACTTAGCATTCAAATTCCGACTAGGCCCTTTTTGGGTTGTTACAGGGACTTGCTGACAAATGCATTTTTTGCACAATACGACTACAATACCAAAATAGAGGTCACCCTAAAGGATTTAGAACAGTTATGTCAAAAGCCATAAGAGTTTTTTCATGAGTACCTCACTAAGTGGAGACATAGGGTAATGGAAATAAAGCGAAAGCCCAATAGTGTTGACCAAATCAAGCTGGTTATCAGAAATGCCAGCCCATATTTGAAGGAGGCACTCAAGTTAAAGGGGTTAAAAGATTGGGAATCCCTTAAAGATATAGCAATCAAGGTAAAAGGGGAGCATTTAGCAAAGAAGGCAATTATCGCCAACTATGGTTACCGTAGTACAAAGCTTAAAGGGGGCTCTAGCAATAATAATGAGAACGATGGTGACGAGAGGGCTGAAGCATTGGTCACTGAGATAGCTGTGCATTGCAATTCCAACTTAGGTAAACCATTATCTCGGTATCTTGATTATTTCACAAAAGAAGGGAAATTGCAACCACTGTCGCAAAGGCCAGCCACAAACCAAGGAAGGCTAGGACATAAAGCGGATTGGTATTGTGCATATCATCAGCACGCTGGGCATAAAATAGATTATTGCTGCACTCTGAGGGAGTGCATACAAAAATGGATTGATACCGATCAGATTCCAGATCCGAGGAAGAAGAGAAAGAGATAGAATAATTATCACCAATCTTGGGGGCACGGTCTAGAGAAGGGGAGCCTGAGGTGTCAAAAGATTTCCAAGTAATTTGTGTCGGCAGTAGAGGAAGATATTAGCTATTTGGATGTTCTTTTTATTTTTTAACTATTTAATAATGACATTTTTAATTCTGGTTTCATTAATAAGATGAACATTTTTGCTTACTTGTGCAATATTTCTTATGATTTCACTATGCATAATCATGATACATTCATATTTCACATCGATTCAATTGATACTACTCCATCTAATCTCAGAACTTTGGAAAACCTAAAGAAAATCTTGCTAACATCTAATGTAACTCCTGAAGAGAGGGTAAAATTTCAGAGAATATTAAAAAATATGAAAAAGCCTTTGCCTGGACCTATAAAGACATGCCAAGAGACAATTGTGAAGTTTCTGAATACACCATTCCAAGATCATGGACCAGTCAAGCAGAAGACTCAGGCCAGAATAGGCAGAGAAGATTATAGAAGAGACCCACAAGCAAAATTAAGGCCAAATTTCTTACTGAAGTTCAACACCCTACTTGGTTGATCAGCGTTATCTCGATAGTCGAAAAGAGCAAAAAAAGCATCAAGATTTGAACAAAACTTGTCTAAAAAAAATCCGAAAAAGAAAAAGAGGAAGAAATTCATATGTAGATATGGCCAAGTGCATTGAAGAGAATTTGATACTGTTTTTCATGCCACATCGTGTCTGATAATGGGGTGTACTTTATGGCTAAAACTAGGAAGCGGCTTCATAAGTATGGCATTGAGCATCACAAGTCCTCACCCTCGAGCCAATTGGTAAGTAGTGGTTGCTAACAAGAATATCAATAAGAGCGTGGCTAAAATGATGCAGAACTACAAGAATTGGGCTGAGAAACTACCTTTTGCACTCTGGGGCTATAGATCCGTTGTCAGAACCTCTAAGGGAGCCATGCCTTATGCGTTGATATATGGGATGAAAGCAGTTTTATAGGTTAAAATGGAGCTCAAAGCTTTAAGGGTAGTCATGGAAACCCAGTTTCAAGAAAATAATTGGGCGCGGTAACGATTGTTGCAGTTGAGAATGCTAGATGAGAACTGGCTACAGGCTTGTTATCATAAACAGATCTATCAAAAATGACTTTTTGATCATTGGGAAAGAAGGTCAGAAAGCATTTGCCAAAATAGGGAGTTTCAGTCTTCAAGCAAATGAGACCAGGTATTTCGGACATACGGAGTAAGTTCAAGCCAAAATGGGAAGGTCCTTTTGTTCTTAAGAGATTACTATCCAAGGAAGCAGCAATAGACAGTGAGGAAGATGACTTCAAGAACTGGTTCCATGGCTAAAAACTTAAAATCAAAAGAAGAGAATAGAAGCCCCGCGGGTCAAAAATCGTAAAAAGGCGGCCTTGCTAAAAATGGGCACCTCGTCAGTGTGAAAATCGAAAAAAGGCACCTTGGGCAAAAATTAGAGCTCGAGAGAAAATATCCAATCGAGAAAACCAGAGGGCTGATTGGAAATAGGAGTTTGATGCTTACAAGATCTACTCTGAGATTAAACCTGAATTTTTCATTTTGAATCTATATTAGATAATGATCATGTATTGAGAAATCATATCTAAGTGGACACAATCTTTGAAAAATAAATTTAACTCATGTGTACATTATTTTTTGGTTCTTTTATAAAAAGAGAAACATCGTTTATTACTGAATGCATCTAATCTAAATAACTATGCTTTACTACTGCTTCCACCGACTAGATGTCTAAGTCGATGGGTCCTGTTATCAACTGCGAGACTGAGCACCCACCTCTTGTGGGCCCTCAAAAGAAGCAAAAGCTTGATCTCCAATCTGTGGTATAATAGTCTTCACCGGAAGCTTGCCCAATGGCTATGGTATCTGGAGGTAAAATGCCGAAAATAAAGGTCCACCTTGGAAAGATAGGGGATGCCTCACTACATCTTTAATCCCTCCGAACTATCAAGCACAACGGGCGGTAATATAAAAGGTAGTATCATGAAGCCCCCACAATCGGACACATCCTAAAGAACAATCTAGAGTCACAACAGAAAGGGGAAGCCAAGGGGCACATGAAGTTGATCCTCATCTACCACTTCACTCAATCTAGCAACACCTTCGTCGGGAGAGGCAAATGAATGCAATCGCTGCCTAGGGAGAAAATGCCTCAATGAAGGACTGCCGATTACCCTAGGAAGGGGCACTGATAGTTGTTTCAACTTTTCTTGTAGCCATACCCTTCACAAAAAATAAAACAAAAAAAAAGGGGCCGTTAGAGATAAAAACCGTAACTAGTTCTCTAAGTAAAAGTTAGGCTAAAGGGCAGGGTGAAAACCTAAAAATAGTCAGTCTGTCCTACAAAAAAAAAAAGAGCCGCTGGATTGGGTTGGGACCATTTCAGGCAAAAATTAGGCACAGGGTTATGTGAAAATTCCCAAAGGGACGCATTTCCCGTAAAGAAAAGCTAGTCTGAAAATCCACAAGGGACGCACTACCTTTAAAATAATGACTTTCGATGTCGGGAGTGATAAGGCAACTTACCTCAGATAACTTCCCTTCAGGCCGATAGTGCACAATGCCGGACATAGTTCAGAGTCCTGGTGGCAAAACGCTATATAGTTCATGGCAAAAGGCATATGCTCGTTGACCGGGAGGCAAAGATGCACACGGGACAATTTTCTCTAAAAGGATTATCGGTCAGAATTCCTAAGCCAAGATGACACTTTTCTAGATCACTGGGGACATCAGATAGTATGAGCAATACCCTCAACGACTGCCTTAACCACCTAGGATGTGGTCTGTCCATTTTTGCATATCATGTGCATCCCATGTGTATAATATTTTGCATATCTCTTTGCATAACTTTACACGTGCATAGCCTTTCGCGATGCCCAACATGTATGAACTTTATATATATCTGGCATATGCAATTCTTCGCGCAAATCCTGTGTACATAATGTTTTTATACATGTAACGCATAATTCTTTGCATATGTTTAGCATGCATATCACAAGCACATATCACATGCATTTATTCCTTTACACGTATAGCTGTGTACACATAATTTTTGTACATAATCTTGTATATAGCTTTGTGTATATATTTCACACACATAATTCCATATGCACGCACAATCTTTTGTGTATATTGCTGTGTATATAACTCAGAGGGAAAGGTCCGAATAGACCTCATGCATAAGGATGATCCAAGAAATGGGTTCAGCTCAACATTGTCGGCCACTGTATTTGGTATAAAATCTGGCGAGTCTGTATAGAGGGGGAACACCCAAAGGAACAAGCCTACCCGACCACGCCATGCTGAGGGCAATCCAGAATCATACAAATCTACAGAAAAGAAGATAATTTAGGAAGCTGGACTACTCACAGGTACTTTAGTTGGAGGCAATCAAACGCAAAAGCGGGCTGAGGTACAATTATAGCTCAATATCGGTGCTCATCCATGTTAGACAATCAGATCAAGATGAAGTCCTCACGGAAAAGGAATCCTGTGGACCCACGCCAAAGAGGACATTTAAAAGAGCAAGCCTATTCATGCATACCACGCCGGGGGCAATCAGGTAAGTTTCTCTATTATAAGATATAAGCTTACACACACCACACACAGGTCTTTTCAACAAGGAGGCTCCGGTTGGAGATGATGGAGGGATCGGTATCTAGTATATCATAGTCGGTAAGGGATCTCTAAGAGGATGATATCTGAACTTTGTAAGAAGATGATATCCGCACTTTGGAAGTCTGGAAAATGACTCGATGCATTCAAGGGGAAGATGGTCATATTCCACAAATCCTTCTCCAGGGAACAACCAACTATCCTTCAGGGGGCACCCATCTGATATCGACCCCAACTGGTATGTACTCCCATAGGTACGCATCTCTTTTATATACCTTGCACATTTATTTTGGCCCTTTTTGTAGGAAAAAAGGTTCGGGATAAAAGCCAGCAAAGACGACAACGAACGAATCGCCATGCCGATCGGATAGTTGTTGGCAGGGATATACCGTGAAGACTTAGAGGTGGTAAACAGAATAATTGCGAATGAGCCACAGTTGGATAACACTACAGCTCGACAGTAGCAATCACATGCGGTGCAGGCCTAAAGGTGGTCAACAAAATGATTGCAAATGAACCACAGTTGGATAACACTACAACTCGACGGCAGCAATCACATGCCATGCAGGCCCGGAGGAGGTCAACAAAAAGATTGCGAGTGAGCTCGATGGCAGAAATCACATGCCATGCAGGCCCGGAGGGGGTCAACGGAATGATTGCAAACGAGACAAAGTTGGATAACACTACAGCTCGACGGCAGCAATCACATGCCGTACAAATTCGGAGGTGGTCAGCAGAATGATTACGAACGAGCCACAGTTGGATAACACTACCACTCGACGATAGCAATCATGTGCCATTTAGGTCCAGAGGTGGTCAGCAGAATGATTGCGAACGCGCCACAGTTGGATAACATTATAGCTCGATGGCAGTAATCACATGACAAGCAGGCCGGGAGGTGGTCAACAGAATGATTGCGAATGACCCACAGTTGGATAACACTACAGCTCGATGGTGATAAGCCACATATTTTAAACACAACAAAGGTAAGGATTGCCTAAGGTACACATTTCTTTCCTTTGTTCTCTGAATTTTGGCTCAACTAGACACTAGTGCACTAGTTTTCCCAAAATTGGGGGTAACTGTAGATACCTGATCCTGAGAAAATCCAAATCAGAGTTACCCAATGATGATTAGACTCCTATTTACGGGCAAAAAAGTTGGAAGTAATGATTTCCTTTTCAATATTACTTTTTATAACAAAAAAAAATAAAAAATTTTCAGTAATAAAAATGGAAGTTTGAAAATTATAATGTTTTAGTCAAATTTGAGATTTTAAAAAAAAAAATTCGGCCGTCCGCCGCATCGGTGGCGCTCAACGGCAGCGCACAGGCGCTCCAAGCCTACGCGGGCGGGCGGGCACAACGCGCAGGCGAGGCGCACAGCGCCCGCCCAACGAGCGCTTTGCATGCCAAATAATGGGCGTTGCGCACTCACCTACGCCGTTGGTCGCCGAATCCGGCCAAAATCACCGAAAATCAGATTTTTGGCATTTTTCTGGATTTTTGCCCCAAAATTGATTTTTTGTCCCATTTTTTTGGATTTTTATTTTTTTTTCATTTTTAAAATATAGATAAATAATATTTGAATTAATTAAGGGTTTTTTCAAAATTAATTAGGTTTTTCGATCTTTTATCATATAAATAGAAAAAGATGAAAAAAAGGGAAGGAGAATTCATTTTAGGTTTTTTCTTTAATTGCTCTTCTTCTCTTCTTCAACAAAATTCTCTCTACATCTTGTTTAGGTTTTCTCCTCAAAATAAAAATTTCTTAAAGTTAAAAAGTTCAATTTTTTATTTATAATTTTTATTGAGACAAAGAAAAATTCATTTTTTGTTCTTGAGATTTTTTATTTATATTTTTCTAATTAATTATTTTCTTATCATTCTTTGTTCTTGAGAATTTTCATTTTCGTTTGATTATTTTTTGTTTCTTTTTCAAATAAAAATCAATTTTTTTTAATCAATAATCATTTTTTAGACAAAAAAATTCATTTTTTTTCTTGAGAATATTTATTTTCTTTCATCATTTTTTAAGTAATTTATTTTTTGGAATAAAATTTCAATTTTTTTTTATATTCAATTCTAATTTTGCAAAACAAAGCAAGGAAATCAATCACTTTTTTCCCTCCATCGAATCCGAATTCTGAGAGTAAACATTATAGGCTCGATCTATTTTTTTATTTTATTTTATTTATTTTTTTGTTCATATTTAATTGATTAACATGTAAATTTTTATTGTTTTCATTTATTTATTTATTGAATTGTTTATATATTTGTTTTATTTAGTATGTTTATTATTATTATTATTATTATTATTATTATTATTATTATTATTATTATTATTATTGTTTTTATTATTATTTGCTTTCCTGTTTTTTATCTTTATTATTATTATTTTATTATTATTATTATTATTATTCATTTTTTACTGTTATTATTATTATTATTCATTTGATTGTTGTTGTTGTTGTTGTTGTTATTATTATTATTATTATTATTATTATTATTATTATTATTATTATTATTATTATTATTATTATTATTATTATTATTATTATTATTATTATTATTATTATTTTTGTATTAATTTATTAATATGTTGTTTTATTTATTTCAATCATATCATTTAATTCCCTTGTCATTCATAATGCATTTTTTTCATTTATTTTAATTTATTAACATTTTTAATTCATTTGTCATCTTTCAAGTCATCATATTTTATTTTAGTTTATTATTTATCATTTTATTTGTTTAATTGATTAACTTTTTTGATTTAATAACTAACATCCATTTTTTTCTTGTATTTATTTTTTACTCCAATATCCATTTTCCCTTTTTGGGCATTCTTACAAGCAAACGTCGAGATCCAGGAGGCTCGTTTTGTTTGACCATTTATTTGCATTATTTGTAATATTTTATTTATTTGACTTTTTCATTTATTTTCCCATGTAATTCCTAATAAAATTGTTTATTCTATGCACGTTTAAAAGAAAATCACAAAAATATTTATCTTAATTAAAATGAATTTTTTTTGACAAAAATGGGACCAATGTCCTAGTTTTTCTATCCAAATACAAATTATCACTTTAAAATTATTTTCTGTAAGTATGCATAAGAGGACCAATGTCCTCATCCTTAATAAATATACCGTTTTATGTATGATTTACATGTCATTTACAGTGGGGGTTGTATTCCGCCTTTAGTTTTATTGTAAATTAATGTATTTTGATTTACTTTATTTTAATCGTGCTTTTATTTATCACTTTCATTACATGATTGACTTGCGTTTTAATTAATTGCATTGAAATGAATGAAAAAATAGAATGATTTTTTATCTCTAAAACCCAATCATAATTTAATCAAGGTATGAATAAATGGGAACTCCCGAACCTTGTTTGGTCCTAGGTTCATCGAGGTTAGAGGACCATCTCAATGTCCTATTGGGGTGGGATCTCCAAAATATCTCTTGTTGCCCAAAATAGGCCCAATTTGCATGGTCTTAGGCTACACGAGATTATAGAATCCTTCTAGTGTTCTATTGGAAGGAGGTGTCCAAAATATCTATGGCTTGCCCAAAATAAACGTATATGCATCGTTTTAGGCTTCACGAGATTAGATGATCTTTCTAGTGTTCTATTGGAAGGAGGCGTCCAAAATATCTCTAATTGCCCAAAATACACACACATGTGTTGTCTTACGCTCAGTGAGGCTAGACGACCTTTTTCAATATTTTATTGGGTTGCAACTCCAAAACACCTCCATGTTGCCCAAAATAGACGCCCTTGTAATTCCTTACAAGTTCTATGAAACTCTACCAAAAACTCTAAAAGTGGGTTTTCGGGGGCCCCCAGGGTTCGGCGCGCGTCACAATAACATTTAACAAAGTTCTATAGTTCATTTAGCAAAATAAAGTGCCTCACAGTGACAACCAATTGGTTGTGACCGTGATATAGGATTAACTCAAAATAGAATGCATTTCAGAGGTACCTCACGGTGACAACCAATTGGTTATGACCATGACATACCTAACTTCCCCAAAATAGAATGCAAACTAGGTGCATCTCATGGTGGCAACCAATTGGTTGTGATCGTGACATGCAAATTCAATCTGCCAGAATGCAATTTGGGCATACCTCATGGTGGCAACCAATTCATTATCACCGTGACATATGCCAAACCTGAGGCAGAATGCTAAACACAAGCCTTCAATGTACAAATCCAAAACACCCCTTTTTCCCACTTGCAAATACATGACTTGAGCACACATCCAAAATGCCATTTAAACCAACATAATCACATCCCTTCTTAAATTATGAAACTCATTTTAATGACACAACCATTCAATGGATTAAGGAACACCTCAATCAATTTTACACTTAACTCCATTATGCAAATTATACAACTAGCAAATTCTCAAATAATTCATTTGTTCATAGAACATAGCAATTCCACTCATCATCCGAAATTAGGGTGTTTTAACAACACTTTAACTCAATATGTTTATTTCTTCCATTAAACACATCTCATAACATAATTTACACAATCTAAACACACATACACAATCATTTATCATACACAAGTAAATTAGTTCCCAAACCTTTTCTCCTTGGCTCCTCTTTTGGTCACTTAGGCTTAGGGTAACCCACCTTTCCTTTGCCCTTATCTTTCCTTGTTTCAACCTCTACAACCAACATCCAAATTCCATAATTTGAAATAAGGGATTAGCCAATACAATCGCAATTTCAGAATCAACAAAGGAGTAGAAGAAGATGAACAACCAATTACTAAATCACTTACCTTCAATAAGAACACAATATTCAGAATTCACTCAACCAACTTAACCAATAATTAACCAACTGAATTTGATGAGATGAAACTTAAAAAAGAAGAAAAGAACATGAAGTGAGGAAGAAGTAGTTCACCCAAAACCCACATGCATCAAGTGAGGATTTTCTCTTTCCTCAGTCCTTTTATTGCATGAATTAAGTGGGTTGGCAAAGCCATAGCTTTCCACTCAGAATCCACTCAAATCCCTTAATCCATATAGCCAAAATCAGATTTCATTATTGTTAATCAACCCCAATTAATCCTAATCATGCAAATCTACCAATTAGCCACTTAAACTTATTTAATTTCCCAATTAAGTCCTCCTTTCAATGACTCTTTGATCCAATATTAACAAACTCAAAGCTAAACTTACTCAATTATCCTAATTAGGCAAATTTGCTACTAGGGCATTGTGACGCGCGTCGAACCCCGGTGGCCCCGGAAACCCACTTTTAGGGTGATCGAGAGGGGTTTATGGTACTTATAAAAGATTACAAGGGCATCTATTTTGGGCAACAAGGAGGTGTTTCGCAGTTGCCACCCAATAAAATATTAGGAAGGGTAGTCTAGCCTCACTGATCCTAAAACAGTGCGTGTGTGTCTATTTTGGGCAATCGAAGATATTTTGAAATCCTCTCCCCAATAAAACATTGGAAAGATTCATCTAATCTCATGAAGCCTAAAATGAGGTATGTACGTCTATTTTAGGCAACCAAAGATATTTTGGAGTCCCCACTCCAATAGAACATTGGGATAGTTCGTCTAACCTCATGGAGCCTAAGACAATGCAACTTGGTCCTATTTTAGGCAACAAGAGATATTTTGGAATTCCCTTTCTAATAGAACATTGGAAAGGTTCATCTAACCTCGTTAAGCCTAATACTAGAGATGGTTCGGGACTTCTCATTTATTCATACCTTGATTAAATTATAATCGAGTTTTTAGGTTAAAGTTTCATTCCATTTTCTCATTCAATTCAATTCAAGAATTATAGCTCAGATCAATCATATAATACAAAGTTTTAAATGAAGCATAAAATAAACCAAAATGTGATAATTTACAAAAGAAAATTTGGGCAGAATACAACCCCCATTGTAAGTAAATAGAAGATAAATAAACATACATAAAATGGGAATATTCATTTTGGGAGTAAGAACATTGGTCCTCGCATGCATATTCAGAGAAAGAATGATAATAGCCTGTTTATTTTATTTGGATTAAAAATCAAGACATCAGACCCATTTTGTTTAAGAAAATCCCATTTTACTTGTAAAAATCTTTTGCCATTTTTACATTAGCGGGATCAAAATAATATTTACAACAGATATTAATTTAATAAAATATATGAGAAAAGAGTAAGGTAAAGGAAATGAACCCAATTGATGTCCCCAGATTATTCCAGTGGGATCTCTATTCTCCGCACCCCGTATTCAAGAGAAACAAATAAACTCACAAAAGCGAATAACATGTTAGTAAAATAATAAAATAAAATGACAATGGAAAAGAAAAAATTGAGCAAATAATCTAAATTATAAAAAAGGGAAAGAAATTACCTTGAAATGAGTGAAAATAAAATTAAAGAGCAAAGAAAATGAAATAACAAAGGAAAGGGAAAGGAGGGCCCAGGGATGGCCCAAACCGCGTGAGTGATGGCCGTCCTTAGGCCAATGGATGGGCCGAAGAGGGCTTCCTTGATGGCCCATCACTCGTTTGAGCGACGTCCGTCGGTGGACCTTCAACCTGTCGGTCATCCCTGACCCAAAAAAAAAACCAGTAAAATTTAATTAAAACTCAATTTTTTCACAAATTAATACTCTTTTTTTGCAATTATCCACAGTTAAATTAATATGAAGCAATAAAATAAATTAGAGGTTGATCCGGAATGTTTACTCTCGAAATATTATCTTCTAAAGGCGAATATTGTGTGATCTTTTCCCTTGAATTCTACAAGGATCAAATGGCAATGTGCAATTTTGAGGAATTTTCTACTGCAAAATTGTAATTTTTCAAAATCAAACTAAGAGAAAAAAATTGATTTTTCCTTCTTGATTTTTTTGTAATAATCGTAAATGCAAAAGAGGATAAATCGAGCAAAAACGAATTCATTTGGCTTTCTCATATTCTCCTTTTTTTGAAAAGATTAATGAAAATTTATGAAATAAAGAAGAACTTTTGGAAATTCTTCGGGATTTTTAGCTTTTTAAAATCTATTTCTGAAAATTTTTCTAACACTTTAAACTAAATCTTAGCCCACTATTTATAGACTAAGATAAAAAAATTCCAAAAGTTTTAAATTTTAAAATTAAATTTGAAAAATATTTACAAAATCAAATTAAAACCACCAGATTTTGGAAGATATTTGGAAATATTTGAAGAAGATTTGGAAATCAAACAAAATATATGGAAATATTTAGAAAATATTTTGAAATCCCATGAAATCCCCTTAAAAATCCCTATAAACCGTCCTAGATCCTGGACCAATGGGCGTCGCTCGGCGTGCCGACGGGCATCAATCGTAGGGGTAGTGCTTATCATTTTAAATGATGGGTGGTTACGTGAGGGCTGGGAGTGAGCGACGGGCATCGCTCACGCAAGGGGTGGGCCATTACGCGCGAGCGACGGGCATCGCTTCCGCAAGGGACGGGCGCCCCAAGTGCGAGGGATAGCCGTTGCTCATGTGAGAGATGGACATTGCTTAGAGCAAGCGACAGGTCACCCCTTGATTGACGGGCTACCCGTCGGTCAACCCCAAAACAAAATTTTCAACTAAAAAGCTCCTTTCAATGCACAGAAACTTCCCAACACCGAAAACCTTTAATCCTTGCGAATTCAAAGGGTAAAAATCTACAACCTTTGTCCACTTGCCCGAAAATAGGTACCGATATCTTCATCAGGTAACTCTAATGTAGACTACGTTCGAACCCGGTGTCTACAGTTGCCCCCAATTTTGGTGAAACTAGTGAACTTGTAACGATCCAAAAAGGGCCTAGTTGGAATTTGTATGATAAGTCGGGAAATTAAGGGTATTTTAGTAAATTGTGCATATGGGAATTTAGATAATTAAGGACCAAATTAAAGAATTTATCAAAGTTTTAAAGTGAACAGTTTATTTAGTGGAATATGTGTATGGTACCAAGGATTAAAGTGTTAAGTGAAGAGTATCTAGTGAGTAATGTTTATGGTGCCAAGGATGAAGAGAAGTCAAAGATGGGACTCTAAGGTCCAATAGGAGCATGCCATGTGTCTTGGTAGCGCAATAGAGCTCGATTAGGTGAGTGTCTACCGAGCCATTCTTCATCGCGAGCGCGCCATCATGCGAGCGCGTGACGGGACATCCTGCGCTCTGTCATGAGCGCGATCGCAATAGCGGCCCTTCCTGCCTGCCCTATTTTCTGAATTAATTCTTTTTGCCCACTTTGCATGGTTTCACATTATTGCATGGTACATGATTTTGATCATGCCTTGACGATATTTTGTTCTAGCATTTGTATTAGTGATTAATGATAATGAGAGTGTTGTGATTCGTGTCTTTGGGTAATTTAAAGCATTATAATTGTGAGTGAGTAGTTGAGCCTGAAGTGTCATTGTAGTAGATAGATAAGCATGCTTATAAAGGGTTAGTGAGTGCAGCTGCCTATGTTGCCCCGTTTGGGCCTTGCGATGACCCCGCTTAGGGTCTTATGATTAGTGATAGTGTTGAGGCTTTGGTCTCCACTTTTTGATATTGTTCACAGTGTCCCCTCTAGTGTAGTGTTCCCGTATCCACCACCACTGAAATTTAGGCTATTATTTGAAGTGTTTAGCATTTCACTTAGTGAAGTGTTATGACTATTGAGTGATGTCAGTTGATGTAATTGTGTTATACATGCTGTTGTTAAGCCTGCTTTCTTATAGTGATTATGATTCATGTATCTCTGTTTCTGTTACTTAGAGAATTCAGTCTGTTAATGCTTATTTAGATATGTATTTGCATGATATAATTGTATAGTGCTCTGTTATCTTTGTTCCTCCCCACTAATCATTATCGCTTAGCACGGGTTGTTTTCCCGTGTAGGTGGCAGGTTTTTGGTTTCGCTCGAGTCGCTCATCTGTAAGGTTGGTCACTAGGAATAGAGTTTCGTTTTATTTTGTACTCCTCCTGCATTATTTTGTATTTCATTTTGGTTATGTAATTATGCAATTCTTTTTGGGTACAATGATATATGTATTTGATGATGTATATAATATATTTTGATTATATGTTAAGATTATAAGATTTGTTATTATTATTGTATGCTTCCGCTGTGATGTATGATTAATTTGAGTGAGTGTCACGGTAGCGCTCCAGTATCCTTCCAACGGGGGTATCGGGGTGTGACAGAACTAGTGTCTAGATGAGCCAAAATTCAGAAAAAAAGGAAAGAAATGAGTACCTGAGGCAATCCTTACCTTTTGTTGTGTTGAAGATTTGTGGCTCGTCGCCACTGAGCTGTAGCGTATTCTACCACGACTCGTTTGTAATCATTTTGCTGGCCACCATTCGGCCTGCATGGCATGTCCTAGCTAACCCCCATCCGGTTTGCAGGACATCTTATCGTCAACGTTGAGCCGCAGTGTGTTCTACTATGACTTGCTTGCAATCGTTTTGCTGACCCCCATCTGGTCTGCACGGCATGTTCTTGCTAACCCCCATCCGGTCGACAAGGCATCTGATCGCTGCCACTGAGTTGCAGTGTATTCTACTATGACTCATTGCAGTTTATTCTACTATGACTCATTTGATATACCGCATTTATCTTGCGACCACCATCTGGTCCGCACGATACACTCTTGCTAACCCCCATCCGGTCTGCAAGGCATCTGATTATCACTGATTTGTAGTTTACTCTACTGTGGCCTATTTGATATACCTCATTTATCTTGCTGACAACCATCCGGCCCGCATGGCTTACCCTTGCTAACCCCCATCTGGTTTGCAAGGCACGTGATCATTGTCGTTGAGTTGCAGTGTATTCTACAGTGACTCATTTGATATACTGCATTTATTTTGCTGGCCACCATCTGGCCCGCACGGTATACCCTTACTAACCTCCATTCGGTCTGTGAGGAATGTGATTGTTGTTATTGAGTTGCGGTGTATTCTACCACTGCTCATTAATATGCCGCATTCATCTTGCTGGCCACCATCCGGCCTGCACAATGTACCTTTGCTAACCCCCATTTGGTCTACAAGGCAGAAGATTGTTGTTAATGAGTGGCAGTGTATTCTACTGCGACTCATCTGATATACTGCCAACCACCCTCGAGTCATTATGGTATTTGATTTGCTGACTATTGAGCTATATTGATTTTAATTGTTATATTGTAGGCCGTAAATGTATTTTACCTATGACTCATTTCGCAGAGGACTCTCCTCTGGTGATGAAATCGACTTTCATGTCGTAAAATCGATTGTTGGAATATACATCCTACAATTTCAAAAGATTTTATTAATTCATTTTATTATTTGAGTCCTTTTAAGGCATGAAGCTTTATGCAAGCTATTTATTATAATTTATTTTATTCCTCATTTTTCCTTTATTTTGCTTGTTTTATCTGTTTTGTTATTTTGATGCATTAGCCATTTTTAAAGCCAACCATGAAATATTAACAAAAGTATGGAAACCCTTGAAATGAAATTACACTTTAACAACATAATTATTTCACTAATAGAATGTAGATTTTGTACATCAACAGATAAAATATACAAAAACTCCTTGAATATAAGCTACACGGGTGAATAATCAGTGGACTACTATGGGTCCTGCTTGTCATATAACACGGGGATAGGCTTAGCACTGGCAAAAGTTGGTCCTACCCTAGAGGTGGAGGGTCCGGCTCTAACGGTAGGAGGCTGACTACTCGGAGCTGATGGTCCGGCTCCTGCGGCTAGTTGAGGATGAATGATGATAGGCGGCAATACTGCTGGTGTTACCTGCTGAGCTGCTTGGGAGGCCTGCTAAAGCTGGACCTGAGTATATCCATCTAGGAATGGCTGTGCACAAGTCCTGAAAACTCTCAAGTCTCGCTGATTACCCTACCCAATCCTATAATAGCCTGAGACTGCTTTAAACTCTAGCGCCTGATGCATCTCCGATACCTGCGAGCCTAGTCTCTTTCTACTCCCTTAGCTCCTTGATGGATTCAGATATAGTCTGTATGCAACCCTCTAACACCTTCACCCGAAATCTGAGGGCAGTAACTGACTCATCAAGCATCTGAATAGCCTCATCGACCCTCTGGGCCACTGGTGCCTGGGAAGCACTCAGACTCTGCCTCAGCTCCTCTATCTGTCTCCCCTGCCTCTCTATTACCCTCTCCTACTGGTCCAGGCGCATAAGGAAGACTCTATCCCTCTCCTCCTACCGTCGCTCCATAGCAGCGAGAGTAGTGGTCATAGCTGCGATGATATCAGGCTGTGCCGACTGAGGAGGCGGCGGTGGACTAGGTTGTGCTGACTATGCCTAAGGCTCTAATGGCAGTGGAGTTGTGGATGTAGATGCACCTGGGTGCCCTGGCTTGTTGTATGGATGATATCTCCC
Organism: Excoecaria cochinchinensis; assembly: GCA_947683425.1. NCBI lineage: Eukaryota > Viridiplantae > Streptophyta > Magnoliopsida > Malpighiales > Euphorbiaceae > Excoecaria > Excoecaria cochinchinensis. The sequence goes on from CANTUQ010000110.1 coordinate 4,770,455, forward strand.
GGTCTCGAGAGTCTCGGAGTGCTGGACCCTCGGTGGTGGTGGCGTAAGGCTCTGAGCTCTCTACGATAGTGGGGGTGCTTAGCAACTCATCCATATCAAACTTTATGTCCATATCCAAAGGAGTGTGAGGCTGACCCTCGTCTGACTGGGGATACTGTGAAGGCAGCCCCTCCTCTGCCTCTGTCTACTATGGAGGCTGCCCTTCCTCTGCCTGAGGCTACTGCGGAGGCTGTTGTTCCAACTGCTCCTCCTACTATGGCTCCTCTTGGACATCCTCACCGGGTTAGAGTGGAGAGAGATGGAACAGACGTCTGGTCTCAGCTATGGTAAGCAACCTGTACTTATCCAGGCGGTCTCGTACCTGGGCCACCATCCCCATCGTCTGGGCGGTAGCCAACTCCACAAAAATATCCTCGTCCAACGGAGGCCTAAAGCTCGCCTGATGAAGCTCCAAATGTATCAAAAGTTTGGTGATGATGCCTCTTATGCATACAGAAGGGGCTGTCCCCCGTACCACTCTCACCAAATTAGCCAATATCTCATGGATAGTATTAAGGTGTTGGCCTATCACCATAGACAACAAACTCCATATCTCTACTAAGTTCACCGATCCAGGGTTGCCTGCCCGGCCCAAGTATGAGCTAGAAAACACCCTATGCATGTACCTCAATACTTGGGATGAGAGCACAGTGCTCTTCGCCGTTTTATGGTCATAAGGTACTCCCGGCATAGCGATAGCCTCCCAGTAGTGCCTCCTGATAGTTCTCTGGGGTATTGAGGCATATTTGTCATTTAGGAACCCTATAGCCTATGCAACTACCTAGCGTGTGATGCTATACTGGATCCTTCTAACCCGAAACTGGATAACCCCCTCCTTTAAGTCCGACCTCTGAAATCCCCTATAGTAGAGGGTGGCTAGAAACTCCCTTGCGACCTCCGGATATGTCTGAAAGGAAGGTCGAAGGAACACGGTCCATCCTGCCACCTCTATTAGTACCTCAGCCTCAGACAACATCCCTATGTGCTGGAGGAATGGGCTAGAGATGTACCGGTAGGCTCAAAACTGCACTCGAGCTAGCACCTAAAACCTCACCCTGATATCGGGGCTCATCAACCTCGGAGCCTGAGGCTCAGGCTGATCCTAAGGAATGTTACGTCATGGAGGCATCCTGAAAAAAAAAAAAAGAAAAGAGTTAGTTTTGTATAATAATCATAAGCAAGCTAAGTACAACTTCAAAACTTTTGGAAAATCCGGCAGTATTTCGGCTAAAATGTGCCGACCCAAAAAAACTTTTTGCAGCATCCTGGAAAGGATGTGCCTACCCAGAAAATTCTAAAAAATTTGGGCAGCATCCCTGCAAGGATGTAGCCAACTCCCTGCATAAAAACACAAATAAAGGGACTGGCCTCAGGCCCTAAGCAACAATTTTATTGGTGCAATTATTTCACATGATTATTACATATTTGACGATTCAGTCAAATTCGGTTCCCAATCATCAGTCATTCATGGGCATATTTCTAAGTCCTATATTTATTGACATTTTATTATTATTTATTATTTCGTTATCCATTTGCACTTCAGTTATACTCTACAAGGTCCCAAAATGAAAAAAAAATGGGCAGAATTTAGCCTACATTTTAAAGCATATACATCTACCATGCATTTAAAACAAAAATTAAGTAAAAAGAAGTGAAAAGAAGGAGAAAACTGCAGTAAACCCAACCTGGTAGTCGACGAAGTGGACTGAAAAAAACTTGAAGAAACTTTAAAAGAAATTGGTTCTATGTGTGCAAGGTGGTGCGAGGGTCATTTCGGCGCAAGTGGTGCACAAAACGAGTGAGAAATAAGGGGGAAATGGTGGAAAAATTGAGTGTGTTGACGGTTTGTGAGAGAAAAGGGAGTAAGAAGAAAAGGAAGGAAGAGAAATGGCCTGCCCGCACATAACAACGTGACTTTTATAGGCTTCGCTTGACCAATGGGCTACCCTTTAGAGGATCGACCGACGGGCATCCCGTCGGTTGTTCGAAATTCCGTTCTCTCTTTCATTTCCTTTCTTTTTCCCTCCTTTTTTCAAAAATTTCGAAAAGAAAATACTTCCTAAATATTTTTCCCTCCTAATTTCCGTATGCGGTTGCTTTTCCATCAAATTTGCTTTGTTGTAAAATTTAAAATTGCAAAAATACACGTAAAATATTTATGCGCATGAAATACATGAAATGTGCAGGAGAAAAGATCCCCAGGCGGTCAACCAGTTGACCGACGGGCTTCTCATCAAAAGACCGACCGACTGGCAGCCCATCTGTCATGGCTTTCTTTAAGTATTCCATCTCTTCATCGAATTTCGTGCATTTTTCACTTTGTCCTTCAACCTGCAATCCATTTCTAGTTTTTTCCTTCTTTTCTCCCTTTTCTTTTCCATTCATATTTAATTTTTGCTCCGTAACCTTCCAAAAATTATCGTCCCCCATCCTTAGTAAGATGTACTGAGTTCTAGATGTCCGCCGAACTTGGGAAAATACCACTTTGACCACCTATTCTGGTCTGAGATTTCTGAGGAGAATTAGAGTGGACCAGAACCTTCTATTAGCTACCTCTCGCTTCTAGGACCATCGTTTCCATGACTTCTGGTTTACTTATCAGGAATTATGCCCCCTGCCTGAAGAGTTTGCTGCAATCATTGGAGAGAGGACTCCACTCGGTACCCCACTCTATATCCCGATCTGTGGTTTTGTTCATCCGAGGGACATTGCATTGGCCTTAGGCATTTCTTCCTCAGTCGGCACCAGACAGGCCCCTCAGAGAACCACTTTTGCACTAGAGCCGTTGGTCGAGGCATTAAAGGATATTTCTACTATGTCAACTTCTTGGGCCAATGTTGTCCTTCTATTTTGCCATTTTAGGTATCTAACGGTGACTTCTAATGAGTTGACTGGCAATTTTAGGTTGTTCGGGATAATAGATGGCATCCACTATGGGCTGACCCTATTCCCCCTGATTCTTACTGAGACAATTCTGGGCCTGGATTTTATCTGTGCCGACCCTTCTGTTGCCTTCACCGGGAGCCCCTTTGTGACGCTCGCCGAACCAGGAAGGCCCTCTTATTGGAGCCCACTTTTAGGGCTCGAGGGATTGGTTTGCATCATTTGATCTTAGGTAACATGAGACATTTTGGAATCCCTACCCAATAGGACATTCGGGAAGGTCATCTAGACTCATGAAACCTTTAGGCACATTTGAGGTATTTTGGAGTCACCACCCAATTTACAAGAAATTAGGAAAGGTCATCTAACCTTGGGGGTCTTAAACCAGAGAAAGTGTTCAGAACTTCAGTCTTTTTAATACCTCAAGTTAAGTTATAAATGAGTTTTTAGATTAGAAAATTACATCTCTCTTCTCACACTATTAATACAATTTATTAAAGGCGCATTCAAGTATCGAGAAAAGAGGTAAATGAAAGCTATAAAGAAAAGAGATAAATAAAGCGATAAGTAAAGTGATAAACACACAAAGCCACGCCATTTACAAAATAAAAATTGGGATAAAATACAATCCCCCAAATGAAAGAAAGCTAAGTAAAATTGCCCCAAAAATAATTAATTACAAGGGGCCCACAGGATGTATATAAACATAAAGTTTGACAAACAAGCAAAATAATCAAAAGAGGAGACATACATAAATAAGGATATTTATTCGGTTTAGGAACATTGGTTCCTTCATGCTCACTTAAAGAGGGATCGAAGAGTTATTTCGGCTATTGGCCTGAAAACCTGGATGAGCGATGCAATTTTTAGAAAATTTAACTCTTCATTTTAATCCGTGATATTTTATATTCCTTAGCTAAAATTGAGGACATTGGTCTCAATTTATTAATAAAAATCCCAATTTAGTTGTAAAAATATTTTCATGATTTTTTTAACTGACACGCATACAAAATAAAATACTTTATTTGAAAACAAAGACAATCACCCAAATAAAGGGTTGGAAAGGTCTTACCCAAGTGATATATCCTCCTACGCGTCGTGACATTTCGACTTGGTCACGAAGGTGCTCATTCAAACAAGGTCACATTTTAAACCCCAAACGAGAAAAACAACAATAAAAAAGCTAGTAATAATTCTAAGATTGACCACATAAACATAAAGGCTAGAGAAATATAAACATGGTTAACATTCAAAAATATAATGATAATAATGATAATAATAAAAAATGATAATAACAATAATAATAACAATAATAATAATACTAATAATAATACTAAACATAAGACATTAATAGTAATAACGACAATAATAATAACAATATTGATGACAATAATAATAATGATGCTAACTATAATAAAAAGAATAATAAATAATGAAAATAATGATCATGTCAAAACAATAAAGATAACACTGACAATAATGATAATAATATTAAGAATAATAATAAGAACAAATAATAATCATAATAATAACAACGGTAGCAAAATAGGGGTAATAATAATAATAACTATAATTATAATAATAATGATGATGATGATGATGATGATGATGATAATAATAATAATAATAATAATAATAATAATAATAATAATAATAATAATAATAATAATAAGAGTAAATGACAACAGTAATAGCAATATTAACATGTAAAATCAATGACGTTAGACAATGATAAGAAGGATAACAAATAATAATATTGATAATAATAATTATAATAATAAAGATAACATTAGCATGCAATGATAATAATATTAAGAATACTAATAAGAATAAATGATAATTATAATGGCATTATTAATAAGCAAAAATAAATGTGGCATCAACAGTGATGATAAAAATACTAACAATGATAATAACAAATAAAACAATGAAACCCTCAAATTTCGATGATATAGAAGCAAGATGTTTGAATCCGACTCCCCTTATTAAAGTTTAAAACAGATTCAAAATAACTCAAAAACTTAAAAAAACTCAAACGAGAACAAATGCTTTTTTGGTTTTGTTGTTTGATAATAAACCCAAGATGAGGGAATGGATTTCCCTATCTCAAGCTAAGCTCAAACTCCAAATCTTTTTCTAGGTTAAAGAAAATCAAAGAAAAAAGGAAACTTTTAGAAAGATTTTGATTTTTTCTTCAAGAACACTCTCCTATTTCTTTTTCTCTTCTCTAGCTCTCTTTTCCTCTCTTTTATTGTCCGAAGAAAGTCCTCCTCTGGTCAAACAAAAAGAATGGTAGGCACAATACTCATTGTCTTTGTGTCCTAGTTGTCCCTGACTCCGAGTAGGTCTAGGCGCTAAAGGTTGCAACTTCACCTCTTTTATCAATCTTCTCAGCACCCAAGAGAGAGACCTCCCCAAATTCGAAAAGTGCCTTGAACCAGTGCTTGCAACTGATTCTTTGGCCGTTTTTGCCATTCTACTACTACTGCTCGAACTTGCTGGCCTACTTGCCCCCTAATCACCACTGCTCTTCTTGGTGTATGCCTCACTGCTTGCCCTTCTCGCTAGGTACTCACCTTCAGCCTCAATGGCTATGTCCTTCAGCGACTCCCACTCTTTTAAACCCTTCATCTTCAGTCGATCCTTCAGATACGGGCTAGCATTCTTGATAAAGACCCTTATCTGATCCTGAGTATCTGGCTTCCTTTTCATCTCCATCACCCAATTTCTCCATCGGGTCAGATACTCAAGAAATGACTCCCCAGACTTCTGCTGTAAGAGTTCCAAATCCTTCGGCATCACTTCCATCCTTGTACTGCATTCGTACTGCCTGAGGTACTCTTCTGTTAGTAGGTCCCAATCTTCCTTCGTCCTCCTATCTAGTCCATGGTACCAATGCACTGCTGGACCTATTAAGCTCAAACAAAAGTACTCTATCTTCTGCCTCTTTATTAAAGTAGTACCCTTCATCACCAATGAGTAATGCTTTATATGAGTGGTGGGGTCTGAAGTGCCATTAAATTATGGAATGTCTGGCATCTTAAAATTCTGAGGGATCAGATCTTCTCCCTCTAACTCCTTATCTTTGAGGTTCATCCCTCGCCCCCTTGTCAGCATTCTTAGCATTGCTTCAAACTTCTCTTCCATCTTCTTCTAGATGGCTTCCTCCATCCGAGGTGCCTTCCCTCTCACTAACACAGGCTCCTCATACTCATTTTCTTCCAATTCATCCTCTATTTTACGAGCTGCTTCCCTTCTCTACCCCACAGACGTGGTAGCCCTTAAACCAACTGGCCGTGGATGAACCTCCTTAAGCGGGTCTTCTCTAGCCTCCTCTTATTCATTTTGTCTCATAGGAGGGACAACTGTGTTTTGTGGGGCAGGCTGGGCCATTATCGACATCATGACCATCATTCTATTTTTAAACTCCTCAAACCGTCTACCAGCTTCCTCGGCTATCAAGGCCCTGGTGGCATCCGCTTCTCTAGGTGGGTTGGCCATTTCGCTGTCCATAGAGAACTGCGAGGATGTAGCTTGACTGCTCTCGGAAAGTGAGTCTAAATATTCTACCCTTTTTGGTAGATCAAAAAAATGGATTTCTACGCTACCGCCCACGGGGACCTCTTGACCGCCTGTGTATATCTATGATGGCTAGAAAACATACCGCGTTAGGATGATGCATGAATGCCATATAATGCATGGTCGTGCTATCCAGCATCCACAACCATATGCAAGCAAGTAGATCCTTCCACCCTTGTTCCTCCCACACATGAGCTCATATGGTCTCTTTCTTATGTGGGCTTAATTCATGGGTTAACGGGGAACTCGATGAACACGTATGATGCGCGGTGGTAAGTCGGTAGCATAACCTCTATTAATCAATGTGCATATGTATGGATTTTGACCATTTTATATTTAGGCAGTTCAAAAAAATTGACATGGGCCTATTAGGGCATTGATGCCTTTCATTAGGTGACCATCCAACTTATCTGGGTTTGACCAATACAAAGTGATCCATACAGCAAGCATAGTATTACGGTTCATACCACCTAGGGGAGGTATACATTTTCATTACATGAGCTTTGGCCAGGGTGATGATACTTTAGGTCTACCCAAGCATGATCCCTGCCAACGGGTGTAACTCATCACGAGCATAATAACCGGTTGGGTCTCCATTTAATATAACATGACGGTATGAGGCTTGGGCTAGTGATTATCCTTGACACTTCCCTATATTGAGTGAACATAGGGTCATGCTTCGGGAATCCACCGGGGTTGAAAGAGGGTGCAAACTAGCATAGATCTAAGGCTTTAGTGATATGCAATGCAATTTCGAAGTGGAACAAAATTTTAAATCAAAACTTAAATTTACGTTTTAATCGGGGTACTTTCGAAGCAAAGTCTCATTTTGTCCCTAGTGGAGTCACCACTGTAACATGCGCCGAACCCCGGTGGCCCCGAAAACCCATTTTTAGGGTGTTCGAGAGGGGTTCATGGTACTTATAAAAGATTACAAGGGCATCTATTTTGGGCAACAAGAAGGTGATTTGTAGTCACCACCCAATAAAACATTGGGAAGGGTCATCTAGACTCATTGAGCCTAAGACAGCGCGTATGTGTCTATTTTGGGCAATCGGAGATATTTTGGAATCCTCTCCCCAATAGAACATTGGAAAGATTCATCTAATCTCGTTAAACCTAAGATGAGGCATGTACATCTATTTTTGGCAAGCCAGAGATATTTTGGGTCCCCACCCTAATAGAACATTGGGATAGTTCATCTAACCTCATGGAGCCTAAGACAATGCAACTTGTGCCTATTTTGGGCAACAAGAGATATTTTAGAATTTCCTTTCCAATAGAACATTGGAAAGGTTCATCTAACCTCGTTCAGCCTAAAACCAAAGATGGTTCGGGACTTCCCATTTATTGATACATTGATTAAATTATAATCGAGTTTTTAGGTTAAAATTTCATTCCATTTTCTCATTCAGTTCAATGAAAGAATTAAAGCTCAGATCAATCATATAATAGAAAGCTATAAATAAAGCATAAAATAAATCAAAATATGATAATTTACAACAAAACTAGGGGAAAAATACAACCCCCATTGTAAGTAAATAGAAGATAAATAAACATAAATAAAATGGGAATATTCATTTTGGGAGTAAGGACATTGGTCCTTGCATGCATATTCAAAGAAAGAATGATAATCGCTTGTTTATTTTTTTTTGGATTAAAATCTATACATTGGTCTCATTTTGTTTAAGAAAATCCCATTTTACTTGTAAAAATCTTTTGCCATTTTTACATTAGCGGGCTCAAAATAATATTTACAACAGAAATTAATTTAATAAAATAAATGAGAAAAGAGTATGGTAAATGAAATGAACCCAATTGATGTCCCCACTATATCATTCCAGTGGGATCTTGATTCTCAGCACCCCGTATTCAAGAGAAACAAATAAACTTTAAAAAAGCGAATAATATGTTAGTAAAATAATAAAATAAAATGACAATGGAAAAGAAAAAATTGAGCAAATAATCTGAATTATAATAAAGGGAAAGAAATTACCTTGAAATGAGTGAAAATAAAATTAAAGAGCAAAGAAAATGAAATAACATAGGAAAGGGAAAGGAGGGCCTAGGGACGACCCAAACCACATGAGCGACGGCCATCCCTAGGCTGACTGACGGGTAGAAGAGGGCTTCTGTGACAGTCCGTCGCTTATTTGAGCGACAACCATTGGTGGACTTTCAACCCGTCGATCATCCCTAACCTGAAAAAAAAAAGTAAAATTTAATTAAAACTCATTTTTTTCAAAAATTAATACACTTTTTATGCAATTATCCACAATTAAATTATTATGAACCAATAAAATAAATTAGAGGTTGATCCGCAATGTTTACCCTCAAAATATTATCTTCTGAAGGTGAATGTTGTGTGATCTTTCCCTTGAATTCTACAAGGATCAAATGGCAATGTGCAATTTTGAGGAATTTTCTAAAACCAAGAGAAGAAATTTGATTTTTCCTTCTTGATTTTTTTTAATAATAATGAATGTAAAAGAGGATAGATCGAGCAAAAACGAATTAATTTTGCTTTCTCGGATTCTCCTTTTTTTGAAAAGATTAATGAAAATTTATGAAATAAAGAAGAACTTTTGGAAATTCTTTCAAGATTTTTAGCTTTTTAAAAAAAGCTTCCTAGCCTTTTTATGAAAATTTTTCCAATCCTTGAAAATGAATCTTAGCCCACTATTTATAGACTAAGATAAAAAATTCAAAAAGTTTTAAATTTTAAATTTGAATTTGAAAAAGATTTACAAAATCAAATTAAAACCATCAGATTTTGAAAGATATTTAGAAATCAAATAAAATATTTGGAAATATTTGAAGAAGATTTGGAAATCAAACAAATTATTTGGAAAGATTTAGAAAATATTTTGAAATCCCGTTAAATTCCATTAAAATCCCTGTAAACCGCCACAGATCCCCGACCGACGAGCGTTGCTCGGCGTACCGAGGGGAGTCGATCGTAGGGGCAGCCCCGATCATTTGGAGCGATGGGCGATTACGTGAGGGATGGCCGCGAGCGACGGTCATCGCTCGAGTGAGGGGTGGGCCATCACACACGAGCGACGGGCATTACTCCCGCGAGGGACGGGTGTCTAAGCGTGAGGGATGGGCATCTCTCGAGCGAGGGACGGGTGTGCCTCAAGCGCGAGTGATAGGCGTCGCTCTCACGAGAGACAGGCATCGCTTGGAGCGAGCGACGGGTCACCCCTTGACCGACGGGCTACCTATCGGTCAACCCCAAAACAAAATTTTCAACTAAAAAGCTCCTTTAAATGCACAAAAGCTTTCCGTCGCTGAAAACCTTTAATCCTTGCGAATTCAAAGGGCAAAAATCTACAACCTTCGTCCGCTTGACCGAAAATGGGTAACTCTGATCTTGACTGCCTCCCGACCCGGTGTCTACAGGTATAATCTGGGCCATTACAATAATTCCCAAACCTCTCTTGATGGCTCATTCATCTGTACTTTTGCTTTGTTCTTTGCTTTCCTACTCTTTCATGGTCATAATCATCCAAATCCCTCATCAAAATCGACACATAACACTAATTAGAATTCTCAACCATTTAAAAAGAAATCAATGAACTAGAGTACTTATCTCTTAACTTTCCCATACAAATCTTCCATCCAAAACACTTGAAACTTGAAGAGTCCAAAATTCAATCTTGTGTCTTGAATTTAGAGAGGGAGTGGCATAAGGAAGGAGATGAAGAAATCTACTCCCTTATTCCCTTAATTGGCCGGCCAAATTGGCCTAAAGATGGCCAAGTAAATTGGCTTAAATATGGCCATTTAACTCATGCTTATCTTCATTGCCCAATGTCAAATTGTCATTGGTCCAATTTTGATTTTTATGTAAATCTTCACTTTTAATCCTTTATCTTTTATCCCTTCATACTTTTGACATATAATTATTTTGTTCTCAAACATTGGCCCACATAGTTAATTAATTCCATCAATTTAGTCCATAAATGTGAAATACCCAAATTACCCTTGACTTTTATTTCTCTCACTTCTCATACACAATTCCTTATAAAAATGATTCTAAAATTCTCATAATATATTATTTAGCTTACACGAATATTTTCAAATCAATTGGGGACTATTTTCTGGTCCGGTTCACTTATACCAGTCCGATAATCCAAATTTTATGTCACCATAAAATTTAGTTTCTTTACCATATGATTCTCCTCATTAATACGAGTGTATCCTTATTTTTATATGATTTTTTCGAGATTTGAAACAACATTTTTTGCCTTAAGGTCTATAAATATCGAATTACTAATTTGCCCTCACTCTTTCGATTAATACCAAATGCATCCTCAACTATATTTAACCATTTCAATTAATCAATCACACATTTCAATCACTTTTATACTCCAAACACATACAAATCTGACTAGGGTACATTTTGGGTCATTACAACTCTCTCCTCCTTAAAAAATTTCATCATCAAAATTCACTCATGCCAGATATTCATATTCTATACTCCTTATCATTATTATTCATACGTGATAAACTTATGCAATCATATATCATATATAGTTCACATACTTTTATTACTGCTGTTCACATGTATTAACCACATACACTCATATAACATATACACTTTACATACTAAGATCCACGTTTAAAAATGTCACAGAAATATTGTTGAGATAATTTTAGCTCTAAGTGTCCCAAAGGTGGCAAAAATAGAGGTGTCTCTACTTTGGCCAGTTCATTGGAGCAGTATAGGTTGTTTAGATCATATCTGATGTTTTAGATCTCCAAATGACCTTATATTTATGCCATATGAAACTTAACATCCTAGGAACCAAATGTTGAGCCTAAAATGGAAGTTTAGACATTGTTTGAGGCTGTGCAAAATAGAGTAGTGAAAAAGTCCTAAGATTCTGCTTCTGGAAGGGCAAATTTTGGGACCTTACGGTCACAACCAAATCCTTGCCACCATGACAAATGCTTCAGGAATGCAGAATTGCCTATTTTAGTACCTCACGGTCACAAACAAAACCTTGCCACTGTGACCCTCCCCTGTTTCGTATATTTTGTGTTTTTTTCCTCTTGAAACACACCCGAACTTCATCGTAAGTTCCTAAAGCTTGTCCAACTCATGTCTAACATTATGAAATGAGTATATGAATGTTTGTCAATTTAAATTATATGTATATGATGATATGGCATAATAGTTTAATAAACGAATTAAATATATACATGCTTTTTAGTTATTAAACATGACATGACATGCGATATTGACCATATATGATTGAATTATGATGAAATGCTTATATGATTGAATCATAATGAAATGCTTATAGTGTCTCTACTATGGCTCACTTCACAATTCACCATCATGGCCATCAAATTCAGATATGCACATATATAAATATATTCATAGTATATTTATCCATACTACATCACAATTTATAATACTCATACTGTAACACCCCGATATCCACCTTGGAAGGATACCGAAGTGCTATGCGCACAAATACATATACATACTCGAATACATATAGGCTAAACAAATACATTTAATCGAAAAGATACCAAATCCATATATATATATATATATATATATATATATATATATATATATATATATATATATATATATATATATATATATATATATATATATATATATATATATATATATATATATCATATCATTTTACAAAAGGGATTTGTAAATATTTAACATATACAAAATCGTTCCTTTACAAAATTACATTTCCAAAATCATAATCCATATACAAAATATGCAGAAGACAAAAAGAACTCCAACTATAGACTTCTAGTGGAAGACCTGTAGATGTCCGACTCCAACTGAACCTGCCACCTACACGGGAAAATAACCCGTGCTAAGCGATAACGCTTAGTGGGGAGGAACAAACAAACATGCATATACATATAATTGCAATAACAATATATGAGCTTAACAAAGCGACAAAGCATGTAAACAAATTCTACTCATGCTTATATCAAGTATTCATCACAATATAAATAATTAGCCGTTCATATCCAACTACAAGTATCGCGTCATATCTTGTCATATCGCATGTACATAAACATGTAGCATATATCCATTTCCATATCATTGGGAACACATATCATAGTCATATCTAATAGCCGCATATACAATTCTCATGTAATAGCCTGATTACTCACTAACTATTGGATACGGGTACTAATGATATTGATAGGACACAGTATCCAAGCATATGGAGACATAGGTCTCAAACATCTTATATGACCCAAACGGGGCCGAATCAAAGACCCAAACGGGGCCCGCATGAAACATATAATGTAACACCCTTTTTACTGTACATAACAACTTAATTGTCTTAAACTATTCTTAAAATCATTACGAAAATCCGGGTAAATTTTTTTTTTCTATTTTATCACTATTAAACTTTACTATTCACACAATCATTCTCAAATATGCCACTTAAATTCTACCAAAATTTCGGCAGAATCTCCTCTATAATATTGCCTATCCGCCTGTAAACAGAAACTCTTTACCCTTTTATAATCAAATACATTTCCATCCATCCTACTCCAATTCAAACTCCACACAATTTTGCCCATCCTCCAATTTAAATCCAATCACATACTCCTAATAATTCACAATATCATCCACTCACTATTTACATCAATTATACAAAATACAAAGATATTATGATAATACATCATCTATCACTATAAATAATTATCAAACACAAATTCTTCGATACAATAATATCCTAATTATCTATGTAGTGTACATGCCACAAGAACCAATAGTTGAACTATCAAATACAAAAATTCCATTTCTTTCGCTTCCTTTCCATACTTACCAAGTCATATTTCTTCTATGAAGCGGTGCTGATATTCACTTGATTCCTGTCTTATACCTGCGCGAGGATAAACCACGCGTTAAGCTTTACGCTTAGTGGTGACTACCAAATTTACTTATCCAAGGCATAAATATAATATATATACATATAATTGATTATTCATACATTAATATCACAAATTACTTTTTCTTTTCATAATTAATATAATACTTTATAATTAATATACCAATAGCTATTTAACTCCAAATTAAATATGAATGATTTGCAAGGTAAAGTCATTTTTATGCAATACATTCAATATTCTTCTTAATGGCTAGAACTTTATAAACATTTGAAATCAAGTTCCCAAATCCATAACTGAAATATTCTAGCATTTTGATAATGTGCTAAATACACTTATCATGCATCACTAAACCGGTTCTATGAATTATTAAACAGTCAATATGCGTATAATATAGCAGTTAATGTTCATTTTTGCTTTAACAATTATTCTAGCTCTCATCTCATCCAAAAATGCCCACTATTATATATATATGCATTCATGTAGTACACATTGGTGAGTAAAAGATTCATATAAATACATAAAGCCACTTCATCACATGACCCAATTTCATAGGCTCATTTATTAATATTATTTATTCAATTAAAGTTTCTATCACAGAACCATTAACTTTATTAAATTTCGAAATCATATTATACATTAGTTAACTTTCATCCAAATCTATATATACATATATACATATATATTAAACTTTAAATTTCACGCATACCTCTTAATTAACATCTCTTTAATAGTTGTACTACTTTATCCTTCAACTTTACTTCTGTCATTAAATTACTTTATGGCTTCTCAATCCACATTTACTTTTATCCATGCCATCCAACTTCTTAGGTTATATATTTACTATGGATTACAAAATTTATTATTTAAATCCACCATTTACCATGCTTCATGTATTAATCATTCAATTTTTTGATTCACACAATTATTTCACATTCACCAATTCACTTTGCAATTTACCATTTTGCCCATAGTACAACACTGGCAGACTCTAAGCACAGGATAAACGGGGTGTGAATCTCTAAGAGTTCACAATAACCTGAAGAGACCTCAGAGGATCACTCCAGTACATTCCAAACCTGAAGAACCCCGAAGGATTACTCCAGTACATTCCAAACCTGAAGAACCCCGAAAGATTACTCCATTACATTCCAATACAGATACATTTAAACATTTTACTGAATAGGACCATCATTGGCCTATAAAAATTTTGTGAGACGTCATGTTCACTCCCGCAGTCTTATGTCCCTATGGCATGCCAACATATCCTGAACTAGACTTGACTACTAGATTACTATACAGGGCAATATTATTTTATTATTATTATTTTTCACGTCATTAATATGATATACATATTTTTCATGGTATATCATCATAATATATTATTCTTTTTCGTATCCTTTCATCACATAGGGCAACATCATTTAATGTTATCTAAATAAATCAAAACTTTGATCTTTATATAAAATAAGATCAATATACATTTCAATCCAAAAAGAAAATGTGGGAAATAAATCTTAATATCACCCATTATCATTTTCTCGCAAAATTTCATTTACTTACCATATTCCACTGATTTAGCTTCACTGCACGCCATTAATCATGTTTTATAATTAAAATACATTAATAATTATAATATACTTCATATACATATAAGTATACATTCAACCACCACTCTTTCTTTCCATTCCAATTCACTTCCATTTTATTTTGTCAAATTAAGTTTATTTCATATTGAACCAATAATACATTACTGTTATATAGGTATTCAATATTTTTCACTAATATTATTCTTTTTACAATATATCCCATTTACACGCGTATAACCCTTGTTTACTTTTAGTTATAGTTTGACACTCTGACTTTTTTAATAAAGTAATTGTTTTCATTATTGTAACCTTCCTTAACTCTACCATATTATTCACATTTACCTATGCATACATAAATACATACAAGCATTTAAAATAAAAAAAAATGCAAGTGTATGTGTTCACTAGTTAATTTACTAGTTCATGCATAACTTTTAGCATACAACATAAACATACATATATATATATATATATAGATACACACACTAATTTCTAATTTAATACCATTTTAATGTTTAAACACAATATAATACATCAAAATAATCAAACAATTATCCATGTTCCTTATTTCATGAATTCCAACTAACCCTTCACTTAAATTGAATCTCTTTTAGATTTCTAAAACTAAACCAATTTCTTCTTTTTTAATGTTTTACTTTCATGTTTAAGTAGTCATTCAAAGCATTCAACCAATTTCTAAGTTCCTCAATTAAGTTACACGATATACTACCTAATTTTAATATTTTAATTCTATTGAATTATATGTCACAGTTTTTATCCCATTTCGTAAACCTAAGTAAACAAATCTAGTTAAAATAACTCAAATAATTGATCAAATTAATTTAATCAAACCAATTACTCACTTAACATAACCAATTTATCAATCCATTCCATAAACCATAACAACACACACTGTGACTATAAAATCACACATTAATAAATTTAATTCTTGTACAAATCATTCAGAAAAGTAAGTTTGGAAGTCACTTACCGATTTTTCTGTAATTTTTGGCCCTTTTTATCGTCGTCGGAGGCTTGCCGGAGGCGCTGAGACCATTAAAAGAAAGCTCGCCACGTTGAGGTTGTTGTTCCGGTGGTCACGCGCTGAGAACGCCCTCCGTTTCGCCGGAATCGCCGTTGGTAGTTTCAGCTCTTCCTAACGCCGATCCCCTCTTCGCCGGCGAGTGAGGATGGTCCGTGGACACCAAAATGCTCGCCTGGCCACCGTGAGTCCAGTCGCACCACTCGTGTCGCTAATCGTCGCCAAATCTCGCCGAAAAATGCTGAGGAAGGTTGAGGTCTTCTCTCGCTTCCCTGGAATGACGCCCCGGTGAATCGGAGGAGAACGCTACGGGAACGGTGCGGCTGCGTGCGTTGGTCCGATCGCCACCCCAGTCGCCGACAGCCTTCCGCCACTCCCTCTCCCTCTCTCGGTCTCTCTCTTTCTTTCCCGATCTGCTCACCGTGTTCCCCTTTCTATTTTATTTTCTTCTCTTAATTCCTCCCTAATTCTAGACCCATAACTAAAATTATATGCTATAATTTATTTAGTTGTCCATTTACTGATTATTTCTTTGTTTAATATTTTTTTTTAACGTATCCAGCTATAATTAGAAACACTGAAAATTTTGGGGCGTTACATATAACATATAGGAGCTGCACTCACACTCTAACCCTTAATAAGCGCTTATCTATCCACTACTATGACTATCAGGCTCAATAAACAACTCAGCTATGCTCTAGTATTACTGTCATATATTAAAAAAATAATTCAAGTATAATCATGTCATTTCATGTATACATATACGCTGATCAATTCTGGAGACATATAAATTATATACAGATCCTATTATGTACATATAACTCATAATTAAATAACCCATAATAATACACATGCATAAGCAAAATCATGTACCATGTAGTAAAACCCATGTAAAAAAAATATGAAATTCATTTTCCAAAATAGAACAGGAAGGGCTCACTGTTGTGCTCGCGATAAGAAGTCGCGCTCGTGACGGTAGCCAAGGAATAACTGCGGAAGAGAGGGCAAGCATGAGTCGTGCATGGCTTCACGACTCGTGCTCCGGCCAGGCATTCAATGTCACGAGTCATATCCTTGTGCACGACTCGTGAGAGAGAATCTCTTCACAAAGAGGCGAGCAAAGCTAATCTTCATGACTCGTGAAGAACTTCACATGTCGTGAAAGTCTCACCTCATCCGAGTCACGCGTGCCTATTCTTCACGACTCCTGAAGAATTTCACGTGTCGTGCAATCTGCCAAACTCCCTCACCGAATCACGCTAGCCAACCTTCACGACTCGTGAAGAACTTCACGTGTTGTGCAAATTGTGAAACACCTCTGTCACTATAACGGAAGGAACGATTCTGTCGTGCTCGCAACAGAAGCATTTTTCTAAATCTCAAGCTTTTAAAATCAAATCCAAACTGACCCATAACCATTTCTCATGCCAAAATCATGTAAAACTTACCCAGTGCTTTCAAAACATGCTTATAACAACAACAACTCAAATTACACAATAATTATACACATCAAAATAACATATACGGAGATTTCAATGGCTCATCAAAAACCCAGAAATGCATCTTATATTCATGTACTTTCATTCAAAATTGAGATGCAAGGAATTATAACTCTATCATCTCAAATCATTTTCACAAATCCAGCAAACATATACATTTACATGTATCAAAACATACAAATTCCAGCATTATCATACTCAATAATTGATCCGAACTGAGAAGGGAAAAAACACTCTCAAACCATAAACAAACTCCCAAACAAACATAGTCACACACAAAGCTCCCAAACCTGGAAATGGAGCTCAAACACTATCTTCAAGATTAGATCTTTTCCTTTCCTTTACTCTTTCTTCTCTCTTCAGATTCTTGCATAAAATCCAACCAAAACAAAACCCAATTAACCCATGCACAAACTTTAAACCCAATCAAACCCGTGAAGAAGAAGAGGAAGAAGAAGATGAAGCAACCTTATATAAAATTCCAGCTACTTACCTCTTGGATAACTCTTAATCTCAAAACCCTAGCTCAAATCTTGAAGAATAACACAGGAAGGAGTAGAGAGTAGAAAACTTGACAAATGAGAGAGTGAGAGAACGAAAAGAGCAAGAAGGAGGAGGAAGAGATGGCTTCAACGGGAAGCCAATACTTCCTGCCCTTTTCTCTCTCTCTTTGTTTTAAATCTCATTTAATGCTCTCACCAACCATCCACATGTCAGCAATCCTATGTTCCACTTGTCCCTCTCTCATTGGACCCCTTACAAAACTTCTTTGACTTTCTTTCTTTTCTTTGGTCCTTAATTAATCCCCAAATCACTTACACAATGACCAAATTACCCTTAAATGTCCAATTAAACATGTAATTTCAACTAGGCCATTTTTGGTATGTTACACATACTCACATTAAGTCATTAAGGAACTATTTACACTCTTCAGAAGTGTTGTGCTCTCGACCTAGATCGTGCCCACGATAGGACTGGTAATTAGCTTCTGTCGCCATCGTGACACGAATCGCGGCCACAAAAGAACCCAGCTCTCGCCTTTGTCGGCTCGTG
This sequence comes from Excoecaria cochinchinensis, assembly GCA_947683425.1. Taxonomy (NCBI): domain Eukaryota; kingdom Viridiplantae; phylum Streptophyta; class Magnoliopsida; order Malpighiales; family Euphorbiaceae; genus Excoecaria; species Excoecaria cochinchinensis. The sequence goes on from CANTUQ010000110.1 coordinate 4,789,036, forward strand.
CACCTACTCGCGCACGCGACAGAAGCCAAACTATCAAATTCATGCCCAATGGAGCTTTCTATCGTGCTTTCGACCCTTGTCGTGCTCGCGATATAACAAAGTTTGCCATACAACTCCAACACACGCACAACTTGTTCATGAAATTTTGCCCAATTTACTTATACCTCAAAATCTCACATTACCATATCTTTAGTCTCATAACATTCTACTCAAACACATTTATTCAAGTCAATTTTATGATATTACATTTTAAATTATGTTAAGACCTTTTTCTTACAAAACACAACTAATAGAACATAACTTTGTCAAAATTTCTTTTTACTAGCTTAATTGATTTCATAACACTTCCCAATTATGCACACATAGCCCGGCATGCTAATTTTCCCAACCAATAACAATGTCCAACACTATAGTGCTATTACAAGGCAACACAAAACAGGGTATCCACTATTCTACACATTAAGCTTATCAATAACTAACCCATTCAACTCAATTCAATACTCACATATAAAGTCACATTGTCCATTCAATTTCAACATAAAGATTCAATCAAACACTATCATATCACATAATTTATAACTATTCATTACAAAATAATATTTCCCAAACCTCTCAATCCTTTGCTCCTTAGAAATTCACTTAGCTCTTATATCATCCTATTTCTCTTTCCCCTTGCTTTTACTTGTTTCCTTAACTACAAATTCAAGTCCAATTTCCATAATTGGATACAATGATCAATACCAATTTATCATAATTCAATCACAAGAAAGGAGTAGAAGAAGGTGAGGAACCAAGTACTAAACCACTTACCTTTAATTCTAACACTTAATATGCAATTCTGAACTACTCAATCTCACGACAGAATTTTATGTACTCCAACCATCAAAAGAGAAGAAATCAAAGAGATATTGAAGATGATCAGCCGAAGAAAGAGTATTGTAGTCATCTGAACTTTCTCTCTCATAAAACCTCTATATATTGCATGCAGAATATGAGGTGACACTCCCACACAAGGACACCCGAATTCCACCCATTTTCCATTTAAACACCATTAGCAAAAATCTGTCTTATTAACACTAATTAACCTTCATTAACCTTAATCTCACACACTTACAAATTAGTCACTTAAACTTATTTTATACATGCAATTAAGTCCACTTTTCGTTACTTTTAGATCAAAAGTTAACAAATGCAATTCAAACTCCTCCCAATTACCCTAATAAGATCAATTAGCTATTAGGGTATAATTCGGGCCATTACAACTCTCCCCTCCTAAAAAAAATTTTGTCCGAGAAATTCATACTTAAATCAAATAGCTGAGGATACTGCTCTGGCATAGCTGCTTCAGGTTCCCAAGTCGCTTCTTCGATTCCATGATGTTGCCTAAAAAGACTGCTAAACGCCCCTGACTAGTGTTGCCTAAACTTACCTCTAAACCTCATTTTTAGCCAAAACTTCCTTCTTAACAAATGTTACCTAAGATGTTAACGTTCGAATGCAACAAATTACAGGTAAAAAGGACATCTACAACTCCAGATATGATCTCAACAACCCATAATGTTCAAACAACCCGACACAAATAGAGACACTACGGTTTTATCCAAAGTTCAGGGTCTTAGAGCAAGAATTGGCCCAAGGCTATTTCTATGACTTTTAAAGGAATAGAAGGCATGGTTCTAATGGATCAACAATCACACAATGTGGATGTCTACAACTCTACTTATGATAAAAACAATACACGGAGGTCAAATAAAAACGGAATAGAATTGCCAAGACTCATGCATTTCAAAGCCAACCCTCATATACATTCATCTCAATCAATAACATGGATTACTAACACATGTAAATAAATTAAACCATGCATATACACATACCAAGTCACTCAAAATTCCAGAAATCAAACTCTACTCACACACATACTTGATCCAGGAAAGAGAAAAGAGCAGAGACAAAATCCCAAACTTCCAATCCAAAATAACCCAATCACAACCACAAATAAAGCTCCCAAACCTCTTTGAAGCATAACCCAGCTGATCTTCACTCTTCAATCTTCTCTTTGTCTTTACACTTCTTCTTTCCACCACAAACTTGCACAACAAAACCAACAAAATCTCTTAATCCAAGAACATAACCTTTAAAAACCCAATCCAACCCGTAAAAGGAGAAGAAGGAGAAAACCTAAAGCAAAAACAGCCACTTACCTCTTAGAATCCTTCACAACACAAACCCTAGCTTAATGCTTGAGGAAAACCCATATGCAAAGAAAGAGAGAGAGCAGAAAATAGAAAAGAAATGAGAAAGAAGAACCAAAGAAGAGAGGAGAACGGGAAAGGCAAGGCAAAAATCTGCCCTTTTCTCTCTCTCTTCTATTTCCCTTTTTCCTCTTTCTTTTCATTTAATGCACACACCTACCAAGTCCACATGGCAGCCTCCTAATGGACCAAAAAAACCCACTTTGACTTATTCCTCCTTGCACCATACACAATACACACACTAACACCTCTTACAATAATATCTTCAAGGCACCAAACTTAAGTCACACCCTAACATTTCCTTATAAACCACTTATCTTCCAAGGCACCATACCTCCCAACCCACACTATAAAACCTCTTAACCCACTTATATCCTACTTCCATACACTACAAGCACACTCTAACATTTCTCTTCTTAACATACTTAATTAATTACTTTGCAATTAAATCCTTATTATCCAATCCTCCTCATGCACAAATTACTGAAATACCCTTAAATTCCTGACTTAGCGTGCAAATTCCGACCAGGCCTATTTTGGGTTGTTATAATAGTGGATAGATAAGTATGCTTATAAAGGGCTAGAGTGCAGCTGTTAGGGTTGGCCTTAATTGTGCCCAGAGTTCAGAATACCTCGTGTATTCCATAGAGTTTGAGTTAATTCTCCACGTGTAAGATACTGTAAACAGTATCTAGAGTTACCCGTATCCACCATGAAAGGAATTCAGGCTTATTAATGTAGTGTAGTGAACTTGAGACGATTAAAAAGTATTGCTCTGAATAAATGTCATAGCACTTGAGAGTAATGTTTAAATACATGAAAGCTCTATATACAAGTACATGATTGTATGTATGTGAACACATGGTGATTGCTATATTTGATTACATGCCCTGTACAAGTGTGTGAAAGTTATATGTATGAGATATTTGATTGTGTTATATAAAATGTGTTATTTATGTGTGACTTCGGAAAGAAGTCCTTTGTATTATTTTCATCCCCACTGAGCGATATCGCTTAGCACGGATGTTTGTTTCCGTGTAAGTTTACAGGTTTGGATCAGAGAACGTGCATCTGCAGGTCAAGGCCACTAGGAAGTTTTGCTATATTTTTTTTTTGTAAAAGTTAGAGATAGAGTTGGTGATGTTTTGAGTAACATCATTATGTAATAAAAGTAAAAGAATCACATGTAAATGTATATGTAAAGTTAAATGGAAACATATTTTAATATGAATATGTAAAAAGATAAATATGTATGTATATATGTAGTTAATATGAATTGCATGTTGGGCCTTAGTGTAGTATTATTTTGTTATTCTTAAATGGATGTGTGTAATGCTATCACTTCCGCTAGTGTATGTATATGTATATGTATATGTATACGTATGTGTCCGCATGGCACCCCGATATCCTTCCAGGGGGTATGGGGGTGTTACAACAGGACCACTGTCAGAACTTCAACATGAGCTACTCCCTTCTCTTTGGTTTATGGGACGGAAGCAGTTTTACCAGTGAAAATTGAGCTCCAATTATTAAGGGTGATATTGAAGGCCAAGTTACCAGAAGCAGGATGGGCGCAACAACGGTTGCTACAGTTGAACTTATTAGATGAGGATAGGATGCGGGCCTATTACCACAATCAGATTTACCAGAAGAGATTAGCCCGATCATTTGGGAAGAAAGTCAGAAAGCACCCCCTAAAAGAAGGGGATTTAGTCTTCAAGCAAATGAGGCCAGGGGTTTCAGACTTCTGAGGTAAATTCAGACCAACTTGGAAGGACCTTTCCAAGTTTGATAGCTCCGCCACCGCCACCTTAGCTAGGGATAGAGCGGAGCCAGATGAGCACGGAGGCCCTAGTCCAGGCCATACATGAGAGGCTGATGGCCATGGAGCAGCGTATGGATGGGAGGCTACAGGCCATGCATGAGAGGCTGATGGCCGTGGAGCAGCGTATGGATGGGAGGCTACAGGCCATGCATGAGAGGCTGATGGCTATGGAGCAGCATATGGATGAGAGGCTGATTGCGGCGTTCTGACGAGAGGCTAATTTCCATGGAGTTGCGTATCAAGGGGAGGCTACCATGGATGGGAGATTGCAGTGCATTGAGCGGCTAATGGAGGAAATGGTCAAGGGGTCAGCATAAGGCATGTCTTAGTGAAGCCTCTGCAAGAGGGTGTGGACACCAAATTTATAGGCATGACCGGTCAAATTATAGACCACTAACTATGATCCGTTTGACTGCTTTTCAAGTAGACCGCCTATTGTGATCTCTACTTTAGTTCATTTTTTTTCTTATGGAAAACAGATACTTTATGTATAGATGATCCTTTATTATCTCTATTTCTTTATTCCTTTGGCACGCTTTTGACTTAATTTTGCAAGGAACATTAGACAATGAAAATTCGATGAAAAAGCACAACTAGACATTCAGGGAGACCCTCTGCCATGATTTGTAGATTTGTTTATTTTGTACAAAATAGATACATTTTGTATGATGATGATCATTTGCTTCCTTTATGTATTTATTCTCTTTTGGCGCACTTTAGGCATGGCAAAGATAAAAATAATATATTGAGATAACAAAACAATAAACGACAAAATGATAAGATGAGATAACAACAATTGAACCTTCGTGAAAGGTAAATGGTCAAAATAACTGTCATGATAGATTGATTTAATGGAGTTTGGGTTATTCAGGGGACAGCTAAGACCATGCTATAAAATAATTACTGCATTGGTAAGTCTGGAGTAGACTCAACATATTGCCGTTTGAGGATGGCACCCACACTTTGTAAGCCCGGAGAAGACTCGGGGCAACACAAAAAGAAGGCAATCGCTCCACAGCCTAGATGGTGACTTGAAAAGACGATAGCCCCTTCATAGCAGTAGGAGGGTTGTCGACATAACTTAACCGTGGTTTCACACGTTGACAAGCTGACATTCATCAATCACGCTGCTCAACCGTGGTTTCACACGTCGACAAGCTGATGTTCATCAATCACATTACTCAACAGTGGTTTCACACGTCGACAAGCTGACATTTATCAATCATGCTATTCAACCATGGTTTCATACGTCGATAAGCTAACGTTCATCAATTACGCTACTCAACCGTGGTTTCACACGTTAACAAGCTAACACTCATTAATCATGCTGCTTAACAGTAGTTTAACACGTCGATAAGCTAACATTTATCAATCTCGTAACTCAACTATGGTTTCACACGTCGATAAGCTGACATTGATAAATTACACATCTCAATCGTGGTTTCACATGTCGAAAAAATGATGTTTATCAATCACGCACCCAACCGTAGTTTCACACATCGATAAGCCGATATTTATCAATCACGCAACTCGACCGTAGTTTCATACACTGAGAGCTAGCGAAAACTAACCACACCATGATCATAGACAATAGTGCAGTAGGAAGGTCGCCGCCTCAAGTACCCTCTTCTTTCCTTTTTTTTCTAAATTTTGGTTCACCTAGGCACCTGCGTGCTAGTTTTCGAAAAATTGGGGGCAACTGTAGATACCGGGTCCTGAGGTGGTCAAAGATCAGGATTACCCAATGATGAAAATGATACTTGTTCATAGGCAAAAAGGTTGGAACTGATATTTTCCTTCTCGAAACCCTTCTTTTTAAATAAAAAAACTATTTTGGGGTTTTTGGGGGCCTGCTGCTGCGCAGTACGCGTGGGGTGCAGTGCCTGCTGGTAGTGCATGAGAGGCACAGCGCCTGCATAAAGGCTCATGAGGCACCGCGCGCAAGGCCTCGCCTCGTGCAGCATGCGGCCTCCTGCGCGAGGTCGCACCTTGGACATGCGGAGTGCGCCTGCACCTCGGCGCACAAGGTGTGGCTACCTACTCGCAGGAAGCCTCCCACCTGTCCTTTTCCCACCTGTGAAAATCTAATTTTTGACAGATTTTGGGATTGTCAAAAAAGATTTTCTTTCAGATTGCAGGGTTTTTTGGGGAAGAGGAATAAAAAGGGGCTTTTGCCCTTTCCCCTTTTGAGAAGAAGAGGGAAAATAAAGGGGAAGAGGAAACTTTTATGAAAAGGGGAGGAGAGGGAGAGCTTGAAGGGAGAAGAAAAACGAGAGAGTGATCTAAAAAAAAATCTTTCAAAAAGTGAAGTTTCTTTCTTTGATTTTCTGGAACCCAGAAAAATATTTTGAGTTTGAGCTTAACTTGAGATAGGGAAATCAATTCCCTTACCTTGGGTTTATTATCAAACAAACATCAAATATCATTTGGCTTTGTTTTTTCTTTGAGTCTTTGAGTTATTTTGAATCTGTTTTGAACCTTGACAAGGGGAGTTGGGTTAAAACGTCTTGCTTCCAATATCATCAAATCTGAGGGTAAAGATTCTTGGATCATTTTTCCATTATCTCATTTTATTTCAGTCCATTTTATTTTTCACGATATTGATTAATGCATGAATAATGCCTTGATGAATGAATGCTTATTTTTCTGGGTTTGAAATAAATTATCTTAATATGCCTTTTTTTGTGACGATCTTCTTCCTTTTATATGTCTAAATAATATTATTTTCTATTACATGCCTATTCACCTTCTTTTTGTTGGTCTATTTAATTTCATTGCGTTTATTATTATTGTTAATGTTATTATCCCTACTGTTAATGTTATTTTTTGTGTAATTGTTATCATTATTATTATTATTATTATTATTATTATTATTATTATTATTATTATTATTATTATTATTATTATTGTTGTTGTTGTTGTTGTTGTTATTAATATTGTTATTATTATTATTATTATTATTATTATTATTATTATTATTATTATTATTATTATTATTATTATTATTATTATTATTATTATTATACTTTTGTGTAGATAACTTTGCATGATTCATTAAATCTTTTTGCATGTGTATGATTTGTACTTTAAATTAACATGTCTAAATTAAACCATTTTATTTCCTACATGTATATTAAACATCTTGTGTATTTTGTCTTGCCTTTATGTTTATATGGTTAATTTTATAATTATTACTAACCTTTTTTATTGTTGTTCTTTCTTGTTTGGGGTTAAAATGTGATCTTGTTTGCGTGAGCACTTTCTTGACCAAGTTGAAGGCTCACGACGCATAGGAGACTGCACTGCTTGGGTGAGACCTTACCAACCCTTTATTCGTGTGATTGTGTTTTTTATAAATAAAGTTTTTTTTTTTATTTTATACGCGTGTAAGATAAAAAATCACAAAAATATTTCAATGACTAAATTGGGATTTTATTAATAAATTAGGACCAATGTCCTTGATTTTAGCCAATGAATGTAAAAATACCACGAATTAAAACAAAGAGTTAAATTTTCTCAAAATGGGAGCAATTCGCCCTAGTTTTTTTTTAAGCCAATAGCCGAAACAACTCTTCGATCCCCTGTTAAGTGAGCATGAAAGAACTAATGTTCTTAAACCAAATAAATGTCCCGATTTATGCATGTCATTCCTCTTGATTGATTTTGCTTGATTGTTTAATTTTTTGTCATATATATCTTATGGGCCCTTATAATTAATTTTTTTGGGCGTAATTTTATTTAGCTTCTCTTTTCATTTGGGGATTGTATTTGTCCCAATTTCCAGTTTGTAAAGATGTGTTTTGCGTGTTTAACGCTTTATTTATCGCTTTTCTTTATAACTTTCATTTAACGCTTTCTTGATGCTTGAATTACATGTTTAAATAAATTATACTAATCGTGTGAGATGAGAGATGGAATTTCATAATCTAAAAACTCATTTATAATTAAACAAGGCATAAATAAGAGTGGAGTTCCGAACCACTCTCTGGTTTAGACCATAGAGGTTAGATGACCTTTCCCAATTTCTTGTAAATTGGGTGGCAATTGCAAAATATCTCAAAGGTGCCTAAAGGTTTCATGAGGCTAGATGAACTTCCCCAATGTTCTATTCGGTGGGGATTCCAAAATGTCTCCTATTATCCAAGTTCAAATGACGCGAACCAATCCTTCAAGCCCAAAAAAGGGGCTATCGTTTAGCGCGCACAAAACCCCTGTCCAATAACTCTTACAACTGAGCTTTCAATTCTTTCAACTCAGTATGAGCCATTCAATAGGGTGCCTTAGACACAAGCACTGTACCTAGCACAATGTCAATAGACAACTCCACTTCCTTTATTGGTGGTAAACTAGCCAACTCTTCTAGGAACACATCAGCAAATTCCCTCACTACTAGTATATCCTGAATTATCACTTGCTCTCTTTTTGAATCTACCACAAGGGCTAAGAATGCCTCACATCCTTTCCTCAAACAACGGTAAGCTTGCATTGTAGACTCCACATTGACTAAGGGATTAAAACATACACACCTCACAGTCACTTCGAATGTAACATCCCAAAAAGGGGCCTAGTAGGAATTGCATGATTAATTGAGTAATTAAGGGTATAATTATATTTGGATAAGTATAAGGGTAATGTAATTAAGGATCAATTAATAAAAGCTAAAGTATTTAATGGAAGAATTATTTTAGTGATTAAAAGGTAATTATCATAGACTAAAGAGAAATAAGGCATGGATTTAATAAGATTGACCAATAGGGAATTAACACCTAAGCTAGGTGGTTGGAGGTATTAAATGAAAAGAGAAAATAAAGGCTTAAGGAGAGAGGGAAATTCAGATTCTTCCCTTATTTTTCGTTCTTTTTTCTGCATTTCCTGTTTCCCTTTTCTTTTCTTCATTTCTTGCTTCTTCTTTCCTCTTGTTGGTTGATTTTCTAAGAGTTTGAGTTGTAATTGAAGAGATATAAGTTTGGGGTCTGAAGAGGTAAGCTGGATGATGGATTTTCTTCTCTTTCTTCTTTTATGTTTTAGTTAAGATTTTGAGTTTGTGAGTTTTTGATTCAAGTGGTTTGGTTGGTTTGATTGCAAGAATCTAGTGATAAAAGGAAGAGCAAGGGTAAAGAGAAGGTGGGATCTTGAAGAGGATTGCTTTAGAGCTGCAATTTTGAGGTTTGGGATTCTTAATTTTGTTTATGTTTATATGCTTTGGAATTATTGTGGCATGTTAGTGTTAGAATGAGTTATGGGTTTTTGCTAAATTGGGGTTTGGTTGATTGATTATATGCATATGTTGAGTTGTTTTGGATTTTGAAGTGTGTGTGTTATTGGTGTGGTTTTGGGTTGTTCTTGAACACCTAAAATAGATCTGAATTTCGTGTGTTTTGGGTAGCACATGGCGGTATGGATTTCCTGACCGCCATGTGATCGTGCCAAAAGCATTGAAATTTATTGGTCCGTGGCTTCACACGGCGGTAAGGATAATCCTGACTGCCGTGTAAAGTGCTTCTAGACAGTGGTTTTGTAGCTAATCATTTTACACGGCGGTAAGACTATGTCTTACCACCATGTAAAATGATTCTAGATATTGGAATTGTGTAGTGTCGGTTTACACGGCGATAAGGATTTTCCTGACCGCCGTGTAAAGTGATTATTCCTGGTTGGTTTGTGTGTAGTGTCATTCACACGGCGGTAAGATTTTTTCTTACCACCATGTGTGTAACACCCCGTTACCCACCCTAGTAATTTTGAGCTATGTTGGTATGTGTATTTTTGCATGTGTTAATTTAATTTTGGAGTCAATTGCATGATGAAATAAGTTATTAGGGTGTATTTGCATGTTTTGTATGTGAGTGTGAGTTTTGCTTGGGTGTCTTGAGGAAGAGAAGATCTATTGTGTGAATTGTCAAGACACACCACAAGATGGTGACAAGTGGAAGAAAGAGAAAGTGAAGTGGAGTTGACTTGATCTTAAGAGAATAAGGGAGAGAGAAGAACAAGAGCAGCTTCCCTGTTTGCTTTCCTCTCCTATTTTCTTTCTTGACTTCAAACCCTTCTTCTTCTTCTCTTTCTTGCTTCTCCTTCTCCTCTTTTGCTATTAGTTGTGGTGGGTATTGACAATTCAAGTGCTAGTAAGTATGTGCTTCTTCTTCCTCCTCCTTTTCTTTTCCTATCTTTTCCTTTAGTTGAGTGGGTATGATTATTTGAGTTAAATCTTTTGTGTGTTTTGGGTTTTATGGTTCAAAGGTTCCTCCTAGAGATCCCAAGGGTAAAGAAGTTGTTGCAGGGAGTTCAGCCCCTTGATTTCTGGAGCTAAGGAGCCTAAGGTTTGGGAATGTTTGCATTTGTGTATTTTTCTTTGATTTGTGAAATTATGATTGTTTGTTAGAAATTACATATGTAAATGTAGTTGATCATGTACTTAAGGGTATTATGAGTTGTATTGTTGAAGTGTTTTGGTTATTTGGTGGTAAGGTGAAGTTGGGTGTGATTTTAGGTTTGCTCTCGCTTGAATTTCTGGGTTTTGTATGATCCACACGGCGGTATGAAAAGGGCATACCACCGTGTGATCGTATTCTATGTGTGAGTTTGCTTGTCCGTGATTTTACACGGCAATAAGACATCATCATACCGCCGTGTAAAGTCATTCTGTTTTGAAGGAGTTTTGTTGTGCATCATACCGCCGTGTAAATGCATTCTGTTTCTTGGGAGCTTTGGCTCGGCAGGCCACACAGCGGTATGGTTTCTCCTTACCATAGTGTGGAATGTCTTACACGGCAGTAAGGATTTGTCGTATTGTCGTGTAAAAACTCTCTGTTTTGAGAAATAGAACTTTTTATTTCTGTATATTTTCATCCCTTTTGAATTTGTTTTTGCTTTCAATCTTTACTTAGTGACATCTCATCTAGTAAATGGTATTGAATTGTAAATTGCTTCATCAGATCTGTTGATGTTATATTTTGATTATGGAATGTGTTATACATAGCTTGTAAGTGTCAAATTAGTGGATAATTAGGCATGCCTAAAGAGTTTTATTAGCTGCAGCCCCAATGTGTTTTGGACCCTGATCGGGTCCCCGTTTTGGTCCTCGCGATCCTTAATGTGTTCGAATCTTGTTTAAGATCTCCAATGTGAAAATGTTTTGGATGAAAACAAAGAAATGGCTTTTGACCGTACCCACAGGTACTAATGTGTTCACTCGCTATCCGCTATTATGAGTTTGCAGGAGTTTATATGATTCCTATTTATTATGGAATTGATTGGTTTAATAAGTCATATATATATATATATATATATGTTGTGAACTTTCACTTAATGCTATACATGATGTATATTATTATGCTTTCGGTATATTATGATTGCTTGTAGCATGTGCATGTGTTTGCTTTGACGACCATTGTGAATGGCCGTCCATATTTGCGTTTTTCCCACTAAGCATTATCGCTTAGCACGGGTGTTTCATTCGTGTAGGTGCGGAAGTAGTGGAGTTTTTGGGAGTGTCTCCGTAGGCCAGACCAACACAGTAGGAGTGCAGATTTGGGAATAATAGCTTTTATTTTTGTATATCTTTTGTAATCTTTTGGATATTATTTTGTATCTTTCTCATTGTTCTCCTTCAATTATGTAATTTTGGGAAACTTGTAATTATTGTAAAGGCAGCCTGATATTGGCATATTTTTGTAATGAACCCTTTTGTTATCAATAAAAGAATGATGAGATTTATGTTTTTCGCGTTCCTTCGCTTTTTATTATTTAGTTATTTGTTTAATTGTATTTATGCTTAGTTATGGTTTGTTTTCGTGACACCCTTATCCATACGGGCGTTCACTCCCTCCGCGAATGAGCTCCCTTATGTATGGGTATGGGGTGTTACAGTGTGAATGTCACACGGCGGTATGGCTTAGCCTGACTGCCATGTAAAGGTGATCTGTATGCATGATAATGTGTAATTTATGTATAACGTTCTTTAAATATGTTATATGTAAAGCCTAAATAAGAAATTGAATTTGTTGTATGTATATCTTGATTTGAGTTATTTATTGCTAAGTTGTTTTAAATTCTGTTCATAGACCTAGTGTTATAAGTTGGAGCCTGAATGGTCATAGTAGTGGATAGATAAGTATGCTTATAAAGGGCTAGTGATTGTAGCTGCTACTGTTTGACCCTGTTTGGGTCTAGTGTTTGATACCTTCGAGTATCTCAAAGTTTTAAAATATTTTGAGGCTTCGGTCTGTAGTGTTTGATACAGCTCGCAGTATCTAGTGTTCTCATACCCTCCACCCATGTAAATTCAGGCTAGTGTACTATGGGTATTATGGAGCTTGGCATATCGATATATGTGTATGTACACGAAATTTTTAATAGTAGTGGTCTGCCCTTGTTCGTAATCTCTGATAATGGTTTTGATGTAGTGAATACGTTTTTATGTTGGTACTTGATTGGTTATCGGAGTGATTATGGTATATTATGCATATGAACTTCTCATGCTCATATTATGTGTTTTTGTGAAGAATGTTTTTATATGTATATGTTTCTATTCCTCCCCACTAAGTGTTTTCCCTGTGTAGGTGGCAGGTTCATTCTCAGAGTCGGGCATCTGCAAGTCGGCCACTAGAAGTTAAAGTGATTTTCTTTTTGTTGTGATCTAGCATTTTGTATAGTCAGTATCAGCTTTGTATATAAATTTTTGTATTAGATATTGTAATTATTGTATAAAGATATTTTTGTATTATAACAATTATTTTATTATTTGATCTTATTGTTTTATTGTATTTATTGCTTCCGTTATTGTCTTAGTTTGTATATATGTAGGTTTGTTTGTGTGTGTGGCGCTCCCATATCCTTCCATAGGGGTACTGGGGTGTTACATTGAACCCCTTTACATTACTAAGTACAACCGTTTTCTTCCTACAGTCAACTACAGCTCGATGCTTACTCAGCTAATCCATACCTATAATTAAATCAAACTCATAAAAAGGCAACTCAATTAAATCTATAGGAAACACATGACCTTGGACCATTAAAGGGCAATTTCTATGCACTTTGTTCACATTCACACTATTCCCCAATGGGTTAGTTACACTTATGTCATAATTCAAACAATCAGCAGCAGACGTCTCATCACATAGTTTTTTAGAACACACATAAAAATGCGTAGATCTAGGGTCAATCAATGCAAACATTTCTCTATTATAGAGTAAAAATGTACCTACAATGACCTCTGGCGCATCCTGCTCCTCTCGAGCCTTCATCACACATGCCCTCATTAGTCCTGTTGGAGGTCTATCCACTGATTCTGACACTATTCCACCTCTGGACTGGCCACCTCTGCCACGTCCTCTTCCTCTTCCCCTATTAATTGGAGGTAAATTAGACCCACCTCAACTAGTCTCTTGTTGGTTCTCAACCACTTCTATGCCTTTGGACAATTAGCTAGAAAATGTTCAGTGCTTCCACATCTGAAACAAGCACCAGTCAACTTCCAGCATTCACCTCTGTGTCGCTTATAACAATGTGGACATTTAGGCATTTCACTTCGGTTACTAGTTGCACCCCTGCCAATACCAGATATAAAATATGACCCTTGTTTCCTACCTCTGGTAGCTGGACTATTAACTGACTCTGCTGGGGGAGCCACGTGGGAATCCCTTGATCTCTTGCCTGAATGTGACGCATCTCGATTCGGATTCCTTCTTTGCATTCTCTCTTTCTGAATCTCCAATGACCTTTCAGCTCTCATAGCTGCTTGTACTATCTGGTAGCAACTAACAGTCTGAGATGTAATTTCTCTCTTTTTTAGGGAGTATCTAGTGGACTTGGTAGGGAACCCAGGTTGTTTATGTGAACCCGACTCCTTGCTCAATGGTCATTCTTCAATCTCAATTTCTTCACCATTGTGCATTCCCTGTATAAAATCAGCTGAACCTACCATTGATTTTAGGTCATTGGCCAAATAGTACTTCTCAGACTGTCAATCACTCAATCTTGTATTTGATGATGCTTCAACAGGTAAGGCTTAATAATTCATGTGCATAAACATTGCAAATTTTATTGCTCTGACTTATCTCTATATAATATTTTATTTACCTTTAGATAAAACCTTTGTTTTATGAGATGCTTTGTATCAGCAACTGCTCATTTTATCTATTTTTGTGGAGAAGTTTGAATTAACTGTCCAAATTGATTAGTTGTGTGGGTATTCTTTAGTTGGAGTCTAGTAAGTGAAACATGGTTTCACCTCATACTTTCTCACAAGGATTTGTTTGTCATTCGTTACTTTTAAAGATATCTCAGAATATTTGGTTGCTTCAAGTCAAGGAGTAAAAGTTCATGACTTCACTAAACAAAGACATAATATAACACATTGAACTAGCTAAGGGATTTCAATGTATTTACTCTCTTGCATGTAGATATATGATGGCTTAATAAGATTATATCAGATTTGCTGCAGAGTGCGAGTTACCTTTTTATTTGCATGATTTAGAGTATCTTTTTGGGTTACATACGGTTCTCTATCCTCTTGCAGAAGCTTTTATTGATACTATTATATCAAATGGAAATAAGAGGGCTATCTGATTATTTGGTGATAAATAGTAACCAATTATTTGGTGGTGTTCAAGTTGATAGGGAAATGCAGTTTAATTAGCTGTCACTTTTTTGGCCTTAATAATTTGATTATTTACTGAATGATATCTGTCGAATTTATTAGATCTATGTTTAGATTTGGCTGAATTGATTATTTACTGAATGATATCTGTAAGTTAATCTCTTCTTAATAAAACTAATGCATACCCAGTAAATACATGTCTTGCTTTAAATCTATGTACTAAAGAATTTACTTTGATGCAAGTTTAATGTGCATACTGATTTTTAATGTTATCCACTTACTGATGTCGACTTTTAATGTTATTCGCTTACTGATATCGATAACAATTGTGCCCAATACAATAAATAAAAGCTGTAAGGTAAATGCAAAACATAAATTTAAAAACTCAATTGACAAAGGCCTATGTTTTCTTTTCTAGTTTCTTTGTGATCTTGATGATGAAAAGTATGTTACTACTGTTTATGATGAAATGAATATTGCCAAGCTTGTTTTAACAAGTGTTTTTTAAATTATGTTTACCATCATCAGGAAATTTTTTGACAAAGTATCCTGCATAAAAGATTCTCTGTATGTCTAATTTCTTCACATTCCCACGCTTTACTCCACAAGTTCCTTTCTGTTTGTTGTGTTTGAAATGCAGTTTGTATTATGAACTGAATGGGTGTTAATCCATGATAGGTTACTGGGCATAGTGTGGCAGTCCAGTTGAACATCATTCGTTGCATGGTTTTAGCAAATGCCTAGCTCCGGGATTAGCTTCAGTCCAAAGGTGCAAATTTGCCCTTAATATTTGAAAAAAGTGTAGTTTTACTCATAATATTTAAATTAGTGCAAATTTGTCCTTAATATTTATTATTATCTTAAATTATTTATAGCTGATAGTTTTGATGTATTAATATTGTACCTTTGTATTTTGTATAATTGAATTGAGTATTAAAAGTGGATGATGTAAGTATATTATAATATATGGTGTGTGTGAGATTGGACCTAAATTGGAGGATGGGAAAACTTGTGTTGGAGTTTGAATTGAAGAGGGGTGAATGAATATATGATTATTTGAAGTGTAAAGATTTTATTGTTTATAGGGGGATAGGAAATATTATAGAGGAAATTCTGTTTTATTTCGGTAGAATTAAGTGACATATTTGTATTTTGATTGAATGAATAGTAAAACTAAATAGCTATAGGGCAGATGGGTATAGTGAAAGGATAAAAAAAAACTAATTACCCGAATTTAGCAACAATTTTAAGAGTAGTTTAAGACAATCAAGTAATCATGCAGTATCGTTGGAACCGTAGTGTGAGTATAGACTAAGGGTGTTACATGATTGAGTTTTTTTATCTAATATATGATTTTTTTTTGTAGGAATAGGATGCAAATTTTGAAGTTTCAACTGAATTTATTTTTGGATTAGCATTAGATAGTATGTTTTTATTTAATTAACCTTTTATTTGAATAAATACATTATATTAGATTTTCTTTAGAAATTTAATTGATTGTATAACATTAAATTTAAAATGTGCCATTTTTAATACAACACATATTGACAAGTATATTTGTCATAATTTGTCAACTTTTTAGTTCATAAATGACGATATAATGTTTACAATTACGATATTAATATTGTAATAAAAAAATATAATTTAATGACAATAAAAAATTGTCACTAAAATTATTTTTTGTGACAATTATTTTTTTCCGTATTTATGTCACTAATTTGTAAAATAATATGACAATTTATATTCATCATTAATATACATTAATTTAAAGACGAAATTATTTTTCGTCACTTAAAGTATTAGATTTAATGATGATATCAAATATTTTATGACGAAAATTGTATTTATTTGTGACAATAATTACGTAACCAATACTTAATGGTTTTAACTAGAAGCAGAGTTTTGTCATTAAAAATGTTTAATTTCGAGACAAATTTTAAATTTGTCATAAAAAATGCCAATCTTTTGTGACGATAAATAATATAATGTGACGAAATTTAATTTTACTTGTGACATAATTTTTATCATGAAAAGTAAGAAATAAAAATGACGATAATTATTTTCGTCACAAAAAATATACTTACGGTAACAAATAACTAAATTGTCACGTAAACTTTTATGTTACTCACCTACCGTTATGTTCTCTGTGACGATAAAAATTAGTCACCTTATCTTTTCAGCGACGATAAATGAATTTTTCATGACAATTTTTTGCGTCATAAAATGTAGTGATTTAACGCGCATGTCAATCACATAATGAAAGCGGTAAACAAAGTAAATAAAAGTACAATAAATTGTAATAAAACTAGGGGCGGAATACAACCCCCATTATAAACAAAATATAAATCATACATAAAAAGGACTATTTATTAAGGATGAGGACATTGGTCCTCACATGCACTTTTAAAAAATGTGTTAAAGGTGATGATTTATTTAGGTGTAAAAAACTATGACATTGGTCCCATTCTATTAGAAAAAGTTCCAAGTTAATTTAATAGAAATATTTTTGTGATTTTCTTTTTAGCGTGCCTAAAAATAAACTTATTACAAATTACAGGATAAAATAAATAAACTCAAAATAATGAAAAACAATAAAAATGACAAATTAACTCCCAAATGGTATCTTCAAATCTCCATGGGCTCCCACTTGCCATTAAAAAAAACTCACACATAAAAAATGAGTATTGAAATAAAAAAAAAAACACAAATAAAAGTGATGTTAGTAACAAAAATAAATTTAAACACACAACAAAAAAAATTAAAATAAAACAAATAAAAATGCATCATGTATGACAAATCAATTAAATGACATAATAAAAATATGAAACTTATCATATTAACCATTCAACATGCATAAAAAAGCATAAAATAATAACAATAAAATTCAACATGCATGAAAACATAAAAATAATAATGATAAAATGCAACAAATTATAGCAATAAACAAGAATAATAAAAATAATAATAATGCTAGTAATAGTAGTAACAATAGATAACAACAACAATAATAATAATAATAATAATAATAATAATAATAATAATAATAATAATAATAATAATAATAGAAAGATGAATAATCAAACAAGCAAAAATAGCAAGAAATAAAATAAACAAAACATGTTAGACCATGTTAAATAATAATAATAATAATAATAATAACAACAACAATAACAAAAGATGAAGAATCAAATTAAATATGCAAGAATAAAATAAAATATACTAAGAACATCAAATTACATAACTAAACCACATAAACAATAAAAAAACTACAAAAGATTTAAAAATCTAAATGATGACTAATTAATTGTAAATAAAAATTAAATTAAAATTGAATTAACAATTGAGCCAAGAATTCTTACCCTCAAAATTTGATGTGATGAATGAAGGTAAGTGATTAATCTTCTTGTCTTGATTTGTAAAAATGATATTAGAAAAATAAAATATTGAAGAGAAATTTTATCTCAAGAACAAATAATTAATTTATTTGTCTCAAGGTAAAAATTGTTAAATAAAAAGGAAGAAAATTCCCAAGAACAAAAATTGTTCTTTTTGCCTTAAGAATTAACTTAGCAAAATCCTTTAGAAAATTGAGAGAATTTGCTCTTTAAGAGAAAGAAGAAGAGAATTTGCTCTTGAAGACAAAGAAGAAGAAAATATTTTTTTAAAGAAAATCCCCCCAATTCTCTTCGAAAAAAATGATTTTATACCTCCCCCAAAAAATCAGATTTTTAATGAAGAAATTCAATCAATTTAATTTCTATAACCACAAAAAACTGATGAATTTGAAGGGTTTTAGAATTCAAAAACTTTTTAAAATTAAATTTTACTAAAAAAATAAGAAAAACACTTATTTTTGTACCAAAAAAGCGAATAATCGACAAAACTGGGCGTTGGGCGCGCGTCAGGGGCGAGCGACGCCCATTGGCGCGCCCGACAGGCATCACCGCGTGCAGTGCATGCACTCCGCCTACACGCTGGGCGTTGCCGCACCCCGACACTCGCAAATTTTTTTTTTTCTTTTATAAATTTTGCTAAAACAGAATACTTCCAAAACTCACTTTTTTATCTTAAAATCATTTTTAAAACATTTTTTAAATATTTTTAAAATATATTTTTATTTATTTCTAATAAATCAAATTCGACAAGGAAATCATCATTTCCAACCTTCATTTTTGCCTAAAAACAGGTACACTTAATTTCATCATTGGGTAATCCTGATCATCATTTCCAACCTTCATTTCTGCCTGAAAACAGGCACACTTAATTTCGTTATTGGGTAATCCTGATCTAGGCTGTCTCAGGACCCGATTTCTACAACGGGTATCGCATCAGTACCCAAAGGTACAATAATCGCATCAGTATTCCTAGATATAGCACTTTCGCATTAGTACCCGAAGGTACAGTAAACATCAATAATTACAAGTATATTCACATAAGGGAATCCAATGTGGATTCATTTCGCATTGATGATTCCAGAGGAATCAGATACTTTTAACTGCAGCACTTAGACCCTATAGGCATACCTATCTATCAACTACTTGACCCACAGGCTCAAAAATTAGTCCAATTAATATTATTATATTATTATCATAAAAGCATTTCAATAAAATCAACACCACACTATGGCTCACTTCACAATTCATCATCATGGGCAATAAATTCACATATGCACATATATAAATATATTCATAGTATATTTATCTATAGTACATCACAATTTATAATGCTCATACTCAGATTCATTGTCATGCCAACATGTAAGTTTAATAAAAATAAATTAAGTCATTAAGGAACTATTTACACTCTTCAAAAGTGTCGCACTCATGACCTACATCGCGCCCACGATAGTATTGGGTTTTATCGGATTAATTCAACATTAACGCAGCGGAATAAAATTGAAACCCGAAATAGGATCCATGTATATTCAATTGATTCAAAAAGAAGAGATAAAGAATTACTAAACTTTAGAATGAAATAACGCCTTATCTCGGACTATAGGTGCTGCTTTGATCACGAACACCCTCTACCGGTATCCACACTCACAAACAAAATGAACAGAACTTCGCAGGGGTGCTAGCTCCCTTATTATGCGAATGGATTTTAAGATTCTTTCTCAAAGAAAAGGTGGCTAGGTTAGCTTTTTATTTTCTTTTCAAAGAAAACATCGTAGCTTGCTTTTTCCACTTCTTTTTCTCTCATATGAAGTTGTACAGCCACTCTAATCCTTATTCCTATTTGAATAACGTGATTAGAGTTTTATTAGGGTTTAACTTCTTTTCCTAACACATATCTATATACATGTAAATAAGTTTTAAACCCCTAATAATGATATTATCTCTAATTCAAAATTAAGAGATATTTTCATTATATATATATATATATATATATATATTTATTTATGCATTTATTTCTTATTCAAAATAATAAGAAATATTATATTAACATATACTATTATCTCATATTCAAAATAAGAGATATATGCATATGTACATATATAAATATATATAAATATGAAATTTTGAAATTAAATATAAATACCTATATTTACATTTTATTTCGAAATAACCTAATAAAATCCATTTTGTTCATTTTGGTCTTGGTGTGTGACCCAATAGGTTTATATTATGTTGGCAGTGGGCCTAATCTCATGATAAGCCCACAAGTCATAATTGGTATCTAGCAAAACATTATGACTACCCAAATAATATAAATATCGTTAGTCCGATTTTAACCTGACAATAGAACATATTATTATCCTTTTGTCACACGATATCTTGTTTGAACATAAGTCATGGTTCATGTCAAACTTAAATTGTTCAAACATATAATTTCTCGATCACTAAGCAAACTGATAAATTCAAATGACATTGATGACACTATCAATTCATTCGAGCACGGCCATGCATTTTACAGTCCTACTTATCGAGGGGCCCAATAGATATCTCTCTCATTAGAGAGGGACAAATTCCATCTTGATTATTCACTTTCCTCTGCATAATTCTCATTATGTCCGATCATAACCTTTATAATTATCCGATTAAAGATAACGTTTGATTATATCAAAACATAATGATCCTTATATAGGAAACTATGATAACCTCAGGTCAAAGGATTCAATAACATATCTATTATAAGATCACTTATGACACTATCCCATAAAGTGATCTTACAGTGGGTCTATCCAGTACTTTGTTTTCTAGCAAGTACCTATAGATTTGATTTATATCATCATATATAATCATCCCATGATTATCAATTCAAATCTATACTAGTCTTAATTTATCTTTATGCCCTTTATTGATAAATGACTAGGGACAACATGAATAATATTGTTATTCATAAACATTACAATAATGTAACATGCCAATAATATCAATGCGAAGAAAACCATTATATAAATGAAAATGTAATGATTACATCAAGGTCCAAATGTTTGGCCTAGGGCATAACCACTAACAGATAGAACTGGCAATTAGCTTCTGTCACGATTGCGATACGAATCGCGGCCGCGATAGAACCCAGCTCTCGCCTCTATCGCTCTCGCGCGCACGACAGAAGCTAAACTATCAAATTCATGCCCAACAGAGCTTTCTGTCGCGCTCGCGATAGAACAGAGTTTGCCATACAACTCCAACACACGCATAACTTGTTCATGAAATTTTGCCCAATCTTACTTTATACCTCAAAATCTCACATTATCATATCTTTACTCTCAAAACATTGTACTCAAACACATTTATTCATGTCAATTTTACAATATTACATTTTAAATTATATTAAGACCTTTTTCTTACAAAACACAACCAATAGAACATACCTTCATCAAAAGTTAATTTTAACGATTTCATAACACTTCCCAATTATGCACACATAGCCCGGCATGCTAATTTTCCCAACCAACAACAATGTACAACACTATAGTGCTATCACGAGGCAACACAAAATAGGGTATCATAACAAAGTCCACTATTCTACACATTAAGCTTATCATCAACTAACCCATTCAACTCAATTCAATACTCACATATTAAGTCACATTGTCCATTCAATTTCAACACAAAAATTCAATCAAACACTATCATATCACATAATTTACAACTATTCATTACAAAAGAATGTTTCCCAAACCTCTCAATCCTTTACACCTTAGAAATTCACTTAGCTCCTAGATCATCCTCTTTCTCTTTCCCCTTGCTTTTCCTTATTTCCTCAACTACGAATTGAAGTCCAATTTTCAGAATTGGATACAATGATCAATACCAGTTTATTATAATTCAATCACAAGAAAGGAGTAAAAGAAGGTGAGGAACCAAGTACTAAACCACTAACCTTTAATTCTAACACTTAACATGCAATTCTGAACTATTCAATCTCAAGGCAAAATTTTATGTAATCTAACCATCAAAAGAGAAGAAATCAAAGAGATATTAAAGATGAACAGCCGAAGAAAGAGGATTGTAGCCAATTGAACTTTCTCTCTCATAAAATCTATATATATTGCATGCATAATATGAGGTGGCAATCCCACACAGGGACACCCGGATTCCACCCATTTTCCACTTAAACACCATTACCAAAAATCCGTCTTATTTACACTAATTAACCTTCATTAACCTTAATCTTACACACTTACCAATTAGTCATTTAAACTTATTTTATACATGCAATTAAGTCCACTTCCCATTACTTTTAGATCCAAAGTTAACAAATTCAATTCAAACTCCTCCCAATTACCCTAATGAGACCAATTAGCTACTAGGGTATAATTTGGGCCATTACAGTGTAGGTTCTTGAGTTTTTGGATGTGCCAGCATTTAGTAGTCATTTGTAGGTCACTTGGATTGAAGCTTGAAGTATTTATTTTATATATGTATATTTTTTTAATGAACATGTAAGGGTTATTGTAATTAAATAATGCAAACAAGAGTAAATGTTTTAGAGACTGTGCATTTATATGTATGAATTAGTATAGAAATTATAATCTTCCTTAAAGTAATCAAGCAATGTTAACAGTAACAGTGTGACGCGTGCCGAAACTCGGGAGGCCCCGAACGACCTACTTTTAGGGTATTCGAGAGAGATTTATGGAATTTGTAAAGATTACAAGGGCGTCTATTTTGGGCAACAAGGAGGTGTTTTGCAGTCACCACCCAATAAAACATTGGGAAATATCATCTAGCCTCACTGAGCCTAAGACAACGCATATGTGTCTATTTTGGACAATCAGAGGTATTTTGGAATCTTCTTACCAATAGAATATTAAAAGATTCATCTAATCTCGTAAAACCTAAGACGATGCATATATGTCTATTTTGGGTAAGTCAGAGATATTTTGGAATTCCCTTTCTAATAGAACATTAGAAAGGCTCATCTAACCTCATAGAGCATAAGATAATGCAACTTGGACCTATTTTGGGCAACAAGAGATATTTTGGAATTACCCATCCAATAGAACATTGGAAAGGTGCATCTAACCTCATTGAGCCTAAGATCAGAAATGGTTCGGGACTTCCCATTTTTTCATACCTTGATTAAGTTATAATTGAGTTTTGAATTTAAACTTCCATTCTATTTTTCATGGTATATCATCATAATATATTATTCTTTTTCATACCATTTCATCACATAGGGCAACATCATTGAATGTTATTTAAATAAATCAAAACTTTGATCTTTATATAAAATAAGATCAATATACATTTCAATCCAAAAAGAAAATATGGGAAATAAATCTCAATATCACCCATTTCATTTTCTCGCAAAATTTCATTTGCTTCTCATATTCCACTGATTTAGCTACACAGCAAGCCATTAATCATATTTATATATTTAAAATGTGTTGACAATAATAATATACCTCATTTATACCAGTATACATTCTGCCACTACTCTTTCTTTCCATTTCAATTCATTTTCATTTTATTTCGTCAAATT
The DNA here is from genome assembly GCA_947683425.1 of Excoecaria cochinchinensis. Taxonomy (NCBI): domain Eukaryota; kingdom Viridiplantae; phylum Streptophyta; class Magnoliopsida; order Malpighiales; family Euphorbiaceae; genus Excoecaria; species Excoecaria cochinchinensis. The sequence continues at coordinate 4,812,647 of CANTUQ010000110.1, forward strand.
AAGTTTATTTCATACCATACCATTAATACATTATTGTTATATAGGGATTCGCTATTTTTTATTAATCCAATTCTTCTTACAAATTACCCCATTTAAACACGTATAACCCATTTTTACATTTATTTATAGCCTGACATTCTGACTTCCTTAACAGACTAATTTACTTTATTGTTATAATTGTCTTTAGGCATACTTAACTATACTCTTTATTTGTTAAGTACACTCACTTTTTCTAATTCATTCACTTACCATGATTCCGCTTAAAATACGTTGTCCTTTACTTATAACTTTTTATACTAAATTACACTTTTAATTATCAAATTATTTATTTCCTTCTGTTATTCCCTTTTTACTTGTTATTCCACATACTTTTACAAGTACCATAGACTCTTAGGATTTGAGCCCCTTTTTCACTTTATATTTTCTTATCCACTCTTACTTATTTTGATTCATTTTCTTCATGTTGGATTCCATCCTATCTTTATAGATTTACACTAAATTTCATTTTATTAAAATGATATCTATTATAAGTCCTCAACTCTACCATATTACCCGTAACATTTAACAAAAAATATTACTTAACAACTTGCACAACTCAAGACACACATATAGATTAAAAGTAGTTACAATAACAATTTATCGCAATATGTATAAAATCCATTTTTAACGCATAAATTCAAAAGCACAATTTAAGAAAAATTCTATGGTATCCCCAAAAAATAGAGTTCCACAATTTACCGTTCCCTACTTGCTTGTATTTCAATAATTTAGCTCAATTCCCCAGTTCAATTTAATTTACTCAATTTATTAAAGCCTTAATTGACCACTCAAAATAAATAACTAAACTAAATCAAATTCACTAAGCAGTCTAAAGCTTATTACAACACTTACTATTGTGTTTATATTATTTCACACTTATATATGTGTAAGAACACATGTGCTTCTAATTTAATCCTAACAGTAATTTAATTTCATGAATAATGGAAATCATACACAACCAGATTTTAATATACTCACATCACATACCTTCAATCCAGTTCATTGAGTTATCTTTAATTCAAACTTCCAATAAGTATATTCGGATTTTCCACTTAACATTTCAATTTTCCATCAATTCTTCACGCATTACCAATTACACTACCATCACCTAGATATGCACATTATAATACCCATTTATATATATCAATATTTAATTACTAATCTGATTTACGTGTTATAATTTATCCATTACCAGCATTATATATAATTTAAGTCCTATCTTACAATTTAACCTATAATTCTTCAATTACAATTACTGGTCTACTTCCCAATTACTGACAGTTTCTAATTCTTTTCATTCAATTAAAAATTGATAAATCTTAATTTAAGTTCTATTCAACTAAGCCAATACTCATGACAACACTGCCAACGAATCAATGAACCAACAAACATATTGTTCACATACTGTATTTAATTTAAAATCACTCTTAATAAATTTTAACTTATGGAAAAATCACATAGAAAAGTAAATTTGGTGGCCACATACCAATTTTCTGCTATTTTTGGTCCCTTCACTATCGCCGGAGCCTCACCGGAGTCTCGCCGGAGCTCCACTGGAGGCACCGAAACCACTGGAAGGAAGCTCGATGCGTCGGGGTCGATTTTTCGGCGGTCACGCTCCGAGACTGCCCTCCATTTCGCCGGAATCGGCGTCAATAGCTTATGTTCAACCCCTCTCCGATCTCTCCATCGCCGGCGAGTGCTGAAGATCCATGGCCATCGGGATGATCGCCTGCCCACCGTGAGCCCCGTCGTGGTGTTCGTGTCACCTCTCGCCGTCGGAGCTCGCCGAAAAACGCAGAGGAAGGTTCGGTTTCCTCCTGCTCTCCTAGAACGGCGACATCGCGATGGAGGGGGGAAAGGACGATGAGATCGGCGTTGCGAGGAGCCGCTGCTCGTCGTCGACCACCGCTAGTTGCTCCGCCCCCTTCCGCCGTGCTCTGCCCCCTCTCCCTCTCTTTCTCTCTTTGGTTTCTTTCGCCTATGCTGCTCACCATTTTTGCCTCTCCCCTCTCTATTGTCTTTCTCTTCCCTTCTTTTATTTTCCATATCATAAAATTCCCACTTATTCTAGTCCATAATTCCCTCTAATATTTGGACACTCTTAGACCAATAAAAATTGTCACATGGAAAAAAATTATTTATCTTGTCTATTTACTCTTTATTTCTTAGTTTATTATTTTCTTATTTATTTGCATGTAAACATACACTTATATAGACTCAAAATTATTTGAATAATTAAATTGAGCAACTTTAAGGAAAATTCCACTCTTATGCGTCAAAAATCAATTTTCGATAAATTTTTAGCACGTCAATTTATTAAATAAAACCATTGAAATTTTTGGGGCGTTACAATTCTTCCCCCCTTAAAAGAAATTTCGTCCTCGAAATTTCTCTGCTCTTATACAATAATCACGATTCATCCTTTCAATCAACTTGCATTCCTAATGCAAGTTTGCAAACAATTTAATTGTATTTATCCATCTCGTATGAACCATTATCTTTTTATCATCAATAATGCTTGAGTACCATTTATGAAGACAATAGAAGAAAAATCTGTTAAATAAAGTGACTATATGCACAATTCTCCTTTTTTTTTCTTTTTCTTTTTTTTTTTTTGTGCACCACAAGAACACATTTTAAAATAAATAACTTCTAACTCCACTTCAATAAGAACCGAGATATAGTGTTCCAAACTTCTTTAGGAGCAGGGGCTATATTCTCATAATATAAGTAGGGTGACCCATTAATAGCTTCTAGAAGTGTTCTATGAGTTATAACCTCTGGATCAGTAGAGGCTCCAAATCCAACATTATATTTGGGACGCATAATATCTAATCATCTCCAGGCAACAGCTTCTTTTCCAACTTCATTTACTTTAGGGTAATCAACATTAGACTGCTCGATCTTTGGCTTCACCATTTGAGCAGCACATATGAAATCTATAAGCTCTACAGTTGCGGCATGTGGTCCACTTCTCTTTAGCGCTATCAATGCCTCGTCCTTAGAGTATCCCATCTTCACCAGAAACAATAAAATGATCCCCTCATCATCAGACTCAGATTTAACAGTTTTCTTTTTTTTTTCTCATTTTCAGAACTCTCCATGCTAGAAAAATTATTGAGAAAGCTCCCATCATAATCTGAAGACCAGTAATCAGAATCACATGCAGCTCTTCTTTATGTGACTTTTCAATCACTGAGTACGCGAGGAGAGTGTCTAAAATTGAATCTTTAACTTCTTCCCCGGTTTTCCTGAATTACTTTGGACACCGTTTCCACGTCAAATCCCGTTCCAACAAAATAATCAATTAACTTGGAGCCAGAAGAGCTAGTAGATGATTTTGTCGAACATTTAATAAGTGTTTTAAGTGTCCAAAAATGCACTTTCTTCTTCTTAACTTTACGTGCTAATTAGGCCCAAGTTGTATCATACTTAAACCAATAACATATCCATTCTAAAAATCATATCATTTCTTTAGTTTCCATCTTTGGCATGTACACTTTATTCAAAAATCATTTGCATACACGTCCTATTACTTACTTTTCTTAATCCTTTCTTAACTCCTTTCTCCTAAGACACATTATTTTCTCAATACAGAATCGCTTACACATTCAATAAACTCTTTCTTTGATCAAAATAACTATAACATTTCTTTCCTAGTTTACCAGTATCACTAGTCACAATTTGTCCATTTCTGAAACATCACATATATTTTACAGTACTTATTACTTAACTATCTAGTACCCAAGTTCACAATTTTATTTACTCTTATAAGTCAAGTCAGGCTATAACCAAATAATCCATCTAATCAGATACAATTCCATTCCAAAATATGTTAAAATCTTATCACATTCTATAGCTTAATTCACTAACAAGGGAGGATCAAACCCACAAATTACATAGATACAAATCTCTTACTCATACACATTTAACGATCCTTCACCCCTTCATTTTCAATTCCTAAATTGAATTTCAAATTACTTATTTTTCTTACTCAACTTTGTTACACTCCTTATTACCTCCAATATAGGTACAGCTACCTCACTTCCATACACTTACTATATTCCATACCAGTTTCCATTTATATTGGAGCATATGCGTAAAACTTGATATTTTTCATGAATGATCATGTGATGCCGATACAATGAATGTATGATGTTTCATGTATGCAGTATGATGCAAATGTGCGTATCATGTAAGAACAGTGCATAGTAACCCAGCCCATGCATAAAATATTCAATGATTGCCCCTCTATCAAGGATAACTGACAGGTACCTAAAATACCACAACCTTCTTCCACATTCATATACTTTAAATCTCATAACTTTTGAACATCTCAATTTCTTACCTCTGATTTTCTATTCAACTCCTTCTGAATTATCTATACTTGGAACTAAATAGGGATGTCCATATTAAACAATACGCATTCATTCCTCATAAACAATGTCACATATTCTCCAAATATCCTATTGGCTAGAACCGCCTAAACCTTTGCTCTGATACCACTAACTGTAACACCCTTTTTCTGTACATAATAACTTAATTGTCCTAAACTATTCTTAAAATCATTACGAAAAGTCTGGGTACATTTTTTTTTATTCTATCACAATTAAACTTTACTGTTCACACAATCATTCTCAAATAGGCTACTTAAATTCTATCGAAATTTCGGCAGAGTCTCCTCTATAATATTGCCTATCCCCCTGTAAACAGAAAGTCTTTACACTTCTATAATCAAATACATTTCCATCCATCCTACTCCAATTCAAACTCAACACAATTTTGCCCATCCTCCAATTTAAATCCAATCACATACTCATATAATAATTCACAATATCGTCCACTCACTATTTACATCAATTATACAAAGTACAAAGATACTATGATAATACATCATCTATCACTATAAATAATTATCTAATACAAATTCTTCGATACCATAGTATCCTGGTTATCTATGTAGTGTACATGCCAAATCAGAATAAGACCTAAATTATCGATTCCCATAAATTTCATTATCACCTGCTTGTCATGCTTACCATTTAACATTCCTCCTTTAGAAGGGTGCTGATATTCACTTGATTTCTGCCTTATACCTGCGTGAGGATAAACCACGCGCTAAGCTTTACGCTTAGTGGTGACTACCAAATTTACTTATCCAAGGCATAAACATAATATATACACATATAATTTATCATTCATACATTAATATTGCAAATTACTTTTTCCTTTCATAATCAATATAATACTTTATAATTAATATACCAATAGCTCTATAACTCCAAATTAAATATGAATGATTTGCAAGGTAAAGTCATTTTTATGCAATACATTCAATATTCTTTTAAAATGCAAGATTTTCTTAAACTTGTATATTCAAGTTCCAAAAACAGTAACTGAATTTTCCTAGCATTTTGATAAAGGGCATAACATGTAAATCATGCATTACTAATATAATTTCATAGATTATTAAACTGTCAATATGCTTCTGACATAGCAGTTAATATTTCATTTCTACATGACAATTATTATGGCTTTCATCTAGTCATGAATACCAGCTAATATATATACACATGTATGTAACACACACTATACATGTATGTAACACACACTGGTGATTATGAAGTTTATATACATACATAAAGCTACTTCATTATATTATTAACTTCATAGGATCATTTACTGATATCATTTACTCAATTAGAATTTTTATCACAGAACCATCAGCTTTATCATAATTCAAAATCATAATATACATTAGTTAACTTCCAGCCAAATCAATATATACATACACACACACACACACACACACACACACACACACACACACACACATATATATATATATATATATATATATATATAACTTTAAATTTCACTCTTATCTACTAATTAACATCCCTTTATTAGTTGTACTATTTTATCCTTCGACTTTACTTCTGTCATTAAGTTACATGATGGCTTCTTAATCCACATTTACTTTCACACTTGCCATCTAACTTCTTAAGTTATACTTTTAATATGGATTACAAAATTTATTATTTAAATTCACCAATTGACTTTGCAATTTGCTGTATTGCCCATAGTACAATGCGGGCATACTCTAATCATAGGATAAACGAGACGTGAACTCCAAAAGTTCACACAGAAATACCAACGGAGTTGTCACACCCCGTTTGCCCCCTAGTTGAATGAGCCATATATGTATATGTGTGCATCTGCATAAGTTTTGTATAATAAGGGCATTTTGGTAATTTTGCATGTTTTAAGAGTTTTGCCAGCATGTGGGTGCATGCATGGTGTTATGGTGTGGATTAGTTGGGACAGAATTGTGTGTGCATGAGCGCACCGTTGTAGTGTGTGTTCATGAGAGTTACATCATGTGTGGTTGAGCATACCATAGTAAGATGTGCACTAGTGGATCAATATTGTGTGTGAGCATTTGCACTTTTGTAGGGTATGCATTATTTGGGAGAATCTTGTGTGTGTTGCTCACACATGAGTAGGATGCATTATTAGGGTGTCTCATTGTGTGCATGTGATGCACTAGGTTAGGGTGTGAGTGAGTAATCTCCTCCACTAGATGATTGACATGTGTAAAGTGGGAAAGAGAAAAAGATGAAAAGGGAAATATCAGATTTTTGAAAACCCATTCCCGTTTTTTCTTTTTCTCCTCCTTCTTCTTCCTCCTTTGCACTCTCTTAAGTGCCCTAGCTTAGATTCAAGCCTCTAGTGGTGAAAATTGATCATTTCATAGAATTTTAAAGGTAAATCTACTGCATTTATTCTCATTTTCTTCATTTGATTCTTCACCTTCTTCTCTTTTTCTTTTTTTCGGGTTTGGGTTTGAATTTGGATTTTGTGTTTGTGTGTTGTGTTGTTTTGTTGCTTAGTTGAGCCTCCTCGTGAACCGAAGGGTAAGGAGAAGGTTGGGCCAAGTGGAACTAAGCAATAGGAGCAAAGGATTTTTGAAGGTTTGGGAATTTCTTGCTTTTGCATGTGAATATGTTCATGTATGTGTTTTGATGGTTTCTTGGAATTAGGTTATTAGATGTCCTTTATTTTGATGTATATGCTATGGGTCTTTGTTTTGGAATTGATGTGGTTTGATGCATAAATTGCGTTTTTGATTGATTCTTGAAATTGAATGTTTAAATCATTGGATTGTATGAAGTTGTTGTTAATAAATGTTGTATTATGGTTGTTGATGTCAATGGATGGCTGGAATGGAGGTAAGTGACCTTTGATTGAGATTTGTGTGATGGGAGGAGGAATTGGAAGAGGAAAATCTGCCGAATTTCTGCAGATTTTCAAAATCCCAATGCTGTCGCGATCGCGACAGAGAGCGGTGTTGGGAGCACGCGAGCCCGCGACAGCCAAAGTGTTGTATACCCTCTGTCGCGAGCGCGACAACTGTCGCGAGCGCGATGCTAGCTAAGTGCTATCGCGAGCACGCGATTCGTCGCGAGCCCGCGACAGCACCAATGGTTCTCTGTGATATACATCGCGAGCGCGACAGAGCCTAGTCCTTCCGTCCTCCTCGTGGTCGCGAAATCCGTCGCGCGCGCGCAGCGAAGAGACTTGGGTCTCTGTCGCGAGCGCGATAGTCCCCTGTATGCTGAATGAGTTTTCTTTCATTGCATGTGACTTGAACTTCAGTTTTCTTTAGCAATTATGAGATTTATGCTGATTATTCTATGAATAATATGCAAGCGTAACCATGAGATGATTATGTGCATATATGATGATGATTTTGGAAGTTATGAAATGGATTGAATGGCTTATGCATGACCTGCTAGAGTCTAGTAAGTGGATAGTTAGGCATGCCTAATAGAGTCTTTAACTGCAGCCCTCAGTTCTGTTTGGACCCCGATCAGGTCCCCGATTGGTTCCTCGCGAACCCTTATGTGAAAGGATCTTGTTTAATATCCCCTTTGAAATGTTTTGTGAAAGTTAAAATGCAAAATTAGTTTTCTCGGCTCGTACCCGTAAAGTACTGTCCGTATCGGCTCGTACCCGTAAAGTATTGTCCGTATACTCGTTATCCACTCCCTCGGGTCATCAGGTGCTTTGTATGAATTATTATATGGGAAAACATATGTTATATCTTTATGGATTCAGTAGTGAAAAGTATAATCTGTTATGAAGATATGATTATTATTATGAACTTTCTGATGAATGGCTTTATGTATGTGAGCATGAGTTTATGCTATCGTTATGCCATGATTAACGTATGTACATGAGGTACGCATGTGATTCGCCTTGACGACCATTGTGAATGGTTGTCTTTATGCTATATGTATGTTTCCCCACTAAGCGTTTATCGCTTAGCACGGTGTGTTTACCTGTGCAGGTGCGAAAGGAGTTTGTCTTGGGAGCATCGCCGCCATCGAAGCCAACACAGCAGGGTCTTAGTGTAGGGCTTCATTTTTGTATTTTAAGAATTCTTTTGTATAGAACTCTCTTATTTTGGTTTTGTAATAGCTTTCGCTTATGTACATGTATCTTGGGTTTTGTAATTATCTTTTGTATCTCGCAGTTGATCAGAATAGTAATGTAATGCTTTCGTTATATTATTGCATGATCAGCTTATTTTTATGAATGGTGTTGTAAAGTTTTAAATTACCCTGTATTTCGGTATGCATGTTTAGGTATGAGTGTATGTTTATTCTGTATCTGTGGGGTGGCACCTTTACTCTTACGGCATCTTACTCCTTATCAGATGGGATCGCCTAAGTACGGGTAAGGGGTGTTACAAGTTGTGGTATCAGAGCCCCGGTTTAGGCGTTTCTGTGTGATTGTTTATAGGATGCTATGTGTGCATATGTCTATGTTTAGGGCTGTGTTGGCTGATGCGGTTGTCCTCTTGTTTGTTAGATGGATTCTGATTCTGCTCACGGTGCGCTCGAGGAGTCCGCTAAAAGTGTGAACCCTCCAGCGGTAGATCCGTCTGTCTCTGTTTCGGTGTCGGCTCATCGTGCTAGGGTCCAACCCGAGGCCGCTGCCATGCCTTTCTAGGCGATGTTCAGATTGCATCAGGACATGGCTCGGGTTTTGGAAAGGGTGACTGCCCCGAAAGCTCCGATAGTGAGTCTGAGAAGAGCCGGTGTTGAGGATTTCTATGGGACCGGACTTGATGAATCTGAGTTAGCTGAGAAGTGGCTTGATAAAGTTAAGAGAGCTTTAAGGGAAGTTAGGTGTCCTCTTGATCAGCAAGCTGAGTGTGCTGTAGCTTTGCTTCAAGGTCCGGCATATGAATGGTGGGAGTTGGTGAGTAGGCAACCACAGATGCCTGATCCTGTTACTTGGGACTTCTTTAGTGAGGAGTTCACTAAGAAGTATGTGTGAGGTGACGCCCGTTCCCTAACGACAAACTAGCTCAGCTAATCTTAGTTAGAGAAGGTTGCACACACACCCAGAACATATGCGGAAACTGAATAATAAAATTTCATCACACACTATTTTAATTCATGCATCACATGCCAACTACTATTAGTCACACGCCTTAGCTATTCACATGACACACATACATGTGGGTGGTTACATCCGTGATTACTACATTATTACATGCCTTTACATATTCAAAATACATATTAACCATATAAAACTTATACAAAAGTCCCGAATAACAAGCCACCAAACCTACACTATATACTTCCTATTGTTGACCGTACCAAAATGCGGGGGACGTCCTTCAGTCACCTCTCGTCCGTACCTGCACGGATTAGAGTAAATCCATGCTAAGCGATAACGCTTAGTGGGGAACTCATACATATAGCATATAATTTATCACACATCAGAATCATCATACATAACATGCTAATAAACATGCCAGATCAACCATTACTATATTCAATCATAAAGCATCAATTACTTATTCACATTTCCATACTTTCTTGTATCACAATCACTTCTGTTTATATTTAATTAACTTTTAGCCGATTAACCAATTAGCCTTTCTGCCACTTAGCCTGCAATTCAATGACGCGGATAACGGGTATCGCATCGGTATCTCTCAGATACCAGTAATCTCATCGAGACTACTTTTTCACATTAGCACCTTCTGGTGCTTCTTATCACATTAGTACCTTCTGGTACTTTTCATCATTCCACATATAACACAATCCAGTAAGGATAATCACATTGTGATTCCCATGGAATCAGACACATTTAACGCATGGGGCTGCAGCACTTGACCCTATAGGCATGCCTAACTATCCACTACTTGACTCGCAGGCTTAAGTTGTTAAACACGTTATTCAGTTCACTTTTCACTTTACACATTTGTATTAGCACACAGCTATACATTCCATTTGCATATTCAACATGCTTTCAAATTCAGTCTTCACATTTAATATTCACATAACTTATCACATTCAGAAGTCATCATAGTTGTATGCATTTGTAGATCACTTAACACATATACATTACTTACTCATGCTGTCCTTCATTTCAGCTTAAAGCCATGCCATTTGAATGACCAAACACATTAGGATTATATTGCCAAAACAGGGTGGGTCACGGTCATAATGGATTTCATTGTCACCGTGACATATTGAAGTCCAAAACAGAATGCAAACTGGGGACACGTCACGGTCACAACCAATTTCATTGTCACCGTGATGTGTTCCCAACTCTCGGCAGAATGCAACCTGAGGGTATGTCACGGTCACAATGAATCTCATTGTCAACGTGACATATTCTCATTTGCAAAACAGAATGCCTTCCTGGGTAGGTCACGGTCACAATGAATTCCATTGTCACCGTGACATACCAAATTCCTCTAGGAAGAATTGAACTCAGCATATGTCACGGTCACAATCAATTTCATTGTTACCGTGACCTATGCAAAAATACCAAAACACAGCTGTGTTTATCACTAGCACGGCTGTGCTTTTTCAGTCCACTTCTCCTTTTACACCTAGACCTCAAATCTCATTCTTATTTGTTTGGCAATCAACCCAAATGCAACAACCACACAATCAATAACACATACCTGATTTTCCCTTCTTGTTTGGCACTCAATAATAGTACAAATCATAATCATATTGCTACTATAATCATACAATTTAGCATCACATAACTCATGCTCAACCTTCAATTTCACATATCATGCAATTCAGTTCAAAACCCTATTTAACCAACACTAATCACATATTCATACAATTAGGGTTTGTTCCCAAACCTCGTCGCCTTAGCTCCTAATTACGACGGACGCTCGGTTCGCCGATTACAGCCTTTCCCTTATCTCTCTTCACTTCTTCAGCTAGCCAAACTAGTTCAATTCCAGAATTGAGCACAATCCATCAATCCTCATTCCAAACTAAATCAAAACCAAGAAGAAGAGTAGAAGATGAGAATATGCACACAAAACCACTTACCTTAAGGTCTTAACACTTAATTCTTGTTCCAATTAGCTACATGCTCACATCCACTTAAACCACTCTCATCCTTACTCACGGAAACAAGAAGAAAGCCAAAGCCAAATGCAGAAAATGAAGAATGAGGCCAACACACACTCACCTCTCACTTCACTAGGCAAATGCATGCAAAGAAGGAGGTGGCAAAACCTTACAAAGCCACACGGAATCCACTTCAGAAAACCTGCCTCCACTTACCAATTTCTTACTTTATTTTATTCCTAATTAACCCTCCATTAACTAGTTAATCAGCCTTTAACTCATGCTTAGCACAAACATTCATAATTTCCATTTAACCCCTTAACTATACTGCTTTCTTTCAATTAAGTCCAATCCTACACATTCAATCCACTCACACACATGCCAAATTAGGTTAATTCTCTTAGGGTACAAATCCGGCCATGACAACTCTCCCCTCCTTAAAGAATTTCGTCCTCGAAATTCATACCTGAGTGAAATAGTTGTGGATGTTGTTCTCGCATAGCCGCTTCTGGTTCCCAAGTTGCTTCTTCAACACCATGATGCTGCCAGAGTACTTTCACAAGTGGTATCTGCTTGTTCCGAAGTTGTCTGACTTCTTTTGCTAAGATCACTATTGGCTTTTCATCATAAGTGAAATCTGACTGCACTTCCACTTCTGGTAGAGATAGCACATGGGAATCATCTGACCTATATCTTCTTAACATAGACACATGGAACACATCATGTAGCTTAGCCAAAGTCGGAGGCAAAGCCAACCGATAAGCTACAAAACCTACTCTTTCAAGCACTTCATATGGCCCAATAAACCTTGGACTCAGCTTCCCCTTTTTACCAAATCGTAGTACCTTCCTCCAAGGAGACACTTTCAGAAACACTTTATCACCTACACTGAACTCAACATCTCTTCTCTTCAAATCAGCATACGACTTTTGTCTGTCACTTGCTGCTTTCAATCTTTACTGTATGATTTTAGCTTTCTCTTATGTATCACGAACCAAATCTGGCCCTATGACTCTGCTTTCATTCAATTCTGTCCAGCAAATCGGTGAACGACATTTCCTTCCATACAAAACTTCATACGGTGCCATACCAATACTGGTCTGATAACTGTTGTTATAAGCAAATTCCATAAGTGGAAGATACCTATCCCAACTCTTAGAGAAATCCAAAACACACGCTCGCATCAAATCTTCCAAAACCTGAATAATTCTTTCCGATTGTCCATCTGTTGTGGATGGAAAGCAGTACTGAAATTCAATTTCGTACCCAACGCTGCCTGTAAACTTCTCCAAAATTTAGAAGTGAATCTGGGATCCCTATCAGAAACAATAGACAAAGGTATCCCATGCAATCGGACAATTTCCCTTACATACAATTCAGCCAACTTTTCCATAGAATAATCCATCCGAACAGGTATAAAGTGAGCTGATTTCGAAAACCTGTCCACAATAACCCATACTGCGTCTTGCTGTCTTGAGGTCAGAGGCAATCCAGTAACAAAATCCATCGTGATATTATCCCATTTCCATTGGGGAATAGGGAGTGGATGCAACATTCCCTGGGGCACTTGATGCTCCGCTTTAACTTGTTGACAGACAAGACACTTAGACACATATTCCACTACATCCTTCTTTATCCCTGGCCACCAATACAACTGTTTCATATCTTGATACATCTTGTTTCCACCTGGATGCATAGTGAAAACTGTATTATGAGCCTCGTGCATCAATCTCTTTCTTAATTCTTTATCGTTGGCCACACACATTCTATTCTTATACAGCAGTATTCCATCTTCATTCACTGAATAGTCAGTCTTATCCATATCACCAACTGACTGCAGAACTTGTTGCAATCTCCCATCACTTCTCTGAGCAACTATTAACTCATCTTTCAGAACCGGTCTTGCTTTCAACTGTGCTAATAAAGCTCCATCTGCAGAAAACCTCCACTCAATCGGCTTTAACTGTAATGCTGAAATTGTCTTCCTACTCAAAGCATCGGCCACTACGTTAGCTTTTCCCGGATGATAATCCACAATACAATCATAATCTTTAAACAACTCGAGCCACCTTCGCTGTCTCAGATTCAGTTCCTTCTGTGTAAGCAGATATTTCAAACTCTTGTGATCCGTGTAAATTCTACACTTCTCACCATACAGGTAATGTCGCCAAATCTTTAAAGCAAACACTACTGCAGCCAATTCCAAATCATGAGTCGGATAATTCTACTCATGCGGTTTCAATTGCCTTGACGCATACGCTATCACCTTCCCCTCTTGCATCAATACACAACCCAATCCGACACCTGAAGCATCGGTATACAATACATACTCTTTACCAGTCATAGGCTGTGTAAGAATCGGTGCTTCTACTAACATCTTCCTCAACCGATCGAAACTTATTTGACATCTTTCAGACCACTCATATTTCACTCCTTTACGTAACAATCTTGTCAATGGTGAAGCTATTACTGAAAATCCTTTCACAAACCTTCTGTAGTATCCAGCCAACCCTAAGAAACTGCGAATCTCTAACACATTCTTAGGCGGTTTCCAATTCACAATTGCTTCTATCTTAGTTGGATCCACTTTAACTCCTTCAGATGAGATCACATGACCCAGAAATGATACCTCTTTGAGCCAGAACTCACACTTACTGAGTTTGGCATACAGCTGATGATCTTGCAAAGTCCGAAGTACAACTCTCAAATGATGTTCATGTTCCTTTTCATCTCTTGAATATACCAAAATATCGTCTATGAACACAACCACAAATTGATCCAAGTACGGTCTGAACACCCGATTCATTAAATCCATGAATGCAGCTGGCGCATTGGTTAACCCGAATGGCATTACTAGAAATTCATAATGCCCATAACGAGTTCTAAACGCGGTCTTAGGTACATCTTCCTTCTTCACTTGCAACTGATAATACCCTGAACGCAAGTCAATCTTTGAGAATACCCCGGCTCCCCTTAACTGATCAAACAAGTCTTCAATCCGTGGTAAGGGATATCGATTCTTTACTGTTACTTTATTCAACTGTCGATAATCGATGCACATTCTCATTGTACCATCTTTCTTTTTAACAAATAACACTGGTGCTCCCCAAGGAGAAACACTAGGTCTAATAAAACCCCTGTTCAGTAATTCTTGCAACTGCTCCTTCAATTCCTTCAACTCAGTTGGAGCCATTCTATAGGGTGCCTTAGATACCGGAACAGTTCCTGGTACCACGTCAATTGATAACTCAACTTCTCTTATTGGTGGTACACCGCTCAATTCTTCAGGAAACACGTCAGGAAACTCTCTGACTATTGGTATCTCTTGCATCTTTACCTGTTCTCTCTTACTATCTAATACCAGGGCCAAATAAGCTTCACATCCTTTTCTCATACACCGACAGGCTTGCATAGCAGATATCACATTCACAAGAGGATTAGTGCACACTCCTCTCACTGTCGCTCTGTTTCCCTTACCATCCGAGAGTATAACCATTTTCTTCTTACACTTAACATCCGCATCATACTTAGTTAACCAATCCATACCCAGAATCAAATCAAACTCATCAAACGGTAGTTCAATCAAATCCGCTGGAAACACACTACCTTGAACTTCTAATGCACAGTTTCGATACACTCTGTTCACACTAACATTACCTCCCAAAGGGCTAGACACACATATATCATATTTTAAACATTCAACTTTAGGCATCTTTTCACATATCTTTTTATCACATACATATGAATGAGTTGAACCAGGATCAATAAGTGCAAACATTTCCACACCACAAAGTAGAATAGTACCTGCTATCACCTCAGGCGCGTCCTGATCCTCTCGTGCCCTCATAGCATAAGCCCGCACTGGAGCCTCATCAGGTCTATCCACAATCTCAGAATCGACTGCACCTCTGGACTGACTACCTCTGCCACGTCCTCTTCCTCTTCCTCTGTTCATAGAAGGCAAGTTTGAACCACCCCTACTCTGCTCTTGTTGATTTCCTGACATCTCATAGGTATTCGGGCAATTAGCAATGAAATGCTCAGTGCTCCCACATCTATAACAAGCACCCGACACTCTCCAGCATTCTCCTCTATGCCTCTTACCATAATGAGGACACTCATGAACCTCACTTCTATTACCAGATGTTCCTCTTCCAGAACCAGATGCTGAGGGAGCGCCTCGCTTCTTACCTCTCGCTGCTGAACTGAACCCTGATTCCGCAGGTGATGCCACATGAGAATCTCTTGATCTTTTCCCCGTCTGGGAACCACCTCTATTCGCATTCTTCCTTTGTCTCCATTCTCTTTGGGCTCCCAAAGTCCTTTCAGCTCTCAAAGCTGCTTGTACAATTCGATAGTAACTTATATTCTGCTCTGTTGTTAAAGAAATCAGCAAAGCTTTAATTTCCTCAATCAATCCATCCTCAAACTGTTGACATCGCAACACATCAGTTAACACACCTTTCGGCGCATATTTGCTTAAGCGACAGAATTCTGCTTCATACTCCGCCACTGTCATAGTCCTCTGTCTCAAACTCAAGAACTTCTTCCAATTTGCCTCTCGATGTGCTTTAGTAATATACTTGTTCTTGAATTCTTTTTCAAAGAACTCCCAGTTTAATGGTTCAGGAAGCATCGGATTCTGCAGGACCAGCTTCCACCAATCATATGCAGGACCTTGGAGTAATGACTCCACACATTCAACCCACTGATCTGGAGGACATCGTATCTCCTTAAGAATCCTTTCCACCTTCTCGATCCAGTACTCTGCTTTTTCTGACTCATCTAACCTTGTTCCATGAAATTCCTCCAAACCATGCTTCCTCAAAGATTCTATTGGGGCTCTTGGCGCCATCATACGTTCCATCACTCTCGCCATATCTTGTGTCATTTTCATCATGGCTTCCATAGGCCCAAATGGAATCTCATTCCCATAGCCAACCGATCTAGACTGCCCAGACCCTGTCACCTCAGCTTCACGAGGATTCACACTTTCGGCAGATTCCTCACCGGTATGCCTTCCAGAATCCATCTTACTACACAGATTAAACAAGGACTTCCGCATTAGGTCAACAAACTATACACATCTTATCTACCCAATTCCCAGAAAAGACTCAACCTAGGCTCTGATACCACAACTTGTGACGCCCGTTCCCTAACGACAAACTAGCTCAGCTAATCTTAGTTAGAGAAGGTCGCACACACACCCAGAACATATGCGGAAACTGAATAATAAAATTTCATCACACACTATTTTAATTCATGCATCACATGCCAACTACTATTAGTCACACGCCTTAGCTATTCACATGACACACATACATGTGGGTGGTTACATCCGTGATTACTACATTATTACATGCCTTTACATATTCAAAATACATATTAACCATATAAAACTTATACAAAAGTCCCGAATAACAAGCCCCCAAACCTACACTATATACTTCCTATTGTTGACCGTACCAAAATGCGGGGGACGTCCTTCAGTCACCTCTCGTCCGTACCTGCACGGATTAGAGTAAATCCATGCTAAGCGATAACGCTTAGTGGGGAACTCATACATATAGCATATAATTTATCACACATCAGAATCATCATACATAACATGCTAATAAACATGCCAGATCAACCATTACTATATTCAATCATAAAGCATCAATTACTTATTCACATTTCCATACTTTCTTGTATCACAATCACTTCTGTTTATATTTAATTAACTTTTAGCCGATTAACCAATTAGCCTTTCTGCCACTTAGCCTGCAATTCAATGACGCGGATAACGGGTATCGCATCGGTATCTCTCAGATACCAGTAATCTCATCGAGACTACTTTTTCACATTAGCACCTTCTGGTGCTTCTTATCACATTAGTACCTTCTGGTACTTTTCATCATTCCATATATAACACAATCCAGTAAGGATAATCGCATTGTGATTCCCATGGAATCAGACACATTTAACGCATGGGGCTGCAGCACTTGACCCTATAGGCATGCCTAACTATCCACTACTTGACTCGCAGGCTTAAGTTGTTAAACACGTTATTCAGTTCACTTTTCACTTTACACATTTGTATTAGCACACAGCTATACATTCCATTTGCATATTCAACATGCTTTCAAATTCAGTCTTCACATTTAATATTCACATAACTTATCACATTCAGAAGTCATCATAGTTGTATGCATTTGTAGATCACTTAACACATATACATTACTTACTCATGCTGTCCTTCATTTCAGCTTAAAGCCATGCCATTTGAATGACCAAACACATTAGGATTATATTGCCAAAACAGGGTGGGTCACGGTCACAATGGATTTCATTGTCACCGTGACATATTGAAGTCCAAAACAGAATGCAAACTGGGGACACGTCACGGTCACAACCAATTTCATTGTCACCGTGATGTGTTCCCAACTCTCGGCAGAATGCAACCTGAGGGTATGTCACGGTCACAATGAATCTCATTGTCAACGTGACATATTCTCATTTGCAAAACAGAATGCCTTCCTGGGTAGGTCACGGTCACAATGAATTCTATTGTCACCGTGACATACCAAATTCCTCTAGGCAGAATTGAACTCAGCATATGTCACGGTCATAATCAATTTCATTGTTACCGTGACCTATGCAAAAATACCAAAACACAACTGTGTTTATCACTAGCACGGCTGTGCTTTTTCAGTCCACTTCTCCTTTTACACCTAGACCTCAAATCTCATTCTTATTTGTTTGGCAATCAACCCAAATGCAACAACCACACAATCAATAACACATACCTGATTTTCCCTTCTTGTTTGGCACTCAATAATAGTACAAATCATAATCATATTGCTACTATAATCATACAATTTAGCATCACATAACTCATGCTCAACCTTCAATTTCACATATCATGCAATTCAGTTCAAAACCCTATTTAACCAACACTAATCACATATTCATACAATTAGGGTTTGTTCCCAAACCTCGTCGCCTTAGCTCCTAATTACGACAGACGCTCGGTTCGCTGATTACAGCCTTTCCCTTATCTCTCTTCACTTCTTCAGCTAGCAAAACCAGTTCAAATTCCAGAATTGAGCACAATCCATCAATCCTCATTCCAGACTAAATCAAAACCAAGAAGAAGAGTAGAAGATGAGAATATGCACACAAAACCACTTACCTTAAGGTCTTAACACTTAATTCTTGTTCCAATTAGCTACATGCTCACATCCACTTAAACCACTCTCATCCTTACTCACGGAAACAAGAAGAAAGCCAAAGCCAAATGCAGAAAATGAAGAATGAGGCCAACACACACTCACCTCTCACTTCACTAGGCAAATGCATGCAAAGAAGGAGGTGGCAAAACCTTACAAAGCCACACGGAATCCACTTCAGAAAACCTGCCTCCACTTACCAATTTCTTACTTTATTTTATTCCTAATTAACCCTCCATTAACTAGTTAATCAGCCTTTAACTCATGCTTAGCACAAACATTCATAATTTCCATTTAACCCCTTAACTATACTGCTTTATTTCAATTAAGTCCAATCCTACACATTCAATCCACTCACACACATGCCAAATTAGGTTAATTCTCTTAGGTTACAAATCCGGCCATGACAACTCAGGCATATAAGGATTCAAGATGGGCGCAGTTTCTGAGTTTGAGGCAAAGGGCCTTATCAGTTGCAGATTATGAGAAGGAGTTTAATCGGTTGTCTCGTTATGCTCCACGTGGGGTTATGACAGATGATTTCAGATGCAAGCACTTTGAAGCCGGGTTGAATGATTCTTTGAAGATTGCTCTGATTTCTTTGATGTGTATGCCAGGGGTAAATTATTGTCAGATTGCTGAGGCTGCCATGAGGGCGGAGAAGATAGAATCTTATATTAGAGAGAGAGCTCAGTGAAGGAATTCTGCTAGGGGTGCTTTTTCCTCATCTTCGGGTAAGAGATCTAGGAACCCGCAAGATGAACCATCAGCTGGTTCGGCTACCAGAGGAAGAAGGCAAGGTTCAGCTGCAGTATCTGGATCTGGTAGAGGTGGTCGGTCTGATGCTATACCAGTTTGTGAGAATTGTGGTAAGGCTCACCGGGGTGAGTGTAAGTGGCTCACTGGTGGGTGCTTTAGGTTTTGGAGCACCGAGCACCGTGTGGCTATTTGTCCTCAGATGGGTGAAGACTCTAGTCTTCAGGGAGGAGCTAGCAGAGTTGGATCGAATGCTTCTCAGGCCGCAAGAGAAAGAGGTAGAGGTAGAGGTCGAGGCAGTTGACCTAGAGATGGAGCTGTTTCTGAGACAGTTGAGCGTCCTCCCCCAATGGCCGCTAGAGCGTATGCAGTTAGAGCCAGAGAGGAGCAGGATGCCCCTGATGTGATTGCCGGTAAGTTCCTACTCCATGACACTGAATTATATGCTCTAATAGATCCTGGTTCCACACACTCATATTTGTGCACGCATAAGATTGTTGATAAGTTGCATGTGGTAGAACAGTTAGACTATGAGATATGTGTGACCAATCCATTAGGGCATAGTGTCAGTGTGAGTAGAGTTTATAGGAATTGTCCGTTGATGGTTGAAGGTGTTGAGTTCCCTGTGGATTTGATAGAGTTGCCCTTCAGAGAGTATGATTTGATTTTGGGTATGGATTGGTTGAGCAAGCATAGAGCTATGGTTGATTGTCATAGGAAGACTTTCGTGCTTCGGGTTAGGAATCGAGCTCCAGTGTTTGTTAGAGGTTTGGGTGCGTGTTCTGTGAATAATGTGATTTCTGCAATTCAAGCTAAGAGGTTTTTGAGAAAAGGTTGTGAGGCTTTTCTGGCGGTGGTTTTGGATTCCAAGAGGGATCAAGTTAGGATTGAGGACATCCCTGTTGTCTGAGAATTTAGTGATGTTTTTCCAAGTGACTTGCCGGGTTTGCCTCCGGAAAGGGAAGTTGAGCTAGCCATAGAGATTATGCCGGGTACCACACCGGTATCGAAAGCACCTTATCGGATGGCTCCTGTGGAGTTGAGAGAACTTAAAACTCAACTACAAGACCTATTGGATCCAATTCTATTTGTTAAAAAGAAGGATGGGTCCTTGAGGATGTGTATCGACTACAGGCAGATCAATAAGGTCACAGTGAAGAATAAGTATCCGTTACCCAGAGTGGAAGATTTGTTTGATCAGCTTCGGGGTGTAGGTGTGTTTTCCAAGATAGATCTTCGGTCTGGGTATTATCAGCTTCGTGTTAAGGATGAGGATGTGGTTAAGACTGCATTTCGGACTCGGTATGGCCACTATCAGCTCCTTGTTATGCCGTTTGGTTTGACTAATGCTCCAGCGGCATTCATGGATTTGATGAATAGAGTGTTTAGGCCATACTTAGACCGATTTGTAGTGCTGTTTATAGATGATATTTTGGTGTATTCCAGGGATGAGACCGAGCATGAAGAGCATCTTCGGTTAGTTTTGCAAGTTTTGAGAGAGCATCGGTTGTTTGCTAAGTTGAGTAAGTGTGATTTTTGGCTTTGGGAAGTGTCGTTTTTGGGCCATATAGTTTCGGCTAAGGGTATCCAAGTGGATCCAGCTAAGATTGAGGCGATAGTGGATTGGAAAGTGCCTAGAAATGTTCAGGAAGTGAGGAGTTTTCTCGGTCTGGCGGGTTACTACCGTCGGTTTGTGAAAGGTTTCTCAGTGATTGCTGCTCCGATGACCCGGTTATTGAGGAAAGGAGTTAAGTTCGAATGGTCGGATAAGTGTCAAGCCTGCTTTGAGAGGTTGAAGCAGTTGTTAGTTGAAGCTCCTATACTAACTCAACCACCTCGGGTAAGGAGTTTGTTATGTATAGTGATGCTTCAGGTGTTGGTTTGGGATGTGTTCTGATGCAGGAAGGTAAGGTTGTGGCTTATGCTTCTCGACAATTGAAGCCGCACGAGAGGAACTATCCAACGCATGATCTTAAGTTAGCAGCAGTTGTCTTTGCTTTGAAGATTTGGCGTCATTATCTCTACGGGGAGAAATGCAGGATCTTTACGGACCATAAGAGTTTGAAGTATTTTCTGACTCAGAAGGAACTGAATATGAGGCAACGTCGTTGGCTTGAGCTATTTAAGGATTACGATTGCATTGTGGATTACCATCCGGGTAAGGCCAATGTAGTTGCAGATGCTTTGAGTAGGAAGTCAGTTTTTGCCTTGTTTTTGAGACAGTTCAGGTGGAGGTTTGGTTCAGATGGGGCTTTGATAGCTCAGTTGAAGGTCAAGCCTACTTTGAGACAGCGGATAGTTGATGTTCAGAAGGTTGATAAGAAGCTTCAGCGGATTGTGCAAGAAGTCAGTTTGGGCAAGCAGTCAGAGTTTTCGGTTCAGGATGGGGTTCTTCTGTTTAGAAACCGTTTGTGTGTACCGGATAGTGAAGAGTTAAGAAGACAGATTTTGGATGAGGCACATAGTTCAGTTTTCACCATGCATCCTGGCAGTGTGAAGATGTATCGGGATTTGAACCAGTTCTTTTGGTGGTCTGGTATGAAGAGGGACATAGTGGACTTTGTATCCAAGTGCTTCACTTGTCAGCAGGTCAAGGCCGAGCACCAGGTTCCTTCTAGATTGCTTACGCCTTTGTCCATTCCTGAGTGGAAATGGGATGACATCGCTATGGATTTTGTCTCCGGATTGCCATTGACTCAGAGAAAGCATGATTCTGTGTGGGTTGTTGTGGATCAACTCACAAAGTCCGTTCACTTTTTGCCGGTTAGGATGGATTATCCGATGAATAGATTGGCCAGTATTTATGTAGATGAGATAGTTCGGTTGTATGGAGTGCCTTTATCCATAGTTTCAGATAGGGACCCAAGGTTCACATCTAAGTTCTGGAAAGAATTGCAGCGAGCTTTGGGTACCAAGCTGAAGTTCAGTACAGCGTTTCATCCTCAGACAGATGGTCAGTCCGAGCGTGTGATTCAGATCTTAGAGGATATGATGAGGGCTTGTGTTTTGGACTTTCCGGGTAGTTGGGACAAGTATGTATCATTGATGGAGTTTGCCTACAACAACAGTTTTCAGTCGAGCATTGGTATGTCACTGTATGAGGCTCTGTATGGACGTCAGTGTAGGACTCCTGTTTGTTGGACAGAGTTATCCGAGAGGTCAGCGATTGGGCCAGATTTGGTTAGAGATACTGAAGAGAAGATCAGAGTTGTGCAGCGAAATTTGAAAGTAGCCAAGGATCGACAGAAGTCTTATGCCAATCTAAAGAGAAAAGATGTGCAGTTTGAAGTTGGGGACAAGGTTTTTCTTAAAGTGTCACCTTGGAGAAAAGTGCTTAGGTTTGGAAAGAAAGGAAAGCTTAGTCCTCGCTTTATTGGTCCGTATGAGGTGTTGGCAAGAGTTGGTCCAGTGGCTTACAGGTTAGCTTTGCCGATGGAATTATCGAAGCTTCATGATGTGTTACACGTTTCGATGCTCCGTCGGTATAGATCGGATCCTTCCCATGTGTGTTCGGTTCAAGAAGTTCAAGTGCAGTCGGACTTTTCTTACGATGAGGAACCTAGAGCTATCCTAGCTTAGGAAGTAAGACAGTTGAGGAATAAGCAGATTCCTTTGGTCAAGGTTTTGTGGAATCACCATGGGGTTGAGGAAGCAACTTGGGAACCGGAGGAGTCGATGAGATTGCAGTACCCGCAGTTATTCAGTTCAGGTGAGAATTTCGAGGACGAAATTCTTGTTAGTAGGGGAGAGTTGTCACACCCCGTTTGCCCCCTAGTTGAATGAGCCATATATGTATATGTGTGCATCTGCATAAGTTTTTTATAATAAGGGCATTTTGGTAATTTTGCATGTTTTAAGAGTTTTGCCAGCATGTGGGTGCATGCATGGTGTTATGGTGTGGATTAGTTGGGACAGAATTGTGTGTGCATGAGCGCACCGTTGTAGTGTGTGTTCATGAGAGTTGCATCATGTGTGGTTGAGCATACCATAGTAGGATGTGCACTAGTGGATCAATATTGTGTGTGAGCATTTGCACTTTTGTAGGGTATGCATTATTTGGGAGAATCTTGTGTGTGTTGCTCACATATGAGTAGGATGCATTATTAGGGTGTCTCATTGTGTGCATGTGATGCACTAGGTTAGGGTGTGAGTGAGTAATCTCCTCCACTAGATGATTGACATGTGTAAAGTGGGAAAGAGAAAAAGATGAAAAGGGAAAAATCAGATTTTTGAAAACCCATTCCCTTTTTCCCTTTTTATCCTCCTTCTTCATCGGTTGCACTCTCTTAAGTGCCCTAGCTTAGATTCAAGCCTCTAGTGGTGGAAATTGATCATTTCATAGCATTTTAAAGGTAAATCTACTGCATTTATTCTCATTTTCTTCATTTGATTCTTCACCTTTTTCTCTTTTTCTTATTTTCGGGTTTGGGTTTGAATTTGGATTTTGTGTTTGTGTGTTGTGTTGTTTTGTTGCTTAGTTGAGCCTCCTCGTGAACCGAAGGGTAAGGAGAAGGTTAGGCCAAGTGGAACTAAGCAATAGGAGCAAAGGATTTTTGAAGGTTTGGGAATTTCTTGCTTTTGCATGAGAATATGTTCATGCATGTGTTTTGATGGTTTCTTGGAATTAGGTTATTAGATGTCCTTTATTTTGATGTATATGCTATGGGTCTTTGTTTTGAAATTGATGTGGTTTGATGCATAAATTGGGTTTTTGATTGATTCTTGAAATTGAATGTTTAAATCATTGGATTGTATGAAGTTGTTGTTAATAAATGTTGTATTAGGGTTGATGTCAATGGATGGCTGGATTGGAGGTAAGTGACCTTTGATTGAGATTTGTGTGATGGGAGGAGGAATTGGAAGAGGAAAATCTGCAGAATTTCTGCAGATTTTTGAAATCCCGACGCTGTCGCGATCGCGACAGAGAGCGGTGTTGGGAGCTTCGTCATCGCGAGCCTGCGACAGCCGAAGTGTTGTATACCCTCTATCGCGAGCGCAACAACTGTCGCAATCGCGACAGAGCGCGATGCTAGCTAAGTGCTATAGCGAGCACGCGATTCGTCGCGAGCCCGCGACAGCACCAATGGTTCTCTGTCGCGATCGCGATATACGTCGCGAGCGCGATAGAGCCTGGTCCTTCCGTGCTCCTCGCGGTCACAAAATCCGTCGCGCGCACGCAGCGAAGAGACTTGGGTCTCTGTCGTAAGCGCGACAGTCCCCTGTATGCTGAATGAGTTTTCTTTCATTGCATGTGACTTGAACTTAAGTTTTCTTTAGCAATTATGAGATTTATGCTGAGTATTCTATGAATAATATGCAAGCGTAACCATGAGATGATTATGTGCATATATGATGATGATTTTGGAAGTTATGAAATGGATTGAATGGCTTATGCATGACCTGCTAGAGTCTAGTAAGTGGATAGTTAGGCATGCCTAATAGAGTCTTTAGCTGCAGCCCTCAGTTTTATTTGGACCCCGATCAGGTCCCCTATTGGTTCCTCGCGAACCCTTATGTGAAAGGATCTTGTTTAAGATCCCCTTTGAAATGTTTTGTGAAAGTTAAAATGCAAAATTAATTTTCTCGGCTCGTACCCGTAAAGTACTGTCCGTATACTCGTTATCCACTCCCTCGGGTCAGCAGGTGTTTTGTATGAATTGTTATATGGGAAAACATATGTTATATCTTTATGGATTCAGTAGTGAAAAGTATAATCTGTTATGAAGATATGATTATTATTATGAACTTTCTGATGAATGGCTTTATGTATGTTAGCATGAGTTTATGCTATCGTTATGCCATGATTAACGTATGTACACGAGGTACGCATGTGATTCACCTTGACGACCGTTGTAAATGGTTGTCTTTATGCTATATGTATGTTTCTCCACTAAGCGTTTATTGCTTAGCACGGTGTGTTTACCTGTGCAGGTGCGGAAGGCGTTTGTCTTGGGAGTGTCGCCGGCATCGAAGCCAACACAGCAGGGTCTTAGTGTAGGGCTTCATTTTTGTATTTTGAGGATTCTTTTGTATAGAACTCTCTTATTTTGGTTTTGTAATAGCTTCCGCTTATGTACATGTATCTTTGGTTTTGTAATTATCTTTTGTATCTCTCAGTTGATCAGAACAGTAATGTAATGCTTTCGTTATATTAATGCATGATCAGCTTATTTTTATGAATGGTGTTGTAAAATTTTAAATTACCCTGTATTTCGGTATGCATGTTTAGGTATGAGTGTATGTTTATTTTGTATCTGTGGGGTGGCACCTTTACTCTTACGACATCTTACTCCTTATCGGATGGGATCGCCTAAGTACGGGTAAAGGGTGTTACAGGAGTCCTGTGGGACCACCACTATCTTTTAATACAGAACAGTATACTTCAGATATTCAGATACAGATATTCAGATACAGATATTCAGATATTCAAATATTCAGATACAGAAGTAGGACTATCATTGGCCTACTAAAAAGTGAGTCGCCATGCTCACACCCGCGGACTTATGTCCCTATGGCATGCCAACATATCCTGAACTAGACTTGACTACCAGATTACTATACAGGGCAATATTATTATTATTATTATTATTATTATTTTATTATTATTATTTTTCACATTATTAATATGATATACATATTTTTCATGGTATATCATCATAATATATTATTCTTTTTCATACCATTTCATCACATAGGGCAACATCATTGAATGTTATTTAAATAAATCAAAACTTTGATCTTTATATAAAATAAGATCAATATACATTTCAATCCAAAAAGAAAATATGGGAAATAAATCTCAATATCACCCATTTCATTTTCTCGCAAAATTTCATTTGCTTCTCATATTCCACTGATTTAGCTACACAGCAAGCCATTAATCATATTTATATATTTAAAATGTGTTAACAATAATAATATACCTCATTTATACCAGTATACATTCTGCCACTACTCTTTCTTTCCATTTCAATTCATTTTCATTTTATTTCGTCAAATTAAGTTTATTTCATACCATACCATTAATATATTATTGTTATATAGGGATTCACTATTTTTTATTAATCCAATTCTTCTTACAAATTACCCCATTTAAACACGTATAACCCATTTTTACATTTATTTATAGCCTGACATTCTGACTTCCTTAACAGACTAATTTAATTTATTGTTATAATTGTCTTTAGGCATACTTAACTATACTCTTATTTGTTAAGTACACTCACTTTTTCTAATTCATTCACTTACCATGATTCCGCTTAAAATACTTTGTCCTTTACTTATAACTTTTTATACTAAATTACACTTTTAATTATCAAATTATTTATTTCCTTCTGTTATTCCCTTTTTACTTGTTATTCCACATACTTTTACAAGTACCATAGACTCCTAGGATTTGAGCCCCTTTTTCACTTTATATTTTCTTATCTACTCTTACTTATTTTGATTCGTTTCCTTCGTGTTGGATTCCATCCTATCTTTATAGATTTACACTAAATTTCATTTTATTAAAATGATATCTATTATAAGTCCTCAACTCTACCATATTACTCGTAACATTTAACAAAAAATATTACTTAACAACTTGCACAACTCAAGACACACATATAGATTAAAATTAGTTACAATAACAATTTATCGCAATATGTATAAAATCCATTTTTAACGCATAAATTCAAAAGCACAATTTAAGAAAAATTCTATGGTATCCCCAAAAAATAGAGTTCCACAATTTACCGTTCCCTACTTGCTTGTATTTCAATAATTTAGCTCAATTCCCCAGTTCAATTTAATTTACTCAATTTATTAAAGCCTTAATTGACCACTCAAAATAAATAACTAAACTAAATCAAATTCACTAAGCAGTCTAAAGCTTATTACAACACTTACTATTGTGTTTATATTATTTCACACTTATATATGTGTAAGAACACATGTGCTTCTAATTTAATCCTAATAGTAATTTAATTTCATGAATAATGGAAATCATACACAACCAGATTTTAATATACTCACATCACATACCTTCAATCCAGTTCATTGAGTTATCTTTAATTCAAACTTCCAATAAGTATATTCGGATTTTCCACTTAACATTTCAATTTTCCATCAATTCTTCACGCATTACCAATTACACAACCATCACCTAGATATGCACATTATAATACCCATTTATATATATCAATATTTAATTACTAATCTGATTTACGTGTCATAATTTAACCATTACCGGCATTATATATAATTTAAGTCCTATCTTACAATTTAACCTATAATTCTTCAATTACAATTACTAGTCTACTTCCCAATTACTGACAGTTTCTAATTCTTTTCATTCAATTAAAAATTGATAAATCTTAATTTAAGTTCTATTCAACTAAGCCAATACTCATGACAACACTGCCAACGAATCAATGAACCAACAAACATATTGTTCACATACTGTATTTAATTTAAAATCACTCTTAATAAATTTTAACTTATGGAAAAATCACATAGAAAAGTAAATTTGGTGGCCACATACCAATTTTTTGATATTTTTGGTCCCTTCACTGTCGCCGGAGCCTCACCGGAGTCTTGCCGGAGCTCCACTGGAGGCACCGAAACCACCGGAAGGAAGCTCGACGCATCGAGGTCGATTTTTCGGCAGTTACGCGCCGAGACTGCCCTACGTTTCACCGAAATCGGCGTCAGTAGCTTCTGTTCAACCCCTCTCCGATCTCTCCATCGCCGGTGAGTGCTGAAGATCCATGGCCATGGGGATGATCGCCTGCCCACCGTGAGCCCCGTCGTGGTGTTCGTGTCACCTCTCGCCGTCGGAGCTCGCCGAAAAATGCAGAGGAAGCTTCGGTTTCCTCCTGCTCTGCTAGAACGGCGACGTCGCAATGGAGGGGGGGAAAGGACGACAAGATCGGCGTTGCGAGGAGCCCCTGCTCGTCGTCGACCACCGCCAGCTGCTCCGCCCCCTTCCGCCGTGCTCTGCCCCCTCTACCTCTCTTTCTCTCTTCGGTTTCTTTCCCCTATGCTGCTCACCGTTTTTGCCTCTCCCCTCTCTATTGTCTTTCTCTTCTCTTCTTTTATTTTCCATATCATAAAATTTCCACTTATTCTAGTCCATAATTCCCTCTAATATTTGGACACTCTTAGACCAATAAAAATTGTCACATGGAAAAAAATTATTTATCTTGTCTATTTACTCTTTATTTCTTAGTTTATTATTCTTATTTTTTTGCATGTAAACATACACTTATATAGACAAAAAATTATTTGAATAATTAAATTGAGCGACTTTAAGGAAAATTCCACTCTTATGCGTCAAAAATCAATTTTCGACAAATTTTTAGCGCGTCAATTTATTAAATAAAACCATTGAAATTTTTGGGGCGTTACATATATATCCACCACTAGGCATTTTAATGCTCAGCGCATAGAATTGCTAGTGTGCGTAGGTTTTGGAAGATAGAAGATTAGAAGTGGCTGAGACTCCATTGATGACCGAGGATAGTAATAGATGGCAAGAATGGAATCGTAGACATGGCATGTATACGATCGTGATGGATGAAGTTAAGAATGTCTAAGATCAGGTTTATAGTTAGTATGCAGGTTTAGATAAGGAATCTTAATAGACCTTCGTATGGATTGTTACATTGTTATTGTTACTTGTGCATAATATTAATGATGCCGAAAGAAAAAATAATTTACCCACTGGACTACTGAGTGCACTATATCGTATAACAGTGTAGTCTTGTGACATCCAATATTTGTACCATTTACGAGTATAGGGTGTTACACTGTCCAAAAGCCAGAAGTAGTCTTTAAGTAAACGGACTAAAGTTGGATGCTTCGATACATTGCGACCTTTAAGTAAGTGGACTAAAGTTGGATGCTTCGGTGTGACACCCTTACCCGTACTCAGGCGATCCTATCCCATGAGGAGTAAGATGCCGTACGAGTCAGGGTGCAACCAAACAAAGCAGAGAACAAAGCGTAGATAAATATACACAAAAAAGAGGTAATTAAAAACTTTTGCGAAGTATAAGAAAGTGAAAGCTGATCATGCATTAATATAACTGAGGCATTACATTACTATTCTGATCAACTAAGAGATACAACAGTTAATTACAAATTCCAAACTACATAAACAAAAGCAGAAGCTATTACAAAACCAATATAAGAGAGTTCTATACAAAAAGAATCTCAAAATACAAAACTTAGTCCTATTCTAAACCCTGCTGCGTTGGCTTAGACTGCGGCGACTCTCCCAAAGCAACTCCTTCCGCACCTGCACGGGTAAACACACCGTGCTAAGCGATAAACGCTTAGTGGGGAACCACACATATAAAAAGGACAACCATTCACAATGGTCGTCAAGGCAAAACACAAGCATACATCATAATATACCATACACATAGCATATCAATTGCATAAGCATGCATATACTAAGCCATGCATTCAGAAGTCCATAACAATATTCATATTCCCATAACAGATTATACTTTTCATTTATGAGTTTACACACGTATCACATACATTTCCTCATAACACAATTCATACCAGGCACCTGCTGACTCGAGGGAGTGGATAACGAGTATACGGACAGTACTTTACGGGTACGAGCCGATCACAATTGGTACCTTACGGGTACGAATCGAAAACCAAGATACTTTTAACTTTCACAAAACATTTTCAAAAGGGATCTTAAACAAGATCCGAACACATAGGGGTTCGCGAAGAACCAAGCGGGGACCTGATTGTGGTCAAAACGAAACTGAGGGCTGCAGCTATAAGACTCTATTAGGCATGCCTAACTATCTACTTTCTAGACTCTAGCAGGTCATGCATAAACCAATCAATCCATTTCATAACATTCCAAAATCATCATCATATATGTACATAGTCGTATCATGGATCCGCATGCATATAATTCATAAGACATCAAGCATAAATCTCATAAACATTAAAGGAAAATGAAGTTCAAAACAAAAGAAAAGTCATTCGGAATAAAGGGAGCTGTCGCGCTCGCAACGTCTGTCGCTCTTGCGACAGAGACCGAAGTCTCTTCGCTGCGTGTATGCGATGGATTTCACGACCGCGAGGAGGACGGAGGGGCCAGACTCTGTCGCGCTCGCGACGGAGACAAATATTGCTGTCGCAGGCTCGCGACGAATCGCGTGCTCGCGATAGCACTTGGCCAGCATCGCGCTCTGTCGCAATCGGGACGGATGTCGTGCTCGCGACAGAGGTTGCCCAACACTTTGGCTATCGCGGGCTCGCGACAGCGAAGCTCCAAAACGCCGGTCTCTGTCGCGCTCGCGATAGCGTTAGGTTTTCCAAAAGCTACAGAATTTTGCAGATTTTCTTCCTCCCATAATCAACCACAAACATATGCAAAACTCACCCAAGAACGTCTTACCTCAAACCCAGCCATCCAATAGCATCAACAACCATAATATAACATTAATCAACAAGAAATTTCACTCAATTCATTAATTTAAACCTCCAATTCCAAGAATCATCCAAAACCCCAATTTATGCACAAAACCACATTAACTCCAACATTATCACAATTAACTCATACTCTTGCAAGATCCACATTTCAAAACAAAAACCCATAGCATATACATCAAAATAAAGAACATATAACAATCGAATTCGAAGAAACCATCAAATCTCATACATAAACATATATATACATGAAAACCAAGAAATTCCCAAACCTCAAAATCCTTAGCTCCTATTGCTTGGATCCACTAGCTACATCCTTCTCTTTGACCTTTGGCTTGCGAGGAGGCTCAACTAAGCACAAACAAGCACCCAAACACCAAAAACACAAATCCTAACTTAGATCCAACCCAAGAAGAAGAAGAAGAAAATGCATGAATAACACAAGGAAAAAGCAAGAACTTACCAAGGAAGATGTAAGGGAGTAATTAATTCCACCACTTGAACTTGAATCTAAGTAAAACACTTAGGAGAGTGCAAAGGAGGAAGAAGAAGAAGAAGAAGAAGAAGAGAAAATGGGAAATGGGTTTCAAAAATCTGATTTTCCCTTTTTCATTTTCTCTTTCCCATCTTTCTTTCCCCTTTACACATGTCAACCATCTAGTGGAGAAGATTACTTACTCACACCCTAACTAAATGTATCACATGCACACAATGAAACACCCTAATAATGCACCTTACACATGTATGAGCAACACACACAATGCTCCCTCATGGACACACCCTACAAATGTATGAATGCACACACACCACAATAACCCACTAGTGCATATCCTACTATGGTGCACTCATACACACACAAATCTGTCCCAACTAATTTACCCCATGGTGCTACACATGCACACACGCACCAGAAAAACCCCAAATCATACAATATTACCAAAATGCCCTTATTATGCTAGACTCATGCAAATGCACACACATACATATATGGCTCATTCAACTAGGGGACAAACGGGGTGTGACAACTCTCCCCTACTAACAAGAATTTCATCCTTGAAATTCTCACCTGAACTGAACAACTGCGGGTACTGAGTTGTCATCGACTCCTCCGGCTCCCATGTTGCTTCCTCGACCCCATGGTGATTCCACAAAACCTTGACCAAAGGAATCTGCTTGTTCCTCAACCGTCTTACTTCCCGAGCTAAGATAGCTCTAGGCTCCTCATTGTAGGAAAAATCAGACTGCACTTGAACCTCTTGAACCGACAACACATGAGAAGGATCCGATCTATACCGACGGAGTATCGAAACGTGAAACACATCATGAAGCTTCGACAATTCCATCGGCAAAGCCAATTTGTAAGCTACTGGACCAACTCTTACCAACACTTCATACGGACCAATAAAGCGAGGACTAAGCTTTCCTTTCTTCCCAAACCGAAGCACTTTTCTCCAAGGAGATACTTTAAGAAAGACTTTGTCCCCAACTTCAAACTGCACATCTTTTCTCTTCAGGTTGGCGTAAGACTTCTGTCGATCCTTAGCTGCTTTCAAGT
Organism: Excoecaria cochinchinensis; assembly: GCA_947683425.1. Classification (NCBI taxonomy): domain Eukaryota; kingdom Viridiplantae; phylum Streptophyta; class Magnoliopsida; order Malpighiales; family Euphorbiaceae; genus Excoecaria; species Excoecaria cochinchinensis. The sequence continues at coordinate 4,845,058 of CANTUQ010000110.1, forward strand.
TTCGCTGCACGACTCTGATCTTCTCCTCCGTATCTCTAACCAGATCTGGCCCAATCACTGACCTCTCAGATAGCTCTGTCCAACAAACTGGAGTCCTACATTGTCGTCCATACAAAGCCTCATACGATGACATACCAATGCTCGACTAAAAACTATTGTTGTAGGCAAACTCCATCAGCGATACATACTTGTCCCAACTACCCGAAAAGTCCAAAACACAAGCCCTTAACATATCCTCTAAGATCTAAATCACTCGCTCGGACTGACCGTCTGTCTGAGGATGAAATGCCGTACTGAAATTCAGCTTGGTACCCAAAGCTCATTGTAACTCTTTCCAGAACTTAGATGTGAATCTTGGATCCCGGTCTGAAACTATAGACAAAGGCACTCCATACAACCGTACTATCTCATCCACATAGATACTGGCCAATCTATCCATCTGGTAATCCATCCTAACAGGCAAAAAGTGAGCGGACTTTGTGAGTCGATCCACAATAACCCAAATAGAATCATGCTTTTTCTGAGTCAAGGGCAACCCAGAAACAAAATCCATGGCAATGTTATCCCACTTCCACTCCGGAACGGACAAAGGCGTGAGCAATCCCGAAGGAACTTGGTGCTCAGCCTTTACCTGCTGACAAGTCAAGCACTTAGATACAAAGTCCACTATATCCCTCTTCATACCAGACCACCAATAAAACTGCTTCATATCCCGATACATCTTATTACTCCCGGGATGCATGGTGAAAACTGCACTATGTGCCTCATCCAAAAGTTGTCTTCTCAATTCTTCATTATCCGGTACACACAAACGGTTTCTAAAAAGAAGAACCCCATCCTGAACCGAAAACTCTGACTGCTTGCCTAAACTGACTTCTTGCACAATTCACTGAAGCTTCTCATCAATCTTCTGAGCATCTACTATCCGCTGTCTCAAGGTAGGCTTGACCCTCAACTGAGCTATCAAAGCTCCATCTGAACCAAACCTCCATCTGAATCATCTCAAAAACAAGGCAGAAACTGATTTCCGACTCAAAGCATCTGCGACTACATTGGCCTTACCCGGATGGTAATCCACAATGCAATCGTAATCCTTAAACAACTCAAGCCATCGACGCTGCCTCATGTTCAATTCCTTCTAAGTCAGGAAATACTTCAAACTCTTGTGGTCCGTAAAAATTCTACACTTCTCCCCATACAGATAATGACGCCAAATCTTTAAAGCAAAGACAACCGCTGCTAACTCAAGATCATGCGTCAGATAGTTCCTCTCATGTGGCTTCAACTGTCGAGAAGCATAAGCCACCACCTTACCTTCCTGCATCAGAACACATCCCAGACCAACACCTGAAGCATCGCTATACATAACAAACTCCTTACCCGAAATGGGTTGAGTAAGTATAGGAGCTTCAACCAACAACTGCTTCAACCTCTCAAAGCAAGCTTGACATTTATCTGACCACTCGAACTTAACTCCTTTCCTCAACAACCTAGTCATCGGAGCTGCAATCACAGAAAAACTCTTAACAAATCGACGGTAATAACCCGCCAGACCAAGGAAACTCCTCACCTCGTGAACATTCCTAGGCGCCTTCCAATCGACTATCGCCTCAATCTTAGCTGGATCTACTTGAATACCCTTGGCTGAAACTATGTGGCCCAAAAACGACACTTCTCGAAGCCAAAAATCACACTTACTCAACTTGGCAAACAACCGATGTTCCCTCAACACTTGCAAAACCAATCGGAGATGCTCCTCATGCTCAGTCTCATCCTTGGAATACACTAGGATATCATCTATAAACACCACCACAAACCGGTCTAAGTATGGCCTAAACACTCTGTTCATCAAATCCATGAATGCTGCTGGAGCATTAGTCAAACCAAACGGCATCACAAGGAACTCATAATGGCCATACCGAGTCCGAACTGCAGTCTTAACCAGATCCTCATCCTTAACACGAAGCTGATAATACCCCAACCGTAGATCTATCTTAGAGAAAACACCGAAACCCCGAAGCTGATCAAACAAATCCTCGACTCTGGGCAACGGATACTTGTTCTTCATTGTGACCTTATTGATCTGCCTGTAGTCGATACACATCCTCAAGGATCCATCCTTCTTCTTAACAAATAGAACCGGAGCTCCCAAAGGAGATATGCTGGGTCGAATAAACCCCTTATCTAAGAGCTCTTGTAGTTGAGTTTTTAATTCTCTCAACTCTACAGGAGCCATTCGATAAGGTGCCTTCGATACAGGTGTGGTGCCCGACATGATCTCTATGGCTAGCTCAACTTCCCTCTCTGGAGGCAAACCTGGCAAATCACTTGGAAAAACATCATTGAACTCTCGAACAATAGGGATGTCCTCAATCCTAACTTGATCCCTCTTGGAATCCAAAACCATAGCCAGAAAAGCCTCACAACCCTTTCTCATAAACCTCTTGGCTTGAATTGCAGAAATCACATTGCTCACAGAACTCGCACCCAAACCTCTTACAAACACTGGAGCTCGATTCCTATCCCGAAGCACGAAGGTCTTCCTATGACAATTAACCACAGCTCTATGCTTGCCCAACCAATCCATACCCAAAATCAAATCATACTCTCTAAAGGGCAACTCTATCAAATCCGCAGGGAACTCAACTCCATCAACCAACAAAGGACAATTCCTATAAACTCTACTCACACTGACACTATGCCCTAATGGATTGGTCACACATATCTCATAGTCTAACTGATCTACCACATGCAACTTATCAATAATCTTATCCGTGAACAAATATGAGTGTGTGGAACCAGGATCTATTAGAGCATATAATTCAGTGTCATGCAGTAGGAACTTACCAGCAATTACATCAGGGGCATCCTGCTCCTCTCTGGCTCTAACTGCATATGCTCTAGCTGCAACTGGTGGAGGGCGCTCAACAGTCTCAGAAACAACTCCATCTCTAGGTCGACCGCCTCGACCTCTACCTCTACTTATACCTCTTGCAGCCTGAGAAGCATTCGATCCAACTCTGCTAGCTCCTCCCTGAGGTCCCGAATCTTCACCCAACTGGGGACAACTGGCCAGATGGTGCTCGGTGCTCCCACACTTAAAGCACCACCAGTGAGCCACCTACACTCACCCCGGTGAGCCTTATGGCAATGCTCACAAACAGGCGTAGCATCAGACCGGCCACCTCTGCCAGAACCAGATACTGCTGTTGAACCTTGCCTTCTACCTCTAGCAGTCGAACTAGCTGACGGCTCGTCTTGCGAGTTCCTAGATCTCTTACCCGAAGATGAGGAAGAACCACCCCGAGCAGAATTCCTTCGCTGAGCTCTCTCCCTAAGCAAAGATTCCATCTTCTCTGCCCTCATTGCAGCCTCTGTAATCTGATAATAACCTATCCCAGGCATACACATCAAAGAAATCAAAGCAATCTTCAAAGACTTGTTCAACCCTGATTTAAAATGCTTGCACCTGAAATCATCTGTCATAACCCCACGCGGAGCATAGCGAGATAACCGATTAAACTCCTTCTCATAATCCAAAACTGACAAGGCCCTCTGCTTCAAACTTAGAAATTGTGCCCATCTTGAGTCCCTATAAGCCTGAGTCACATACTTCTTAGTGAACTCCTCCCTGAAGAAATCCCAAGTAACTGGATCAGGCATCTGAGGTCGCCTACATACCAACTCCCACCATTCGTAAGCCGACCCCTGAAGCAATGCCACAGCACACTCAGCTTGCTGATCAGGAGGACATCTGACTTCCTTCAAAGCTCTCTTTACCTTATCAAGCCACCTTTCAGCTCACTCTGACTCATCAAGCCCAGCCAATAAAAATCCTCAACACCAGCTCTTCTTAAACTCTCGATCGGAGCTTTAGGGGCAGTCACCCTTTCCAAAACCCGAGCCATGTCCTGATGCAATCTGAACATTGCCTCAAAAGGCATGGCAGTGGCCTCGGGCTGGACGCTAGCACGTTGAGCCGACACCGAAACAGAAACAGATGGATCTACAGCTGGAGGATTCACACTTTCAGCGGACTTCTCAAGCGCACCATGAGCAGAATCATAATCCATCTAACAAACAAGAGGACAGCCGCATCAGCCAACACAGCCCTAGACATAGATATCTCCACACATAGCATCACACAGACAATCACCCAGAAACGCCTAAACCTAGGCTCTGATACCACAACTTGTGACACCCCTTACCCGTACTCAGGCGATCCTATCCCATGAGGAGTAAGATGCCGTACGAGTCAGGGTGCAACCAAACAAAGCAGAGAACAAAGCGTAGATAAACATACACAAAAGTGAGGTAATTAAAAACTTTTGCGAAGTATAAGAAAGCGAAAGCTGATAATGCATTAATATAATTAAGGCATTACATTACTGTTCTGATCAACTAAGAGATACAGCAATTAATTACAAATTCCAAACTACATAGAAAAAAGCGAAAGCTATTACAAAATCAATATAAGAGAGTTCTATACAAAAAGAATCTCAAAATACAAAACTCGGTCGTATTCTAAACCCTGCTGCGTTGGCTTAGACTGCGGCGACTCTCCCAAAGCAACTCCTTCCGCACCTGCACGGTTAAACACACCGTGCTAAGCGATAAACGCTTAGTGGAGAACCACACATATAAAAAGGACAACCATTCACAACGGTCGTCAAGGCAAAACACAAGCATACATCATAATATACCATACACATAGCATGTCAATTGCATAAGCATGCATATACTAAGCCATGCATTCAGAAGTTCATAACAATATTCATATTCCCATAACATATTATACTTTTCATTTATGAGTTTACACACGTATCACATACACTTCCTCATAACACAATCCATACCAGGCACCTGCTGACTCGAGGGAGTGGATAACGAGTATACGGACAGTACTTTACGGGTACGAGCCGATCACAAATGGTACCTTACGGGTACGAATCAAAAACCAATATACTTTTAACTTTCACAAAACATTTTCAAAAGGGATCTTAAACAAGATCCGAACACATAGGGGTTCGCGAGGAACCAAGTGGGGACCTGATCGGGGTCCAAAAGAAACTGAGGGCTGCAGCTATAAGACTCTATTAGGCATGCCTAACTATCCACTTTCTAGACTCTAGCAGGTCATGCATAAACCATTCAATCCATTTCATAACATTCCAAAATCATCATCATATATGTACATAGTCGTATCATGGATCCGCATGCATATAATTCATAAGACATCAAGCATAAATCTCATAGACATTAAAGGAAAATGAAGTTCAAAAACTGCACACAACAAAAGAAAACTCATTCAGAATACAGGGAGCTGTCGCGCTCGCGACAGACACCGAAGTCTATTTGCTGCGCGTACGCGACGGATTTCTCAACCGCGAGGAGGACGGAGGGACCAGGCTCTGTCGCGCTCGCGATGGATGTCGCGATCGCGACAGAGAAAAATATTGTTGTCGCGTGCTCGCGACGAATCGCGTGCTAGCGATAGCACTTGGCCAGCATCGCGCTCTGTCACGATCGCGATGGATGTCGCGCTCGCGACAGAGGGTGCCCAACACTTCGGCTATCGCGGGCTTGCGACAGCGAAGCTCCAAAACGCCGGTCTCTGTCGCGCTCGCGATAGCGTCGGGTTTTCCAAAATCTGCAGAATTCTGCAGATTTTCTTCCTCCCACAATCAACCACAAACACATGCAAAACTCACCCAAGAACCTCTTACCTCAAACCCAGCCATCCAATAGCATCAACAACCATAATATAACATTAATCAACAAGAAATTTCACTCAATTCATTAATTTAAACCTCCAATTCCAAGAATCATCCAAAACCCCAATTTATGCACAAAACCACATTAACTCCAACTGTCACACCCCGAACTGGGCCTAGTCGGAATATCCTTGCTCGGTCGGAATGAGTGAGGATATTTCGGTAATTTGTGCTTGAGAAAGTTTGGTTAATTAGGACTAAAGTGCAAAGAAAACAATTAATTAATAAGTTGTTAAGTGAGAAATCATCTAGTGGAACATGTGTATGGTATGTAGGAAGTGATTGGATAAGATTGTGACACTTGGGTTTGTAGGATGATGACAAGTGGTTTATAAGGAATTGTTAGAGTATGCTTGAAGTGTATGGAAGTAGGATGTGAGTGGGCTAAGAAATGATATGGTGTGAGTGGTGTTTGGTGTATTGAAGATATTTATTCAAGAATTATTTGTGTGTGTTTAGTGTATGGTGCATGTAGGAGTAAGTCAAAGTGGGATTGAAAATTATGACATGTGGACCTATAGTAAGTGGACAAGTGGCTTTGGTAGGTATGCATTTAGTGTGATTTGGGTTAGGAAAGAGGAAAATGCAGAATTTTCTTGTTCTTGTTCCCGTTGCCCTCTCTTCCTTCTCATTTTCTATTTTCTTTTCCTCTCCTCCCCGTTTCTTGCTCAATCTATTGGTTTTGAGTGAAGTAGAATTGGTTTGGTGGAGCTTGGGAAGTAAGAGTAAAGAGGTAAGTTGAGATTTTAGGGTTCTTATGTTTAAGTTCTTTTCTTTTTCTAGTTTTGTTTAAGTTATGATTGAATTAAGAATTATGGGTTTGTTTGTGCAAGTAATTGGTGATAAGAAGAATCAAAGTAAAGGAAAAGAGAAGATTTAAAGCTTGAAGAGAACAACTATTGTGCAATAAGAGGTTTGGGAGTTGATTCCTTTAATTGAGTTTTGTTTGGTTTTTTTTCCCTAAATTCTTATTGAGCTATGAATATATATTTGTATATGATTTCCAGTAAATTGAGTGATTAAGATGATTCTTATGCATGTATTTGTTTGGGTAAATGTATTAATAATGCATGAAGTGGCTTAAGTTGAAGGTGTGTGAGAATTGGAAGTGAAGTGTGTAATTGGGGTAAACCCTGTTTCGTTCTCATCTGACCCTTGTGCAATGTTTTGGTCATAAGTGGAGTTTTAGAACTCCAAATCATGCGATTCTTGAACCTTTAGAACCATAAATTCCATTACTCTAAAAGTCTTAGAAATAGCCTTGGGCAAATTCTTGCTCTAAGACCATGAATTTTTGATAATACCGTAGTGTTTCTTTTTGTGACGGGTTGTTTGACCAGTATGGGTTGTGGAGTGCATATCTGGAGTTGTAGATGTCCAATTTATGTGAAACTTATTTCATCTGAAATCTAAGACGTAGGAGAACATTTGTTAAGAAGACTACTTTTCCTAAAAACGAGGTTTAGAGGTCGGTTTTCGCGATACTAGTTTATAGTAGAAAGCAGTCCGTTTTGGTAGCTGAGGCGAGCCTCTGTCGCGAGCGCGACAAGGGTCGCGACCTCGCGACAGAAAAACATGTTTTGAGCCTTTTCTTCTCTATTTTTGAGTCTAGGATTGACCCGGATCAATCCTGTGCCTTTCCCATCAGTTATTATGCATGTTTAGGGTAATGAAATGGCTATATAAGTAATTATCGTCGGGAAAATTTAGGAGTATGCTTAAGATTGATGATTAGCTAGTAAATAATAGTAGATATAACTTGGTGAAGGATGAGGATTAATATGTGTTGATATCATGAGTAACCTAAGCAAGATATATCATAGGTATGAAGGCAATTAACGTGGGTGCAATTGAAATGATTGATGAATAATGCTGTTATTATAGATTGTGTAAATGAATATTGTTAGTAGCATGTTTTATTGAAATTCTTGTTATGAATGTTGTGTTTATGATGTCAATGATGTGTGGCTTGCTGGAGATGAGGTAAGAGACCTTTGGTTATGTTTTGTGTGCTGTAGATGAGTTTGAGGAAGGAAAGATCCTGCAGCATTCTGCAGATTTTCGGAATCATGACTCTGTCGCGATCGCGACACTGTCGCGAGCGCGACAGAGACCGATGATTTTGATGTTGTGCCGTCGCGAGCACGCGACACTGTCGCGAGCCCGCGATAGCAATAGCTTATCTGCTCTCTGTCGCGAGCGCGACAACCGTCGCGATCGCGACAGAGCACATTGTTGGCCTGTGCCATCGCGAGCACGCGACTTGTCGTGACCCCGCGATAGCAATACTTGCCCTCTGTCGCGACCGCGACAATATCGCGAGTGCGACAGAGCCGGGCCCTTCTCTCCTTCCCGCGATCGCGAAGCCCGTCGCGCGCGCGCAGCGAAGAGACTATAGTCTCTGTCGCGAGCGCGACAGGGATCGCGAGCGCGACAGATGTGTTATGTTGAATGAGTTTTCTTTGGTGATTCCAATGTTTGAATTCCAAACTTGTGATGCCTTTAGATTTATTCTTTGACTATTTCATGAAGTATGTTAATATAATTGAATGTATTATGTATATTTATACTTATGATCTTTTCTAAGATTATCATGTTATGTTCAAAGTGTAAATTGTATGATGCATGTTTGACTTTATGAACTTATTCATATGTCTCAATTATTGCTGATTGTGTGCAATGATATAAAGTATGTGATTTGAAATATGATTTGTATTATGCATGACCTGCGAGAGCCAGTCTAGTGGATAGTTAGGCATGCCTAATAGAGTCTTTGTAGCTGCAGCGCCCTTTGAACGATTTGGACCCTGATCAGGTCCCACGACTGGTTCCTCGCGAACCCTTTGATATGAAATGTTTTTGGAATGTGGAAAAAGATGATGTTGCTTTTCGACTTGTACCTGTATGGTACATTATATTATATGTTCCCTCTGAGGTTTACCCGGTCAGAGATCGGGCTATATGTTCCCTCATGAGGTCTCCTCCTCAGTACTCGTTATCCACTATTATGAGTCAGCAGGTATTTTGATGGTTTGTTTTATTCTGTTTTGAAATAGTCATCAGAATGTGATATCTGAATGAGCAAGAATCAGTTTATATGTATATGAATATGACTACGGGCTTTAGAAGGTAAATCTGTAATTAGTAAACATGACTTTTCAGTTAACATGATTATCCGTACTTGGCATGTGATTTGTTATTAGTTTCTGAATGCTTTGAAATGATTCGATCGATGTATTTATGTATATGAGTTAAGCATGGTTTTATTGTGTACAAGCATGTGAATTAGATCGGTTGTGAGGGTAAGTATATAAGATGTAATCGTACTTTCTGCATGGTTTTGATATGAATGTGAAGTGATGTGATTATGCCTTCAGTCTCCGTTATGGGAGTGTTTACAGCATGATGTGCTATGTATTAGAGTTGTGCAGCAGAAGTGTGGTGTTTTGGATGTTTTTTTGGGTATGTGGCTCAGCATGATAACACTGGTGTCGTGTTTTGTGTTATGACTGTTTTGGCCCATTCCTGATATGTATATAATTATGTGTGTGAGTTTCCGAATGAATGCCTTTATTATGCAAATCTGTTTAGATATGTGCTTTGAATATCCGCAATTGCTATTTAAATGTATTTTGCCTTGGCGACCATTGTGAATGGCCGTCCATACTCTTGTGTGTTCTCCCCACTAAGCGTTTATCGCTTAGCACGGATTTCTTTTCCGTGCAGGTGGCAGGTGGGTTCTGTTCGAGTCGCGCATCTGCAGGGTCGGCCACATAGAAGCTAGAAGTTTTGTATCTTGTTCAGCTTTTGTAATTTAGAATTTTTGTAAATCTGTGTTATATGTATAAGTAATAATATGTAAAGAGAACGATGTAATATTTCAGACTCCTATTATATGATTGTAAAATTGTAGATGTGTATGTTTTCGTTTAAAATATGCGCGTTTATGAATATGTATGTTCAGATTTTTGCTCCATAAAAGTTTTAATTCTTTCATAATTATATACGCTTCGTATCGTTCTACTCGGTAGCACACCTACTCGTACGGCTTCCTACTCCCTTGCGGATGGGTTCGCCTACGTATGAGTTGGGGTGTTACACCAACATTATCACAATTAACTCATACTCTTGCAAGATCCACATCTCAAAACAAAAACCCATAGCATATACATAAAAATAAAGAACATATAACAGCCGAATTCTAAGAAACCATCAAATCTCATACATAAACATATATATACATGAAAACTAAGAAATTCCCAAACCTCAAAATCCTTAGCTCCTATTGCTTGGATCCACTAGTTCCAGCCTTCACTTTGCCCTTTGGCTCGCGAGGAGGCTCAACTAAGCATAAATAAGCACCCAAACACCAAAAACACAGACCCTAACTTAGATCCAACCCAAGAAGAAGAGAAGAAAATGCATGAATAACACAAGGAAAAAGCAAGAACTTACCAAGGAAGATGTAAGGGAGTAATTAATTCCACCACTTGAGCTTGAATCTAAGTAAAACACTTAGGAGAGTGCAAAGGAGGAAGAATAAGAAGAAGAAGAAGAGAAAACGGGAAATGGGTTTCAAAAATCTGATTTTCCCTTTTTCATTTTCTCTTTCCCATCTTTCTTTCCCCTTTACACATGTTAACCATCTAGTGGAGGAGATTACTTACTCACACCCTAACTACATGTATCACATGCACACAATGAAACACCCTAATAATGCACCCTACACATGTATGAGCAACACACACAATGCTCCCTCATGGACACACCCTACAAATGTATGAATGCACACACACACCACAATAACCCACTAGTGCATATCCTACTATGGTGCACTAATACACACACAAATCTGTCCCAACTAATTCACACCATGGTGCTACACATGCACACACGCACCAGAAAAACCCCAAATCATACAATATTACCAAAATGCCCTTATTATGCTAGACTCATGCAAATGCACACACATACATATATGGCTCATTCAACTAGGGGACAAACGGGGTGTGACACTTCGGTGCATCGCGACCTTACGCTTCTGTATGGTGTTATATATTTTATTCAAAATTATGAGACATGCACTCATTTGAGGGAATGAAAGAATACCATAACACATGTTCTATACCATATGTGATTAAGTGACCAAGGGATGAGAATTTAATTTTATTGATCTTAACTTTCTCAATTGTGAGACCCTATTTAAATTTCGACCTTTAGGACCCTTAACTTATCCCTGAAGTATGGTTCAATGTCGCTAGGTTAGTTAGTCTCCAAGAGGTCGTGGAAAAAATTTGGCCTAGCGGATCTAGCTATAAAAGCGAGTTGAATTATGATGGATGGCATATAATAAGAGGGGAAGGTAGCCTTTTGATCACAATCACAAGGATGCATGGTTCACCCTTATATCTATCATAGTTTCTATAAGTAGAAACATAATAGTAAACACGAAAGATGTTTTATGAGATCATGAGTTAAAACAGTAAATGTGAAAAAGCCATCTAGGGTTAGGCATATATGGAAAAGAGGATCTTATTTTTTGAGATGCGATATATCTTTAATTGGTGTATAGCACTAGTGCTCTCGAAATATGCTGGTCACATGATCTATCTGTCTGTATAACTAGAGATTATGACTGGAAATCATTCCGTCATATACGAATGGGAGATGATAGAGTTGGAATACGCCTATGACTTTGATATGGATAGAGTTTCATATCAAAATAAGATTTGAGTATCTTTAACTGATAAGAATTATCTAATTCTATATCAAAAACAGTTTGAGTTATACTGTAGACTGGTCTCTACCTTTTAAAATACTATAAATAGATAATTAGAAATCAGATTTGGTGATGCTTAATTAGGCTTAATCACACGCGTTACTCACAGTGAAAAAACGCTTAAGAAAAATTAAACACTTTACACTAAATCCCAAAGGAGCATTTAGATCGTGTAAATTGTCGTTATTAGGCAAATGAGCAAAAATGAGATTTTTGTAATCGTTTCCGCAACGTTTCTGCGCTACAAGAAGTATGTACCATTTTTGTATGTTACCTCAATTTTTCCCTTCATTAATTAACATTCCATTTAAAATAGGAAAAGACTTATTATTAATGAAAAATACTTGATTTATCTAAATTCCATTTGAAATGTGAAGGATTTATTATTAATTAATAATAATTACACATTAATTTTATTTTTAATTGGATTAAATAAATCCTTTATATATATATATATATATATATATATATATTATCCAAAAATTAATCAAGAGTGGTTACTTTAATTTTATTTTTCAAATTAATAAAAAAATTAATTTGTTCTTAATATTAATTATATTTTTGTTCCAATAATAATATTATAATATTCCATTTGGACTAAATATTTTATTTATTTGATTAATTTAAAAACATTAAGAGAGAAAAAATTAGAAACTATTCATTCGATTATTATTAAAATTTTGCGAGAAAATTTTAAAATAAATATATTATTCAATTTGTTGGCGAGTTCCATTAAGCAAAGAGTTGACAGCAAAGGCGAGACTATGTGGATTATTGGATGTTCATAACACCTAGGGTAATATAAAATAATCCAAAAAATATATTTGAGTTTAAAAAAAATTATTTTATATCTTAAAAATCTTATTTAAAATCAACATGGATAAGTAACTGTTAAAATTTTTTTCTTATATTGCAAAAACTCTATGTGAATTCACACAGAAACCAATATCTACTATAAACTTCTAAAATAATGGAACTAAATTAGGTAATAAAATTTTATGCCAAATTTTTTCCTCTAAAATTTTAGTCTAAAATTAAAAATAATTTTTAATCATTTCAATTGATATCTATATCTTTTTTTTTTCTTTTTTCGTTATATATTTGGCCATAACCATCAAATTTCTTTTATGTTTATTGATGCAAGTCAGTCATGTGAATAGGAAAAGTTAACTCCATTAATTTATTATTAAAATCCAAATCTCGTTTGGAATATATTGTAACTTTATTATTAATGGATAGTAATTAATCATGCAAATCTCATTTAAAATAAAAATAGCTTATTATTAATTAATAATGATTACATATTAATTCTGTTTTTAATTGAATTAAATAAGCTATTTATCAATAAATATTAGTTATAATTACCACACATATATATTACCCATATATATTGATAATTATTTTATCCAAAAATTAACTAATAGATATAATTTGAATTTTCTATTTTAAATAAGCATCGAAATTTGAGAATTCATTTGATCTGAAAATTGAGTTGTTCAATTGAAGTTAAAATTGAATTAAAATTGAAATTGCAATTGAATTGGAATTGGAATTAAAACTGAAATTGGTCATTCTTTTACTTTGAATTGAAATTGGTATTGAATTGATTTGATTTTGAGAATTGGATTGGTTGAAATTGATTCAATTAAAATTAAAATTGAATTGCAATTAATTTGGAATTGAAATTATTTTATACAAAAATTAACTAATAGATATAATTTGAATTTTCTATTTTAAATAAGCATTGAAATTTGAGAATTGATTTGATCTGAAAATTGAGTTCTTCAATTGAAATTAAAATTGAATTAAAATTGAAATTGCAATTGAATTGGAATTGGAATTAAAATTGAAATTGGTCATTCTTTTACTTTGAATTGAAATTGGTATTGAATTGATATGATTTTGAGAATTGGGTTGGTTGAAATTGATTCAATTAAAATTAAAATTGAATTGCAATTAATTTGGAATTGAAATTAAAATTGAGATTGGGATTGAAATTGAAAACTTGGTCATTCTTATACATTGAACTCAAATTCAAATTGAATTGTTTTGATTTTGAAAATTAGGTTGAAATTGATTTGATTAAAATTAAAATGAATTGGGTTAAAATTGCAATTAATTTGAAATTGAAATTCGCTAGTCATATCTTTTACATACATATATATATATATATATAATATTTTCGAATAAAAATTATGATCGGCTTCTATATGAATAAAATCTGAAAATGTGGCAAACAGATGGTGTTCAAAATTAATAATAAGAATTTAATTTTTTTAATTTTGCCCTTTTAGATTTAGACCAATATAATATTACAATAAGCAAACACTGCGATTTCATTTGAGTGCATTTAAAGGAGGATGACTCTTGAAAAAGAAATGTCCAAAATGTTTAGTGCGAGGTTACGATGCACGTATGTGTATGGTATGCACACGTATCCTCTGTCGGATGAAATGAAAAATAAAAGAGAAAAATATTTTATACTTAGATGACTGTGTGTATGGGTACAATTTCCTCTAAAAAGTTCAATCGATTCGGTTTTCTTTTATGACAAGTTCGATGTATTCGATTTGGTAAGTTTTCATATTGAACCGACTGAATTTTCACCCCTACTGTCATCTATTACCGAATGACTGATTGAAAACTAACCAAATGTACACTCCTTGTAAGGACTCAAATCCTACCCTAGTCGTATTAAGATGCGACTAGGTTTCAGGGGAGACCGAATGCGCTTGGTTTGCGATGGTTATATCGAAAGGATGTAACCGTCATTAACTACAAAGATTCTGCAAGTATCGGCAAATGGTAATTTGACTTAAAAGTGACTTAAATGGACTAAAGAAGTTCTTATAGGGATCAAATTATAAGTTTAACATAAGTTATAGATGAATATATGAATTAAAAAGGAAAAGAGGGATTTAGTTGGTAAATTGTTAAAGTGGTCAATTATAAGTCAACATTTGGTAATCTAGAAGAATACAGAATTTGCATGGTATATAAGTGGGAGGCAGTGAAAATGGAGAGGAAAGTTTCAGAAATTCCACCTCCATCTCCACGCCAATTTCCCTTCATCAAATGCATGTCTATTGGCTCTTATAAGAGAACAATCAAGTTTACAGCACTTTGTGAGAAGTAAAAGATAGGAAATGATCTCCTCTTCTTCTTGTTTTGTGTTAACTGGATGCAGAAGATTATGTGATGAAATATAGTATTAATATGAATTTTGGTGTGAAGAAGAAGGAGCTGGCAGCAGGAAAGGGAAAGGGAAAGGGAAAGAGGTTGTCAAGTGAAGAGGCCGTGAAGTGCACCTAATAGGTTGGGAACTCATTCTCTTTGCTTGAAAATGTGTAATCTGTATTGTTGCATGTAACTTGAGCTTAAGAGAATGAAATTAAACTATAAATGAGTATAATGGAAGTGATTATGCATGAATTGAAGGGATAAAATTTTATAGTTAATAGAATAGGAAAATTGCTTAAAGATGTTATAGTGACAACTCTGATGTTTTGGGTATAAGTCAACTTTTAGAGCTCCAAATGGAGTGATTCCAACTGAAGTACATCCTAAAAATATAGGTCTACATATGCTAAGAAGGAACGTTGAGTTAATTATGGCTCTAAGATGGTCATTTATAGAAATAAATGAAAGTTGAAAATTGTGAGTTTATTGCTTAAAGAACCTATTGTTGTTTTTAGAGCATAACTCTGTAAATATAAGTCCAAATGATGTGATTTTTGTGTCTATAGAATCTTAGGACATAGATGAACATATGTTAAGAAGGAAGTTTAGGCTAAAAATGTAATTAAGAGGGACTAAAGACCTTATAAAGTATAGTATGGGAAGCTGCTCTATTATGCTTTGCTAAATTAGGCAATTCAATAGGGCCATACGGTGGTCAGAAAATCTTCACCACCATGTGAACGGCTTCTACTAGTAAAATTTTTGCCTAAATTTCAGGTCACGTGATAGTCAAGAAATCCTGCCCACCGTATGATTACCCTGACCACCGTGTAATCCGGATCCTAGTCAGTTCTGTAAAGCATCTTTTTAGAATCTTTCAAAATTCCTGAGTCACATAGTGGTCAAGAAGGTCTGACCACCATGTAACCTTGTCTTACCACCATGTGAAGTTTTCTGACCACCGTGTAACTTTGAATTTTTAGCCTTTGAACATGGATTTTTCATATTGTTTTTGATTTAAATTTTACCGAAGGTCCCTATGACCTAATTATTACACACTAAAGATTTAAAACACCTATAAATATGTGCATAGATGAACATAAAAATACATGTATAAGATTTCAATAGGATAAATGTATAAGAAATCCGTATTAAAGCATAGTTTATAGTTGAAAATGATATAATGTAAGAGTATAATTTTTTAATATGTATTTGTAGTTGTGATTAAAAGAAATTAAGTGTATATGATTATGTATCATATAAGAATGAAGATTTATGCATTCAATATTATTACGTTGATGAATATGACATAATACTATAAGTGATATATGCAAAATGATGGAATTTGTATATGACATGCATAGATATTGGTTTATAGCATTATATGAGTTTATTACATATATGTTTGTGGGTGCTTAAATAGTATACATGTTGTAGTTATATGAATTTGACTGTGTGATTTAAATATTTCTTTGAACAATATGAGTGTAAACATGTATAAAGGCATAATAACGGAAGTTAAAGAAGTGTAACACATTCAAAAGCTTGCAAAGTGTCTGGAATATGGATAGATAGGCATGCCTGTAGCGATACAGTTGCAGCTACCATAGTCTAGCATGGGAATCATGTCCATAGCCTTGGCACCATTGGTGTCCATAGCATAATTTCTTTGTGATGACAATGTCTATATATTATCGGAACTGAATATTTAGTATCTATAGCCGATATCTACAAGGCATCCATAGCTCCCGTTATCCACATCTATAGATGATGTGCATGATAATTATGACTAAAGTCTAAAGATAAAAATTATATGAGTTAAAGAATATGATACAGGAAAAGTATATACAACAATGGTATAAGACTTTTACTGATACATGTAATAGCATTTGTTACAGATAACTTATTGTTATTGTTTTATAATATAAATAGGGATTTACAGCCATATAGATCTAAATGTTTATGTACAGACAAAAGTATGTGATGTACATGTATGTATAAAGATGTGGTATACAAAATAAAAGTAAATATAAATGAAATATAAATAAGGTGATAAGAAATGTGCTTAATATAGAATCATCGGTTAATATGTTTATTTAATATGTTGTTGTTTCTAGAGTGTGAAAGCATGAATTTACATGTATATGTATGCTCATTTGTGTGTAATTATTTTTAACGACTTCTGTAAAAGGTCGTCCATTTTACATTGTTCCCCACTAAGCTTTATACTTAGCACGAGTTTTCAATCCATGTAATTACAGAATTTTGGAAGCGGTGCTAAGGACATTCTGCAAGAGTCGCCAGCCAACACAATTAGGAGCCATCTTTTTGTTAATTCTCTTTTGTACGTAATTATATGGCATGTAACATAACTTTTGGATATGAGACATCCAATATGTATTGTTTTAATGTAAAGACTTTGGTAATGTAGATATATAATCATAGTAAAAAGTAAATGGTATATCATATTTAGCTTATTTTGTTAATAAGTTTATACGAGTTATGAGCTATATATAAATGAAATAATGCAGTGTGTATGATACCGCTTATGTGTTTAAGGGGTGTTACACCCTTACTGTCATCTATTACCGGATGACCGAAGTAGACATCATACCAGGTCAGTATGGCCATATTTTACCCATTCCTCTATTAAACTAGGGATTTCAAGTTCTAACATTACATATAGAGGGTCGATGCTATAACACTAACTTGGTGTGATGTCTAAAGCTCCATTTGGTTTAATTGTTAAGTATAACCGACAGCTGATATCTATTGCGGTAGTTAATAACTAGTAGAGAATAGCAGATAGCAAATTTATTTTCAGTATTTGGTAAAAACAATGTATAGTTGATGCTATTTTATTATAACATTACCAATATAGGCATTGAGTAATTATAATATCAAAATTTAATATTTAAACATTGATATTTTAATATAAAAATATGATAATTAAATATAAAATATTTTATACATGGTCAAAACAATCTAAACTTTATATAAACAATAAAAAATGTAGAACGGTTAAAACAATCTAAATTTTATATAAATTATTAAAGATTTAGAGTTTAATATTATCTCATAGGCCTAGCACATTGAACTTGTCAATTTAAGAGCATTTTTTTAAAGATAAAAAAAAGGAGTAAATGAGTAATGAAAATAACATTAAAAAGCAACATATTATAAGATGAAGATGAGTTGAAAAGAAAACAATAATGACATTTAAGAAAGACAAATAATAATATAGAATCATGATATAGATAACACAATTTAATAAAAATGAGGGGAAAAAAAAGGATAAGGTATGAAATATTTTGGGCTTTTTACATAATTATACACAAAAAAACACACTTTTCAAAATATTTCCAAAATACAACATTTTAAAATCTTAATTTCATTAATACAATTTTTTATTTCAAAAATAACACTTTTTATATAATATAAAACAAAAAAAAAAGAAACCATTTTAACGTTTCTTTTTCTTACTTTCCTCTTTCTCACTTTCCTTTCATGTTTCTCACATTCCTATTACCCCTGTCGACACTGTTCTCCGCTAGTGGCCACCGCCTGTCGTTCTTTGATTTCAGGTGTGTTGTTGATTCTTTTTCTTTCTACTTTCTCCATAAACCTGAATGCTCTGCCCATTCATACCCACACTCATAAAATAGAGAGGGAGACTTCTTCGCCAACGACATCAAAGAAGATGGTTCATAGCTCAACCAAAACTAAATGGTTCGCTTCATTTATCATCTTCTTCGCTTTATTTGCTTCTACTATTCTAGGAGAAGATGGAATGTTCTACTTCCCGTTTCCTCTTTCGCTTTATATTTTCCCTTTTTCTAATTGTTAGATGGCTTCTTTTCTTTTATGTTTATTGTCATTTTCGAGATCTGATAAGCCTCCGAGCTACTTTTACACTAATCATTTTGATTCAATGTGGGTCTACTAGGTATTTATTGAACTGGGATTCTTTTACTGGATTCAAATGATTTTCATAGTGTGCTTCTTTTTTTATTTATTGGTAAGCAAAATTAAGATAAATGTTATCCATTAGTATTTTCCAAAATTTGTTGAGTAGATTACTTTGCTTCCATAGAAAGATGAACATTTTTTATTTGTTAAGTAAAAAGCAAAAGTTGTAATATTAAGCATTTTAGAAAATGAAGCCTAATTAATCTTTAATTATTTTTAGTTATCTTGCATTTTACTTCCTATTCTGTTTGAATTTCTTTGCTTATCCCAACAAAATGAGTGAAAGTGAGAACATGATCCATGAGTTGCTATATTGGTTTATACTTCATATTCTGTGTGTGTTTGATAATTTCTTGGATGGCCTGGGACTGCTTTATCTCTAAGATAGCTCTCTTGGATTGAAGGTTTATGTTTTGCCAAAACCTAGTTCAAAATTGATAGAACTTGAACCTATTTAATCTCTAGACTGCAATTATTGCTTACGAAACATAAAACTTATGCATGATAAGAAAAATTATCTTCATATATGGACTTTGTGCGTCTGTTATGTCATGTGGTTGTGATATATTATTCATCACAAGATTAATGTGTAATATTCTTTTTGCCAACATATAAATCAGACGTGTTAACATTTAAAGTTTACATCATAGCCACTATTCCGGTCATATAAAAAGTGGCATTGGGTCTTTACAGAATTTTTTTATACTCATTGATGGTTCTTAAACTACCGTATGCATTTATGGGGTCATCTGCGTGTGCTGTTGTGTGTTTGTGTGCATATCTGCCTTTTTATCTATGTTTATTTGGTTTCTTAATCACTGATTATGGGTGGACTGGAAATCAGGTCTTGCTGATCACGATAATTATCATGAATATTGTCAGTCTCTTAGGATGTTTCAGAGTGAACTATCAGGTAATTTATAAAATAAGTTTGATATTAGATTTGTGTATACATGAAGATGCCTGGCAAAAGTGAAAATTAAATGGTAAAAGCTCTTGGGCTCTTTGCGTACAGATGTTGGTGTACATATTTGTTTACTGATCATTATTATAGCTAATAGATATATAATTCATCCTCGTATTTATGTTAAAAATGGTTGAAACTCGATCAAGTTCTTCTCTTATACCTAGAAGCACATCACAAATTATCAAAAAGATGGAGAAAGTCTAACTCTGATTTAAGGACCATAAGAGATCCAAAGAGGAATCGCTATGTAACTCAAAAATCAGATTATGATTCTCATGTCCCCCAAAAAAAAAAATTAAGGTATGATATTATATAATGTTAATATATATTGGTAAACTAAGAAAGGTAGGATTTGAGTAGGCATTGATTTTTTTTTTTTTATGTATACTGTGTGTGTATATGATGTATATTGTACGTATACTTGATGTGTAATTCCAATATACTATGTATACTTGTTGTATATTGTGTGTATACTTGACGTGTGCTTGTTTTGTAGTGTGTGTATACTTAACGTGTACTTGTTATGTACTGTGTGTATACTTGACGTGTATTTGCTTATACTGTTTGTATACTTGTTGTATATTGTGTGTATACTTGATGTGTATTTCTTGTGTACTGTGTGCAAAATATTTGTGATAAAATATTTGAATAAAAGAAAAGTACAGCAGAACCATCCTAAACTGCGACCAACTAGAATCATTAATTAGAAAAATTAAAAAATATTATGATTAAAAAAATTTATATGAAAACATATTGTGATTAAAAAAAAATTATCTTTGCGGTATTGGGTATAAAGAAGTCTTGATATTCAAGTGAAGTAACTAATGAGGATAAAAAATTAGCAATCAATTTTTTCAATGTATTTATATTATCCTTATAATTATTATTGATTAATTAGTCTTTTGAATTCTTATGCTTGATTAATTAGTGACATAATTAACTAGTTGGAAAATTAAGTGACATCACTTTAATGCTTCTTAGATCAAAAGGTTTGAATCTCCACTCGAGCCAAAGAAAAAGAGATGGGTGGATTGTTAGAGTTATGCTATAGTTCTATAAGTGCATAAATTAAGCAAGCAGTTGGTTGAACTACTTTGAAAATTGAATTTGACGGGGATTTTCTTTCTCTCTTTTTCTTGTTTTTTAATGAGAATTTTGATATTTAATAGATAAAAATTAAGCCAGGGTCAAGTTTTTTCTAGAACCAAGCAAACATTATACATTTTATCTACTCCTTTGATATATTATCTGAACGTGATTCCTTGTAGCAATTGCACTTCAAATGTGCATATGAATGTATACTGTCAGTGTACTTGATGTATATTGTGCATCTACTTGTTGTATATTATGCGTGTATTTCTAGTATATTGTATGTATACTTACTGTATATTATGCATATACTTGACACGTACTTGCTGTTTATTGTGCGTAAACTAGTTGTATACTGTGCGTGTACTTAGTGTATACCGTGCGTGTACTTGGTGTATACTGTGTTTGTACTTCTTGTATACCGTGTGTAATAGTTGTACATTGTGTTTGTACTTGGTGTATACTGTGCGTGTACTTGCTGTCTATTGTGCATCTATTGGCTTTGGCAATAATGCTATTTGCAGCACTGATTTGTGGGTTTCCTAAGGCCCCAGAAATAGTTTAAGTGCATCCTTACCAAATTGAGTAACATTCCCTTCTTTTATATGTAGCAAAGTGCACATTTGTTATAGTTTATATACATGCATGTTCCCGTCATTTCCCTGCTCTTACAACAAAATTTTTCTACTATTATGATATAGGTTGAAGCTGAAGCTAAGTGGATAAATGAAGACTATATTGGGTACCAACAGAGAGGTCTCCTATTTAAAGGTTCAAGTGCAATTTCCCCACAAAAGTTGGATCACTTTAAGAATCTAATAGAGCAACATATTAGGAAGAATATCCTTTGAAATGCATGGAGACCTTGAAATGGAATAGCAAAGAACTTTTTTTTTTTTAACTTTTGTAATTAATTTGAATGATGTTGTTAAATTAGGAGATTAGAAAAATGATCCTCTTATCCTTTTCTTTTCGTTCCCACATACAAGATCAACATATATTATTATGCTTGAGGTGTCATTTAGCTTTTGTAACGCTTATTAACTAGAACAATGAATTATGAAATCTCAAACCTTATTTTTTTTATTATGGAGTTAAATAGATATGCAGTATACGGTTGGAATCCGGAATTTATTTGTTGGAATATGCAAAATTGATAAGTACTTATCTATAGTATATGTGTTCATGTGAAATGGCAACTTATATGTTCTACATTGGTACAAAACAACATGACTGACAATTTGAAATCTGCAATATGTTATTTGTTCACATACTGTTCTATTTATTCAAGTATGAAATCTGCAGTATATTTGTTCATAATATGACTTATCAAATTGAATACCAAAAACAACTGCAACCTGCACTTTATAATGATTTAACTAAAATGCATCCAGCTATTTAATTCAATATATATTCATGTTCAACATTCATAAAAAGTCATAAGTAGCTAATGTCTCTAACAACACCAAATTTCATCTTACAAGGTTCAGCTACTTTGATCAAATACTGGCAGGCTTGTTTATCAAAATCATAAAAAAAAAAGTAAAAAGATAAATCCTACATCATTATACCAAATAAATGGTACAAATCATCCAAAAATAACAAGTCTGCCTGACACAATCTAATCTTTAGAATACGACTTTCACAACCACAAGTCCAAATGCCACCACCATCACTTCGTGAGCATCCACATCAACCTTCAAGAAGGTTACATTAGGCATCTTCTTGGCAAAATCCACTAGAATTGGATACATGACAGGACATGGTCCATACCAGGAAGCAGTAAAATCTACCACCACCTATTATACATACAGAGCAAAATAAGCAAATCAATTAAATAAAGCTTCCGATGAACAATTTCATAGAGTAAGAGGATATTTACACTAAAAATGATAGGGGAGATATCCATCACCAATATACTAGAAACAATTCAGTCAAAATTATTACAAAATAAACATATAATTTCCTTGAAGAACACTGAGCAAATTGTTTAAAAAATAAAAAAGGACTTGTGTGAATAGTAGCAGCTTTTTTACCATATGCTTAAGAACTCGGAGTTGGCATAGATTAGAACGAGAGTTTGTAAAAATTACTTCAATAATCAAAGTTTAATACACAATCAACCTTGGAATCCGTACAACAATCAGAAAGCTCTCAAATTTGAGAAACAAATGAAACTGTGAAGAATAAATTGCACAAAAAATTCTAGTCAATTCCACTAAACAGGAAAAATAGAAAAATGAGAATAAAGAATATGAAATTCAGTAAAACTATTAGTAACAACCTAAATGAGCGAAAAATATTGTTTCCACAAATAAAATCATAAAATCCATCACAAGAATCCATGGCCTTTATATAGATCTAGCATAAAATCTCCTCCACATCAACTTTATTAAGATCACCAATTCACATATGTAAACCAAATTGAGCATCGCATTTCTAATTTCCGTTATATAATCACCAAAACTCTAAGCTAATAACAACAACGTGGATTTAAAAGTTCAAAAACCACAATGTACACCAAAAAGAAAAGAAAAGAAAAGAAAAGAGAAGAGAAAGCTCAAAAGTGAGAAAAACAATCTCACCAGACTACAATCCAGCCAGAGAAGGAGAAAGAGAATGCTATGAACGCCATAAAAGAAAAGAGATATATACCAGAGAGATGGAAGCATAAAGAGATAAAGAAGGGATAAGGAGACTGAGAATGGAAGGGATAATAAGGAGATTGAGAATGGAGAGGGCAGGAGAGTGAAAAGAAAAATTGTATTTATGAGAACAAAAATTTAAAAAGTGACATTTATGAAAAATATAACAAAAAATTGTATTTTTGAAAAAGAAAAAGATGAAATGTGATATTTTGAGTAATTTCCTCGAATATTTTCAACCTAAAGCTATAGAAGATGGATCCATAGCTTGCTGGCTCACCCGAAACAAGCCAAATTCTAAAATTGCTTATTGTACGAAAATGCGAAATATGTAGAATTAGAAAAGAATAATATTTTCTTTTAATATATAAAATAAACAGCAGTGCATAAAAGGCTTTAAAATGTAGCTTATAGAACAGCTGTTAATTGAAGTTGAATCAACTACCACTTGCTGGTAAAAAAATAATAGTAACCGAAAGTTATTTGATCTCGAACCCTCATCAATTGGCTTAAAAATATAAAAGTAAATACTCTCTTAATATTGATTAGCACTTGTATAATTTTTTTTCTTATATGAAAATATGCTATTAGTTCGATATATGAACAAATTTATTGATTCAATCTAGGAAAGAATTATCCAACTTACTATTCCTTCCCCTTGTTTATCCTCTTATGCCCCAACCCAAACATAGTGATGAAAAAAAAAATAAAATACTTTGTCCATCACAATTTTTAACCATCTTTGGAAGATTAGGGTCCCCATATATATTAAAACATTTGCAGCTGGTCAAAACCTTTTTTCTTTTGCCAAGTTAATTGAATCCAAATTAGAGAAAGAAGAAAAATAATTGAAACATGAGAAAGACACGACAAATTCCCAAAGTTCCAAGCAAAATGTTATAAGGTCCCCACATCTCAGAATAGATCATGCATGTGCGTCCCTCCACCCACCTAAAACTACTACTTATTTTCTAGTTTCTTAATGTTCTTTTTAACTTCTTGCAAACAGATCATGCGGATGTTTTGTGATACGACATCAAATTTATAATCTTTTTGGTTGAAATGATTTTAATAGTAACAATTCCATATTATTTCAATAACAATCATGAAAATAATTACTCCGAAAATTTGGTGTATTAAGTGTAAACTCTTTCAAGGATTGGCGCAAATTTTCAACTTGGGCCAAGAAAGAGGAACATGAGCTTTTGCGTTGTGGAGAATTTGGTGGCTACAACGAACGATAGTGGTGATTGCTTTTTTAGGACCATTTTCATTTTCAATTCAAGCGACTTTTTAACCATGCAGGTACACTGTCATTTCAAGCCCACCAAGCCCCTAACCTCCATGCGCTTTTGTAATATGTAATATGGCCCACAAGCACCTCTTTTCTTTTGGGGGCTGCATCATTTTTGGCAGCCCTTATCTCATACATTAATCAATTAAATAATGCCATGTGTAATTCATTTTAAAAGTAAAATATATCAATTTTCTTTTGATAAGTTCATGGGCAAAAATTATCTATTTTGAAAAGTATAGTTGCTAAATTTTTACATTTCAAATAGTTCAACGATCAAAATTGATAAAAAAAAAAGTTTAGAATGCAAAATCAACCTATTGTAAATAATTTAAGGATAAAAATCAACTTTATTCTCTTTTTCTATAGGCATAATTGAAGGTTCGAGTCAACATTTGCAATCTCTATCAAAATATGCAGATGGTATAATATAAATTTAGGGCTAGCAAAATACTCTTAAACTTATCTTTTAGTTTTAGGAGACACCAATTTATGGGTACCACCACCAAGCCACTTCCAACAATAACTAAATTGATGAACTTGTTTTGGCTCATTTCCGTTGGTTTCTACAATGTGTACAAAATAGTTCACACCAAATTTTGAATGCTTCCAATTAGCTAGATTAATTGAAAGGACACTAACAATGTGGAAAGTATATCAAACACCCAAGTAGTTGAATAAGCAAAAACCAAAATTGGGGTCCCTTTTCACATTGCGCCCACACCTTAAAAGGCCACAAACTCTTAGGAGTCAATGTGTATTAGCTGTCTCTTTGTAAACACCCCCCAATGGCTCTCATGAACAAGCAACAATATCTATTTTGATAATTCAACCGTCCATGTATATAGCATGTGAAGCTGTTTTAGCATTAAAAAAGGAGAGAACTAGTGAAAGGACATGAAAGTTAGCCTGAAGTCAGATAGGTCCTCATGTCCTTGTATGGCCCTTAATTTAGTGATTGTGGACCTTTCTCCAAAATTTTCAATGTTTCATCACCATCTCATCTTGATCACGACTTGAAAATGATTGAATCCCATAGTTGTGCACCTAATGCATTTCTTTTTTCTAAATTATGTCAAACTACACTGTGATCTCTTTCCAATTTACAAGATTAATTTCATTAAATGTAGTTAGATAATAATGATTTGGTAAGAAAAAAATGTTATACAAAAACACTTTAACTTTGAAATATTACAACTAAAGTCATTTTAGTTAGAAAATTATGAGTTTGGTATCAAAGCGCTAACGTGACACATGTCGGTTTAAAACATTCACATGGGCACCAGATTCATGATTTTTCGACTAAAGTAATTTTTAGTAATATATAAAGTTGAGATATTTTTATGGGACCATTTTTTTTTTAATTTATAATCGAGTCGTTATTAGAATATAATTCTAGTGACTATGAATGTTACTAACTCCAATTTATATAACAACAATAATTGCTACCAAAATTTATGGGGATAATTGCATTGAAGGTCACTGAATTTGAGTCTAATTACCAAAAAGTAACAAAAAAAAATTAGTCATAAGAAAATAACTATACTATGTAATTTTTGTATGAAAAGTCATTTTGCTTCGAAAATACTTCAAATTTTACTAGAATTCCAACATGGCATGCTATATAAATTCTAAACCTTTCACAAGGTATAAATTCTCCTTAAACAGACAATTTATATATTATTTAATCATAAAAAACGAAATTTAAAAATGAACAATAAAAGCGATTTCTTACTATATCAGTTGCATGTGTATCGCCGTATATCAAATTCTGGAACATATGTAGTTTAGATATTATGTGTCATATTAGATTTTGATAGGATTTGAAATGTTTTTAAGCTAACATAATTTTTTATGCAAAAATTATAGAGTTAAGATATATATTTTCTTGTTAGAAATATATTTTTTAGTTACTTTATGATAATCAAGGCAATGTGACTTCCAATATAATTAACCCTAACTTATGGATTCTTGACATCAAAATATTGATGGCTTTCCTAATAATCTCCAATTGGTTAGCGACTATATATATATATATATATATATATATATATATATATATATATATATATATATATATATATATATATATATATATATATATATATATATATATATATATATATATATATATATATATATATATATATATATATATATATATATATATATATATATTATTAGCCCTACTTATTCTCATAAGTTGACGTATTTATTTAATTTTGACATTATGTTTTGAAGGGAAAATTATAACAAAATATAATTTATGGATGTAATATTAATAATGGTACCTATCTCTTGTAGCGCAGAAACACGTTGCGGAAGCGTCTACAAGGATTCCATTTGTTTTTGGTCATTGACCTGGCTCTTATCTATATGCGGGATAACAGTAGCTTTTTCACAATCTAAAAACCCCTGAAAAATTAAGAGAAAAACAAGTGTGAGTGGGAACGAGAAGGCTTGCGGCGTATATGTTTTCTCGTTACCAAATACCGAGATCTCTCACCTATTTATAGAGATCATAAAAGTTAGAGACCTATCTCTAGGATAACTCAGACTCCTTCTGAGATAAGATTTGGTAATGTTAATCAGATTGAATTGTTTGATTCTATCTGGATTGGAATTTAATCCAAATTAGAGTCATGTGCGTACCCAAAGTCTATCATCTCCCACTCGCACATGACGGAACGAATTCCAGTCTTAATCTTCAGTTATACTGGCGGATAGATTGTGTGACCAGCATAACTTGAGAGCACTAGTGCTATAAACCTGTTAGGGATATATAACATCTCGAAAAATGAGATCCTCCTTTTTACGTATGCCTAACCCTAGATTGCTTTCTCATATTCACTATTTTAACTCATGATCTCATAAAATAATTTTCGTATTCACTATTATGTTTCTTCTCATAGAAACTGTAATAGGCTAGCCAGTGAACCACGAAACCTTTTGAAAGTGATCAAAACATTATCTTCCCCTCTTACTGTATGCCATCCATCATGATTTAACTCGCTTTTCTAGTTAGATCCGCCAGGCCTAAATTTTTCCTGGACCTCTTGGAGACTAACTAGGCTAGACACATTGAACCATACTTCAGGGATAAGTTAAGGGTTTTAAGGGTCGAAATATATAAATAGGGTCTTACAATAAGGAAAGTTGAGATCAATGATATTAAATTCCCATCCCTTTGGTCACATAAGCACACATGATATAAAACATGTGTTATGGTGTTCTTTCCTTCCCTTAAAGGATCGCATGTCTTACATTTTAAAAAAAAATTTATATATATAACACCATACAGAAGCGTAATGTTACGATGCACCGAATCACCCAACTTTTGTCCGCTTACTTAAGGACTACTTTTGGCTTTTTAGAAAGAATATGGTAGTTACGTTTAACTTGCCATCGAATTCCATACAATCCTTATTTGGATCTCAATTCAAAGCATACAACTTTATGTATGTCTTTATCTCGCATCTTAACAAGTCGCATCTTGTAATTTCTGCAAGATTACACTTTTATTTTGAATAGGCTCTAGAGCATTCTCATATGTTCAAAAATTACATCATCTTAGTCTTACCCAACTCATTGACAAAATTAAGGTAAACACCCTTGTGAGTGGGCTACTTCTCTATCCGACATGCTCAATCTCATACAAATAATAATAAATGTTTACACATAAACATTCATACTCATGTATTACCAATAATGAACTTAGTTATTATTCATAAATAATAACTTTAAGGGAATATTAAAACATAACAGTACCAATTAAATTCTACGCAAACCTCAAGATCTAATGTGTCTCTTAAAACACATCTCTTGTTATAAGTTTACTCAATGGATCTCCATGCATAGAAACGTACTGTAAGTTCACTTCTCCTCGTGCAATAATATCTCTCGTATATTGATACTTAATGTCAATATGCTTAGCTCTACTATAAGCTATCAACGACTGACTGTCACTATAGATTGTCACTGGTACCTCTAAGGTAATTACTCTTAAATGGCTCATAAACCATTTTAGCCAAACTGTCTCTTGTACTGCAGCTGAGGAAGTGACTAATTTAACTTCTATTGTTGATAGGGCTACACAGGTTTATTTCTTGCTACTCTATGAGATGGCACTCTTGCCAAGCAAGAACATGAAACCTAAAGTGGTTTTCCTCTCATCCACATCTGCTCCCTAATTAACGTTTCTGTATTCTCTCAATTCAGATCCTTTTCTTGATAATGGAGAGAATAATCTGCTATACCTTTCAGGTATCTAGGTATCATTTTAATTGCTTCCAATGTGCTTTGCCTAGGTTAGATTGATATCTATTTACCATACCCATTGCATAGCATATATCATGTCTTGTACACAATATTGCATACATAAAACTATCCACGGCACTGGTGTGACGCACACCGAATCTAACGAAGGCCCTCGCTGAACCCGCTTTTAGGACTCGAGGGATTGGTTCGCGTCTTTTTGATCTTGGGCCTCATGAGTCATCTTGGATGCCTCATTTCCAATAGAGTATTGAAAAGGATCATCTAGATTCATAACTCCTTTAGGCACCTTTGAGGTATTTTGGAGTCGCCAGCCAATTTACAAGAAATTGGGAAAGGTCTCTAACCTCTATTGGTCTAAACTAGAGATGGTGTTCTGAATTTCACTCTTATTAATGACTTAAGTTAAGTTTATGATTGAGCTTTTAAGAAATTAAAATTCCACCTCTCATCTCATGCAATTATGCATTGTATTTAAAGCGCATTGAAAGCATATTGAAAGCAATAAATAAAGTGCTAAGTAAATAAATAAATTACGAATGAAAATTGGGACAGAACAATCCCCCAAAAATAAATTACAAAACAAAGAAATGGGACAGAACAATCCCCCAAAAGTAAATAAAATAAGAAAGCACAAATAACTAAAATTCGCCCCAAAATTAATTACAAGGGTCTAAAAAGAAATGAATAAAAATAATTAAAATGCATAAAAATAATTAAAATGAATCATACATAAATCGGGTCATTTATTATTTTTAGGAACATTGGTTCCTTTTTTATTAGCTTAAAAAATAGAGAACTATTTTTAGGATATTGATTGAGAAAACTGGGATGAGTGATCCCATTTTACAAAAGTTAGTTCTCCATTTTGAAGGTGAGATTTTATTGGTTAAAATAGGACATTGGTCCATTTTATTAAGAAAAATTTCAACTTATTAATTATTGAAAAAAATGTGATTTTCTATAATACGGATAATAAAAAAAATATATTTTACATACAACACATAAAATAATAGAATAAAAGAAAATACGAAATTTAAAATGCAAACCCTAAAATCAAAGTTCCTTTATCTCCGATCCTCCGACCCGAGCACGAATGCAACTCGTGAAGATAAATAATTTTCGAGACAAATAAAACAAAATGAATAAAATGTTAATGAAGTAAATTAAATAATTAAGGAACACATAAATTAATTGAATAAACTAATTAAAACGATTAAAATATCAATCAAATAATAATTAAATATAAACAATTAAGTAAGTGGAAATAAATAGACATAAAATAGTTGCATTGAAGGAAAAATAAAACAAAGGCAGCACACAGGGAAGAATGGAAAACGAAAGAACAAAACAGAGTGAAAAACACAGCTGTGTTTTCCAAAGGAACACATGTGTTTTTCAACCAGCGTTGCGCGCAGTGTAGAAATACAGCTATGTTTCTTGCGGAACACAACTGTGTTTTTGCTCTGTCTCGCAAAAACAGCTTCGTTCTAACAGAAAAACATGGGTTTTAATTTTAAAACACTACAATCAACAAAACTAGACCAAATGGCATGCATTTACTAATTAAATTAAAAGAACACAACATGAACAAACATTTAAATAGAAACTAGTAAAAAGAAAGAATTAAATAAACTAAAAAGAAAGATTAAACAACGACCAGAACACAACCAGAGGAGGTTAGCTAAGCGAAAAACCAGAGATTAACAAAGCGAATCGAGATGGAAACATACAAGATAAAAACAAAGCAAATCATATTATATTTTATGCATCACGCTCGAACGGTCGGACAAAACAGGGGAGACAAAGAGCTAAAAGGGGAGGAGATAGGGCATCCACAACTCGTGCATGTATTGCACAAGCCGTGCAATACATTCATGACTTGTGCATGTATTGCACAAGCCGTGCAATACATTCATGACTCGTGAATGCATTGCACGAGTCGTGCAATGTGATTGGGGAAACGCGAGGCCCTCTTCGATGACAGATTGGGAAAAAGAAAATAATGACACTATCCGATCGAAAAAAAAATGAAATCTGACCGAAGAATCACTATTCAAGCAAAAACAAAGATAAAATCCTATCGGCAACCACAATACAAGCAAAAACAAATCACGACTCAAACAACCAGAAAAACAGAGAAGAACAGAGGAAATGATAACGGACTAACAAATGCAATATCAGGCGATCATAACATGCAAAATATCATGTGAACTAAAGCAACAAACACACTTATTTAATCATGACAACAATGAACATGCGACAAACAAGTTAATAAGATCAAATAAGCAATTAAAAAAATAATATATATAATGAGGAGAAATAACAGGTACTGCAAAACGTAGAAAAGAAATAAGAAAGAAAGAAGAAGAAAAAAAGAAAGAAAGAAAAGAAACAGAGAGATGGCTATTCAGTATTTACCCTCAGATATTGATCTTTGATCTGCAAATGAAATATGTTCTGGATTTCCTTCTTGCTTCTCTTAGGAATTAATTTCTAAGATTCAAGAAAAAATCCAAGAATGCTTTGAGAAACCAAAATTATTTTTTTTGCTCTCCAAGCTTTTCTCTCTGTCCTTTTTTTTTCTTTTCTAATTTCGACCTCTCCTCCAATAATTCTCCTCTGATTTAGTTTTTCAACTCCTCTTTTAATATCTCAGACAGGATTAGTTCACTTCCCCACCAAATCCAACGTAAACCCATGTTTTTCAAACCAAATCCCCACGAAAAACGGGAGAAGGGACGTGCTGGAGCATGGGGCGCGTGAGGCATGTGAGATTTTCATCTCACTTGTGAAATGGGCCTCACGTGGTGAGGCTGCTTCTCACCAATGTGAGATGGTCCTCACAAACGTGAGGCTTCATCTCACATGGGAGAGATGGGCATCACACCACAGGCCCCCAGCAAGCCCTCAAATCTGCATTTTTATATTTGTTTTCTCCTTTTCAAAAAAAAAAAATGAAAAGCATTTCCCAGTAAACCATCACTTCCATTTGTCCTCTTGCCCATGAACAGGCATCATTTTCGTCATTGGGTAACTTCGGTCTAAGCTGTCTCAGGACCCAGTGTCTACAGTTGCCCCCAATTTTGGAAAACGTAGTGCCTGGGTGCCTAAGTGAGCAAAAACTCAAAGAAAGAAAGAAGAAGCGCATACCTGAGGCAGCTATCTTCTTGGACTAGATGATGCGCTGAGTCTACTCTAGACTTACAAAACGCGAGGGTTGCTCTTCTGAGCTGCATCGAGTCTACTCCAGATTTACAAAGTGTGGGGTTGTTCTTCTGAACTGTACCGAGCCCGTTCTAGGCTTAGAAAGTGCGAGAGGTGCTCTTCAGAGCTACACCAAGCCTATTCTAGGCTTACAAAGTGCGGAGTTGTTCTTCTGAACTACACCGAGGCCGTTCTAGGCTTACAAAGTGCAAGAGGTGCTCTTCTGAGCTGCACCAAGTCTGCTCCAAACTTACAAAGTGTGGGGTTGCTCTTCTGAGCTGCACCGAGCCCGTTCTAGGCTTACAAAGTGAGGGGTTGTTCTTTCGAACTGCACCGAGCCCGTTCTAGGCTTATAAAGTGCGAGAGGTGCTCTTTTGAGCTGATGTTTCTCATTTAGATATTTCCTGCAAAATTACACGCACAGGAGTATATACAAGAAATCATGTGTATGACATGGTATGCGGATGCTTGTAAAAATGAATGAACTATGTCCTAGATGGTCAAGGGTCCATTAGGGATATAGCTTGGCTGCTCCATCATGCCCCCAAGGATCCACAAGAGTGTCATCTTGGCTTCAGGGACTCTAACCTAAAACATATTCTGAAAGATTCGTTAGGCGCGCATCTTCCCTCCGTCGACGATCATATACCCGGGGTTCTGACTCATGTCCCTACCTCTGAAGTAATGCCGCCTTATCGCTCCGGGCATCGAAAGTCATTATTTTAAAGATAGTGCACCCCTCGTGGATTTTCACACTAGCTTTTTTTTGTGGGAAATGTGTCCCTTGAGGGATTTTCACACGACCCTTTGCCTAACTTTTGCTTGAAATGGACCCAACCCAATCCAGCGGCTTTTATTTCATTTTATTTTTTATAGGACAGACTGCCTATTTTTAGGTTTTCACCCTGCCCTTTGGCCTAACTTTTGCTTAGAGCGCCAATTACGGTTTTAATCTCTAACGGCCTTCTTTTTTTTTTTCAAACAATAGTCATTAGATAGATCAATGATATATTTCTTTGAGGACAAAATTAAGAAATCAATGAAAATGCAAACAGAATTCTTTTATTCATTGCGAAACTGTGTACAGTTCTATATGATTTCATCATACATGATCTTCATTTGACAAGAATTCAAAAGCACAAGACTACAGCTAATCTCGGAATAGATCTTGTAGGCATCAAACTCCTGTTTCAATTGGCCCTCTCGGGTTTTCTCGATTGATCATTTTCTCTCAGCCCTTAATTTTTGCCCAGGATGCCTTTTTTTGTTTTCACCCTGGCAAGGCGCCCAATTTTAGCAAGGCCGCCTATTCTCTTCTTTTTATTTTAGCCTTTAGCCATGGAATGTTTTTAATCTGTCGACATTGATCGGTTCTTTGAACTCATTCCCATCATTGTCTGCTAAAATTGCTGCTCCCTTTGTTAGTAACTTCTTCAGCACAAATGGACCTTCCCAGGTTGGCCTGAATTTTCCACGTATGTTTGGTACTCCTGGCCTCATCATCTTAAAAACCAAATCCCCTTCTTTCAGTGGGTGCTTTCGTACCTTCTTGCCAAACGACCGAGCTAGTCTTTTCTAATAAACCTTATTGTGATAATATACTCGCAATCTATCTTCATCCAACAGATTTAACTGCAATAGTCACTGTTGTGCCCATTTTGTCTCTGGAATCTCGACTTCCATGACTACCCTTAAAGATTTCAGTTCAATTT
Organism: Excoecaria cochinchinensis; assembly: GCA_947683425.1. Classification (NCBI taxonomy): domain Eukaryota; kingdom Viridiplantae; phylum Streptophyta; class Magnoliopsida; order Malpighiales; family Euphorbiaceae; genus Excoecaria; species Excoecaria cochinchinensis. The sequence continues at coordinate 4,878,949 of CANTUQ010000110.1, forward strand.
CAACTGGCAAAACTGCTTCAGTTCCAAATACCAGAGAGAAAGGCGTCGCTCCCGTAGAGGTTCTGACTGTGGTTCTGTAACCCCAGAGTGCAAAAGGTAACTTTTCTGCAGCATCTGTTTAGTTTTTGCTAAAAATTGTACCCCATTATCAGACACAATGTGGTACGGGAGGCCATATCTGCATATCAAATTCCGCTCGATGAACTTAGCTATGTCCCTAGCATCAACCTTTCTGAAAGACTCAGCTTCAACCCATTTAGTGAAGTAATCGATGGCGACTACAATAAATCTGTGCCCATTAGAAGCTATAGGATGTATCTCGCCTATGATATCTATCCCCCAAGCTGGAAATGGCCATGTAGATGTCAAATTATGTAGCTCTGAAACTGGCACGTGCCTCAAATTCGCGTGTTGCTGGCATAACTAGCATTGCTTCACATACCTTGAACAGTCCGTATCCATTATGAGCCAATAAAATCCCTGGCGCATGATCTTCTTTGCTAAGGCCAGACTATTCATGTGAGTTCCACAAACACCGGCATGAATCTCTTCTATAACCCTTTCGGCTTCTTTCTCCGCCAAACATCTTAATTGGATACCATCCGCTTGCCTCTTATACAAAGTTCCGTCTACACTGATGAACTGAGAGGATAACTTTCTAATCATTCTCTGGTCTTTCTCAGTGGCTTCTTCTAGAAAAACTAAATGTTCTAAGTAGTTCTGAATATCATATTACCAAGGTTTCCCATCAGCAACCTCAACATCCATTATCTGCTCAGTTTCAAAATAAGGCTTCTTCGCACTAGAGATCAGCACAAGTCTCATAGCAACCCCCGTCGGATTATCCAACATGGACACTAATGTCATGAGAGCATCAGCCAACTGATTTTCATCCCTGGGAATGAAGTGAAAGGTGCAAGTCTCGAACTGGCTACTTAACATTCTCAAGAGCACATAAGGCAACAACCTCTCTTCTTTAACTGACCATTCTCCTCTAATCTGATGGCTCACTAAGGATGAATCTCCGAAGACTTCTACGATCTGTGCCCCCATAGCAAGCAATGCTTCCAATCCGAAGATGCAAGCTTCATATTTCGCTTCATTATTTGTCGCCTTGTACCTCAACTTCTTGGCTAATAGCAGCTTTTCACCATCCGGGGTTGTAAGAATAATCCCTGCTCCTGCCCCCTTTCTGTTAACTGCCCCATCAAAAAACATCTGCCACCCTTGTACTGTTATGGCCGTGACATCTTCATCTAGGAAATTGTATTCAAACTAGTCTCCCTCAATAGGGTGTTCAGCCAAGAATTCAGCTACAACTCTTCCCTTAATGGTTTTCCTAGCAATGTATTCAATATCAAACTCCTGCAACAGTAATAATCATCTTCCCATCTTTCCTAGCAGAGAGGGTGCCTGTTGAAGGTACCTGAGCGGGTTATTCTTAGCAACCGCCTGCACACTGAAAGAGTGAAAGTAGTGTCGCAACTTTTTAGAAGCCTAAATTACGGCTAAGCAAATTTTTTCCACTTCAACATATTTGGCTTCATATGGCAGGAATTTCTTGCTAAGGTAATAAATAGCAAACTCCACCCCAAACTCATCCTCCTAGGCCATAATGGCACCCACTGAGCTGTCTCTATTGCTAAATATAGGATTAGTGGCTTGGCCCGATGTGGTGGCCTTAAGACTGGTGGATTTAGGAGATAGTTCTTAATAGTATCAAAAGCCAGTTGGCAATCATCATTCCACACCACCGGTTGATTCTTCCTAAGAAGCTTGAAGATGGGTTCACATACTAAAGCTAGCTTGGCGATAAACCGACTGATGTACTGAAGTTGTCCCAGGAAACTCCTAACTTCCTTCTCTCTCTAGGGCTAGCATCTCTCTAATGGCCCTGACCTTATCAGGATCTACTTCTATTCCTCTTTGACTTACCACATGGCCCAATAGCTTACCTGAGGTAACTCTAAACATGCACTTCTTGGGGTTAAGGCACAGGTTGTACTTACTGATCCTTTGAAAGAATTTTTTCAGGGCTTCAAAGTGGCCTTCTCTGGTGGCTGACTTAATTATCATGTCATCTACATATACCTCTACTTCCTTGTGTATCACTTCATCTAGGATTCTTGTTGCCATTCTATGATAGGTTGCTCCCGCATTTTTTAAACCAAATGGCATCACTCTATAAGTAAAAGTTCCCCATTCAGTGATGAAAGCTGTCTTGATTCGATCCACAATCCTGTTGAGGATTTGATTGTACCCAGTATAACCATCTACAAAGCTGTACATCATACAGGCAGCTGCGCTATCTACCAGCACATCAATGTGCGGCAAAGGAAAATCATCCTTCGGCCAGGCTTTGTTCAGGTCCTAATAGTCCACACATACTCGAACTTTTCCATCCTTCTTAGCCACAGGAACAACATTAGCTAACCAGGTCGAGTATTGAACTTCCACTAGAAACTTAGCCTCAATCTACTTATGGATCTCTTCTTTCACCTTTTGTGTCCATTCTGGCCTAAGTCTTCTGAGCTTTTGCTTGACAGGTTTAGACTCTAGGTAAGTCAAGAAAGCATGTCCGGCGACCTCTCGATCAATTCCTGGCATGTCCTCATAAGTCCAGGCAAAGAGATTTTCATATTTTCTTAAAATTCTCTCAAATTTTATTCTCTCCTCAGGGGTTATGTCCAATGCTATCAAATTTCCTTTGGGTTTTCCAAAGTTTCGAGAATAAATTCAGTTGTGCTAGTTGAATTGATGCCAAAAATGAATGCATCATGTTTATGATAATGAGAAATAAAATCATCAAAAACATCACACAAATAAGCAAAGTTGTTCATCTCATTAAAATAATCAGAAACATTAACATTGTCTTCATAAAAAAGTTCTGGCATAAAAAGACTATCTAAATGACTATTGTCTTCATCTTCTGTCGATGCTGATGCTGCAGCAAACTGTGCTTTGGCCTCTTGGCTTGGTGAAGGCTCTTCAACTACCTCTTGTGAAATTTTCAGATTTTCAATCTTTAAATCTTGCTCTGCCATCTTCTCTTTCCCCTTCAACTGGGTGGCTAATAGCTTCTCAGTAACAATCTCCTCAGGCCCATCTCTGTCCCAGACACTGCACTGTGCCATAATCTTCTCATCCTAGAAGTCCTCTGCAGACTTGATTACTCCAACATCCCAATCGAAGACATCATTAAAGATTTCAAACCCTGGAACGATCTTTCCATTCACCCACTGAGGCTCTTCTTCTCCGGTGTAAGCACATACTGAGGACGCGGGAATAAAAGTTTCTGAAATATGGGTGATCTTTTCTGACATCTTCTTCTCACCACGTTCACCTTTATATCCCAAACTCTTTCAATTTTTCTGGCCTTGAGTAGTGATAGCAGACTGCAGCCCTTGCGAATTTTTACCTAGGCCAGCTCTAGGGAGAAAGTGCATCTTTTTCATCATACTTACCACCTGAGGGCTATCCACTGAACGTTGCTCTTTTCCTATCACAGATACGTGAAAGCCACTAAACGGCTGGTTAGAAATCCCCAAGGAAGACGCTTGGTTTTCTCTCGCCGCCTTAATAGTCACCACCTCTCCTTCATGTGGTATCTTGATCATCTGGTGTAGGGTAGACGGCACTCCTCCTAACTTATGGAACCACGGCCTTCCAAGTAGAACTGAGAAATTGGCTGGCATAGGCACAACCATAAATTCTGCTTCCATCTCAATAGGTCCAGTCTTAACCAGAGCTCTAATGTTCCCAAGGCTTGTCTTCTAGAATTATCATAGGCTATGATGGTCAAATTAGACTTGCTAAGCTTGCTTTCATCTAACCCAAAAGCCTGAAGTGCCACCAAAGGGCAGACATTTATGGATGAGCCATCATCAACCATGACATAAGCGGTGCGCTTATCGTTAATTTGTGCCTTGATGTACCGCGGCCGGTTGTGATTGCGGCCCTTAACTGGTAGGTCAGCATCAGAATAAACCAATCTCTCTCTTGATCCCCCTTTGATAAGATCTAGCAATTCGGATGGAGAAATTGTGGTAGCCACGGTAGACTCACTCAAAGCCTCAACCAACCTTTGTCTGTGGGAAGATAGCTGTCTTAAAAGGTCCCATATAGATATCTGAGCCGTGGTCTTCTTTAACTGCTTTACTATTTGATTCTCTTTCGGCTCCCTTTCTGCTGGTGCTTGCACTAGTTCCTGCGACTTCTCCACCTCTGGGACTGCTCTTCCACTTCTTATCACAGCCCTTACTTCTTTCCCTTCTCCATCTGACTCCCATAGATCCACAAACTTTTCTTCCTTCTCTTTATCTTCGTCTTCTTCACCACTCTCACTGATGGACCAACAATCTATCACCCTCACGGACATCCCTTCTTCATCCACCTCAGGGCGAGTGAGAGCAACATATTCATTCCCATACAAATACTATAAGACATACCACTAGGGTAAACTTGACCCAATCATGAAAACGGGTGGTGGCACGACATTATAATTGGACTTCTTCTTACTCTCTCTCCGTTCAGGATTAGTGATTTGCTTACTGTTGATTAGATCCTAAATCTGGTGCCTCAGTGTTATATTATTATCTGTCAAATGCCCAGTATGCTGGTGATAGGCACAGTATTCATCCTCTTTATGCCTCGGTTGTCCTTCGTTCCTAGCTGGCCTGGGTGGTAGGGGCTGTAGATTCCCCTCCTTCATCAATCTTTTCAATACCCATGATAAAGGCTGACCCAAATTTGACAAGTACCTCTGACTCACACCCGTTGTCGATACCTCAGTTGTCCTCCCACTTCGATTGCCACTATTGGAGCTTGCTGGCTTAGTTGCCTCCCTGATTAGTATAGCCCTTCTTGGCATAAGCTTCACTGTTGGCCCTTCTCGAAAGGTATTCTCCCTTAGCCTTAATAGCGATGTCTTTCAAAGACTCCCAGTCTCTTAATCCCTTCATTTTAGTCCATCTCTTAGATACGGGCTCGCATATTTGATGAATAGTCGTATCTAATCTTGAGTATTTGGCTTCCTTTTCATTTTCATTACCCGATTTCTCCATTGGGTCAGATACTCGTGGAAAGACTCGCCCGCCTTTTGCTGCAACAATTCCAGGTCCTTCAGAGTTACTTCCATTCTTGTACTACAATCATACTGTCTGAGAAATTCCTCTGTCAGCAACTCCCAATCCTCCTTCGTCCTTCGGTTTAGCCTATAATACCAATCCACCGCTGGGCCAGTTAAGCTCAGACAAAAATACTCAATCTCTTATCTCTTTGTTAAAGTAGTACCCTTCATCACCCGCGAGTACTTCTTTATGTGTGGAGTGGGATCGAAAGTGCCATCGAATTTGGGAATATCAGGCATCTTAAAGTTCTGAGGGATCAGATCATTACTGTCCAGCTCTTGATCCTCAAGATTCATTCCTCTTCCTACCTTCAACATCCTCGTCATAGCTTCAAACCTTTCTTCCATTTTTCTCCACATTGCATCCTCCGGCTTGGGCGACTTTCCCTTTACTACCATTGGTTCCTCTTACACCTCCTATAAGTCAATCACAGAATTAGGGCCTCCCTTACGCTCGACAGGTGCTGGCACTCTTGGCTCGACCACAGGTGGATCAACTATTGTTGGGGGATCCTTTCTAGCAACCCCTTGTTCTTTTTGCTCTCTTACTGGAGCAGCAGCCTATTGCCCGGCAATCGGGGCTAGGGTAGTGACAAGGTTTCCCATCATCGCCATCATCCTGGCCTCAAACTCTTCCATTCTTTTCCCCACTTCTTCGACACTCATTGCCCTAGTTGCATCAGAACCACTTGCTGGATTAGACATATTTGTTTCTACTGATGATTCAGAAGACAATATCTCTCTATCCTCTGAAAGAGAATCCACTCTCTGATCTGACACTAGCTCTTGCAATCCAAAGAGTAAAATCTTCCTTAATCGACCGTCAGGACCTCTAACCCACCTAGACGAATCTATGATTACTGCAAAACACACCTTTATTAGGATGATGCATGATTTGAAGTGCAATGCATGGTCGTGCTGATGTAGCATAATAAACACATGCAAGCAGATAGATCCTTCCGACCTTATTTCTCTCACAAACGAGGTAGTGTGGTCTCTTTCCTAGGTGGGCTTTATCCAAGGTTAACAGGGAACCCATTGGATACGTATAGTGCACGATGAAAAATCGGCAGCATAACATCTCTTGCCTAATGTACATACATATAGGTGTTTGGCCATTATGTATTTAAACAATTCAACTAAATTAAGATGGGCTCACCGGGGCATGAAAGCCTTTGATGAAGACCATTTAATTTGATTGATTTTGTTTAATATATGACGGCCCAAATAGCAAGCATGGTATTATGGTACATTTGACCTAGTGGAAGTATCTATTGCCATTACATGGGCTTCGGTCAAAGGTGGTGTTACTTTAGATCTACCCAAGCATGGTCCCTACCAACGGGTCTAGCTCATCACGAGCATAGCAACCAATCGGGTTTCCATTTGATATACCATTTGATGGTATGAGGCTTGGGCTGGTGATTATCCCGAGCACTTTCCTACAACGAGTGAAAGTAGGGTCATGTTTTAGGAACGCACCGGGGTAGATAGGGGGCCAACTAACATAATTCTAAGGCTCTAATGTATGTAATGCAATTTTGATTAGAAATGGGATTTTTGATTCTTAATAACTCAATTATAATTTTAACTTAGGTCACTTTCCAAGTGAATTTTCGATCGTCCCCAAAAGAGTCACCACTATGACACGCACCGAACCTAGCAAAGGCCATCGCTGAACCCGCTTTTAGGGTTCGAGGGATTGGTTTGCGTCTTTTTGATCTTGGGTCTCATGAGTCATCTTAGATGCCTCCTTTCCAATAGAACATTGGAAAGGATCATCTAAATTCACAACGCCTTTAGGCACCTTTGAGGTATTTTGGAGTCGCCAGCCAATTTACAAGAAATTGGAAAAGGTCTCTAACCTCTATTGGTCTAAACCAGAGATGGTGTTCGGAACTTCACTCTTATTAATGACTTAAGTTAAGTTTATGATTGAATTTTTATGAAATTAAAATTTCACCTCTCATCTCATGCGATTATGCATTGTATTTAAAGTGCATTGCAAGCATATTGAAAGCGATAAATAAAGCGGTAAGTAAATAAATAAATTACGAATAAAAATTTGGACAGAACAATGCCCCAAAAATAAATTACAAAACAAAGAAATGGGACAGAACAATCCCCCAAAAGTAAATAAAACAAGAAAGCACAAATAACTAAAATTCGCCCCAAAATTAATTACAAGGGTCCAAAAAGAAAAGAATAAAAATAATTAAAATGCATAAAAGTAATTAAAATGAATCATACATAAATCGGGTTATTTATTATTTGTAGGAACATTGGTTCCTTTTTTATTAGCTTAAAAAATAAAGAACTATTTTTAGGATATTGATTGAGAAAACTGGGATGAGTGATCCCATTTTACGAAAGTTTGTTCTCCATTTTGAAGGTGAGATTTTATTGGTTAAAATAGAACAAGGTCCAGTATGAGATCACTACACGGGATAGTGTCATTAGTGATCTCATAATAGTTACGTTATTGAATCCTTAGACCTAAGATTTTCATAGATTCCTACATGAGGAACATCGTGTTTTTACATAATAAAACATTATCTTTAATCAGATAATCACAAAAGTTATGATTGGGCATGATGTGAATTATGCAGAGGAAAATGAATAATCAAAATGAAATTTGTCCCTCTCTTATGAGAGAGATATCTATTAGGCCCCTCGATAAGTAGGACTGTAAAATGCATGGCCGTGCTCAAATGAATTGATAGTGTGATCAATGTCATTTGAATTTATCAATCTACTTAGTGATCGAGAAATTACATGTTTGAATAATATAAGTTTGACATAGACCATGACTTATATTCAAATAAGATATCGTGTGACAAAAGCATAATAACATGTTCTGTTGTCAGGTTAAAATCGGACTAACGATATTTATATTATTTGGGTAGTCATAATATCTTGTTAGAGACCAATTATAATTTGTGGGCCTATTATGGAATTGGGCCCACTGCCAACATAATATAAACCTATTGGGTCACACACCAAGACCATAATAAACAGGCTAGATTTCAATTAGGGTATTCGAAATTATATAAATATATATACATATAATCTTTCTTATTATTTTGAATAAGAAATATATATATATATATATATATATATATATATATATATATATAATGAAACATAAATATGAATAATTTGAAATGTTCAAAACCTTTCAAAATGAAGTACAAAATTAGCTTGGTAAAACTATTAAGGCACTTCGATCTGATCAAGGTGGTGAATATTTGAGCCAAGAGTTTGACAATCATCTAAGAGATTGTGGAATTATTTCACAATTAACTCCACCTGGAACACCACAATGGAATAATGTATCTGAAAGGAGGAATCAAACTTTATTAGATATGGTTCGATCTATGATGAGTCAAACAGATCTTCCTTTAACCTTTTGGGCTTATGAATTAGAAACAGCTGCATTCACTTTGAACCGAGTTCCATCTAAAGCGGTTGAAAAGACACCATATGAGATATGGACTAGGAGAACTCCTAGTTTCTCTTTTCTAAAGACTTGGGGCGATGAGGCTTATGTCAAACGACAAGTCTCAGATAAATTAGCACCAAAATATGATAAATGTTTTTTTTATGGGATATCCTAAAGAAACTAAAGGATATTACTTTTATAATCCCTTTGAGAGCAAAGTGTTTATTGCTCGAAATGGTATCTTTCTAGAAAAGGAATTTATTTCTAAAAGAACTAGTGGGACTAAAGTACAACTTAAAGAAATTCGAGAACCACAAGATAACATAGTGTGATGCGCGCTGGACCAGCAAGGCCCTCATTAAACCCGCTTTTAGGGCTCGAGGGATTGGTTCGCGTTTTTTTTATCTTGAGCATCGTGAGATATTTTGGACACCTCCTTTCCAATAGAACATTGGAAAGGATCATCTAGCCTCACAACGCCTTTAGGTACCTTTTGAAGTATTTTGGAGTCGCCACCAAGTTTACAAGAAACTGGAAAAGGTCTCTAATCTCTATTGGTCTAAACTAGAGATGGTGTATGGAATTTCACTTTTATTAATGACTTAAGTTAATAAATGAGTTTTTAAGAAATCAAAATTCCATCTCTCATCTCACGCGATAATGCAATAAATTTAAAGCGCATTCATTCACATAGGAAAGCGATAAATAAAGCAGTAAATAAATAAATTACAAAATAGAAATTGGGACAGAACAATCCCCAAAAATAAATAATAAATAAAAGGAAATGGGATAGAACAATCCCCCAAAATAAGAAAATATAAACAAACAAATAAATAAATGTATAAAAGAAATTAAAATGCAACATATATAAATCGGGTCATGAATTTTAGGAACATTGGTTCCTTTTTATTTATTAGAAAAATTGGAGAACTATTTTTAGGTTATTGATTGAAAAAACCGGGATGAGTGATCCCATTTTATGAAAACTAATTCTCCATTTTGAAGGTGAGGTTTTGTTGGTTAAAATAGGACATTGATCCAATTTATTAGAAAAAGTCCCAAATTATTATTTATCTAAAAAACGTAATTTTCTGTAATACGGATAATAAAAAAATACATTTTACATACAATACATAAAAAATAATATAAATAAAATAAACACATCAATTAAGATGCAAACCCTAAGTTTAATGATCTTTAACTTCCCGATCCTCCGACCTGAACACGAATATAACTCGTACGAATAAGTTTTGAGACAACAAAACAAAAATGAATAAAATGTTAGTAAAGTAAATTAAATGATTAATGTAATATAAACAAATAAATTAGAACAAATAAATTAATAAAATAATTAATAAATCAATCAAATAATAATAAGAAAGATGACAATAATACTAAGAAATATATTACATACAGAATAATAATAATAACCTTTGAAAACATATTAATATAAAATATTAATAATAATTAGGCTAAATAAATATAATAATAGTAAAGTGAAATAAAATAAAATAACAAGTCAAAATAAGTAAACTAATGAAATAACCAATCAAAATGAAATAATAGTAAAATGAAATAAGGTAAAGTAACAATCATTTGAACTAAAGGATGAAAACTAAAATATCCATAAAGAAAACAAAATAGCCATGAATCACGTGAACTAAAGGATGAAAATTAAAGTAAATAAGCTAACAAGTCATGTGAGAATGGCTAGACTAAAAGACAAAATGTGGCCCAAAATGATGAAATTACAATGCAAAGAAATGGAAATGTAAAAAATGGAAATGAGAAAAACTAAGTGCATGACTCGTGCATCTTTGCACGAGTCACGCGAGAAGAGCACGACTCGTGCATGGAGTGCACGAGTCGTGCACTACCTACATGACACGGACAAAGAGGGTAGGGTAGCTAGGCAAGGGAAACGATGCACGATTCGGACGAAAAGACACGACTCGGACAGATATTCACGACACGGACTGAGAGAGCAGAGGAGGATGGAATGGCGCACGACTCGGACAGACATTCACGACACGGACAGAGAAGCAAAGACATTACTCAGACAAAATGAAGGCACGAACCAGACAATCAGAAAATAGGGGCAAACAGAGGAACACTAACAGCTTAAAAACATGCTAATAAATCCTCAAAAACGTGCACGATAAAGCAACAAACATGCTTACTTAATCATGAAATATATAGAGTTCACATCTGATGACAAACAACAACATACGTACTATATACAGATTAATGAGATTAAACGATAAAGAACAGAGTATGCACAGCCAAAAGAGAACAACAGGTAAAGCCAAACAAGAAAAGAGAAAGAAAAAAGGAAAAGAGAGAAAGAAAAGAAACTTTACCCGGTATTTACCCTCAGAATGATCTTTGATCTGCAAATGATGAAGTTCTAGCTTCTTGGATTCAAAAACAAAATCTCAATATTTTTTTAAAAACCGAAAATCCTTTTTCTCTCAAAACTTTCTTTTTTCTCTGTGTTTTTTTTTTTCTTTTTTTTTTCGTTCTCCTGTTTCAATAATGCTCTCCCCCCTTCAGTTATTCAACCTTTTCCTTTTAATCTCCCCGATATGATTTGGTTGTTTCCCACTAAATCAAACGTAACCCATACTTTCAAAACCAACTCTCCCGAAAACATGGAAAAGGAGAAGCTGGGGGAAAAATGAACTGCGTGAGAGAGGGGCAGATGAGCCTCCTCACTAACATGAGGCTGGGCCTCACATAAGTGAGATGGGCCTCACCAAAGTGAGGCCCCCCATCTCACGTTAGTGAGATGGGTCTCACTGCCCAAGCCCAAAAACTAATTTTTTTTTATAAAATATTTTTTTCGAGGAAGCCATCACTTCTATTTGCTTCTTACCCGCGAACAAGCATCATTTTCATCATTGGGTAACTTTGAACTAGGCTGCCTCAGGACCCGGTGTCTACACATAGAACCATTGATGGAAACTCAGGAAGTTTCACAAATAGTTATGGAACCTATACCTGTTACACAAGTACCATGTAAATCTGATAGGATACGACATGAGCCCGAAAGATATGGATTTCTCATGACGGATAGTCATAAAGTAATGCTCATGGATCAAGATGAGCCTACTACCTATCAAGATGCTGTGTCAGGTCTAGAATCTGAGAAATGGCTAGAAGCCATGAAATCTGAGATGCAATCCATGTATGATAATCAAGTTTGTAACTTGATTGATCCACTTAAAGGAATTAAAACCATTGGGTGCAAATGGGTTTTCAAAAAGAAAACTGACATGGATGGCAAAGTAAATACCTTTCTAGCAAGACTCATTACAAAAGGCTTTAAACAAACTCATGGCATTGACTATGATGAATCCTTTTCACTAGTCGCAATGCTTAAATCAATAAGAATTTTTGTTGCCATTGTTGCATATTATGACTATGAGATATGGAAAATGGATGTCAAAACAGTGTTTCTTAATGGAAACTTACTTGAGGATGTGTACATGACTCAACCTGAGGGTTTTATCCATCCTGAGAATTCTAAAAGGGTATACAAGCTGCAAAGATCCATTTATGGATTGAAGCAAGCTTCTCGGAGCAGGAATCTTCATTTTGATGAAACAATCAAACAGTTTTAATTAATCAAAAATGAAGATGAACCTTGTGTATACAAGAAGATTAGTGGGAGCACTGTGATGTTTCTTGTATTATATGTAGATGACATATTACTCATTGGAAATGACATCCCTATCATGCAAAAGACAAAAGAATGGTTAGAGAAATAGTTTTCAATGAAAGATTTGGGGAAGCTACTTATATCCTTGGAATTAAGATCTATAGGGATAGATCTAAAAGGATAATTGGTCTGAGTCAATGCACTTATATAGATAAGGTGCTAAATAGATTCAGTATGCAAAATTCCAAAAGAGGATTTTTACGAACGTCTCATGGCGTTTCTCTTAGCATGACTCAATGTCCCATGACATCTGATGAGCGAGATCGCATGAGTATAATTCCTTATGCTTCGGCTATAGGATTAATCATGTATGCCATGTTATTTATTCGACTAGACATTTCGTATGCCTTGAGCATGACAAGTAGATACGAGTCAGATCCCGGTGAAAGTTACTGGATATCTGTTAAGAACATCCTTAAGTACTTGAGAAGAACTAAGGATGCATTCTTAGTGTATGGAGGACTGGAAGATGAGCTTATAGTAAATGGTTACACTGATGCAAGCTTTAAATCAGACAAAGATGACTTTAAATCGCAGTCAGGATATGTGTTTGTGTTAAATGGAGATCCTAGAAGCTGGAAAAGTTCTAAACAAAGCACTATTGCTGATTATACAATAGAAGCTATGTATATAGCAGCATCGGATGTAGCTAAAGAAGTAGTATGGATCAAGAAATTCATTGCTGAACTGGTAGTGGTACCTAGTATCAAAAACCCCGTGGATCTTTTCTATGACAATAATGGTGCTATTGCATAGGTGGAAGAGTCCAGATCTTATTAGAGATCTAAACATATACTTAGGAGTTTTCATCTCATTCGAGAAATTATTGAGAGGGGAGACGTCAAGATATGTAGAGTACCTACTGATGACAACATTACTGATCCAGTTACCAAGGCTCTCCCACAAGCCAAACATGATGGAAATACTAGGTCAATGGGTATTAGATATATGTATGATTGGGCCTAGTGCAAGTGGGAGACTGTTAGTGGTTATGCCATAGGCCAAATATTTTGACATTGATGTAATGATTATAAATTTCATTTATATAATGGTTTTCTTCACATTAATATTATTGGCATGCTACATTATTGTAGTGTTTATGAATAACCATGTTATTCGTATCATCCCTAGTTATTTATCATTAAAGGGCATAAAGATAAATTAAGACTAGTATAGATTTGATCGATAATCATGAGATAATTATATATGATAATATCAATTAAATCTGCAGGTACTTGTTAGAGAACAAGGTACTGGATAGACCCACTATGAGATCACTACATGGGATAGTGTCATAAGTGATCTCATAGTAGTAATGTTATTGAATCCTCAGACCTGAGATTTTCACAAATTCTTATATGAGGAACACTTGTTTTGACACAATCAAATGTTATCTTTAATCGGAAAATCACAAAGGTTATAATTGGGCATGATGTGAATTATGCAAAGGAAAGTGAATAGTCAAGATGAAATTTGTCCCTCTCTTATGAGAGAGATATCTATTGGTCCCCTTGATAAGTAAGACTGTAAAATGCATGGCCGTACTCAAATGAATTGATAGTGTGATCAATATCATTTGAATTTATCAGTCTACTTAGTGATCCGAAAAGTATATGTTTGAACAATATAAGTTTGGCATGGACCATGACTTATATTCAAACAAGATATCGTGTGACAAAAAGATAATAATATGTTCTTTTGTCAGGTTAAAATCGGACTAACGATATTTATATTTTTTGGATAGTCACAATGTCTTGCTAAAGACTAATTATGATTTGTGGGCCTATTATGCAATTGGAACCACTGCCAACTTAATATAAACCTATTGGGTCACACTTTACGACCATAATGAACAGATTGGATTTTAGTTAGGATATTTTGAAATTATATAAATATAAATACATATAATATTTCTCATTATTTTGAATAAGAAACATATATATGTATGTGTGTATATATATATATATATATATATATATATATATCTTATTTTGAATAAAAGATAATATCCCTAATTTATCTTTCTAGGGTTTAATTAGATACTTATATATATGGATATATGTTTAAGATAACCTAACCCTAATTTTCGTTTTTTTAAAGGGGGCTGCATAATAACCTAGCCGCTACTTTTTCTTTGTTAAAGAAAACATAGAGAAAACGATTTTAAAATTCAGTTGCACGAAAGGGAGCTAGCAGCCCTGCATTCATTTGCTCATTCGTTTGTGCATGTGGATACTGGTAGAGGGAATTCGTGATTGGAGCAGTGCCTAAAATTTGATCGAACAAAGGTTTCAGTTCGTATTTCAGCATACTTAATCGGTTGGTATTCTTTATGCCTCCTTTTGAATCAATTGGATCGCATGGATCCTGTTTGGATTTTATTTTATTCCGTTGCGCGATAATTTGAATTATTCTGTATAAAACCCAACAGTGTAAACCCCTTTGCGACTAGCCGAGTCTTGTATCTTTTCATACTTCTTTCAACCTTTTGCTTCACTTTGAGAATCCATTTATTCTCAATTTGTGTCCTTCCAGTAGATCAACTAGTTCTTAAACATGGTTTGATCTCATGGATGCCATTTCTTCTTCCATTGCTTTAATCCATTTTTCCTTAGATGGGTATCAAAAAGCCTTTTGAATATATGTATACTCTTTCTTGTCTTGTGGGGTAACTAAAAGTGCTTTGTTCAAGCCTCCAATTTAAAATCGTTGGCATGGAACACTTATCCTTTTAGATTTTTACAGTTTTTGAATCTTGATAAACATGTCTCATATATTCATCATGATTCACAATGCTCCCACTAGGACCATGTTCCATACTCCCACTGGAGTTAGGAATACCATATTTTTTCCTCCCACTAGAGTGAAGAATACTCCCATTCAAATCAGGTCTCGAACATCTGGATCATTTGGAGGATGAAGGTCTTTACCTTCTTCCTCTAATTCCCTCACACTTGGATGGAGTGATCCTGATGGTTCTCATCCTGAGTTTAATAGAAAGTGAAATCCTAATTCACTTTGCCCAACTTTGAAAATTCATTCTCTAAGAATATGACGACTCGTGATCTGAATTCTGTCACAGTGTTATTTTCTTGCTCACCCATGAATATCTCGCATAGATACTCTTTTTACCTTTTGATCTCAATTTACCAAATTAAGGTATAATGGGCATAAGCATTATAACCCAAAGGTTGTAAATGGCTTAGGTCAGCTTGTCGACCAGTTCACAACTCATAAGTTGTGGTAATGACAGATTTGGATGGCATACAGTTCAAAACATATGTCGCAGTTAGTGAAGCATCTCCCCAATAGCAGATGGGCAAATATGCCTCTGCCATCATAGATCTAACCATATCCAGGAGAGCCTTGTTTCTCCTTTTTCGCAACACCATTTTGTTGTGGATTTATGGGAATAGACAACTGATGTTCAATCACTCTTTCATCACATAAAACTTCAAATTCATCAAAAAGATGTTCCCGACCTCGGTCAATACTTAATGCCTTAATCTTACTATCTAATTGATTCTCAACTAAGTTTATATAAGTCTTGAAGCAACTCAATCCTTCTGACTTGTGGGAAATCAAATAGACATGACAACGCCTAGTACAGTCATATATAAATGTGATGAAATAGTAGGCCCCATGCCTTGCCCTCACATTCATTTGACTATATACGTCAGAATGAACTAACTACAATGGAAATTTGGCCCTAATACCTTTTTTGAATAATTTTCTAACTAGATTTTCCTTTTAGGCAATGCTTACGTGTGGGTAATTCAACCTTATTTAAATCACTTACTAAACCTACTTTGACTAACCGACTCATTCGGTCTTATCCAATATGGTTTAATTTAGCATGCCATAATTTCATATTGTTCTTATAACTATGTGAAAAAAATAAGGAACTGTAGACACCGGGTCTTGAGTCAACCTAGATTGGAGTTACCCAATGATGATAAATTGCCTATTCACGGGAAAAGAGTTTAAAAGTAATGATTTTCTTATCAAATTTGCATTTTAGAATAAAAAAAATAAAAAATAATAAAAATATTTTAAAAATTAGTTTTAAAAAATGATGTTTGAAAATTTTAGTGTTTTTTAGTTATATTTTAAAAAAAAAATCAGAAAATCGGTTGTCGACGTGCGGCAGCGCGCAGCGCTTGGCTCTACATGCACGACCAACGCCCGTCGGGAGCGTCGATGGGTGTCGGTCGGCCCAGTTTTGCCGCAAAGCTGATTTTTCGCCCGTTTTCCATTTTTTCTTGACTTTTTGACCTTTTTCAACCTATTTTCCGGGATTTTAATAGTTTTTTTCCTTTTTTACACCCAAATTAAAGGAATTTAATTAAAAATCCTATTTTCTTCTTTAAATGTATATTTTTTCCATTTTTATTCAATTAAGTTGAAATTTTGAGTTGGAAGAAGGGGGAATTGATTTTTAGATAAAATTTTTCATATTCTTCTTCTTTTCTTTTCTGCTAGAATTCTCTCTACAATTTTCTTAACTTTTCTTTTCCAAATAAAATTCTTAGGTTAAAAAAAATTCAATTTTTAATCAAGAATTTTTCTTGAGACAAATAAAATCATTGTTTGTTCTTGAAATTTGGATTTTTTTTTTGTCAATTATAATTTTTGAGGCAAAGAAAATAGTTTTTTTGTTCTTGAAAATTAAATTTCTTTTCTTCTTTTTAATAATTTTTATCAATAATAATATTTGAGACAAATAAATCAATTCTTTGTTCTTGACAATTAATTTTTTTCTTCTATTATTATTTTAATCAATTTTCTTTTGGAATAAATTCCAATTTCTGTTATTCTTATTTCTATTTTGTGAATCGAATCAAGGAAGTTAATCATATTTTTCATCCATCAAATCCAAAATCTGAGGTCATCATAGATTCATCTAAGTGGACTAGACGTTCTGACGGTCGACTGGTGAGGACAAATCTGCTCTTCAAGTTGTCAGAATTAGTGTCTGATTGGGATTCTGAGTCACTCTCAACAACCAGTGAATATTCTTTGGAATCATCAATGGCAGAAGAAACTGGAGCTTTGACCACTCAAGACCTTGCTAGGAGACTAGAGGACTTTGAGCGGAGGATGCTAGATATGATGGGTGCCATGGCCCAAAGGATTGCTCATCCTCCTGCTCCACAGGCACCTGCTGCTCCACAGCCACCTGTTTCTCCGCAACCAGTGGCAGTCCCTCCTCGGGGGCAAGTCGAACCACCTGCTGGTGGGGAGGCTCCTCTTGTTGGAGTTGCTGCTCGTCAACCTGTCAATGAGCACAGAGCTGCTGTACCCATCGATCCAAGAAGGAAAAGGATTCCTAATCCCAATGATGATTTCCTAATGGAGGAGGAAGATGAGGAGCCAATAATCCACCAAGCTATGAGGCCCAGAGCACCCAGGGTAGAGGATGAGGCTTTGAGAGGGATGAGGCAGCAAATTGAGGCTATCACCCGCTTGTTGTCAGCTGGGAAGGGGATCAACCCAGAAGATAGAGATTTGGGGGACGAAGAGCTACTGCCCTAAAGATTCAAGATGCCCGAGCTACCGAAGTTTGATAGTACCTCTGACCCATCTGAACATATTAAGCAGTATACCCTGGTAATGAAAGGTACCGGATTGAGCAAGAAGTAGAAGGTGAAATATTTTTGCCTTAGTCTGGTGGGTCCGGCAGTAGACTGGTACCACGGGTTCGATAAGAGGTTCAAAAAAGACTGGGACCTTTTGACTGAGGAATTCATGAAGCAATATGACTGTAGTACCAGGATGGAGGTCACCCTACACTACAAGAAAAAAGGCCTTTAAGGAGGGGAAATCCGGTCCCTAAAAGTAAAAATCCGGTCCCTAAAAGTCAATAGAGACCGGACAACCCGGTCGCCATACGGTCGCTACAGGCTCCGCCGCTAATGACTAAAAAGGACTGGATAACATCCGGTCGCTAAAATCTTTTAGGGACCGATAGTAAATACGGTCCCCAAAAACAATTAAGGACCAGATTTCCTGTCCTTAATAGCATATGATAATGACCAAAAACTTGGTCCTTAGAAGGTGCAATACGGTCATTAAAAAGATTTTAAGGACCGACCAAATACTAGTCGCTAAAAAGTATTAAGGACCGGTTTTCCCATCTTTAGTAAAAATAGAACAACTGGTTAACCAAGTTATTAGGGACCAAAAATTTGGTCCTTAAAAACTTTTAATGACCATATTTTTACCCTGTATTTTTAAACATACAATAAATGAATACAAAATAAATAATATCATACTTTTATAGATAATTTATAATTCATTACAAATATAGAATTAGCATTCAAAAAAAATATGTATTGTTTATACAGCCCCATTCTAGGAAAAAACAAAAAATCTCTATCTAGCCAACATTTCAATGTTTCTTCAAGTCTTCACAGTCAATGTTTGTCCTTCAATATTTTGTTCATACTAAAAACTGCAAAAAAATATAAATAAATAAAAATGATTATGTCAGAAAAAAATATATAGATATGCTATAAATAATTGATTGAAACTATAAGTGATTTAAGGACAAACCTCAAAAAAATTCTAATTCCATCAAGTTTAACTGTATTCAATCAGAAATAACATGACTCACATGCGTCCAAACACTCTTACCTCAAGTGGGTCTGTCTCTCCTTCCAGCTCAACCATCACTGGAGCATTCATGGTTATGATTAAAACCTTACAAAAAGAAGGTAATAGGATTTAAAATTCATGGGATGATGCTGGCCAATCAAAATAATTTGACAACAATGAACAGTTTATTAACAAAAAAAAAAATAGAACTGGGGTTGCCTACACATGCATGCATTAATATCATCACCTCTCTATCTTATCCACCAGCAATAAAAACTCATATATCAAAAGGACAAACCTCAAAAAAATTCTAATTCCATCAAGTTTAACTGTATTCAATCAGAAATAACATGACTCACATGCGTCCAAACACTCTTACCTCAAGTGGGTCTGTCTCTCCTTCCAGCTCAACCATCACTGGAGCATTCATGTTTATGATTAGAACCTTACAAAAAGAAGGTAATAGGATTTAAAATTCATGGGATGATGCTGGCCAATCAAAATAATTTGACAACAATGAACAGTATATTAACAAAAAAAAAATTAGAACTGGGGTTGCCTACACATGCATGCATTAATATTATCACCTCTCTATCTTATACACCAGCAATAAAAACTCATATATCAAAAATGGCTTTTTACACCAGCAATTAGTACAATAAATTTAAGGTAATTGAAGACCAGCCAACCTCTTTGTCTCTCTTTTTGGTTTTGGAGTGTGTAAATGTGTGAAATTTGTCAAGCAAATGGGACCACCCAGATCAAACAATAATCTGTTTGAACTTGGCAGAAAATTGCATACTTAGAATTTGCAGGTTGACTTTGCATAGCTTAGCCCCACTGGAACAGAACACAAGCTCACTATTCATTGAAAAATAATGCTAGTTTATCAATCAATTCTTCTAAACATTAAAATTGATAGTGTAGTTAAGCTAATTTGCCACTAGAACAGAACATAAGCTCACTATTGAGAGACAAATTATGTAAAGTTTATCTATGAATTCCTCTAAAGATTAGTGTAGTTGTGCTAATTTGCTATCTGCTAGTCCCCATTAACAGAAAAAAGGCCTATCAGTAAAGCTCAAGATCAAATATGAAACTTTGTCAAGTTCGACCAATTTTGTAGAGGAGATAATTATAACTTATAGGCCGTTGAAGACTTTGTCAATTTCATCATTTGATTAATAAAAAATGGAATTAAAAGAATCATATCAACTGAAGCTATGAAACACTGATTCTCATCATATGTACTTCAACAACTTCACCAGGACAACAACATCTATAGCCCTACCTATGTACCTTCAGATCTCCACTAACAAAGTAACAGAGAGAATGAACAGTTTAACTGAACCAAGGTACTGCCAATTCAGCTAAAAACGAACCCATATTACAATCATACTGAAGAAATACAATATATATATATATATATATAGAGAGAGAGAGATAGAGAGAGAGAGAGAGATGAATACACATACAGCCGCAGTGAGGCGATCGGCATACTCTGACTGTGTCGCAAAAAGGAGAGTCTATAGAGAGAAAAGAGAATTTAATATGTAAACAAAGTTAATCTAAATTACGAAACACAGTGAGTATCCATTTGCAGCCAAATTCATAGCATAGTCTGAGTTGAGATCACAATTACAGTGTAAAAAAGGATATAGAGTGGGGCACCTGTATGTAGAAGAATGCAACAACTGCAGGAATTAAAAGGCACCGAAAATCGCAACAACCTTCTTGAAATTATGAGTATCACATGCTCTTAATACAAAATATGGCCAATGTTAAACAGCATATGGCTTATGCAGAGCTTTAGTCTTTCACTTGCACGTTTAATATAAACTCTTTAATAGATTTATCATCAAGGATATCATTTTAATCTGAATTTGTTTTGGAAGTTCCAATATGGGCTAGGTTTATCGAAAGTTGTGCAAGGAGTCAGAAAAGTCTGCAGTTTGTTAATAAATTAGTGCTAACAGCAATATGAAATGGAGAGTGTTATTAGGTAGCATTTAAGGTTCTGACCAGGGCAGAAGAATTTCAATTTGAAGAATATCCTCTATTCTGTATGGTAATCGATCATAATGGTTAGGCATGCTTTTTGCTTTTTGGGATGGAAGGATCTCTTTAATTCTTTTGCATTTTAAAGTGTGGCCATGATGTTCTTTGCCTGCAGAATCACCTTCTCCTTTGAAATATTCATGTTGCTTTTTCAGTTAACTATTAATCTTGTAAATATGATAGATTCATAGAAATCATTTCCTGGTTTCTGAGTTCTAGAAGGAAAATCAATGGAGTTTTTTCAAAATTGATTGAGCGCCTTATTAACATGAGTTACTAGAGGATTAGTTTTTGAGATTCTATTAATAGTATTTCTTTGATGGTATGAATTATGGAATAAAGAAGCAAAAACTAAGGGCAAGATATATGCAATTTGTACATTACGATGTTTGCCAAGTTTTTCAACCGTGGTCTCAAAGAAGAGGAATACTTTTTGAGTCATAGGTAAGATATTGCTCCTTAAAATCTATGTATAAGTTTTTCATCTTTCTCTGGCATCTATTTCTTTTTCAACTAAAATTTCAATTCAAGTATGAGAACACTAGTTTTGCCTCTCCCATACTTGCATCAAAACCTAACTGAAATATCACAACATGTTCATTAATTACACTCAAATTATCCTCATTAGGCCAGAATCTCTGAAATAACTCCAACTTAAAGAATAGCAAACTAAAGCATATGTTCCTTCAGCAATTGTAAAAAACAAAGATTAATAAAGCCATACCACACTATAACACAAAGTACCTATGATCAAAATTAGTGAATCAAACTCAAACTTCAATCAAGTTCCATTTCCAATCATGGACAATTTTCATTAAAAACTCCTATATAGAAGGCATGCAATGGTGGTCAACTGCCACAACCCATAGCCAGTTGAAATGAATATAATTTCACAATATCATTTAACGCTGACTACTAATATTATAAGAATGGAACTAGCCTTCAAATACATACAAAGAAAAAGGGACTTACAATGCTGCCATGTGTTTTTTTACAAGATCTTCAGCCTTCCTGATAGCTTCTCCAGCATTTTTCCCCATCTCCCGAGCACATCCCACACTGTAAACACAACATCTGCTCCAAGCACACAAACAAGACATTCCTAAAAAGAAAGAAATAAAAATCCGCACATATGTTTACCTATTTACAAATTCAGCAAAATAACATTACCTTTAAACGAAAATGAAGAGGATTGAGCAGGAGACGAAGAAATGTAAGGATTGGATTCGTTAAACAAGACGTTATTACTCTCATTAGCCATGTTATGAGAAGCGTGAGATTCAGTCACCAATTCAGGGCTCCAATGAACCGACTTTCTCGCGAACACGGTTCAATTCTGACTTTGCAACTTATCATCCTGAGCCACCGTGTGAGACTCCGATCCAAGTAAGAGTTGGTTAGAAGAAAACGAACCAAGAACATGGATCTTAGAGTTGAGTTGGTCACGGTTGGATCTTCAAAGTAGGGGTTTATCAAAGCAGGGGCCTGGATTAGAAAATTCCGTAGAGATGAGGAGGATACTTAAACTACATCGCATTTTCACATTCATGAGGATTGAAATTCGAATGAATTAATCATAAAAGAAATGGAAATCAAAACAAAAATGAGATCAGTGATGAAGTCGTACCTTGTTTGAGCAATCAAATAAGTTTCTTCAATTGGGTAATGAAGCTAGAAGAGAATCAGAAGGTTTGAGGATTATTTAATGGTGAAGTAAAGAAAAAGGTAGAAGAAATCAAAAGAAAAGAAAATGAGGTCAGAAGAGGAGGATGAAGAGCTCTGTAATGACATGGAATCTCGTTTTCTACTGTGAGAGAGAAAGATTTAGGGTTTCTTTTAAGTAAATAAATTTCAGCAAATTAATTTTTAAGTGTTTTCACAGGGTAAGGGCAAAATAAAAAGCACCATTTGTTCGCGCGCATAGTTTCACGATCAGGGACCGGATTTTTGAGTTTTAGCGACCGTATATTTTTACCTTTACTGTTTATTGGCCCAAATATGAGAGTGTATGAAGGGAAAAAATTCCGGTCCCTATTATAATATATTTAGGGACCGAAAATTTTTACCTTCCTTATTTTTGGTCACTAATGCCCCTTTTTCTTGTAGTGCTAAAGGACCTTGAGCTCTTACAGCAAAGGAGCGATGAGTCATTCCACGAATACCTCACTAGGTGGAGGAATAGGGTCATGGAGATGAAGAGAAAGCCTGACACCGCTGACCAGATTAGGTTATTTATCAGGAACTCCTACCCTTACTTAAGGCATTTGCTCAGCTTTAAGGGACTCAGAGATTGGGAGTCACTTAAAGACATTGCTGCAGAGGCTGAGGCGGCTTACCTAGCAAAGAAAGCAAGCCAAAATAGCTTTGCTGGGAAAGGTTATGGGAACCAGTCAGGGCATAAATCTAGTGGTGCCGGGAGCAGTAATGGCAGAAATGGCAAGACAGCAGAAGTTTTAGCTACTGGACTTTGGCAGGGCCAGAGGTACTACTCCAATTTCGGTCGCTCTCTATCCTGGGTACTGGAGAGACTGATAAAAGAGGGCAAGCTGCGACCTTTGGCACCCAGACTAGTTATGAATCAAGGATAGCCAGGACATAGAGAGGACCAGTACTGCACCTACCATCAGCACACCGGACACTTAACAGATTACTGCCGGACGTTGAGGAATAAGATCTAAGGCCTTATTGACACCAATCAGATCACGGATCCTGAGAAGAGAGAAAAAAAAGAAGGCAGGCTACAATGCAGTCCCTCCACCGTGAATATAATCGGGTCTTTTTAATCCACTAGTGAGAGTGGAGAAAAAGATATTTTTCTTAGATGCTTGATTCTCTTTATTCCAAGAACCTTTTATGACACAATTTGGCAATTTTTAATAAAATGAACAATTTTCGCTTATTTGTATGATGTTTCTAATAATTTCATTTCACATAATCACGATGCATTTATTTTGACATTAATTCAACTAATACGACTGCATCTAATCTCGGAACTTTGGAAAATCCAAAGAAAATCCTGATAGCAACTAATATAACTCTTAAAGAGAGGAAATTTTTGAGAGATATTAAAAATGAAAGAGCTTTTGCCTGGACCTGGAATGACATGCTAATAATTGACAAAGACATTGTGGGGGCAACGCTACTTCAAAACTTCAACATGATGATACGCGAAGTTTCAAAAGCCATTCCTTTATCTCCCCGACATCCAAGCTATGAAATATCAAACTCTGATCATTAAAGAGCTACATCAAAAGTTATATAAAACCTTGGACCTTCACAAGAAATATATAGCTCATTGGAACCAAACTTTACAACTTCTTTCCTCCCAACCATTTGAGATCTTTACCCCAAAGCCAATCAAGACTAATCTTTAATCATATGAGACCAACAGGGACCCTTGTAGCCAAACTTAGAAGGACAGCTCATTACCTTTCAAAAAAAAAAGAAAGCAAAAAATAAAAAATAAAAAGATCAAAGCAAAAAAAAAGAGTCGTGTCCTAAACCATATCTTTGTCCTAAACCATTTGAGGTCAATATACAACTCCATTAAAGGTTACTTTAGAAATTAAGCCACCAAAGCCAACAAAAGAAAGATGCAGACTTTCACGGTCAAGATTCAAGCGAAGAAACTCACCACCTTAGCCAGTTTACACAACGCCCAAGAACAAGACATTGACGCTAAAGGAACCACTGTCAAAAGGGTGCAGCCTCCTCGGCTAATGAAGATGAAAGCAAGTTCAATCAATACTGACAGACTGAAGGAAGTTCATGGCAAAGGCTAAAAAAATGATGAAAAGAAAAGAAAAGAAAAAGAGGTGCTGAGAGAAAATTTTCAATCATGAAAACCCGAGAGGGCTGATTGATAACAGGAGTTGGATACTTTCAGGATTTATCTCGAGATTAGCTGAGGTCTTGTATTTTTTGAGATTAATGCCAAACAATGATCTTGTTTAATGAAATTAAATTGAAACACATCCATTTATGCAATGATATATTGATGTGATCAGAGTAGTTCACTTTGTGTGATCAAAGTCATCTACTGTCTACCCTCTACTACTCTCACCACTCAAGCGCTTCAGCCGACTCATCTTGCTATTTAATGTTAAGCCAATCCTACAACATCCTCATGATAAGAATCAAGCTCATGCAACCATGATCTAAGACGCCTGAAAGATTTTTGCCAACAGCTTCAGCAATCTGCAGAAAAAAGAAAAAAAAAGCTGTTAGAGATGAAAACCGTAATTGTCGCTCTAAGCAAAAGTTAGGCAAAAGGATAGGGTGAAAACCTAAAAACAGGCAGTCTGTCCTTAAAAAAAAAAGCTGCTGGATTGGGTTGGGTCCACTCCAGGCAAAAATAAGGCACCGGTGTGGCCCGCGCCGAACCAGCAAGGCCCTCATTGAGCCCACCTTTTGGGGCTTGAGGGATTGGTTCGCGTCTTTTATGATCTTGGGCATCATGAGTCATTTTGGATGCCTCCTTCCCAATAGGACGTTGGAAAGGATCATATAGACTCATGACGCCTTTAGGCACCTTGAGGTATTTTGAAGTCGCCACCCAATTTACAAGAAATTGGGAAAGGTCTCTAACCTCAATTGTTCTAAACCAGAGATGGTGTCCGGAACTTCACTCTTATTAATGACTTAAGTTTTATAAATGAGTTATTAAGAAATCTAAATTCCATCTCTCATCTCACGCGATATTGCAATAAATTAAAGCACATTCATTCACATTTAAAAGCGATAAATAAAGCAATAAATAAATAAATAACTTACAAAATAAAAATAAATTAAATAACTAATGGGACAGAACAATCCCCAAATAAATAAATAATAATAAATAAAAATGGGACAAAACAATCCCTCAAATAAATAAACAAAGTAAATAAATAAATAAACACATAAAAAAGGTTAAAAGACAACATACATAAATCGGGTTATGAATTTTAGGAACATTGGTTCCTTTTTTATTTATTAGAAAAAATATGAGAACTATTTTTAGGGCATTGATGGATGAAAACGGGGATGAGTGATCCCATTTTATGAAAACTAGTTCTCCATTTGAAAGTGAGGTTTTATTGGGTAAAATAGCACATTGATCCAATTTATTAGGAAAAATTCCAAATTATTAATTATCTAAAAAACATGATTTTCTATAATGCGGATAATTAAAATATATTTTACATACCAAATAAAGAAAAAAGACAATATACAGAAAATATAATGAAAATGCGAACCCCAAAATTTGGATGATCTTTAATTATCCGGTTCTTTGACCCGTGCGTGAATATAAATTGCGGAGGCAAATAAGTTGCAAGACAACAAAAAAAAAAATGACATTGAAAATATTAGTAATAGTTCGAAAAATTAATCAAATAAATATAAATTTAGAGAACGTGCAAAAATAATTAACAAATGTACATGAGATAAAATAGGATTAAATTAAACATGTCAATTTTATATATGAACAATTCACATGTGAGATAGATTGAAAATAATAATAATAATAATAAGTCATGCTATAATAATAATAATAATAATAATAATAATAATAATAATAAGAGATATATCAATAAAATAATAATAATAATCTTTGAGAATATACTAATATAAAGTATTAATAATAATTAAGTAAAAAAATAGTAAGATGGAGTAAAATAAAATAACAAATTAAAAGAGAACTAAAAAACAATAAAAGATGAAAACAAAAAGAAGAATAAATTAAGGACACGTGAAGAATAAAAAGCAATGAAAGTTAAAGTGAATGAAAGTTAAAAAATGAAAGTTAAATTGATTTAAGAGCAAATCACGTGAGAATGTCTACACTAAAAACAAAATGTGGCCAAAGGTAAGGGAAATGCAAACGTGAAAGTGAAAAATGAAAAAGTGGAAATGAGATGGGGCATTCACGGCATTCACTACTCGTGAATGCCATTCACGAGTCGTGAATGGCATTCATGACTAGAGAATGCCATTCACGAATCGTGAGGAATATTCACGACTCGTGATTGTAATTCATGAGTCGTGAAAGGCCTTCACGGCTCATGCAACCCGAACGGAAATTTGAGATTTTCTGACGTGTCCAAATACCATTTTGTTTCAAAATCTATACTGATAGGGGCTGGGATGACCGTGAATACCATGATCGATTGATTTATTGAGCTTCAATTTAACGGCTCAACCCGATTGGGGAAAATGAAATCCGATAGGGACAACACAATACAAGCAAGAACAAGAGTAAAATCCGATTGGCAACCAAAAGCAAGCAAAATAAAATCACTGACATCAAATAAATGGAAAAACAGAGTTGAACAGAGGAAGAAGAACAGGCTATCAGATATGACAAGATAAGATCGGAACATGCAAAATACTACAACTAACATGCTAATATATTCATGATAACCACAGACACACAATCAATGGGTTAATAAGATCAAGCAATAATATATACAATATGTATACAATATATACAACAAATAGAGCTTACCAGCTCAGCAAAACAAAGTGATAAAGCCTAGGAAATCTTTATTTGAAGAAGAGAAGGCGAGCCGATCGGATGAGAAATCTTGCAGTAAGAGGTGTCCGGTCGGACCAGGCGTAAGCATTCCGAAACTTAAGTTAGTAGCTTAGAGAGAGAAAGTGCTTTTAGAGATAGAATGTTGGAGATTCAATACCTGGTGCCATCGTTGGCTGGGCTATTTATATGAGATGATTGATGGGCACTTGAGCGCCTGGGGAGTGATTACTGGCTGTCAGAGTAGGTATTCGGCAACATGAAAGGGAGCAGGTGGTAGGCATGGGCGCTGCCTTTTGTCAGGCGGCTGATGGGACTGGCGATCACATCAGCCGATCGGGCATGTACGCTGCCTAGGAGCTCGTGTCTGCTACTCTTGGTTGTTGGGCCTTGGGCCTTGCCAGTGGAGTGGGCGGGCTGGATGGGCCTTAGAGCAAATGATATTTGCTGTGTTATCACTTGTCCCCCCCCCCCCCCAACAGGTCCGATCGGGCATGAATTTCTCTTTTGTTGGGCCGTTCGGATGGAATCAGTCCTGAATTTTCCCGATTCAATGACGCGAGTTGGCGGGATTTTTGCACTTGGGAGGTGCTTTTTCTGAAAAGACGCGCCTGCTTGGACAGCTGTTTTCATTTAATGTCGCGCGTGCTCCAAGGGTGACGCTTCGTTCTGCGTACAGCCATAATGCCTTTTGACACGTGGCACTCTTCTAGTGGTGCGACGGTTGGAGTGCTCCGGAAGCTTTGGCTTATAAATAGGGGATTTCAAAAGGATTTCCTCTTTACTTCTGCAATCCCTAGCGAAACTCTGCCAAAATTCCTTCTCAACTCCCAGATTTCTGCAATTATCTCTTGCTTCTTCTTCAAATTTCTCAAGTCCCTCTTATCAAGTAAGTAATTTTTCCTCTTTGCTCTCTGCTTCATTTCGCCTTTCACTTTCTTTCTGCATCCACTCCATTTAGAAGTTAGACAATTGCACCTTTCCTCCACTCTTTCTTGTTGAAGATGGCTTCCAGCAGTGGTGAGGTGCTAGACAAAAGTTTTTTGGATGGGTATGAGAACAAACCAGCCGTCGAGCTGCACTCTCGATTGACCGCTATGGAGGTGGCTGAAATTCCCTCAAAATACGGCTTTTTTGATGACGTATCCATGGCGGCCTGCCCAGAATCGATGGCGGTGATAGATGGACATTTTGGCAGAAATAACAACGAGTGGTTCATTTGTCACCTTTGGAGCTTAGATGCAGGCCTGAGGTTCCCACTAGGAGCCTTCGAGATGGCAATATTGGA
The DNA here is from genome assembly GCA_947683425.1 of Excoecaria cochinchinensis. Taxonomy (NCBI): domain Eukaryota; kingdom Viridiplantae; phylum Streptophyta; class Magnoliopsida; order Malpighiales; family Euphorbiaceae; genus Excoecaria; species Excoecaria cochinchinensis. Next base: position 4,907,694 of record CANTUQ010000110.1, read on the forward strand.
GGGGTATGGGGTCACCCCTAATCAGTTGCATCCTAACGGGTGGAGGTCGGTGGCGTGCTTTAAAATCCTCTGTAAAATAGAGGGGGTGGCGCCAACTCTAGAACTTTTCACCCACTTCTTCTACATATCGGGTCGGAGCGACGGGACGGAATACTTCTTCACCAGTCGCCCAAAGAGGAAGCTGATGTTCATCCCCACCTCGATGAAGGGATACAAGGAGAAATACTTTCTGGTGGGGATGAAGGGCGGATTTGGAGTGCGCCTCACCCGATCGGCTAGAGCCAAAATCTTGAAAGACTTGGCAGCCGGTCAGCCCATGTATGAGGGCGATATTAAGAAGCTGATGGATGCCGTGAGCAGGCATGGAGAGCCCTATCAGTCCAGCTTTCTCCTGACCACGTTGTTTGGCTCTTCTAGCTCCGAAGATGCTAAGGATGTAGAACGTGAGCATTAGGATCGGGGAGAAAACACTGTCATCATGCATCAGCCATGCATTGCATTTGATTTGATATTTTTTTTTTTTGGGTTTGAGAAACTTATCTTGTTCATTATCTGTTTGCAGCTGAAATGGCTGGTGGAAATGATTTGTCCCAGCGCATCCTTGGCAAGGTTATTGCTAAAACGGAGGCCGAGCAGAAAGCCAAGGAGGAGAGGAAAAGGCGAAAGCTCTTGCCTGCCTCTGAGGTGCAGAAGCTATGACAGAGCGTTGCTTCCGGTGTCCCGCTCGTCGCCGTCCCGATCTTTGTCACTCCTCCCTTAATAGCCGCCGTGACCTCAAACTGTCAACCTCCAGTCAGTACAGCTCCTTCGGTTGTGGGTCCTAAAGTGGTAGATCAGCCCCCCCGCCGACGGAGAGTTATTCTCGGGAATGAGCCGGAGGAGGAGGAGGAGGGGTCTGGGGACGTCTCTCTTCCCGATTCGCAAGTTTTGAGGGAGACGGCCCAGGAGGGGGTAACCCGATCGTCTGAGGCTGAGAGGAGGTAGGCCGAGGAGGCCTCTAGGAGACAAGCTACTGCGGCCCTCAAAGGCAAAGCTGTCGTGTCGAGCGATCCATCTCGACGAACGGAGAGGCGACTTGTGCCACTGTAGGACTTCTTGAAGGAGAGCTTTGGCAATGACTAGTCAACGAGGAACAAAACGGTTGCCAGTTATCTCTGCCGGGGTATTCTCCAAGAGAACGACTACAAAGGCATGAAAGACCCTGGTTCGCTCGCTCAGCATTGGAGCATGTTTAATCAGCAAGCTTTAGAGGTGAGGTTCGGCCAACCGGATTGTTGTTGCCTCTTATGGTAAATTCTTCTCTTGTTTGAGGCTGTTCTTTCTCTTTTGCAGCTGATTAGAAGGGGCCAATGCCTACATGGCATCGATGGACTTACTGAGGCCAGGGCGAGGGAGGCTGGGAAGGCAAGAGGAGAAGCTGCCGCTCAACGGGACTCCACCCATCAAGAGAACTCCACACTTCGCCTGGAGGTGGCTGGTCTTCAAAAGGAGGTCTCCGGCCTTCAAGAGGAGGTGGTGATCGCTAGGAGAGAGGCCAGTCACCATGCCAAGGAGCTGAAGTCAAGGATCACTGAGTCCGATCGTCTGAAGGGTGAAGTGGCACGCCTGACAGCCGATAGTGCTCAGTGCCAAAAATTTGAGGCAGAGGCGACCAGGCTGGGCAGCGAGTGCAAAACTTTAAACGCTGAAAAGGCTAAGGCTCTGGAGGAGAGAGACCAAGCACTGGCGGAGTGCGATCATCTTCGCGCCACTCTGGCAAACAAGGAGGCCACCTGGGGGAGGAAGTTTGAAGAGGGACTCGCCTCTCGAGAGGAGCAGCTACTTGATCAAATAGGAGAGGCTCAGGCAAAGTTGCTGTCGCGGCTGATCCATGAAGCTGGGAGACACTTCCCTGATGCCGATCTCAACTGGATGGAGGACCCTACAGCCTTGCCCGATCTGCCATCCAGTGATGATGAAGGAGATGCTCCTAGGGAGGGAGCCTCCGAGCAGGTCTCTTCACCCCAGGCTCAAAAAGATGCGCCATCCGAGGCCGAAGTCAACATGCCTCTGCCTACCGAAGTTGTCTCCGAAGGGGTGACTGAGCCTTCTCAGTCTGCTACCGAGCATTCCCAGGCCTTACCCGCTCAAATTGTAGAGACGCCTTCCGAGCCTCCTGACTCAATAGAGATTGTAGATATAGAAACTTAGAATAGAAGTTGTATACGTGTATAAGTTGTATAATGTTTTTGTTATCCTTTTTCAATGAACAATAATATTCTTCGCCTTTTAACTTTGTTTTGCATAAGTTGCGATTTTGACCATGCATTCGTAAATTTCTGAAAAAATTACATGAAAATTTGCAAAGTTCACTAAAGTGCATATAACTTGCTATTGTGAAATAATTCAATAAAGTTGTGTACTTCCTGAATTGGAGTAATCTTTAAATCCAGTGGTCGCTTGGCTCAATCTGGATCGGGAGCATCGTCGATCCTATCGGATCGGGATGGTCCGCACAATTTCGGATCGGGGTATCCGACTTAGCGGATGAGCCACCCGACCTTTACGTTTTGCGTTTTTGGTTCGGAGCGGATGTCGAACCTAGTGCATGAGCCCTTCAGGTTGCATAAAAATTGCATAATTGGGCTGAGCGATACTCAAAGAGTTGCATGAAAATTGCATGATTGAGTTTAGACAATACTCGTAAAGTTGCATAGAGGTTGCATAATCGAGCTAGGTGATGCTCGTAAAACTGCATAAAAATTGCATAATCGAGCTAGGGAGGTAAGATCCTCCATAATGACATATTTAGAGAGGTGAGATCCTCCATAACGCAAATACTTTGGCTTTTTCAGCTTGGGAAGGACGTCAAACCTAGCGTATAAGTTGTATATCATGCATAATTTGAACAAGGGTGAAAGAAAGAACCTCTTTATTAATCAAGCAATTGCCAAGTTCTAATACATTATTAGAGGTGGTACTTTTTGAGTAATTCCACATTCCAGCTTCTGGGGATATCTTGGCCTTCTACAGTTCGGAGCCTATAAGTTCTCGGGCTTAAGACTTTGGAGACCTCATAGGGTCCCTCCCAATATATCATCAGCTTGCCCACCCCGGCATTTCCTGAGCCTAGGTCTGCCTTTCTGAGCACCAGATCACCGACGTTGAAGGTTCTTGGCCTTACTTTAGCATTGTGGTATCTAGCAACTCTCTGCTTATAGGCGGCGATCTTGGTGTAGGCGTCCTCCCTCTTTCCTTCTATCAGATCTAAGTCTTGGCGTCTTTCTTTAGCATTCTTCTATTCGGAGTAGAGCGCCGATCGGTAAGAGGGAAGGCCGACCTCTATAGGTATCATTGCTTCAGAGCCGTAGACGAGGGAGAATGGCGTTTGATGAGTGCCTGTCCTGGGAGAAGTTCTATACATCCACAGGACACTCTGAAGTTCTTCAGTCCAGTTGCCTTTTGCTTCACCCAGTCGCTTTTTTAACCCTTCCAGGATGGTCCGATTGGAGACCTCAGTCATTCCATTGCTTTGGGGATGAGCGACTGACGTGAACTTTAATTTGATGTTTAGGCCCTGGCAAAAGTTTCTGAAAATGGAGCTGTCGAACTGCTTGCCATTATTTGCAATAAAGACATTGGGTAAGCCATACCTGCAGATGATATTTTTCCAAGTGAAGCTCTTGACCCTCTCGGCTGTGATAGTGGCTACAGGTTCAGCCTCAATCCATTTAGAGAAGTGGTCTACGGCTACTATGAGGAACTTCATCTGCTTTTTGCCTTGGGGAAAAGGTCCTAAGATGTCGAGCCCCCATTGATCGAACGGCCAAGCAATCCTGATCGGTTGCTGGTCTGCCCCGTGTTGCCTTATGATCCTCCCATGCACCTAGCATTGCGGGCACCTTCTCACTTTTTCTTAGGCATCTTTGAGCATGCTAGGCCAGTAGTACCCCGTCTGGAGGGCTTTTCTTGCCATAGCTCTGCTTGCCTCGTGCGCTCTGCATATGCCTTCGTGGAGTTCTCTGAGGATGTAATCTCCCTCTTCTTCCATCACACATTTGAGCCAAGGGTGGCTAAAAGCTTTCTTGTACAAGTCACCATTAATGATGGAGTAATTAAGGGATTTTCGTGATACCTTTCGAGCTTCATCTCTGTCCTCGGGCAGCCGACCTGTTTGGAGGTACTGCTTGATTGGGCTCATCCAAGTTTCATCCTCTTGGTCGATCTCCATCATCTCCGGCTCGTCTAGGGAGGAGGAAGTCTGGTCGATAACGGCAATGTTTTCCTCAATGACACTAAGTTCAGACGCAGACATCTTTGCTGGCCGATCGGCTTCTGATGTTTGGTCCCTCGGCACTTTTCGGAGCGCCCATTGCGACCCAGTTTCCTCGAGCTTTGCAAAGGCAGCTTTGACTTTGGTGAGGTACTGGATCATGCTTTGTTCTCTGGCTTTTAAGGTCCCCAGAACCTGACTGGTCACCAGTTGGGAGTCACTCCTGATGGCTACTGACTCTGGTCGGATTGTGTGGAGCAGTCTCAGCCCTTGAAGGAGCGCCTCATACTCTGCTACATTATTGGAAGCTTTAAAATTAAGCTTTATTGCATACCTTATTGTGATGCCCAGGGGGCCTTTTATTACTATACCGACACCTCCTCGAGTGTCATTTGCTGCGCCGTCCACCGTCATTTCCCAATTTTGTGGCCTGGGCTGACTCCGTGGTTCCTCACCCACAAATTCAACGACGAAATCTGCCAAAGCCTGGGCCTTTATTGCCTTTCTGGGCTCATATCTCACATCCCAGGACTATAGCTTAATTGCCCATCCCACCATTTTGCCTTCCAGATCAGGGGTCTGGAGTATCCTCCTAAGTGGATGGCCCGATCGGACGACTATTGTGTGCGCCTCAAAGTACGGTCTCAGCTTTCTTGCGCACATCATGAGGGCGATAATGAGCTGATCAACCGGTCCCTTCCTTAAATCCGCACCTTTAAGTACTTCACTGGTATTGGCCGGCTAAGCAATGGTGGGTTGGTGAGGAACGCCTTCAGCTCTTCGAAGGCTTGTTGGCAGTCTTCCCCCCAGACGAAGGTTCCACTCTTCCTCAGCTTCTTGAAGAAGGGAGTGCAGCGCTTGGCCGAGGAGGAGATGAATCATGCGAAAGCTGTTATTCTTCCGTTCAGCTTCTGGACGTCTTTTATGTTCCTGGGGGGTTGCATCTAGAGGATAGCCCTAAGTTTTTTAGGATTAGCCTCAATCCCTCTCTGGGAGACCAGGAATCCTAAAAATCTTCCTGACGGTACCCTAAAGATGCACTTCTCGGGATTGAGTTTCATCTGAAATTTGTTCAAAGTGTCAAAAACTTTTTCCAGATCGGCGGGGTGTTGCTCGGGGCTTTGGCTTTTAACGATCATGTCATCTACATAGACCTCGACATTCTGCCCGATCTGGTCTTTGAAGATCTTATTCATAAGGCGCTGATACGTGGCCCCAGCATTCTTCAGTCCGAACGGCATTACCTTGTAGCAAAAGGTCCTGTCATCTGTAATGAAGCTGGTTTTCTCCTAATCCAGGAGCCACATTAGGATTTGGTGGTAGCCGGCGTATGCATCGAGAAGAGAGTAGATGGCATGGCCTGCGGTGGCGTCCACCAACTGGTCTATGCTGGGCAGGGGATAGCTGTCCTTGGGATATGTCTTATTGAGGTCAGTAAAATCTACGCACATCCGCAGCTTGCCTGACTTTTCCTTAACCAGAACCACGTTAGCCAGCCACTCGGGGTAGTCTACCTCTCGGATTGTTCCGGTCTTATGTAGCCTATCCACCTCTTCAGAAATGAACTTCCTCCGGTCGGGTGCATGCATCCTTAGCTTTTGTCGGACCGGAGGATAATTTGGATCCACATTCAACTTGTGGGTGATCACCTTAGGGTCTATACCAGGGATGTCTTCTGGCTTCCAGGTGAAGGTCGCTTGATTTATCGTCAAGACCTGCATGATGGCTTCTTCCGTCTCTTTATCCATGCTGGTCCCGACTTGAACATTTTTCCCTTTATTTAACGCCCTCATTTTTGTCTCCTCGACAGGGTCCATCCTGGGCCTTTTCGCCTGCTCTGGCTGCTCGAGGCCGGGCTCTACGACCATTGCTTCCCGCTGTTGTTTTATCATGGTTATATAAGCCTCTTGTGATGCCTTCTGGTCGCCTCTCAAGATGGCGACGCCTCCTATGGTTGGGATCTTCATCACCATGTAGTGGATGGAGGTAACGGCTCCGGTTTGGAAGAGTAAAGGCCTGCCATAGATGGCATTATAGGCAAATGTCATATTGATAACCATAAAAGTTACCTTATATGCGTGAGCAATTGCCTCTTGGCCTAGCTCGACAAAGAGCTCTACCTATCCTGCTACTGGGATAGTGGCATTGCCCAGCCCAATCAGTGGCGTGGCATTCGGCTTCAACTCCCCGATCGGGAGTCCTATCGCTCGGTAAGCCTGGAGAGTTAGGACATTAACAGCGCTGCCATTGTCCACCAGAATCCTTTTGACGTTGAAGTTATTAATCCGAGCTCTTACAATGAGAGCATCCTCATGGGGAAACATGACGTCTCGTGCGTCTTCACTGGATATGGTGATTGAGGCAGGCTGCTTGGCTTGGTGGGAGAGGTGGACACCTTTCCCCTTCCTTTTTCTGGAGAGATCCTCTCTGTAAGATGACCCTCCTGTGATCACATTTATCACCCCGGCGTATGGCCTGCTCGGGTCGGCGTTTCTTGGGTTCCTGCGCTCATCGCCATCTGAGTCCGGATCGTCCCTGCGAGGCTTCGACTATCTATAGGGCTCATCCCCTCTGGCTGGGCCTATGAACTTCTTGAGGGCTCCACGGTGTATTAGCCTTTCAATCTCCTTTTTGAGCGAAGTGCACTCGTCAGTTAAATGACCGACGTCTCTGTGGAATTCACAGTACTTATTTTGATCCCTCGCAGCCCTGCTTCTTTTGGACAGGTCCCTGGGCCAGTTGACTTGGCGGTGCTTCTCCTTTATCCATATGAGCACCGTGGTCGGGGTAGCATTGAGGGTGGAATATGTTCTTTCGGGCCGATCGTCTGAGCGCGTAGTCCGGTCTCGTCCCGACCCTTTCATCTAGCCCGAATTTCTAGAACTGGCAGCTCCGTCTTGGCTTCTAGCTGTCCGATCGGGGGTGGAAGCTCTGTGAGAATCGTCCGGGTATTGCAGCCGGTCCAATACGCTGGTCCTTCTTCCCCTGTTGGACCGGAGGGCGTCATCCAATTGGATGTGCTGCCTAGCCCTCTCCATGAGTTCGGCGAAGCTGAATGGGGGTCTTATCATAAGTGATTCAAACAGCGGTCGGTCAGTGATGCCCCCTGTTAAGGCGTCGCCATCTCTACACTGACGTTTCTTACCTCGGACATGGTAGCCTGAAACCTGTCGATGTAGTCTCGCAGACTTTCATCGGTTCTTTGGCAAAGGTTACACAAGTCGTTCATCGTCTTAGGTGCGCGTGTTTGCACGATGAACCTCGTTGTGAATAGCTCCTTTAGCTGTCTGAACGATGTAATGGATCCTAGAGGCAGCTCGTGGAACCATGTCAATGCATCTCCTCCCAAGGTGGTGGGGAAAACCCTGCAGGCTATCCTTTCATCGTAGGTGTAGACCTGGACCTTGTTCAAATACTCAGCCAAGTGGGTGGTAGGATCGGTCTTACCAGTGTACCTTTCCATAACCACATCTCTCCACCGGGGAGGGAGCTCATCGTCAGTAATTTCTCTGCAAAATGGGGAGGCAGTATTCCCGCAAGTGTTCCCTTCGAAGGCACCTTTCTTAGACGCGAGAAAGCCAAGCTGTTTGAGTTTCTGCTTGAGCCATTAATCCTCTTTACTCAGGGTCGTGGCGGTGGACTCGTCTTTGTGCTTTTTCATGTGGCTGCGGCTTGGAGTGCACATGTAGGACAAGTCGTCCCTTATGGAAGGAGTGGCAGACCTGCAAGTGTAAGGGGAGCCCCTGTTTGTGGACATCATATGCTTCCCCTTGTTATACCTCCCCGGGGTTCTGACCGCGCTCCTTCGAGATCGCTGAGCTCGAGGCTCATTAATGATGATCCCCTTGTTTTTATTCCTTCTGCAGTCTTCGCCCGCGAAGTATTCCTCCTGGGCTCTTTCAGAAGTAGCTGGCATCTTACCTTTCTTGAGCGTTTGGACAATGCTTTTGGTGAAATCACTGAGGATAGCGCACATGTCTTTCACGGTCACAAGGGTATCCTCAGGTTGCCTCATGGTGGCATCATTGAATTCGGGAAGGAGGTTGGTCCTCGTAGGGGACCTGGTGGGCCCTTCCCTCCTTCTCGAGGTGCCTGATCTGGCACGAACATTATCGTCATGATCGAGGTCCATGGGGGTCGTATTCTCGTTGGATCGTGAATTTTCCATGCTCTCAACGAAAGCACAAAATTATAAACCCTAGGAAATCTTTATCTGAAGAAGAGAAGGCGAGCCGATCGGATGAGAAAATCCTGCAGTAAGAGGTGCCCGGTCGAACCAGGCATAAGCACTCCGAAGCTTAATTTAGTAGCTTAGAGAGAGAAAGTGCTTTTAGAGATAGAATGTTGAAGATTAAATACCTGGTGCCATCGTTGGCTGGGCTTTTTATATGAGATGATTGAGGGGCACTTGAGTGCCTGGGGAGTGATTACTGGCTGTCAGAGTAGGTATTCGGCAACATGAAAGGGAGCAAGTGGTAGGCATGGGCGCTGCCTTGTGTTAGGCGACTGATGGGACTGGCGGTCACATCAGCCGATCGGGCATGTGCGCTGCCTAGGAGCTCGTGTCTACTACTCTTGGTTGTTGGGCCTTGGGCCTTGCCAGTGGAGTGGGCCGGCTGGATGGGCCTTAGATCAAATGATATTTGTTGTGTTATCAGATATGACAAGATAAGATCGGAACATGCAAAATACTACAACTAACATGCTAATATATTCATGATAACCACAGACACACAATCAACGGGTTAATAAGATCAAGCAATAATATATACAATATGTATACAATATATACAACAAATAGAGCTTACCAGCTCAGCAAAACAAAGAAAAGAAATAAAAAAGAAGAATAGAAGGGAAAGAAAATAAATAGGAGAGGCGATTATTCAGTATTTACCCTCAGATTTTTTATTTTTGATCGGCAAATGAAGTTTCTCATTTCCTCTTTGCTTTTCCTGGGATGGAAGTTAAAACAGAGACTTGAAAAACTCTTGATGAAAGTTACATTAAAAGAAAACAAAAGGTGATTGAATCTCTAACTCAAGAATTGGTTTCCTGAGCTTAAGAGACAACCTGAGAATGCCTATTGAGAAAACAAGAATTATTTTCTTGCTCTCAAAGTTTTTCTTTATTTCTGTGTTTCTCCTCTCTGTTTTTCTTTTTTTATTTCTTTCTTTCCTCTTAGAAAATCCTCTTTTTTTTTCGTCTCTCCCAGTTTTTTTCTTTTCTTTTAATATCCCAGACATGCCTTTTGTGATTTCTCACCAAACCACCTATCAACCCATACTTTCCAAACCGACTCCCTAAAAAATTAGAAAGGAGTTGTTGGGGGGAGAAGAAGAAGCACGTGAGAGGGGCAGATGAGCCTCCTCACTAACATGAGGTTGGGCCTCACCAAAGTGAGGCCCCCAATCTCACGTTAGTGAGATGAGTCTCACTGCCCAAGCCCAAAACTATTTTTTTTTTTAAGAAACAAAAGACATTTTTTTTTCGAGGAAGCCATCACTTCTATCGGCTTCTTGCCCGTGAACAGGCATCATTTTCATCACTGGGTAACTTTGGCCTGGGCTGCCTTAGGACCTGGTGTCTACAGTTGCCCCCAGTTTTGGGGAACATAGTGCTTGGGTGCCTAGGGGAGCCAAAACTCAAAGAAAAGAGAAAAGACACGTACCTGTGGCAGCTGTCCTTCTCGAACCGAGTGATGCACCAAGTCTATTACAGTCTTACAAAATGCGAGGTTGCTCTTCCGAGCAGAGTTGTTGTTCTTCTGAACTGCTCTTCTGAGTGGGAGTTGTTCTTCTGAACTGCACGGATCTGAGGCTCACAAAGTGCGGATTGCTCTTCTGAGCGAGGTGTGTTTTAAAAGAAGGATTTAAGGGATAATGCTCCAAAGAGACTGAAAATACCTTAGAAAAGGACTTAAAGATAATGCTCCGAAGAGACTAAGAATGCCTTTAAAGAAGAATTTAAAGATAATACTCCAAAGAGACTTAAAGATAATGCTCCGAAGAGACTGAGAATGCCTTTAACGAAGGAGTTAAAGATAATGCTCCGAAGAGACTGAGATGCCTTTAAAGAAGGACTTAAAGATAATGCTCCGAAGAGACTGAGAATGCCTTTAAAGAAGGACTTAAAGATAATGCTCCGAAGAGACTGAGAATGCCTTTAAAGAAGGACTTAAAGATAATGCTTTGAAGAGACTGAGAATGCCTTTAAATAAGGACTTAAAGATTTGAAAAACTTAGAACGCACGAAAGAAACTTAGAATGCCTTGAGAAAAGGACTTAAGAATGCTTTGATAAAGGACTTTACAAGCTACCGCATGATTTCAACTTGCGCATGTTTCTTCTTAACTTCATTGTGCCGAAGCTATCGCTTGGTTTGGCCTTTTCCTGCAAAGTTATTAGCATAAAGGCATATACAAAAGATTGTGTGTGCATGATGTGCACAAAACACAAACAAAGGATTAATGTATAAAATTATGTGTACCCAACTATACCTATAAAGGATTGAATACACGTGATAGACAGGAGGATATGCAAACGATCTATGCATGTGAGATGCATGTAAAATGCAAAAATGGATAGACCGCATCCTAGGTGGTCAAGGGATTTGTTGAGGGTACTGCTCGGCTGCTCACATTGTCTGATGCCCCCAAGGATATTAGAAAAGCATTATCTTGGCTTTAGGTATTCTGACCCATAGTCTCTTCAAAGAGAACTGACCCATGCACATCTTTGCCCCCCGGTCAATGAGCATTCTGCCCCCAAAACTTTAACTCGTGTCCTGCACCGTACGCCTAAAGGGGAATTATTCAAATCAATACTGCCTTATCGCTCCGGGCTTCAAAAGTCATTGTTTTAAAGGTAGCGCGTCCCTTGTGGATTTTTGCACTAGCTTTTCTTAGTGGGAAATGCGTCCTTTCGGATTTTCATATGACCCTATGCCTTATTTTTTTCTTGGAATGGACCCAACCCACTCCAGCGGCTTTTATTCATTTTTTTTTCAAGGGTAGGAGGATTTATCACATGAAAAATTATTATTACTGCCTTAGGACTTGCTCCAACATATGTCCTCATGCCTGTGACAGGTTTCTCCTAACCATTTAATCGCATGTTTATGCCTAGTTTATGCATGCATTTCTATCTACATGCACCATATAGCGATAAGAATGACCGTGACTAGACATGTGATGCAAAAACACTAGTTTTGTTTAATTTTAATGAGTAACACCTCAGGTGCATTCGACTCCTGTTATCAATCAGTCCTCTCGGGTCTTCATGATTGAATATTTTCTCTCAGCTCTTAATTCATTCTTTGAACGCGGATTCTAGATGAAACGTTGGGGACGAGACTCAACTCAAATGCATGAACGCACTCATGGCTCCCCACTTGAAAAGTTCAAGAACAACATATGCCTTTTCTTACGTACCAAACCTTATTAAAAGGTCATCTCAGCTAATTGGATAAGATTGTTCCAAGAATCAAGATGTCTTACTTTGGTTGCAACGCTAGGCTTAGGTAGATGGCTATCAAAGAAAGATCAAGTCGCTAGAGAAAAATGGCCGCAATATTTATTCCACTGATAGGTGAACCGTTCTCAGCTCAGTTGCATATACAAAGGTATTCTTGAATTTAGGCTCAGTAACATTTTAGCTCATCAAGATCATTAAAAGGATAATCATTGAAACTAGTCAAGTGATTACTATCTTGAGCTCAATTTCTTTTTCTTTTTCTCTTTATCCTCTTTTTTTTTTTTGCTTCTCTTTTTTTGTTTTCTGTTGTTTTTTCTTTTTTTTTCATGCGAGCTCAAGTCTTTTGCGCATGGCTAAAACCCTCTTCTGGAAATGTAAACTTATCCTTATCCGGGCAATTTTTTTTTATAACCCAAAGAATTGTCAATTATGTACATTCGTTCTTACTAGAGCAGCCATTTTTCTAAGGGGAGGTAAAAATCATTTTAGGATAGGGGATAGTTTTAATATGTGTAATAACAAAATTGGCACGCATTTAGCATACCTCCATAAAGGCTCAACAGGCTTGCAAGCGATTGCAGAATAAGGGTATGAAATAGTCATTTAGAGAGATATGCAAAGAAGGGCTGCCTAAATTATTTTTCAGGTTCAGCCTTATCTAGGGATCGCTTTAACGGGTAATCAGAAAGGTTCTAGTGCTCTTACTGAGTTTTCATGCAATCCCCTAATTGCAAGTAGTTTTTTTCTTTTCTTCTTTTTTTTTTCAAATTTTACCTCATTTTAGGAGTCAAGTTGGATGCAACCAAGATTACTATTTATTAAAACTGAATGAAACATTATTTATTAAACCAATGCCTTAATCACGATTATAACTTATGCTTGATGCAATAAGATATGATAATGCATATATAAGAAAAGCCCATATTATTAAAATGGAAAAGAGAAACAAGTGCATAGTTCAGGAATACACTTTAGAAAAGGAAAGGCATTGTAACAACTTTAATGCTTTCTTCTATCCTCCAGGCTAGGTACCATTTCATGTATGCAATCTCTTAGAGGATGGCAATATTCTGTTCTATGCCCCGTGTACTGGTAATATGCACAATACCAGTCTGTTCTGTGTCTAGGCTAGCCTTGGCTTGGAGCAGGCCCTGTAACACCCCCTACCCATACGTAGGCGTACCCATCCTCCAAGAGTGAGAAGCCGTACGAGCCGGGTGTGTCACTAAGCATATAAAGATACAAAGCATACATTCATACATAATAACCATACATCATTACGGGAAAATTAAAACCTTCATAAGTATCAGAATGATCCATCGTTACAATAGCAAAATTCGTTACAAAAATGTTCTGATCAAAAGTAAGAATAAGATAATTACATAATCCAAAAGTATATAAATGCGGAAGCTTTACAAAATAATGGTATAAAGAGAGTTCCGATACAAAAGAATCAGTCATGCTATAAAAAATAAAGCCCTAACACTAATCCCTCTATGTTGGCTTGACTGGCAATAACTCTCCCAAAAGAACACCATCCTCCGCACCTGCACGGATAAAACACCGTACTAAGCGATAAACGCTTAGTGGGGAACACACAACAAAAGAGTGGACGGCCATTCATAATGGTCGCCAATGCCATACACATACAATATGATAAATGCGGATAATGATATCAGCTATATAACCATACTTGCATAATAAAGACATGCATTCAGAAGTTCACATCCACATTCATTTACACTTTAGTTGATTTCTCATACTTATTATTATACGCATCCGAATACCATATTCTTGAAATCATATCAAAGCGGAACAACACAAAAAGAGCACCTGCTGACTCACATTAGTGGATAACGAGTATACGGACAGTACCTTACGGGTACGAATCGAATACTGACAGTACCTTACGGGTACGAATCGAAAACCATTTCATTTTATCAATTACAAAACATTTTACTGAGGGGACCTTAAACAAGATCCAAATACTGAAGGGGTTCGCGAGGAACCAAACGGGGACCTGATCGAGGTCCAAACGGAACTAAGGCTGCAGCTAAAGACTCTATTAGGCATGCCTAACTATCCACTTACTTGTCTTTAGCAGGTTATGCATCATTCAAATCATGTTTCCAAGAGTAATACATAATTATACTCACATTCATATCAATAAATCATAAATAAGACATGCATAACCCAATATCATTCGACAATCTATAACATGCAATATTGTATACATTACTTATTATTTGGCTAAGTTAAAATACCATTTTACATCATTTGCTAATTGAAAACACATAAATGAAGACCAAAGAACCCAAAACAAAGGAAAAAGTATTGAAAAATACACATTTGAGTTGATGAAAAATGAGAGAGACATAAGCTTTGAGGGACACGAGTCGTGCTGAGGAGCACGACTCGTGCTGAGTCCCTCAGCATGAGCACGGATCGTGGTCTTCGAGCACCATTCGTGCTCATACTCTCTACCAGAGCATGAGTCGTATTCTAGAACACGACTCGTGCTCTGGCTCTCTCACTTCTCCCTCAGATGGTGTAAAAGAGAAGAAAGAGAGGAAGATGGACACGACTCACATGCTCAAGCACGACTCGGACAAGCACACGGGCAGCAAAACACAGCAAGCAAAACAAGGAAGAGAAAAGAGAAGGAAAAGCAAGGGAGAGCACGACTCACACACCCAAACACGACTAGGACAGGCACGCAGGCTTCCAATTTTTAAAACCCTAATGTCGTGAAATTCACCCAGAAACCCAGAATTCCCAGAAATTATCCCAACTCAAATTCAAATCGTTCTTACCAGGAATTAGCTTCCTCAAGCATGCAAAACCAACATAAACAACATAAGAACACTTCCTTCAACAAATACCCATCCAAAACAGATATGAACTCAATCAAAATTTTGAAGTATCATAACCCAAAAATAGTAACACAGTAACTCATTCCACGTAATTCTCATTCTTAAGATTCCAATCCTCATGCATTAACTACAACCAAAACCCATTCATTCAAACCCCCAACATACAATATCAATACATCAAACCATCAACAAAGAATCAAACAAAGTAAAATACACAGTAAATGCAATTTTTCCCAAACCTGAAATTCTTTGCTTCGAATCACTTAGTTCCACTACTCCTAGCTATTTCTTTGCCCTTGGGATTGTGAGGAGACTCAGCTAAGCATAACATATCAAAGAACACCCAAAATACAAACCCTAAGTTAAATCTACACCCAGAAAAGAAGAAGAAGAAGATGAACAAATGGAAAAACAAGATGGAAAATGTAATAACTTACCAAAAGAATGCAAAGGAAATGATTGATTTCCACTAACAGTGTCTTGAATCAAAGTTAGGGCTTCAAAATAAGAGCAAAGGAAGAAGATGAGATAAAGGAGAAGAAGAATCGGGAAGAAGAAATGAGTCTCTGCCTTTCCCACTTTTCCCTTCTCTCTTAATTCATCTTTTCCCCTAACCCTACACTTGTCCTTTTCCTATTGGTGGAAACCAATCACTCACTCCCAACAAGCATACACTACTCACACACAATGCACTCTCCACTTACAACACCCTACTAATGTGTGAGTAAAGCACACAATCCTAACTCCACTACTCACACCCTACAATGGTGCACTCATGCACACCCAAACTTAACCCAACTAATTCACACCCTAATAACTTACATGCATCTACATGCTAATAAAACCATTAAAACATGCATTTTTACCAAAATACCCTTATGATATGCTAAACACATACAATTGCATGCACACACAAATAGGCTCATACTACTAAGGGGCAAACGGGGTGTGACAAGCCCAGCTGGCAAGGGTTGTAATTTTCCTTCCTTGATGAGATGAGTGAAGTGCCAAGATAATGGCTTACCCGAGATAGCGAGGTGGCGCCGAGTCGTTCCCATGGTTGAGACTTATGCTGCCCCAGTATTGCCCCTATTACCGTTGCTATTTCCCTTGTTTTTGCCTGAGGCCATGTTTGTAGATTTAGCTATTTTATCCAGATGCTCGGCCTCAGCTTCGATGGCTATATCTTTTAGGGACTCCTAGTCCTTCAGCCCCTTCATCTTTAACCCATCCTTCAAATATGGGCTAGCATTCCTGATAAATATCTTGATCTGGTCAAGAGTATCCGGCTTTTTCTTCATCTCCATTACCCGATTCCTCCATCAGGTTAGGTACTCATGCAATGACTCACCTGGCTTTTGTTACAGCAGCTCTAGATCTTTTAGAGTGACCTCTATCCTTGTACTGCTGGAGGAACTCCTCTGTCAGCAGATCCCAGTCTTCTTTTGTTCTCCGGTCCAGTCCATGATACCAGTCCACCGCAGGGCCTGTCAAACTTAAACAAAAGTATTCTACCTTTTGCCTTTTTGTTAGCGTAGTACCCTTCATTATCAAAGAGTATTGCTTAATGTGTGCAGTGGGATCCGATGTACCATCAAACTTCGGGACATCAGGCATCTTGAAATTTAGAGGGATTAGATCATCACCATCTAGCTCCTTGTCTTCGGGGTCCATCCCCTTTCCCATCATCAGCATTCGGGACATCGCCTCGAATTTCTCCTCCATTTTTCTCCAAATGGCTTCTTCTATTTGGGGTGGCTTTCCCTTTACTACCATCTATTCCTCTTGCTCCTCCCATAAGTCAATCACAGATTTAGGGCCTTCTCTATGCTCGACAGGCACTGGTGCTCTTGGCTCAACCACAGGTGGATCAACTTCTGCCAGGGGATCCTCTCTAGCAACCCCTTGTTCATCTTGCCCCCCAGCTGGAGCAGCAGCCTATTACCTAGCAAGTGGGGCTAGGGCAGTGGAAAGGTTGCCTATCATCGCTATCATCCTTGCCTCAAACTCTTCCATTCTCTTTCCCATCTCCTCGACTATCAGAGCCCGGGTTGTATCTACCTCTCTCGGTGAACTGGTCATTTCTGAAAATTTTTCTAAATGCCTGTTAATCTCACTTGATTTTGATTTTGGTCGCCCAATCGAAACCCTGTGATAAGGTAGCCGTCGGAACCCTTAACCAACTAGAAAAGTGGTCTTTGATGGCTGAAAAAATTAAAGAGTTAGAATGATGCATGAATGTCATGTAATGAATGATCGTGCTATGCAGATGGTCCTCGATGAGTGAAAAATCAATAGATTAGAATGATACGATGTGATGCATGGAAGAAATTATATGCAGGATGATATGTACATGTGAAAAATAATATGCAGACGAAAGGATATATACACACAAAATGAAATGCATGTTTTGTTTTTGTTCTTTTTCTCTTTTTTTTTTTATTTGTACTAACATGCATGAATGATATGTGATGCACGAGCATGTTGTGCACCATCCACAACCACATGCAAGCAAATAGATCCTTCCGACCTTATTTCTCCCACACACGAGGTAGTGCGGTCTCTTTCCTAGGTGGGCTTTATCCAAGGGTTAATAGGGAACCCATTAGACACGTATAGTGAATGGTAAAAACTGGCATCATAACATCTCTTGCCTAATGTACATTCGTATGGATGTTTGGCTATTATATATTTAAACAATTCAACTAAATTATGATGGGTCCACCGGGGCAAGAAAGCCTTTGATGAAGACTATTTAATTTGATTGATTTTGTTCAATATGTGACGGCCCAAATAGCAAGCACGTATTATGGTACATTTCACCTAGTGGGAGTATCTATTGCCATTATATGGGCTTTGGTCGAAGATGATAATATTTTAGGTCTACCCAAGCGTGGTCCCTGCCAACGGGTCTAGCTCATCATGAGCATAGCGACCAATCGGGTCTCCATTTGATATACCATTTGATGGTAGGAGGTTTGGACTGGTGATTATCCCGAGCACTTCCCTACAATGAGTGAAAGTAGAGTCGTGTTTTAGGAACGCACCGGGGAAAAATAGGGACCAACTATCATAATTCTAAGGCTCTAATGTATGTAATGCAATTTCGATTAGAAACAGAATTTTTGATTCTTAATAACTCAATTATAATTTTAACTTAAGTTACTTTCGAAGTGAAGTTTCGATCATCCCCAATGGAGTCGCCACTATGACGCGCGCCGAACCAGCAAGGCCCTCATTGAGCCCGTCTTTTGGGACTCGAGGGATTGGTTCGCATCTTTTATGATCTTGGGTATCATGAGTCATTTTGGATGCCTCCTTCCAAATAGAGCACTGGAAAGGATCATCTAGCCTCATGACGCCTTTAGGCACCTTGAGGTATTTTGGAGTCACCACCCAATTTACAAAAAATTGGAAAAGGTATCTAATCTCAATTGGTCTAAACCTGAGATGTTGTCCGGAACTTCACTCTTATTAATGACTTAAGTTTTATAAATGAGTTATTAAGAAATATAAATTCCATCTCTCATCTCACGCGATAATGCAATAAATTAAAGCACATTCATTCACATTTAAAAGCGGTAAATAAAACAATAAATAAATAAATAGCCTACAAAATAAAAAAAAAAATTAAATAGCAAATGGGACAGAACAATCCCCCAATAAATAAATACTAATAAATAAAAATGGGACAAAATAATCCCTCAAATAAATGAACAAAGTAAATAAATAAATAAACACATAAAAAAGGTTAAAATACAACATACATAAATCGGGTTATGAATTTTAAGAACATTGGTTCCTTTTTTATTTATTAGAAAAAATTGGAGAACTATTTTTAGGGCATTGATGGATGAAAACCGGGATGAGTAATCCCATTTTATGAAAACTAGTTCTCCATTTGAAAGTGAGGTTTTATTGGGTAAAATAGGACATTGGTCCAATTTATTAGGAAAAATTCCAAATTACTAATTATCTAAAAAACGTGATTTTCTATAATGCGGATAATTAAAATATATTTTACATACCAAATAAATAAAAAAGACAATATACAAAAAATATAATGACAATGCAAACCCCAAAATTTGGATGGTCTTCAATTATCCAGTTCTCCGACCCGTGCGCGAATATAAATCGCGGAGGCAAATAAGTTGCAAGACAACAAAACAACAAAAAAAATGACATTGAAAATATTAGTAATAGTTCGAAAAATTAATCAAATAAATATAAAGTTAGAGAACATGCAAAAATAATTAACAAATGTACATGAGATAAAATAGGATTAAATTAAACATGTCAATTTTATATATAAACAATTCAAATGTGAGATAGATTTGAAAAAATAATAATAATAAGTCATGCTAGTATTGTAACACCCCTTACCCATGTATAGCATACTGTATGGTAACATAGGCAGTATGCGACGATGAGTGAGGAATGCTACGGACAAAGCAAGCAGGGAACAATAATATGAGCAAAGTTACAAATTTTTTTCAAAACATACAAACATCCCATAATATAAAAGACGTACACTTATACTTAGCATTACTTTACTCATTATCATTTTATTACATCTCAATCGCTTAATACAATACTAATTAAGAATTATATTAAAAGGTAGATTATAATTCTTAAACACTATCTACTATTACGGAATGGGTCGCTAGACTGTTGCGGATTGTCCTCGGCGACACGACTAACTCCAACCCTGCATGGATAAATACCCATGCTAAGCACAAAGCTTAGTGGGGAAAAACACATAGTATGGGCGACCATTCACAATAGCCGCTAGTCACAACACACAATAAATATCTGAAATCAAATCATTTGAATATAACTACAGGTTTTCACAAACTTAACATCTTATTTAATAAATACATATAATTGGACATAAACAAAATATTTTAATCATAATCAATCATAGGGTCAAACAGGATAGCAATCTTAATCAATACATGCTTTTCATGTTTCCTCATTCATATGTCTCCTGTCACCCATATCATTATATTTAGCCTATATTTCGTTCTCATATTACAATAATTCTCACACATCATAGAGTTATGAATAAACAGCTAATAATCTAACTTCATGTCCCAGCATAAAAGTACATGACATATATATATATGATTACTTTCATTTAATCACTTACTTCCATTCATCTCATTGCTTTTGTGTCATTAACAGACGTTACTGCATTTTTGCATAAGGATCCTACAGAATCCAAAACACATAGGTGCGCGAAACGCAAACTCATGCCATATATAAGTCACAACATACATTGTGATCACATTCTCATTGAGTACGTAATCATACACAAATCTTCACATATCTTTATCAATTCACATTTATTGTTCAGTTCACATATTTATATTCATTTAATGCCTGCTAAGTCAAAGGGGTGGATAACGAGTAACACATAGATACCCGAAGGTATTAACACTATTCTCATAACACATAGAAACCCGAGGGTCTCAAAACAATCTTTTGATTTTGTTCCAAAAACATTTTCGCGTAGATTCGGTACAAAGGGATCACGAAGATCCAGTCGGGGGACCTGATCAGGGTCCAAATCATTCGGTAGCTGCAGCAACAGTAACTCTATTAGGCATGCCTAACTATCCACGACTCGACTAATGCAGGCTAACACTTACCTGTTTCCTTTAGAAATGCTCATGCCATAATATAAAATCTTTTTAAAAAGTACATACTTTTATTATAATCGCATAATAATCCGATACAAAAATTGTTCATAAAAACAATGGTTCATATAAATATAACAATTCATAACCTTTAATTATAATCACATTTAATTTTAACACATGCTCCACAAATTATTACAACTATAACTTGCATGGTATAATATATCTTAAATTATACACTATGTCGCAGGTAAACCACAAGCCAAAATTCATGTCAAATAGCTCAATCAATCATCTATTCATGGCATAGAAAAGAGTCGCGCTCGCGACCCTTGTCGCGATCGCGACAGAAAGTTAAATGGCCTCTGTCGCGCTCGTGACAGAGCCAAACATACACTAGGAATCGCGCTCGGGACCTGAGTCGCGACCATGATAAAACCAGATAACCTCTGTCGCGCTTGCGACAAAGTTAAGCATCACCCTCCTTTCATCTCTCACTTGCATACACTTCACATAGAAACATACTTACTTTTGTCATGTCCATAACTAATTTTCTTAAACATTATTTTCCCTAAATTCGTACATAAACCCAAGAATTCCAACACAAGTATCCCAACTACTCATTTGATTATGAATCATTCCGTCATTAAATAATCAAATTAAAAATCGTTTGAGATACGAAAGGTTTATTTCAATTTCGGTTTACAACACACTTAATTTCATCACTTACTTCATTCTTAACATCTCATACAAATTCCAAACTATAAATAAATCTCCTCAAGTCTTGAACCATTAAAGACTCACAGACTTTTGTAGGTCTTACACAAACGTGCCACAATTATTCTTAACAAACACCAAAACACTAGCAAGGTTCAATTATACACTCTCCTTCATATCCGATTAAGCTTCTACGCTTTGGTTTGAACTTGAAAGAGTGTTCTAAACCTCTTATGTATTCCGAAGGGTTGGGAATCCAAACCCCAAAATCCTATTAGCTCAAAATGCAAGTTATGGAATTCCACTTCAAATTGCCTAACATAATATAAATTAGGTTTATAAAGAACATACTCGGAAGTGTTTGATTCATTAAACCTCTCAATAACGAGGTCAATATTCTTATTTATAACCTTAGAAAATTGTATTCCTAAGTGATATCCATTTATTTGCTCATTTCCAAACTTTAAGCATATGATGAATATGTCTTGAAAGGTTCCGAGGAAGTTCGGGTGTGTTTCGAGATGAGAAACATGACAAATTACACATCCTAAAGAATAGGAAAGAGGGGCAAGGGTTCATACCAACTATGAGGCTTAAAATGAAAGGGAAAACCTTCCACAAACAGGTTCTATCGTGGTCGCGACAGAGAGCTTCCCCAACTGCCCTACGAAAATAGGCTTACGAGACAGTTTTCCATTTTTGACTTTGTATCGCTTAAAAGACCCAATAAAACTCATTTTAAACCAAAACCTCCTTCTTAACAAATGTTACTTAGGATGTTAGCTTTCAAATGCCAAAAATTTCAGATCCATTGGACATCTATAACTCCACATATGAGCTACACAACCTACACTGCTCCCATAAACCCATCTAAACATAGATACTCAAGTGTTTACCAATTTTAAGGATCTTACAGCCAGAATGAGATTCCGATTCTTCAGAGACAATTTTAGTTATATGAATTAGCTTCCCAATGGCACTTGTCTAATACCATTTGGACATCTATAACCGGACTTGTAGCTAAAACAAGTACTAAAGGTCCAAGGAAATCTGGACAGAGTTTCCCCAGAAAATTCAGATTCTCCAAATCTAAGCCAAACCACACAACCACATCAACACAACCCATCAAGATTTAAGCTAAATACCCTTCAAGACAAAAACTCAACCACACATAATCAATAAATAAAAATTCACATTAAAACATATAAATTTCGCAAACCTCAAACTCTTTTGCTCCATTAGCTTCATTGGTTGCTCTTCTTGCTCCCATACTCTTTCTTCAGTTTTGTTACTCCAATTTCCTCATCAAAACATAGAATATTACTCAATATTTTTAATTGAACAAAGAGGGAATTTCAAAGATTAGGATTCATAACTTACCCTTTCATCCCAAATCTCTCATTAAAACACTTGAGCTGCACTTCCCATCATACATAACTTAGGGCTTGCAAAGAGAGAGAGGGAGTATGGCGTGAGAATAAGAAGAAGAGGATGAAGAGAAGAAGAAAAAGGAAAGCAACGTGAGGGAGGAAAGGGATGAGCAGAAAATTTGCTCTCTCTCTCTCTCTCTCTCACACACACACTTCTCTCACCTTAATTAAGTCAAGCCTATCTCAAATGCCACATGTCCTTTTCCTATTGGCCCTCACTAGAGTTTTTTATGACAATTGTCCTTTTTGGTCCCTTAACTCATTTTTTCTTAATTCTGATCATATCTTTTCCTACTACTTAATCACTCCGACCATCACATCACACGATTTCGATCATCAAAATCCCCAAAAATATACAAATCCTTCTAGGGTACATTTCGAGGTGTTACAAATCTCTCCTCCTAAAAGAATTTCGTCCTCAAAATTCACAATCACCGGATTCTTCTCATATTGTATTGTTTATCACTACCATATTTACGCATTAACATTCCACTATCAAATAACTTATACACTTTGGTCAGAATTTCTCACTTCTTAATCACTATATCATTCACATATCACATCTCAATATCCTTATGACGGGACATATTCTTAAACAATGTCAACTTGAACTCATCAGAACTATCTTACCAAATCGAGTAAACCTTATCTCCACAAATCGTTACTCCATTCCTAACCCATATCACAATTATAATCATATCATTGGTTGGGATCAAATATAGGGCTTCTTATGTAATGTACTTACATATACACGTAGAATCTTATCACCATAATATCTATTATGTCAATTTGCCAAACTACACTCATGGTAACCTACACTTTACATTTCCTCAACATCTCCACTAAATGATCTCGTACTCAAAGCACAGCCTGTCAGCCACTTTTAATTGAGTCAAATCAGAGTGCTTGTCGTATACGAATGAGGGATGTGAGTAAAATGAATCTACAATGATTTATGTATGCAAAATGATGCAGATGCAATTTATGCAATGACAATTACTTTCCCATCCCCATGCTGACACATGCTTATGTTCAAATAATCTCAACTAAAATGGCTGACAGATGCACAGAGTGCCACCAATAATCTTTAATCAAAACCATTTATGTCCTTACTCTGCATTCCCTTAAAAATAATAAATCCCTTCCAAAATTCCAACTATACTAGAAAAACTCTTTAATAAAATTTCTGATGATACTGCTAATGTCCAACTTCCATATCTTTCAACGATAAACAATTCAAACAGTCAAAATATAATCTATCAGCTCTACACTTTCTAATTTTACACTTAACTTATACAAAACTTGCAGTTTCTGACACTAATACAGAACGAGGACATCCGCTTTGGCCAACACAAAAGATACAGACACACTTTAAACTCCTAGTTGTCCAGAACCGACTAAACCTATGCTTTGATACCACTAAATGTAACACCCCTTACCCATGTATAGCATACTGTATGGTAACATAGTCAGTATGCGACGATGAGTGAGGAATGTTTCGGACAAAGCAAGCAGGGAACAATAATATGAGCAGAGTTACAAATTTTTTTCAAAACATACAAACATCCCATAATACAAAACACGTACACTTATACTTAGCATTACTTTACTCATTATCATTTTATTACATCTCAATCGCTTAATACAATACTAATTAAGAATTACATTAAAAGGTAGATTATAATTCTTAAACACTATCTACTATTACGGACTGGATGGCCAGACTGTTGTGGATTGTCCTCAGCGACACGACCAACTCCAACCCTGCATGGATAAACACCCATGCTAAGCACAAAGCTTAGTGGGGAAAAACACATAGTATGGGCGACCATTCACAATGGCCGCTAGTCACAACACACAATAAATATCTGAAATCAAATCATTTGAACATAACTACAGGTTTTTACAAACTTAACATCTCATTTAATAAATACATATAATTGGCCATAAACAAAATATTTTAATCATAATCATTCATAGGGTCAAACAGGATAGCAATCTTAATTAATACATGCTTTTCATGTTTCCTCATTCATATGTCTCATGTCACCCATATCATTATATTTAGCCTATATTTCGTTCTCAAATTACAATAATTCTCACACATCATAGAGTTATGAGTAAATAGCTAATAATCTAACTTCATGTCCCAGCATAAAAGTACATGACATATATATATATGATTACTTTCATTTAATCACTTACTTCCATTCATCTCATTGCTTTTGTGTCATTAACAGACGTTACCGCATTTTTGCATAAGGATCCTACAGAATCCAAAACACATAGGTGCGCGAAGCGCAAACTCATGCCATATATAAGTCACAACATACATTGTGATCACATTCTCATTGAGTACGTAATCATACACAAATCTTCACATATCTTTATAAATTCACATTTATTGTTCAGTTCACATATTTATATTCATTTAATGCCTGCTAAGTCAAAGGGGTGGATAACGAGTAACACATAGATACCCGAAGGTATTAACACTATTCTCATAACACATAGATACCCGAGGGTCTCAAAACAATCTTTCGATTTTGTTCCAAAAACATTTCCGCGTAGATTCGGTACAAAGGGATCACGAAGATCCAGTCGGGGGACCTGATCAAGGTCCAAATCATTCGGTAGCTGCAGCAACAGTAACTCTATTAGGCATGCCTAACTATCCACGACTCGACTAATGCAGGCTAACACTTACCTGTTTCCTTTAGAAATGCTCATGCCATAATATAAAATCTTTTTAAAAAGTACATACTTTTATTATAATCGCATAATAATCTGATACAAAAATTATTCATAAAAACAATGGTTCATATAAATATAAAAATTCATAACCTTTAATTATAATCACATTTAATTTTAACACATGCTCCACAAATTATTACAACTATAACTTGCATGGTATAGTATATCTTAAATTATACACTATGTCGCAGGTAAACCACAAGCCAAAATTCATGTCAAATAGCTCAATCAATCATCTATTCATGGCATAGAAAAGAGTCGCGCTCGCGACCCTTGTCACGATCGCGACAGAAAGTTAAATGGCCTCTGTCGCGCTCGCGACAGAGCCAAACATACACTAGGAATCGCGCTCGGGACCTGAGTCGGGACCATGATAAAACCAGATAACCTCTGTCGCGCTTGCGACAAAGCTAAGCATCACCCTCCTTTCATCTCTCACTTGCATACACTTCACATAGAAACATACTTACTTTTGTCATGTCCATAACTAATTTTCTTAAACATTATTTTCCCTAAATTCGTACATAAAACCCAAGAATTGCAACACAAGTATCCCAACTACTCATTTGATTATGAATCATTCCGTCATTAAATAATCAAATTAAAAATCGTTTGCGATACGAAAGGTTTATTTCAATTTCGGTTTACAACACACTTAATTTCATCACTTACTTCATTCTTAACATCTCATACAAATTCCAAACTATAAATAAATCTCCTCAAGTCTTGAACCATTAAAGACTCACAGACTTTTGTACGTCTTACACAAACGTGCCACAATTATTCTTAACAAACACCAAAACACTAGCAAGGTTCAATTATACACTCTCCTTCATATCCGATTAAGCTTCTACGCTTTGGTTTGAACTTGAAAGAGTGTTCTAAACCTCTTATGTATTCCGAAGGGTTGGGAATCCAAACCCCAAAATCCTATTAGCTCAAAATGCAAGTTATGGAATTCCACTTCAAATTGCCTAACATAATATAAATTAGGTTTATAAAGAACATACTCGGAAGTGTTTGATTCATTAAACCTCTCAATAACGAGGTCAATATTCTTATTTATAACCTTAGACAATTGTATTCCTAAGTGATATCCATTTATTTGCTCATTTCCAAACTTTAAGCATATGATGAATATGTCTTGAAAGGTTCCGAGGAAGTTCGGGTGTGTTTCGGGATGAGAAACATGACAAATTACACATCCTAAAGAATAGGAAAGAGAGGCAAGGGTTCATACCAACTATGAGGCTCAAAATGAAAGGAAAAACCTTCCACAAACAGGTTTACGAGACAGTTTTCCGTATTCTACTTTGTATCACTTAAACGACCCAATAAACCTCATTTTTAACCAAAGTGTCCTTCTTAAAAAATGTTCCTTGGGATAATAGATTTCAAATACCACAAATTTCAGATCATTTAGACATCTATAACTCCAGATATGAGCTACACAACCTACACTACTCCTGTGAACCCGTCTAAACACAGACACCCCGGCTTTTGCCAATTTAAAGGATCTTAGAGCCAGAATGAGATTCCGATCCTTCAGAGATAATTTTAGGTATATGAATTAGCTTTAAAATGGCACCGGTCTCATACCATTTGGACATCAATAACCGTTCTTGTAGCTAAAATAAGTACTAAAGGTCCAAGGAAATCTGGACAGAGTTTCCCCAGAAAATTCAGATTCTCCAAATCTAAGCCAAACCACACAACCACATCAACACAACCCATCAAGATTTAAGCTAAATACTCTTCAAGACAGAAACTCAACCACACAGAATGAATAAATAAAAATTCACATTAAAACATATAAATTTCACAAACCTCAAACTCCTTTGCTCTATTAGCTTCAATGGTTGCTCTTCTTGCTCCCATACTCTTTCTTCAGTTTTGTTACTCCAATTTCCTCATCAAAACATAGAATATTACTCAATATTATTAATTGAACAAAGAGGGAATTTCAAAGATTAGGATTCATAACTTACCCTTTCATCCCAAATCTCTCATTAAAACACTTAAGCTGCACTTCACATCATACATAAATTAGGGCTTGCAAAGAGAGAGAGGGAGTATGGCGTGAGAAAAAGAAGAAGAGGATGAAGAGAAGAAGAGAAAGGAAAGCAACGTGAGGGAGGAAAGGGATGAGCAGAAAATCTGCTCTCTCTCTCTCTCTCACACTCACACTTTTCTTACCTTAATTAAGTCAAGCCTATCTCAAATGCCACATGTCCTTTTCCTATTGGCCCTCACTAGATTTTTTTTATGACAATTCTCCTTTTTGGTCCCTTAACTCCTTTTTTCTTAATTCTGATCATATCTTTTCCAACTACTTAATCACTTCGACCATCACATCACACGATTTCGATCATCAAAATCCCCGAAAATATACAAATTCTTTTAGGGTACATTTTGGGGTGTTACAAGTATAATAATAATAATAATAATAATAATAATAATAATAATAATAATAATAATAATAATAATAATAATAATAATAATAATAATAATAATAATAATAATAAGAGATATATCAGTAAAATAATAATAATAATCTTTGACAATATACTAATATAAAGTATTAATAATAATTAAGTAAAAAAATAGTAAAATGGAGTAAAATAAAATAACAAATTAAAAGAGAACTAAAAAACAATAAAAGATGAAAACAAAAAGAAGAATAAATTAAGGACACGTGAAGAATAAAAAGTAATGAAAGTTAAAGTGAATGAAAGTTAAAAAAATGAAGGTTAAATTGAATTAAGAGCAAATCACGCGAGAATGTCTACACTAAAAGACAAAATGTAGCCAGAGGTAAGGGAAATGCAAATGTGAAAGTGAAAAATGAAAAAAGTGGAAATGAGATGGGGCATTCACGGCATTCACTACTCGTGAATGACATTCACGAGTCGTGAGGAACATTCATGACTCGTGATTGTCATTCACGAGTCGTGAAAGGCCTTCACGGCTTGTGCAACCCGAGCGAAAATTTGAGATTTTTTGACATGTCCAATCAATTCAACGGCTCAACCCGATCGGGGAAAATGAAATCCGATCGGGACAACACAATACAAGCAAGAACAAGAGTAAAATCCGATTAGCAACCATAAGCAAGCAAAATAAAATCACTGACATCGAAGAAATGGAAAAACAGAGGTGAACAGAGGAAGAAGAACAGGCTATCGGATATGACAAGATAAGATCGGAACATGCCAAATACTACAACTAACATGCTAATATATTCATGATAACCACAAACACACAATCAACGGGTTAATAAGACCAAGCAATAATATATACAATATGTATACAATATATACAACAAATAGAGCTTACCAGCTCACCAAAACAAAGAAAAGAAATAAAATGAAAGAAGGGAAGGGAAAGAAAATAAATAGGAGAGGCGGTTATTCAGTATTGACCCTCAGATTTTTTATCTTTGATCGGCAAATGAAGTTTCTGATTTCCTCTTTGCTTTTCTTGGGATGGAAGTTAAAACAGAGACTTGAAAAACTCTTGATGAAAGTTACGTTAAAAGAAAACAAAAGGTGATTGAATCTTCAACTCAAGAATTGGTTTCCTGAGCTTAAGAGACAACCTGAGAATGCCTATTGAGAAAACAAGAATCATTTTCTTGCTCTCAAAGTTTTTTTTCTTTCTGTGTTTCTCCTCTCTGTTTTTCTTTTTTTCTTTCTTTCTTTCCTCTCAGAAAATCCTCTTTTTTTTCCGTCTCTCCCAGTTTTTTTCTTTTCTTTTAATATCCCAGACATTCCTTCTGTGATTTCTCACCAAACCACCTATCAACCCATACTTTCCAAACCAACTCCCTGAAAAATTGGAAAGGAGCTATTGGGGGGAGAAGAAGAAGCACGTGAGAGGGGCAGATGAGCCTCCTCACTAACATGAGGCTGGGCCTCATGTAAGTGAGATAGGCCTCACCAAAGTGAGGCGCCCAATCTCACGTTAGTGAGATGGGTCTCAAAAGTAATTTTTTTTTTTAAAGAAACGAAAAACATTTTTTTTTCGACCAAGCCATCACTTCTATTCGCTTCTTGCCCGTGAACAGGCATCATTTTCATCACTGGGTAACTTCAGCCTGGGTTGCCTTAGGACCGTTATCTACAATAGGATTATGTGAAAATTCGCAAAGGACGCATTTCCCGCTAAGAAAAGCTAGTGTGAAAATCCATAAGGGAAGCACTACCTTAAAAAAAATGACTACAGGTATCAGATGAGAACCTCGCAATCCCAAAGACATGAAATTCAAAAGCAGCTTTAAAAGGCATTGATCCTATCACAAGTTACGGCTAGCCCGGCTATCATCTCCAAGTCCACTAAAATGAATTCTTATCCCGCATTCCTGCATGACTCCTGCATATTTGGTTTTCTAATTTTGCAGAAAGAGAGATTCGATGCGGACACCAATAAAAGGCGAGTGACGACATCAGTCAGAATATCATCCAATGATCAACCGAAGACCTCTCAGGGGGCAACCATCCAAAGACCTCTCAGGGGGCGATCAACCGAAGACCTCTCAGGGGCCAACCATCCAAAGACCTCTCAGGGGGCGATCAACGAAGATCTCTCAGGGGGCAACTATTCGAAGACCTCTTAGGGGGCATTGAACCGAAGACCTCTCAGGGGGCAGCCGATCAATCGAAGACCTGTCAGGGGGCAACTATCTGAAGACCTCTCAAGGGGCGGTGAACCGAAGACCTTTCAGGGGGAAACTATCCGAAGACCTCTTAGGAGGCAATAAACCGAACATTAGGATGGCCCTCTCGGCCTCGCGCTTGGGCAAACCAGAGGTGCCTTGGAGACCCCACCCTAATAGAACATTAGGATGGCCCTCTCGCCTCTTGGCACCTAGAACTGTACAAATTTGAGCCTTTTTACGGGACACAAGAGGTGTCTTGGAGGCCCCATCCCAATAGAACATTGAGATGGCCCTCTCGCCTCGTTGAGCCCAAAGACCAGAGATGGTTCAGGACTTCTCATTTATTCATACCTTGGTTAAATTACAATTAAGTTTTGAATTTTAGATTTCATCGCTTTTCTCATACGTTTTGATGCAATAATCAGAGCGCAAGTTGGTCATTCGAGGAAAGCAGTAAATGAAAGCATAATTAAAGTAAAGTACATAAAAAATAATTTACAACAAAACTAGGGGTGGAATACTACCCCCATTGTAAAATAAATGTAAATCATGCATAAAATGGGGTATTTATTAAGGATGAGGATATTGGTCCTCGCATGCATTGTTAAAGAAAATAATTTTAAAGTGACAATATACTTGGATGGAAAACTAGGACATTGGTCCCACTTTATTAGAAAAAGCCAATTTATTTTGTAGAAATACTTTTGTGTGATTTTAATTAAGCGCGCATAAAAAGATGATTTTATCATAATTACATGACAAAATAAATCAAAATACAAATAAAGTAAAAAATTAAATACAATAAAAATAAATCTCCGGATTTCCTCATTCGCTCGCATAAATGCTCAAATAAGGAAAAATAAGGATTTGAAACAAAAAATAAGCACAAATAAAATTTGTGTTAGTAATTAAATCAAGAAAATCAATTAACACATAAAACAATAAACAATATATTAGAATAAACAAAATATGCATTGTGATGACAAATTAATTAAATTACATATTAAAATAAATAGATGATTAACATGCTAATAAATTAACACAAATAACGATAATGATAATAATAATAATAATAATAATAATAATAATAATAATAATAATAATAATAATAATAATAATAATAATAATAATAATAATAATAATAGAAATGAAGAATCAACAATAAAATAAAATAAATATTAAAAATGTTAAATCTATATACAAAATCACATAAAATAAATAAAAAAACATAATAAATATAAAAATCTACATTACTACTAATCAAATATGAACAAAATAAAAAGAAAAATAAAATTAAAAGATTGAGCCTAAAATATTTACCCTCAGATTTCGGATTCGGTTGATGAGGAATATGATTGATTTCCTTGCTTTTATTCAAAAAATAGAAATAAAAATGATAAAAATTGGAATTTTATTCCAAAAGAAAATTGATTAAAAAAATAATTGAAGAAAAGAAATTAATTCTTAAGAACAAAAAATTGATTTCTTTATCTCAAAAATTATTATTCATAAAAATTGTTAAAAAAAAGAAAAGAAATTTAATTTTTAAGAACAAAAAAACTATTTTCTTTGCCTCAAAATTATAATTGACAAAAAAAAAATCCAAATTTCAAGAACAAACAATGATTTTATTTTTCTCAAGAAAAATTCTTGATTAAAAATTGAATTTTTTTTAACCTAAAAATTTTATTTGGAAAAGAAAAGTTAAGAAAATTGTAGAGCGAATTCTAGTAGAAAAGAAAAGAAGAAGAATATGAAAAATTTTATCTAAAAATCAATTTCCCCTTTTTCAAACTCAAATTTTCAACTTGAGTGAATAAAAATGGAAAATATCTACATTTAAGGAAGAAAATAGGATTTTTAATTAAATTCCTTTAATTTGGGTGTAAAAAAGGAAGAAAACCATCAAAATCCCGGAAAATAGGTTGAAAAAGGTCAAAAAATCAAGAAAAAATGGAAAATGGGCGAAAAAATCAGCTTTTGATGCGAAACTGGGCCGACCGACGCCCGTCGGCACGCCCGACGGGAGTCGGTCGCGCATGCAGCGCGCAGCGCAGCGCTAGTGACGCCTTGCGCAGCACCCGCGCGCTTGCGCGCTGCCACAGGTCGACAACTGATTTTTCGATTTTTTTTTTGTAATAACTAAAAAACACTAAAATTTTCAAACTTCATTTTTTTAAACTATTTTTTAAATATTTTTATTATTTTTTATTTTTTTATTCTAAAATAAAAAATTGACAAGGAAATCATCACTTTCAAACTCTGTACCCATGAATAGGCAATTTATCATCATTGGGTAACTCCGATCTAGCCTAACTCAGGACCCAGTGTCTACAGGAACTAAAGGAAAAATTAGTTTTACTCAAATAGTCATAGTCCACATCCATAACAATAAAATCGTTCAGTATATAACCAGAACCATAATAGAAATTATTCAAGTATAAGCGTACATTGTCATCCTCAAAATGTAAATTGAAAACAAATTTCAATTAAAGCAAAAATAGAACCTAAATTCATAACAAAGACATCTCTATCTCTTGTTACATGATCCATTAGTCCTGAATCTATCATCCACAAAGGATGAAATTCAGAACTAGATACACAAATTTCACTCACTCTTGAGTTAGAACAGGGTATTGATTTAGGCACAATACAGTCTCTTGCATAGTGTCTTTTCTATTGGCAATTGAAACATTTCACTCTTGAAACGTTTATCTCCTTTTTTGCCTTTGGACGTATAGTGATTCTGTTTTTCCTTTTGCTTTTCAAGCTCTTGAGCCTTTTCCTTATCCCTCCTTTTGAAACTTTTCTCTTATTCTGGTAAAAACTAATTCCACCAAAATGGGACTGTGCCATATGCTCTATGGCATTGACCTTAATCGCTGTCAAATGGTTCCTTTTAAGTTCCAAATGACAAACAACATCCTTTTATATTGTCCATATGAGTTAGTTGCATCTTTATATACTCCCAACTCTTGGGTAAGCAATGGATAATAGTTTGGACCTGCTGCTCGTCAGTCAACTTATGACCAAATTCACTAAGCATACTTATTCTTTTCCATCTCTATTAGATGTTTCCGGATCGAATAATCATACTTTTTCTTACATGTATCAAATTTGATCATTGATGATCGAAACTTAGTCAGAGACACACCTCTAAACTTTTTTCGCAGAGCAATCCACAGATCCCTTGCATTTTGATACTTGCGGAATTGTTTAGTGATGTCATCATCCTTTTGCACTTAGCAAGATGATTCGAGCAGTGGAATTCTTCTTTTTCCATGCCACATAGGCATCTCGGTCCTTCTTATACTAGGCTATAGTGCCATCCTCAGGTTTAGCCAAAATTGAACTTGAGGGCTCAAGAGCCTCTTACTCTTCAAGCACATACTGGATCTTCGAATTCAAGTTTTAATAATTGTCAACATTCATCTTAATATCTTTATTTAGTTCGGTAACAATTGACTTGGAAGCAGTATCCATTAAGATCCTCTAATCTCAAATGGAACAATGTTGCACATATTTAAGGGAGATAAGGCAATATATGCAATTTACTATGCATCTGAAATAATAACCTAGTAAAATTTTCTATTAGGCTCAAATTCGAAAAGGTTACTAATAGTATCCAATTACCCTCTAAGTCTTAACGTCTAACCTTACAGGTTAAAATTTCATGCAAAGTAAATCTGAATTATTGGATTATTAAGTTCTCAAACTTATGAGGGGATTTTTATTAAGTCTCTACTTAATAAACATTCAATCATTTTACTCATAAAATATTGCAAGGCAATTAATAATTAAAATAAATACATTTATTATAAAGTTAAATGCCAAGAAAAATAAATAAACGCATTTATTTAACTAATGAATAAAATCCAATAATACTAAAATAAAACACTCATGTCAAATATCAATAAGAAACATAAATCCTATTTAACAAAAATAAACGCCAACTCAAATTGACACTTATGTCAACTATTCTAGAAATCCAAATTTTATAAAATCTTTTTAGCTATTAGGATTATTTCTTTGACCGACTTCATCAATTCATCACGCAACTCATAAGTCCATTGATGAAGCCATGGACAATGCATGCTCCGTCCATTTCTCAATATCATCACAGATTTTTAGTGTTGCTTCTCAATACTTCCCTCTTTTTTTTTGGCAACTCGAACCAAAAAATGGATAATAAATTTTCTATAAAATCTATCTCCTTTCAACTAGGTAGTTTCCAATAACTCTCTTAGTTCTAGATGATATTCAAAGGAGTCAGACAACACTTTAACCAAGACTCTATCATTCATTTCCATACTTAGACCACCAAACCAAATGCACCCTTGCATTTGTTCTCACACATATACATTATGATAAACTATTGCATCAATATTATAAGCTCAAATCTTCTTTTGCATTTTCATGTTGCACGTTTATTGCACTCTTGTATTTCTCAAGCAGCCTATGTGTAATTTAAGGAAGATCTAATGTCCTTATTTAACATTTTTGTAACATATTACATAAAATTTTATACACTTATGTATAAACTCATATAATTGAAACACATTTCAATCAATAAGTAAGGACAAAACCTCAAAAATTTTCAAAAATATTTTAAAAAAATGTCCGAAAGCAGAAAACACATTTTCTGCACCTTTTTATAATATTTTTGAAATTTTAAAAATAAAATTTATTTTTGTGGTAATCAAAAAATTTTTAAAAAATGACCAAAAAATCAGAAATAATTTAAAAAATTTATTTGACAAAAACCAGAGCTGAAACGGTGGTCAAAAACTACCGCACGCGCCTACACGCACCATCAGAGGGAGGACAGATGTGCCCACACTCCACCACGCGCAATACACGCGCCTGCCACTTGACCCGCCATTTGTCTGCATTTCATTAAGCTATGTGTCACCCATTCATTAGTAAGACATGACACGCGTCAGGACCCTATTAGTCCACCTATCGCCCACGTGGCAGACCGGTTGACATGTCATCGCCACGTGGCGTGACACCTGTCATCCATGTGGCATGCTCCGATTGGGCCATGTGTCAATGTGGACACGTCATCAACTCCACATGGCATGACCTCAGCCGTCCACGTGTCACCCTCTCATTGGGCCACCTATTACACACGTGGCATCCGGATGACATGTCATTGCCACGTGGCATGGCCACTGCCTTCCAGGTGGCGTGATGTAATTGGGACACGTGTCAGCAGTGATGCATCACTGTTGACACGTGGTCTCGCATGTGTGGGCCACCGCCCACGTGTACGCGCCTGACGTCTGTGGCACATGCATGTCACGCGCTGCCTTCCCAGCAGTTTCTATTGTCCAGATTTTAGCTGGTGGGGAGCTTTTGGGGTCTGTGATTCCAATTGTGAGGTCAAAAATTAAAAAATATGACTTCTAGTTTTGCGTTTTGAACACTCATATTCATTCCCTCAAATCGTAGTGTACATATACACAATTTTTGAGCCGCAATATATACACATATTGTCACACCCCCACCGCCGCCCCCGTTGGAAGGGCGCCGGCAGACGCGCTACCCGACGCTCACTCATAGCATTCACACACACACGTATACATGCGCTAAGCAGAAGCATTCTCTAAGAATAATAATAAAGGCAGAACATAAATCTCATATAATCAAAATATAGAGTTAGATACAATATCCAAAATATACATCTTAAATCCCTTTACAAAAAGAATACGTATACAAAAAGAATTACAGGAGGAGATAACAAAAATAAATAACTCTACTCCTATGTGGCCGACCTAAAGACGTGCGACACGAGCAAACTCCTAAAAACCTGTCACCTACATGGGACAAGAACCCGTGCTAAGCGATAACGCTTAGTGGGGAGGAACAAAACACAACAGAACACTATACAATATTATCATGCATTAACATACAGAATTCACTAGATACCAGAGAACAGAAATATATGTATGGATGAAGAATCACTATATGGAATCAGAATTGAAACAGAAAGCATGAAGCAATAATCATAATCAGAATCACGCAATAAGCAAAACACTTCACTAAACCAATACCAGACACTTTACTCAATAGCCTGAATTTGACTGGTGGAGGATACGGGAACACGGTGCGGGAGACTGAAACCTCAAAAATAGTTTTATTACCCGAAGGTAGCGCGGGAGACCGAAGTCTCAAAACATTTTATCGCTACACGGAAGATGACCATCTCGGAGGTCGACCGCTTCGCCCAAACGGGGCGAACAAAACAGCTGTACTTAGACCCTTCTTAAGCATGCTTAATTATCCACTACCTTGACACTTCAGGCTCGATAACTCACTCATAAACACAACACTCACTACACAAGTCTCGAATCAAAACTTTAACATCAAATAATTCACTACAACGACACGAGCATAAAAAGGTCAACAGGATATAAACTCAATCATGTACCATCCAATAGTGAGAAACCGTGCAAAGTGAAACACAAGAGTCACATTCAGAAAATAGGGCAAGCAGGAAGGGCCTCTGTCGCGATCGCGATGGTGTCGCACTCGCGACAGAGCACAGGGCACCCCATCGTGAGCTCGCGCTAGGAGGCGCGCTCGCGACGAAGTACGCTCGGTAGACCCACACAACCGAGCTCTGTCGTGCTCGCGACAACATCGCGGTCGCGACAGAGATCAGTTCCTTCCTCGCTCGCACGCTCGGCAGCATGCTTGCGCGGAGGACTCGGCTACCGAGCTCTCTGTCGTGCTTGCGATAACGCCGTGATCGCGACAGAGGGCTCATTAAGAACAAAGGACCAAATCCGCACTCTGTCCCGCTCGCGATCGCGACAGAGCCCAGATTTGCCCAAAATCTGCACTTCCAGCACTTATTCCCACACAAACCTTCAAACACTCATTCAATCATGCACAAACACTTACCTCGAGCCTCAAGTACATCACCGCATCATTCTCAAAGCCACATCAACACATTTTATACAATAATCAACCATCACTCACCAAGAATTCACTCAAACCAAACTCAAAATTCATTCTTCTTGAATGCTCAAGTTCTTCAAATACACATGCAAACACCATTTTATCACTAACAATTAACTCAGAATCACTACTTAATCTAAACATGCATTCATCCAAACAAAACACTCAAGGTTACTAATGACATGCAATCACAAAATAGAATTGATCCAAGGAGAATATTAGGGGAAAAACATAATCCACAAACACAGCTCCCAAACCTAAAATTGCAGTTTCAATCTTCAACTCTTCAAGACACCACTTTATCCTTGCCTTTGCTCTTTCTTCTCTCTTCCGATTCTTGCACAAACTAAATCAAATCAATTACTCCATTAACCCAAGAACAAAACCTTTACAAACCCAATCAAAATCGAAGAAGGAGAAGAAGAAGAGAACTCCAAAGAAATAACCAAAACCCGAGCACTTACCTTCCACAATTAGCCCTTCACTCAAGAAATCCAAGTCTCGAAGCTCAAAGAGGGACACAAGGATGGCTGGAGAGCAGAAAAAGAAAAGAAGAAAAGGGAGAGTAGAAGGGGACGGGAAAGGGAGGAAAGAGGAAATAGCTTCCACGGGAAGCTTCCTCTCTTTTCCTGCCTTCTCTTCCCTCTTTCATCCCTTTCATTTAATGCCCACCTACCTAAGCCATGTGTCACTCTCCCATTGGACCAAAATCCACTATCTTGACTTACTCATACATTGCACCATAACTCAACACACACTAGGATCTCTTACAATAATATCTCCAAGGCACCAAACTTAACTCACACCATAATATTTCTTATAAACCACTTTTCATCCAAGGCACCATGCACAAAAACCACTCAATAAAATCCCTTAACCCACTTACATCCTAACACAAAACACTACAAGCACACATTATAATTTCTCTTCTTCACTTAATTAAATTCTTTGCTAATAAAATCCTTATTATCCAATTTTCCTCTTACTCAATTTACCAAAATACCCTTACTTTCCAACTTATCACGCAATTTCCGATTAGGCCCTATTTGGGTTGTTACAATCACTCCCCCTTAAGAAATTTCATACTCGAAATTTTCCCGCTATCACTTATATCAAAACAACCCAAACAACCCGAAACTCAAAATTGAACTTAACCAAAAGCTAATAACACAACTTACCAGAAGGTCCTGCTCGATCCGCTGCATCCTCTCCTAACATGGCATAAACTCGTGGGCGTGCATACACTTCTTCAGTTGGCGGCTTTTGCACTAACTCTGACGGCGCCTGAGAAGGTCGTCCGCTGCCCCTACCACTCTGGTTTCCTATCGCTCTTTGACCACTGGCTCTACTCTCGGGCCTATCCTGAAGCTCTTGTCGATCCGGACAATTTGCTACCATATGCTCTTGGCTGCCACATCTGAAGCACGCTCCAGAGATCCTTCTACACTCGCCCCAATGGCGCCTATGACAATGCTCACACTCCGGGATCACACTTCCCTTGCTAGA
This sequence comes from Excoecaria cochinchinensis, assembly GCA_947683425.1. Classification (NCBI taxonomy): domain Eukaryota; kingdom Viridiplantae; phylum Streptophyta; class Magnoliopsida; order Malpighiales; family Euphorbiaceae; genus Excoecaria; species Excoecaria cochinchinensis. The sequence continues at coordinate 4,945,960 of CANTUQ010000110.1, forward strand.
GGGTGGCGCTATACTACCGACTTCCAAATGTACCGGAACCGAACTCTTCACACTTTGGCCACTTGGAGTTCCTCTCGACTTCTTACCACTCCCATGATCACTATCCGGTGTCTTCCTCTTATTCTCAATTCTCTGTTTGATCAACTCGGATTCCTCTAACTTGATCGCCGCTACCACAAGCTGATAATACCCCACTGGTTGCATGGCCGACATCGCCGACAAGGGACCTCTGATCACCTCACGCAATCCCTCTTGAAAGTGTCTACATCTAAACTCATCCGCCAACAGTTGCTCAGGCACATACTTGCTCAACCTACTGAATTCCTTCTCGTAATCACTTACGGTCATACCCCGTTGCTTCAGACTGATGAACTCTCTCCACTTGGCTTCCCGATATGCCTTCGTCATATACTTCTGCTCAAATTCTTGCTTAAAGAATTCCCAAGTCAACTCGGCTGGTCATTGTGGATTTTGCATCACAAGTTCCCACCAATCGTACGCTGACCCTTGAAGCAACGACACTGCACAAAGCACCCTCTGATCTGCAGGTCATCTAATATATTGCAAAATCCGACCTACCCTCTTAAGCCAAAACTCGGCCACATCTGATTGATCCAATGCAGTCCCATGAAAATCTTCTGCTCCTCTCTTTCTTAATAACTCGGTCGGAGCTTTAGGAGCAGTTAACCTCTCTACCAACTGAAGTAAACCTTGCACTAGAACCGAATTCTCATAACCAAAACCCATACCAGGAACCTCTTCCTGCTGACATTGCAGAGCAGGTTGCTCACCTCTCACTACACTCGCACTACCAGTCGTCTCACCCACGTTCTCACTTGGATCAGACTCCATCTAGACACTACACAAAACAAGACACATCTGCATTAGGCCACGACACAAAACCGACTCGCATGCAAAGACTCGACACATAACAAACTGAGGCAACCAGAATCGCCTAAATCGGCGCTCTGATACCACAAACTGTCACACCCCCACCGCCGCCCCCGTTGGAAGGGCGCCGGCGGACGAGCTACCCGACGCTCACTCACAGCATTCACACATACACGTATACATACGCTAAGCGGAAGCATTCTCTAAGAATAATAATAAAGGCTGAATATAAATCTCATATAAGCAAAATATAGAGTTAGATACAATATGCAAAATATACATCTTAAATCCCTTTACAAAAAGAATACGTATACAAAAACAATTACAGGAGGATATAACAAAAATAAATAACTTTACTCCTATGTGGCCGACCTGCAGACGTGCGACACGAGCAAACTCCCAAAAACCTGTCACCTACACGGGACAAGAACCCGTGCTAAGCGATAACGCTTAGATTGGAGGAACAAAACACAACAGAACACTATACAAGATTATCATGCATTAACATACAGAATTCACTAGATACCAGAGAATAGAAATATATGTATGGATCAAGAATCACTATATGGAATCAGAATTGAAACAGAAAGCATGAAGTAATAATCAGAATTAGAATCACACAATAAGCAAAACACTTCACTAAACCAATACCAGACACTTTACTCAATAGCCTGAATTTGACTGGTGGAGGATACGAGAACACGGCGTGAGAGACCGAAGCCTCAAAATATTTTATCGCTACATGGAAGATGACCATCTCGGAGGTCGACCGCTTCGCCCAAGCGGGGCGGACAGAACAGCTGTGCTCAGACCCTTCTTAAGCATGTTTAATTATCCACTACCTTGACACTTCAGGCTCGACAACTCACTCATAAACACAATGCTTGCTACACAAGTCTCGAATTAAAACTTTCACACCAAATAATTCACTACAACGACACAAGCATAAAATGGTCAACAGGATATGAACTCAATCATGTACCATCCAATAGTGAGAAACCGTGCAAAGTGAAACACAAGAGTCACATTCAGAAAACAGGGCAAGCAGGAAGGGCCTCTGTCGCAATCGCGACGGTGTCGCACTCGCGACAGAGCATGGGGCACCCCATCGTGAGCTCGCGCTAGGAGGCGCACTCGCGACGAAGCACGCTCGGCAGACTCACACAACCGAGCTCTGTCGCGCTCACGACAACGTCCCGGTCGCCACAGAGACCAGTTCCTTCCTCACGCGCACGTTCGGCAGCATGCTCGCGCGGAGGACTCGGCTACCGAGCTCTCTGTCGCGCTCGCGACAGAGCCCAGATTTGCCCAAAATCTGCACTTCCAACACTTATTCCCACACAAACCTTCAAACACTCATTCAATCATGCACAAACACTTACCTCGAGCCTCAAGTACATCACCGCATCATTCTCAAAGCCACATCAACACATTTTATACAATAATCAACCATCACTCACCAAGAATTCACTCAAAACCAAACTCAAAATTCATTCTTCTTAAATGCTCAAGTTCTTCAAATACACATGCAAACACCATTTTATCACTAACAATTAACTCAGAATCACTACTTAATCTAAACATGCATTCATCCAAACAAAACACTCAAGGTTACTAATGACATGCAATCACAAAATAGAATTGATCCAAGGAGGAAATTAGGGGAAAAACATAATCCACAAACACAGCTCCCAAACCTGAAATTGCAGTTTCAATCTTCAACTCTTCAAGACACCACTTTATCCTTGCCTTTGCTCTTTCTTCTCTCTTCCGATTCTTGCACAAACTAAATCAAATCAATTACTCCATTAACCCAAGAACAAAACATTTACAAACCCAATCAAAACCGAAGAAGGAGAAGAAGAAGAGAACTCCAAAGAAATAACCAAAACCCGAGCACTTACCTTCCATAATTAGCCCTTCACTCAAGAAATCCAAGTCTCAAAGCTCAAAGAGGGACACAAGGATGGCTGGAGAGCAGAAAAAGAAAAGAAGGAAAGGGAGAGTAGAAGGGGACGGGAAAGGGAGGAAAGAGGAAATAGCTTCCACGGGAAGCTTCCTCTCTTTTCCTGCGTTCTCTTCCCTCTTTCATCCTTTTCATTTAATGCCCACCTACCTAAGCCATGTGTCACTCTCCCATTGGACCAAAATCCACTATCTTGACTTACTCATACATTGCACCATAACTCAACACACACTAGCATCTCTTACAATAATATCTCCAAGGCACCAAACTTGACCCACACCATAATATTTCTTATAAACCACTTTTCATCCAAGGCACCATGCACAAAAACCACTCAATAAAATCCCTTAACCCACTTACATCCTAACACCAAACACTACAAGCACACATTATAATTTCTCTTCTTCACTTAATTAAATTCTTTGCTAATAAAATCCTTATTATCCAATTTTCCTCTTACTCAATTTACCAAAATACACTTACTTTCCGATTTATCACGCAATTTCCGATTAGGCCCTATTTGGGTTGTTACACATATATATTATTTACACAAAAAACAAATTTTTGTTGTGTTTCATGCATCCTAGATCTAATAATTTTACACATAAAATTTTAGATCTATTTAACCATATATCAGGATGCAAAAAATAATGACTTTGATACCAATGAAGGGAACATTATTACAAAATATAATTTATGGAGGTAATATTAATAATTGTACCTACCTCTTGTAGCGTAGAAATACGTTGTAGAAGCGTCTGCAAGGATCCCGTTTGTTTTTAGTCACTGGCCTAGCTCTTTTCCACATGCGGGATAATAACAGCTTCTCCACAATCTGAAAGCCCCTGAAAGATTAAGAGAAAAACAAATGTGAGTGGAAACGAGCAGTCTTGCGGCATATACATTTTCTCATTACCAAATACCGAGATCTCTCATCTATTTATAGAGATCCTAAAAGTTAGAGACCTATCTTTAGTATAACTCAGACTCCTTCTGAGATAGGATTTGGTAATATTAATCAGGTTGAATTACTTAATTCTATCTATATTGGAAATTCATCCAAATTAGAGTCATAGGCGTACCCAAACTCTATCATTTTTATTTAAGGAATTCCCCACCCTAATAATTATCACTGAAATTTTCGATTGTATCCAATATAGAATAACAATGAATCGAAGTAGTCCAAGACACTTGATTTCTTTTCAGATTGAATGTATTGAATCGTGAAAGTATTTATACATATAAAAATTAATAGAGTAATAGTACAGAATCAAAAATACAGTACTAAATCATCATTAAAATATATCAAAAGGTATTTGTTTAGTATGGCATTAACAGGACTAAGCACGACGCTTCGACTTCAATATGCTTATAAGGAGTGATTCAAATTTGATTCGAACCATTAATGACACAATTTGTTTAATTTGTATAGTAATTCAATACAATTCAAATTATTATATGATCTGTATGATACGATCCGTTTATGGCTAACTTATATACATTATTTATGATTCCATAATTTTTTTTTTATATAATGTAATTACAAAAATAATTATTTTACTAAGTTATTCATTCACAATATTTCGATTTTAATGATTTTTTTTAAATATAAAAAAATAAAATCATAAAATTTGATTCATTTAAGATCATTAAACCATTAAACCTCGTTCCTGGAAAAATCTCTCAATCGTCAACCACCATCATTGGAACGCTAATGAACGACGCTCATTATTATGACTTCTTGTAAATAACGGTTTTATTTTTTGCAAATACCTATGTCCATTATCATTGAACTCTCTACCTGAAAAAAAAAACTTGACCCATCTCCTACTGTGGCCGAAATGTCGATCAATGACATCCAATCTATATCAATGCAGATTTATCAATTCTTATCAATTTGGTATACATATGTATACCTACTGATCTCTGGAACTGAATTGATGCAATTCACAACTAGAATTTGATATACAAAGGTATACTATATGGTATACATAATTTCAGTATCAAAATTATTGGATTGTAGTTCGATATATCTACATATACAAAGGTATACCGAAATGAAAATTTTGAATTCGTTAATGGACTTTGGTACACTATATTGTATACATAATTTACGTATCAAAATTATTGAATTACAGTTGAACATACCTATATATACAAAGGTATAAAGTGAAGAAAAAAAAGGAAAAAAGAAAAAGAAAAAAGAAAGAAAATTATAACATGATTCATAAAGAAATTATATCTGCAAAATAAATAACTGTTCTATAGAAAAAATTAAAAAAAAAATTAAAAGTTCATTTTAAATAGGAGACTTTTAAAAAGCGGTATATCTTAAAATGAAAATTTTAAAAAATGGTATTTTGTTAACAAAAAATTTTGGGTTGCAATATTGTAATTGCCAACACTTTTCAATGATATTATGTGGAAATCTCATAAACTTTTAATTCATTTTATAATTCAACTAATTATGATCTAATTAAAATCTATGTAATCCAACTTGTTTGACAGTTATATATATATATATATATATATATATATATATATATATATATATATATATATAAAGAATTAATATATTCCATAAAAAACGAGTTGAATTCTTGAAAAGATTAATTAATTAACACACAACTATAGGTCTTTGTATAAAGGGGTGGCCATGATTGCCACCACACTTTTTTGACAACCCTCAATAATAGCTCTTACAGGGAAAGAAGAGAATAAAAAAGAAAAGGGAATAAAGTTACAAATGCCAATCTCTTTACACACTTTCTTAAGTGTCTCTTAAATTGTTAATGATGAAGCATGTCTTTTGAAAGTGGGAAATAAATAAATGTACTCAAGACTTGTGAGGGGGGCACTGATAGCACTTAGTGAATAGACCAAATGTATCAATTTGATGTATAAAGTTGAGCATACTTGCCCATCCTCCAAACCCAAATCCAACCACAAAAACCCATGCTACTACAAATACGTTGGTGCAGAATAACCCAACCCACCCTCCTAAAAATGCTGGTGGCCTCTCTACTGCATTCTGTTACAATTAAAATTAAAATAGTAAGTCAATACGGCCTGTATACTATTTATTAGACTTTTAAGGACTGGATTTACATCTAGTCCATATTGTATATTTGCTTTTAGGAATCAAATTTTCAGTTCTTAAAAGTCTCATGGGTCATTTGAGCTATACATCATTAAGGATGAGAAATCTAGTGCTCAATATTTTTTGGGGACCAAATTTGCTATTAGTCTTTAAAAATTTTAGGAAGAAGTAATATTTCTTGTCCTTATTGATCATAATTAACTGGCTAAGCCTATAAAGATGGAGTGGGACCGAATTTAACCGGTCCTATTGACCTTTTGGGACCAAATTGGCACTTTTAGGAACCAAATTTTCCATCCTAAAGACAAATTTTCTTGTAGTTAGTTAATTATAAGATTGTAAACAGAATTAATGATGAGTAATTTGGATGGTTAACCTCTCGGGCAGATGTAGAAGAGAAAGTAATGATATGTGCCATTGCAGGAATTATATAGACTGTGAAGCTGACGAGAAGAGATCCAACGGTAGAGTTGATGGGGCCAAAGAAAGGGAAAATAATAGCCAAGAACCATATGGGTATCACCACCGGAAGTCTAGCCAAAGCTCTCTTGAATAAGCTCTTTGTGTCATGTACCCTTATAAATTTCTCCCACACAAAGTATAAAGGTGTGCATGCAAATCCAAATGTTATAAACTGCGCAAAACACAAAAAAAAAAAAGGAAAAAGAAAAAGATCACAATTTATATGAAAATAAGCAGAATTGAAAATAATAAAATTTATAATTAATAACATGCCTGATGAATGAGCATCAGTATAACAGCAATGTCTCTGTATCCAGTTCTTGGAAGCAAGGCAAGAGCATTTGATTGTGTGAGAAGCATGTCTCCAAATGCCCAATAAACAGCAGAAGCTGATGGTAATGTTAGAGTCAACACATATAATGTTGCTATCAAATATATTAGCTTGAATTTTTGTGGCTTCCACATCGCGTGCATAATTTCCCTGCAATCAAATATAAATCAAACTTATTATGTGTCCATGTGCATATGCAGGGATATAGCTAGCCTGTATTGAGTAAGATGTATTAACCTCACTCAACTCGGAAGAATTTTTTTTTTTTTTAAAAAAAACTTTGTAATTTTAATTTCTTTTTTAAATTAATACCACTCAATTAAGAAAAAAATTAAAAATAGTTTTATAATTTTAATTTTAAAAAAAAAAAAAATTGATGCTCCTAGAATTTTTAAACGAACCTTTATCTTTTGTCAATGTAATTTTGGACTCTACGGAGCCAAATTTCTGGATACACCCATATGCATGAGAAGTGCTAAGTATGTTATCTACATGTATGTATGTATATATGGTTGAATTTCCATGATAATTCATTATATGTTGCCAATCTTATCTTCTTCAGTGTCGTAGTGATTTATGAACAAGTTGAGAATAAAGTTATGAGAAGGTTATTTATCAGTTTCTAGGGGAAAGTTGTCACCTTAGTTGGATACTACTTCCAGTAATTAAGGGTGTGTGTCCATACATACATGGATTGGATAATAATATGTAAATTGGGGTTTAAAATTGTATTTTTATAATTTTGAAAACCAGTTCATCATTATTAAGCTAATAACTACTGTATTTGATCAATTTTCTTTTTTTTTATATTTGGATGCAACAATTATGGAAAAGGTCCTTACACAGTGACAGCGTGCCCACCAAAGGTGTAAAGGATGTTGGTAGACCCAGTAAAGTAGAGAACCATTGTGGTTGGACCAGAATGTTTTACTCCCTCAGCCTTCAATCAAATAGATACAAATTAATATATTAAACAATATTTTTGAAAAAGAATATCTGGCCAAAATTAGGGGAGACGATTTGGTGCACAGTGCACGGACTGATCGAATGACCAATGCATATTGATAGTGTTGGTCATTCGATCGATGCACTGAAATTCCGGTCAAAATTAGACAAATCAAATTATTAATGACAATCTAGCTGGTAAAAAGTTTTTAAATAAAAACAAATTAGTACCTGTCCATGAATGAGGGAAGCAATTGTGAGATACCATGCAGTATAAGTAGTCATGATAAGCCCTAAAAAGGACCAAATTCTGTAATTATGGAAAGAAGGAATGAAGACTGTAGTTGCACAACATGCTCCAAAGATGTAGGTCCATGTTCTCTTGTCTAGATTGTCATTAATGTAGTAGATGTTGCTGCAAATGATTAATGTGAAATAATGATAATTACTATCATGTAAGCTATTAATTTATACATTTAAAGTTTTCATAGACTACCTTGCACAAGCAATTAATTGAATTACAGATCCAAAGAGAAGAAAGGTGCAATTAAAAAATAAGCCTGCATTTCGCCAGTGTTTCCCTAGCAGCCCATCCAGGACTTCAAACCACTGCAAATTAACAACCCAACACAGAAAATTTTCATTTAATTTGTATATTTATTTTAAGTGGGTAATTTATGGTAGACAATTCGGTGGCAGTGCATGGATGTGTTGCAAACTACGCACCATCTAATCGGCAGACCAAAAGATGATGGGGCAGTGCACAGTACAGTGCACACTGGATTAACACTCTTATATAATTTAAGATTAAGAAAATTTCGGATTACCTGAATTACATGGTTCCTGAAATCCATTTTTTCTCTTTCTTTTCTAGTTCTATATTCAGCATACAGAACACTAATAAGGTAAGCAGTCCAGCTTCCCATCAAACCATAAAACAGTTGAAAAAGAATTCCAGATAACATTCCAAGTTGTGAAAATGAGTAAGGCAATGTAAGAAGAACTTGTGCAACCTACAAATTTCACAATATAAATTAATATTTAATATTATTTCATGAAAAATAAAACAAATTAATTAAATGGGTAATTAATTAGATAAGAATTGCCTGATTAGAAGCACAGCTAAACCAAGCATCATAGACTGAACCCCCATGCCAAAATAGCTTTGATAATTTGCTCTTAGTGGAAGTGGAATTGCTTTCTTCTCTTTCCATTTCCACATAGTTTCCTGCTATAACAGTCTCAACTTTCTCGGAAGCCATTCTGAGAGTAATGGTGGGAGAAGAAATGGATTAATTTGATTCTTTAAATAGATAAAATAAAGTGCTTTTTATTTTCTTTTCTTTTTCTTTCAATTACTACTTGCGCTTCTCCACTCCCCATCTTTATATTTTATTTTTTTTTTTGAAAGCAATAATTGAATCACCCTTGTGGGGACCTAGTTGCATGAATGTTGCGGTAACCAATGTCATTTGCGATTAGTTATCTAATTTATTTGATTTCTATGCTTTCATGCTCATTCTCAAATATATTTTAGTTTCTAGATTTAGTGCATGTTTGATTCAATAGTTCCCGCTAAGTGACAGGTGTTGATAATTAATATCCGCTAACTAATTGATAATAAAAAAAAAAAATTAGTAGGTATTTGTTAAAAATTTGCTGAAAATGCTATTTATATATTAAATTGTTGGGCTTATTTGATTTAGTAGTTTATGATAACTGATTGATGGATTACAGAAAATTATAACAAATATAATTTATACGGAGATAATATTAATAAATGATACGTACCTCTTGTAGCGCAGAAACTCGTTGCGGAAGCGTCTACCAAGATCCCGTTTGTTTTTGGTCACTGATCCGGCTTTTACCCACTCGGGGTAAAAATAGTTAGATCACAATCTAAATGCACCTGAAAATTAAGACAGAAAATTTGTGAGTGGGAACGAACGGTCTTGCGGCGTGTACGTTTTCTCGTTACTAAATAATGAGGATCTCATCCCTATTTATAGAGATTTTAAAGGCTAAAGACTTAACTCTACTTTATCTCAGACTCTTTCTGAGATAAGATTTGGTAATTTTTATCAGATTAAATAACTCAATTTAATCTGAATTGTAACTCAATCCATCATAGAGTCATGGGCGTATCCCAACTCTATCATCTCCCACTCGCACATGACATAACACATTGCAGTCTTAATTTTCAGTTATACTGGCAAATAGATTATGTGACCAGTATACCTCGAGATTCTCAGATTCATTATTTTAATTCATGATCTCATAAAATAATTTTCGTGTTCACTATTATGTCTCTACTCATAGAAACTATAATAGGCATGCCGGTGAACTACGAAACATTATGAAAGTGATCAAAAGGCTATCTTCCCCTCTTACTGTATGCCATCCATCATGATTCAACTCGCTTTTCTAGTTAGATCCGCCAGGTCTAAATTTTTCTCCAGACCTCTTGAAAACTAACTAAGCTAATCACATTTAACCATACTTCAGGGATAACTTAAGGGTTCTAAGGGTCGAAATATAAATAGGGTCTCACAATAGGTAAAGTTGAGATCATTAATATAATTAAATTCCCATTCCTGTGGTCACATAAGCACACATGGTATAAAACGTGTGTTATGGTGTTCTTTCCTTCCCTTAAAGGAACGCATGTCTCACATTTCAATAATGTGTATATCAAACATCATAAAAAAGCGTAAGGTTACGATACACCGAATCGCCCAACTTTAGTCCGCTTACTTAAGGACTGCTTTTGGCTTTTTAGACAAAACATGGTAGTTACATATAACTGACCATCAGATTTTATACAATCCTTATTTTGGATCTCAATCCAAAGCATACAACTTTATGTATGTCTTTATGTCGCACCTTAACAAGACTCATCTTGTAATTTCTGCAAGACGGCACTTTTATTTTGAACAGGCTTTCGAGCATTCTCATATGTTCAAAAATCGTCTCATCTTAGTCTTTGCCAACTTATTGATAAAACTAAGATAAACACTCTTGTGAGTGGGCTACTTCTCTGTCCGACATGCTCAATCTCATATCAATAACAGTAAATGTTTACACATAAACATTCACACTCATGTATTGCCAACAATGAACTTTAGTTATTATTCACAAATAATAACGTTAAGGGGATTATATAAAATATAATAGTACCAATTAAATTTTACTCAAACCTCGAGATCTAATGTGTCTCTCAAAACACATCTCTCGTTATAGGTTTACTCAATGGATCTGCATGCGTAGAAATGTACTGCAAGTTCATATCTTTTCGTGTAACAATATCTCTCTTATATTGATACTTAATGTCGATATGCTTAGCTCTACTATAAGCCATCAACGACTGACTGTCACTTTAGGCTGTCACTGATACCTTTGAGACAGTTACTCTTAAATGGCTCACAAACCATTTCAACCAAACTGTCTCCAGTACTGTAATTGAGGAAGTGAGAAATTCAACTTCCACTATTGATAGGGCTACACAGGTTTAATTCTTATTACTTCATGAGATGGCACTCTTGCCAAACAAGAATATGAAACCTGGAGTGGATTTTCTCTCATCCACATCTCCTACCCAATCAACATTTCTGTATTCTCTCAATGCAGATCTTTTTCTTGAAAATAAAGAGAATAGTCTGCAGTACCATTAAGGTATATAAGTATCCTTTCAATTGCTTCCAATGTGCTTTGCCTGGGTTAAATTTATATTTATTTACCATGCCCACTGCATAGCATATATCATATCTTGTATATAATACTGCATACATAAGACTACCTAGGGCACTATCATATATAGAACGCTCCTCATATGTTCAATTTTTCTGACTTATTAGGACACATATCTTTGCTAAGAAACTAATTCTTGACAATGGGGTTAAACTATGAGTTTGGAGTTTTGTATATTAAATATCTCAAGGTCTTTGTTGATATATTTCTCTCAAGAAACAGACAACAATCTTCTCGAATGATCTCTTGAAAACTTAACTTCAAGAATGTAATATGCATGACTCATATCTTTTATCTCAAAGTTGGAAGATAACCAATCTTTGATTTCATTTACATACCATTTATCATTTTCAGTTTTAAGTATATCGTATACATACAATGCCAAAATGCCAAATTCACTTTCAGAGCTTTTACTATGAACACAATGACCTTCATCAATCATATTGAACACATTCGTTATGATTGTATGATGAAGTCTCAAGTACCATTGTGTTGAAGATTGTTTAAGGCCATAGATTGAACTTATCAATCAGCAAACCTTATGTTTGCTGCCTTTTTCAATGAAACATATAATTTGTTTCATCCAATTCTCCATTGAGAAAAGCAGTCTTTCCACCTATTTGATGAATCTCTAGGTCCAAACTCGCTACTATAGCAAGAATTAACCTTATGTACGTAAATCTTACAATAGATGAGAAGTCTACTCATAGTCAATCTCTTCCTATTTTATGAATTCCTTAGCGACTAGTCGAGTCTTATATCTTTCGATACCTCTTTCAGCCTTTTGCTTTACTTTGAAAATACATTTATTCTCAATTTGTATCCTTCTAGTAGATCAACTAGTTCTCAAACATGATTTGATCTCATAGATGCCATTTCTTCTTCCATTGCTTTAATCCATTTTTCCTTAGCTGGGCATGAAAAAGCCTTTTGAAAATTTTTATGGTCTTTCTTGTCTTGTGGGATAATTAAGGGATAACTAAAAGGGCTTCATTTTAGCCTTTGATTTTAAATCGTTAGCATGGAACACTTATCCTTTTAGATTTTTATAGTTCTGAATCTTGATAAATATGTCTCATATATTTATCGTGATTCACAATACTCCCACTGGGACCATATTCCATATTCCCACTGGAGTCAGGAATACCATATTCTTTCCTCCCACTGGAGTCAAGAACACTCCCACTCAAATCAGGTCTCGAACATCCGGATTGTTTGGAGGATGAGGGTCTTAACCTTCTTCCTTTAAATCCCTCCCACTCGGATGGAGTGATCCTGATATTCTCTTCCCGAGATTAATTGAAAGTGAAATCTCAATTCACTTCGCCCAACTTTGAAAATTTATTCTCTTAAGAATATGACGTGTAGTGATTCAAATTCTGTCATTATGCCATTCTCTTATTTATCCATGAAAATGTATCCTTTTGATACTTCAGAATATCTCACATAGATACTCTTTTCACCTATTGGTCTCAATTTACCAAATTGAGGTATCATGGACACAACATTACAACCCAAAAGTTGTAAATGGCTTAGGTCAACTTGTCGACCAGTTCACAACTCATAAATTATGATAATGATAGATTTAGAGGGCATATAGTTCAGAACATATGTGACAGTCAATAAAATATCACCCCAATAGGAGATAGGCAATTTGCCTCTATCATCATAGATCTAACCATATATATAAGAGTCTTATTTCTCCTTTGCTCAACACCGTTTTGTTGTGGATTTCTAAAAATGAACAACTGATATTCAATCCTTTTTTTTCATCACACGAAACTTTAAATTTATCTAGAAGATATCACTGACCTCTGTCAGATCTTAAAGCTTGATCCTTTTGTCTAATTGATTCTCAACTAAACTCATATAAGTCTTGAAGTAACTCAATGCTTATGACTTGTGAGAAATCAAATAGACATGACCATACCTAGTATAGTCATATATAAATGTGATGAAATAGTAGGCCCCATGCCTTACCCTCACATTTATTTGACCACATTCGTTAGAATGGACTAACTGGAATGAAAATTTAGCTCTAGCACATTTTTTGAATGATTTTCTAACTAGTTTTTCCTTTTAGGCAATACTTTCGTGTAGACAATTCAACCTTATTTAAATTGCCTACTAAACCTTCTTTGACTAATCGACTCATTCAGTTTTTTCCAATATGGTTTAATGTAGCATGCCATAATTTCACATTATTCTCATAACAATGTGAAAAATAAGAAATTAAAAGGAAAAATTAGTTTTACCCAAATAGTTATGGTCCACATCCATAACAATAAAATCATTCAGAATATAACCAAAACCATAATAGAAATCATTCAAGCATAAGCATATAATGTCATCCTTAAAATATAAATTGAAAATAAATTCTAATAAAGCAAGAACAGAACCTAAATATCATAACAAAGGTATCTCGATCCCTTGTTACTCGGTCCATTGATTCTAAATCTATCACCCATAAATGATGAAATTTAGAACTAGATACATAAATTTCACTCACTCTTGAGTCAGAATAGTGTATCTATTTAGGCACAATGCATCTCTTGTATAATGTCATTTCTATAGGCAATTGAAACATTTAACTCTTGAAAAGTTTATCTCCTTTTTGCCTTTAGGCCTTTCGTGATTCTATTCCTTTTGCTTTTCAGGCTCTCAAGCCTTTTCTTTATCCCTATTGATGAAGCTTATTATCTTGTTCTAATGAGAACTCATTCTATTAGAACAGGACTGTGCCATATACACTATGACATTGACCTTAATCACTATCAGACAGTCCCTTTTAAGCCTCAAATGACAAGCGACATCCTCAAATGTCTTTATGCTTATCCATATGAGTTAGTTGCATCTTCACATGCTACCAACTCTTGGGTAAAGAATGGATAACAGTTTGGACCTTCTGCTCATCAGTCACTTATGACTAAGTTCACTAATCTCAGTTTTCCTTTTTCATTTCTCTTAGATGTTTTTGCATCGAATAATCAGACTTTTTTTGATATGTATCAAATTTGATCTTAATGATCGGAGCTTATTCAGAGTCACATCTCCGAATTTCTCCTGCAAAGCGATTCACAGATCCATTGCATTTTGATACTTGCGAAATTGCTTAGTGATGTGATGCAATGTAGGCATCTCTGTCCTGCTTATGCTGGGTTATAGTGCCATCCTTAGGTTCGGCCATAACCGAACTTGAGGATTTAAGAGCCTCTTGCTCTTCAAGCACATATTGGATCTTTGTATTCCAGATTTCATAATTATAACGTGGAAGCAGCATCCATTAAGATCCTCTAATCTCAAATGGAACAATATTGCATATATTCAAGGGAGATAAGGCAACACATGTAATTTATTATGCACCTGAAATAATAACCTGGTAAAATTTTCTATTAGGCTCAAATTCGAAAAGGTTACTTATAGTATCCAATTACCCTCTAAGTCCTAATGTTCAATCTTACAAGTTAAAATTTCATGCATAATAAATCTGAATTATTGGATTATCAAGTTCTCAAACTTATGAGGGGATCTTTATTAAGCCTTTATTTAATAAGCATGCAATCATTTTACTCATAAAATATCGCAAGACAATTAACAATTAAAATAAACTCATTTATTATAAAGTTAAATGCCATCATGATAAGTAAATAAACACATTTATTTAACCAAAAATCCAATAATCCCAAAATAAGACACTCATGTCAAATATTAATAGGATACATAAATCCTATTTAACAAAAATAAATGCCAACTCAAAATTGACACTAATGTCAACTATTCTAGAAGTTTAGATTTCATAAAATCTTTTTAGTTATTAGGATTATTCCTTTGACCAATTTTATCAATTCATCAAATGACTCATAAGTCCATTGATGAAGCCATGGACAATGCACGCTCCGTCCATTTCTCAACACCATCACAGAATTTTAGTGTTGCTTCTCAACACTTGCCTTTTTGGCAACTCTAACCAAAGTTCCATTTTCATACTCAAACCACAAGTCCAAATGAACTCTTGCATTTGTTCTCACATATGTACTATATGATGCACTATTGCATCAATGTCATCAGCTCAAATCTTCCTTCGCATTCTCATGTTGCTTATTGATTGTACTCTTGCAATTCTTAAAGCAACCTATGCATTTCTCAAGGAAGAACCGGTGCCCTTATTTAAAATTTCTATAACATATTACAGAAAAAATTTATACACTCATATATACATACACATGATTGAAACGCATTTCAATAAATAAGTAAGGACAGAATCTTAAAAATTTTTCAAAATATTTTTAAAATTAATCGAATGCAGAAAACACTTTTTCTACAATTTTTTTAATATTTTATTTTGAAATTAAACACATTTAAATATCAAAAAATACACGATATATTTTTTGGTCATTAAAAAATTTTGAAAACATGACCAAAAAATCAGAAATAATTTTAAAAAATTATTTGACAAAAATCGAAGCTAAAATGGTAGTCAGAGGACGTCGCACGTGCCGACAGGAGGGAGGTAGACGCGCTCACGCGTCACACCCGCGGCCTCCCACTCGACCAGACACGTGTCAACACCACAGCTCGCCACGTGTCTGATTCCTACTGGTCCACCTGGCGCACACGTGGCACCCTAGTACACGTCACCGCCACGTAGCATGACATGTGCTATCCATGTGGAGGTGTCTCATTGGACCACATGTCACACATGACACGTCAGCATTACCACGTGGCAGACCTCGGTTTGACACTTGGCGGCCCCTGATTGGGCTATGTCGCACCATCTAATTGGGACATGTGGCGTGACCACAGTCTTCCACGTATCACCCTTTGGTTGGTCCACGTGGCACTCAGCGATTGGGCCACGTGTCAGCGTGACGAATCATAGCTGACATGTGGCGACGCGTGTGTGGGCCACTGCCCACGCGCACGCGGCGAACGTATGTGGGGCATGTGGTCCACGCGCCGCCTTCCCTGCCGAATCTGAGGCTCCGATTCCGGCCGGTGGGGGGTTTTCAGGGTCTGCGAATCCAATGGTGAGGTCAAAAATAAAAATTTCGAGTTCTAGTTAGGCGTTTTGAACACTTTATTTTCGTCCCCTCGGGTTTCGGTGCACACGTACACGAAATCGAGCCGAAATATACACGCATATATATTTTTCACACAAAAATCAAATTTTATTGTATTCAATGCATCCCAGATCCAATAATTTTACACATAAAATTTTAAATCTATTTAGCCACATGCCAGGACACAAAAACAACGGATCTGATACCAATGATGGATTACAGAAAATTATAACAAATATAATTTATACGGAGGTAACATTAATTAATGATATTTATCTCTTGTAGCATAGAAACTCGTTGCGGAATCGTCTACCAAGATCCCGTTTGTTTTTGGTCACTGATCCGGCTTTTACCCACTCGGGATAAGATCAGGTAGATCACAATCTAAATGCCCCTAAAAATTAAGACAGAAAACTTGTGAGTGGGAACGATCAGTTTTGCGGCGTGTACGTTTTTTCGTTACCAAATAATGATGATCTCACCCCTATTTATAGAGATTCTAAAAGCTAGACACTTAATTTTAGTTTATCTCAGACTTTTTCTGAAATAAGATTTGGTAATTTTTATCAGATTAAATAACTCAATTTAATCTGAATTGAAACTCAATCCATTATAGAGTTATGGGCGTATCCCAATTCTATCACTGATAATTAATACCAATTGCCAACAACTAATACGCAGTGGAGGACAACATATAGAGAATATAAGAATTTGCTTGTAAAAGTTGATTGTTGATTGTTGAACTAATTAGTTGATGAAAAAAAAATTTGAGCTAAAATTCAAAAGAGCAGATTGAGAAGAAAATTAGCCATTAATTGATTATTGAAAACTTTTATCAAACATTTTTTCTGCCGTTAATTGATAAAAAATTTCTATTAGCTGTTTGAAACCTGTGAACTACATATCTCTTTATATTATATTTAGTCGGTTGGAAAAAACGAAAGTAAAATATATCAAGGAAAATAATGAAAACAGAATATCATTTGTTTTTTTTTTTTAAAAAAAAACAAATAACAATTGATTTCTTTATATTTCCAGGAGCAATTGATATTCATATTCAAGAATGGGACGATAATTTTTTTTTCCCTTTTAAGGAGTGCTAAATTGTTGGGAAAAATGACCCTTCTAATGAATGCGGAATAAATCAGGAGAAACACACAACACAAGAATTTACGTGGAAAACTCCAAAATCGGAGAAAAACCACGGCCGTTGTCAAAAGACAACCAAGAAAATTTCACTAAGTGTTTGAACAATTTTTACATTCACTCACTCTAGTATTTTCTCACACACCCAATAAATGGATACAAACCCAAGAGAATTTCCCACAAATTCTCTAAGTTTCAAAGCTTACAAGCTTTCATTGGAATTCTTTCTTTGAATCCAATCCTTACATTTGAAGAACAATCTCTTGCCTTATATAGGCAGGAGCTTCCGTGTGAACAGTCAAAAATTCTTCAATTCACATTTGGTAGCCCAACTATTCCTTTTGTGTGCTACCAACAATTCTTCAATTCACATTGTAGCCCAACTATTCCTTTTGTGTGCTACCAATAATTCTTCAATTCACATTGTAGCCCAACTATTCATTTTGTGTGCTACCAATAATTCTTCAATTCACATTGTAGCCCAACTATTCATTTTGTGTGCTACCTACAATTCTTCAATTCACATTTTTGACCATTATTTTTTTTAATCTAATACAACAATCTCCACCTAGATTAAAAAAAATATATATATCCGCTACCAAAACATTGTCTAACATCGACAATTACAATTCTTAAACAAGAATTATCATACTCCACCATAAAAAGTATACTCACTTGAAATTAACACCAACTCCAAGAATTTTACCTCGGCCCATGTCGAAAAACTTGCTAATAAATTATGGTGTAACTCCCATGCTGATTTTTCAGGAAGTTCATTAGCCATCGACATTCTTTTGTTGTACCACACACCTTGCATAATTATCAGCCAATGCCCGTGTGCAAATCCGTACACATGCTACCAATCAGATGTCCTCTTTCATGGCATTTTCAATGGTAGCAATCATGCCATGAGGACATATATATTTAATAGAATTCATCATCTCCCTCTTGCAGGGAGATTACATTGATAACATTAGCTTGTTCTTTGGAGCTATTGGCCGAACTAACTCCACCTTTATTGCAGTTCCTTTTAATGTGGCCAGTTTGCCCACATCCCCAGCATACAACTTTATTCTCAGAGTTCTTCTTCTTTTTCCCATAAACAGCCAAAATTGAGTTTTCTGAATGTTTATTTTCTCCATTCATTCTTCTTTCTTCAGAAATTAATTTACTCGCCACCTCTGAAAAAACTATAGTTTCCTTCCCATACATTAAAATGGGTTGCATGTGTTTATAGGAAGGTGGAAGAGACAAGATGAGTCGCAAGGCTTTGTCCTCTTCATCTATCTTAACTCCAAGAGTCTCCAATTCAGAAATAATTCCATTCAAGACACTCAGATGATCTGAAATTTTCGTGCCTTCTTCCATTTGCAATTTATAAAATTGCTCCTTTAAATAAAGTCTATTTGAGACACTTTTTGTCAGGTACAATTCTTCAAGCTTATTCCAGATCTCCTTTGTTATAGATAGTCCAACCACATTAGCAATAACATCTTTTGCTAAACAGAGACGAATTAGACTGGCAGCTTTCATGTCTAGCTCCTCCCAATCTTCATCGCTCATTGTGGACTTTCCTGAATCTCCACTGCTGGTCAAAGGGATTGTTTTTCCCTTCAATACTTTATACAATCCATACTGGATTAATACATCCTTGACTTGCACTTGCCATAAGGCAAAATTGATTCTTCCGTCAAATTTCTCAATATCGAATTTTGTTGTAGACATTTTTCTATCACGAACAAATCAGCTTTTACTATTCACATGAATAGTACCGTATACGTGAACAGTGCCCGTATACGTGAACAGTACCCAAGAAAAAATCTTTTCTGATGTGGAAGATCAGTCTATGCTACAACCACAGAGCATACTAAGAAAGAATCTTGGCTCTACCTTGGCTCTGATACCAGTTGTTGGGAAAAATGACTCTTCTAATGAATGCGGAATAAATCAGGAGAAACTCACAACACAAGAATTTACGTGGAAAACTCCAAAATCGGAGAAAAACCACGGCCGTTGTCAAAAGACAACCAAGAAAATTTCACTAAGTGTTTGAATAATTTTTACATTCACTCACTCTAGTATTTTCTCACACACCCAATAAATGGATACAAACCCAAGAGAATTTCCCACAAATTCTCTAAGTTTCAAAGCTTACAAGCTTTCATTGGAATTCTTTCTTTGAATCCAATCCTTACATTTGAAGAACAATCTCTTGCCTTATATAGGCAGGAGCTTCCGTGTGAACAGTCAAAAATTCTTCAATTCACATTTGGTAGCCCAACTATTCCTTTTGTGTGCTACCAACAATTCTTCAATTCACATTGTTGCCCAACTATTCCTTTTGTGTGCTACCAATAATTCTTCAATTCACATTGTAGCCCAACTATTCATTTTGTGTGCTACCAATAATTCTTCAATTCACATTGTAGCCCAACTATTCATTTTGTGTGCTACCTACAATTCTTCAATTCACATTTTTGACCATTATTTTTTTTAATCTAATACAACACTAAATAACCCTTGTAATTATTTTTTCAATTCTCATATATCTCAAAACACATTAAGATATTATGATAGAATAAAATGAAAAAGTTTAAATTTTAATATATGTCATGAAAAAAGCAAGAAGGTTAAAAAGAGGCTTTCAAAAAAAAAAGTAAAAGGGAGAATGTACCTAGTATTATTTTTTTATAATTAAAATGTAAAGAAAATGATAAATAAAAAAAAATGTTATATTTTATTTAACATGATATATATTTGTGCAAATAAGAGAAAAGAAAAAACGTACATATGATTTTTTTTTTATTATTGTGTGTATATATATATATATATATGAATAATAACTTGGTGAACAAGCCAGTAGATATATGTAAACAAGGTCAAAAGAAGTAGATTTAGAATTTAGGTAGTTAATGGGTGGTATTTATTGCACATATTCTTTTGATTTTTTTTGACATTTTTGGATCAAAATACGTCTAGAATAGATAATTGGTATAGGTTTGTGTTCTTGGCAAGTCAATTCTGCATAAAGAAGAAAAGTGATCGATCCGAGTGCATTGTTGTCATTTTGGAGAGATTATTGTTGTCAGATCCTTGTAAGCATAACAAACTGATGATGTTGTAGCTGCAGTTAAAGTCTTACGGGCACAAGGCACTCACAAGAAGATGCAGAGTCCCAGTTGATCTTGAATTTGTTGAACGAGCCATTCCTTTCCTTTTGGAGAAGGATTTTCTTGACTCATTAATTAGGAAATTAGAATACTAGACATGTTGGTTTTCAACGTTAATTAGGTTTCGGTGTTGTTGATATATTTTCAATTTGCCATTACTGCTCCTTTCTAGGGAAAAAATGTGATTTAGCCGTGAACTTGCATGGCTAATTCTTTAATCTCAATTGAAGAATAATCAAGTTTCAGTTCTAATTATCCGTGAAATTTAAATGTATTATTGATTTCTTTTATTATTTCTGTATTGATTTTACTCCTACGATCTATATTTTTATAATTCTTTTGATTTGTGCAATAAGGCTAATTCTACATGTCTTAGAATTGTAAAAAATCCACAAGAGTGATTAGATCTGTAATTGTCTTATGAATCTATAACTTGGTGGTCAATTAGGATGCTTAGGTATTTAGCATGTGCTTAAATCATTCTAAGCCTACAATCTATGATTTTATAATTCTTTTGATTTGTGCAATAGGGCTTAATTCTACATGTCTTAAAATTGTAAAAAACCAGATATATTGATTAGATCCGTAATTGTTTTCTTAATCTGTAACTTAGTGGTGAATTAGGATGCTTAGATATTTAGTAGGTGCTTAAATCATTCTAAGGAGTAATTTAATCTTGCTTTAATAAAATCAAGCATATCATTTTATTGGTTAGAGTTGGGTTTTTCTATTTCTTAATGCAATCGTCGGATTAAATTGTATGGATAATTTGGGCTGGTTATAAAGGGTTTTTTTTTTTAGTTTGGTGTGAAATGGATAAATATTAGGGAGAGTGGTGCTATAGGAAAAGTTATTAGGGATTTGGTGTGCCAAAAAACGGCAAACATATATGCCGTTTTCTGAAATGGAGGGGCCCACTGCAGCAGACGAAATTGTGCCAGAAAACGGCACCAAATGTTGCCGTTTTCTGGCATGATTAATTTAATTTTTTTAATTTTCCAGGCGCAAAAACGGCACAAAAGAATGCCGTTTTTTGCCTCATAACAACGACGCCGTTTCAATGTTCCGGATGAGGGGAGAGTGGGCCAGGATAGACAGAAAACGGCACATGACAGTGACGTTTTCTGGCTGTCAGAAAACGGCACATGGCAGTGCCGTTTTCTGACCCGATTCCCTGCAGCGTACAGTGAGAACTTACTGTGCGCTGCACCATATCAGATCCGTGAAGGTTGCTTCATGGGTCTGTAAAATTTATTAATTAAGTTGAATTCTCCATCCTCTTTATAAAGTCACTCATCGTATTTATTTCATTTTTTTGCTTTCAATTGCATAACCAGTATTCTTATATTTATTGTGCGTTGTTTCTCTTATCCTATACAGATTTATTTCATCTTCACTACAGATTTATTTCATCTTCATTTCGTTTTAATATTTGAAATAACCAACGCGTTGGTGCTGCAGTCAAGGGAAGAAAAAAGGTATGATTTTGTGAATAAAGCATATAATAATAATAATGTTAATAATATTTAAGTGCATGCTTAATGTTTTTATTGTCATATTTTAATCACTGGTGCAAGAAAAGCTGTATTAAAGGTACAAACATAATTCTAACAGGTTAATTTTTTTTTTATGCATGATGTAAATTATGTATGAATGGATTATAATAGTTATCGATTATATATTAGTGTTTAGTCAATTGAATTAATTTGTATTTGTGAATATGTGTAACGATACGTGATGAAATCGTTATTTTCTTGCCATACTTAAGTAGCATGTGTTAAGTTATAAACATAATTTGAATAGGATATGATAGTTATTGATTATATATTGTTGTATAGTTAATTGAATTAATTTATAATCGTGAATATGTGTAAAGTTTTGGGATAAAATTATTAGACGATTTAGATTAAATAAAATTAGTTGCATGAAATAATTTAATTTACGAGGGAAATAAAAATATGTGGGCAGTATGTAAACAACGATGAGATTAAAAATATTGATTAATTGTAAAATGTCATTACATTAAATGTAGGAGGACGAAAATGTCGATTCAAGCCATCTTTATATTACATAGTGGAGGGCAGTCAATATGGGGTATGGCCGGTTATCAGTATGATACGTCAAGCTCATCAGGACGGTCGAGGCGAATGAAACTTAGAAATAAACCGACATATCAGGAACTTATTCGTAAAATATCGGTAAAATTGGATTTATCTGTTGATGTAAGGGTTAGTAGAGTAATATGTAAGTGTCCTGTAAACAGTCAGGGCTCGTATTCTTGGGCACTAATGGATGTTACCGACGACGATGACATAGATCAAATATTTGAAAATTTTGTAATGTTTCCTGGATATACGGTGGCGGAGTTAATTATTGAAACCGAAAAAATCCTAATTGGGGATGAACATAATGTGGTGAATGATTTTGATGACATGAATAGGGATAATGCTGGAGATCCAACTCCGATGGGGGATGAGAGAAATGTATTTGTTGATGAGTTAAATGTTGCATGTAGCAGTGGGACCGTATTTGCTAGACAGTGTGAGGAACCTGCACAGAGGGAAGGGAATGATGATTTGGAAACGATAGATGCAAGTCCAATAAGAGAGTTTAGAGGGCAGAATGAACTTAATATTGGTACAAGTTCAAGGGTTGAATGTCAAGACGGTGCAAGTAGTGGCTTAGTTGATACCGATAATGGGTATCTTTCTCCAAGTTTAGATCCGGAGGACGACGACCAGGAGATTGACTTGAATGATCAATTTGAGGGAACCGGTATTAGAGTAGTTGATCAAGTTAGTACAGTTTGTCAAACCCATGTTTCAGAAGGCATACAGAATTTGAATTTTAACGATGTCAGATATGATGCGGGAGGACCGAATGAGATAGCACGCTTTCAATTTTCCATCAGTGCACCATACAAATGTCAATGTTGCAGAAGCGGAGATTAACTTGTCGAATGATACGCCAATGGGTAGGTGGGATGGTGTGTCTTAATTTTGCGAAGGCTTGTTGTTCACTTCGAAAGATGAAGTGAAGGCCTGTGTGAAGAAATGGTCAATTATGAACAATGTTTCATACAAGGTTGTGGAATCGAAGCCATCTTTTTGGGTTGTTTGTTGCTCAAGAGCAGATGAAACTGGTTGTCAGTGGAGGTTACGTGCCATGAAAAAGAGGACATGTGCATATTGGATAATAAGTGTGTACAAGGCATCCCACAGCTGCACAACATCACTGCTTTCTCAGAATCACAGACAGTTAGATACGCAGATCATTTGTGACTGTATCTTGGAGATGGTTAGTGCAGCCCCTGATCTAAAAGTTAGTGTGATAATGGCCGACATGAGGAATCGTTTCAATTACGAAGTCTCGTATAGCAAGGCTTGGTATGCGAAGACTAAAGCGCTGGAAGAAATTTTTGGCAACTATGAGGATTCGTACGGGAAATTGCCAGTTTATCTAAAAGCAATGGAAAGGTACAATCCGGGATTCTGCTATGAATTTGTTGTTGATGAATGCGCAAAACAAAATTGCACGCAATTCAGAAGACTATTTTGGACATTTAAGCCATGCATAGAAGAGCTATCACATTGCAAGCCGGTATTGCTAATAGATGGGACGTTCATGACGGGCAAGTTTCACCAAACTCTTTTGATTGCTAGTTCTATTGACGGTAACAATTATCTGTTCTCGACAGCATTTGCCGTAGTTGAGGGTGAAAATAAATCTAGCTGGGCGTGGTTCATGACATGTATCAGGCGGTATGTCACAAAACAGTCAGGAATAACAGTTATTTCTGACCGACATGCTGGCATTTTGGCATTATTTCGCGTTGAAAATAGCAGGTGGAAGGAGCCATTGGCATTCCATCGTTATTGTCTACGCCATTTCGTCTCTAACTACAATACCGCACACCGAAATCCCAAAATCAAGGACATGTTGTATAAAGCAGGTACGTTGCAAGTAATTTTTTAATAAATTTTTTCACAACCTTTGCGAGCATGTTTAAATGTAAATGTCTTCTTTTATTTGTAGCAAGCAAGTTTCAGCCGAGAAAATTCTTCAAAATAATGGATGAGATAAAGGAACTCGATGATGACTCGTACAATTGGGCCATGCAAAATAATTTGGATAAATGGACATTGTCGCATGATAATGGGCAAAGATATGGCAACGCCACCACTAATATTGCCGAAAGTGTCAATAGTGCTTTAAAGGGCGTACGGATGATGCCAGTTTGTAGTGTCGTGGAGCACGTATTTGCGCGACTTGTCAAATATTTCGATGACAGAAGGACCATGTATCGTGCCCAGATGGCATCGGGTAATAGGTACACTGCAAGATGTATGATGGAGATGAACAGACGAGCCGAAAAGGCCACGGGGCATAGAGTTGAAAGTTTTGACAGACGTGTTGGGCTTTTTGTTATAAGGACAAGAAATCAAAAGAGCAGGCGGAAAGGGAATAACTGACAAGCAGTAAATTTGGATTGCCGCACATGTGAGTGCGGTAAGTTTCAAGGGACAAAAATGCCATGTTCACATGCAATTGCAGCTTGCATGCATGTACGTGTTGACATGTGGACATATGTCGATAAATGTTACAAACTGTCGGAGGCACTGGGTTGTTACCAGGCCTTCTTCCAACCTCTGGCCCACCGTGATTATTGGGAGCCGTATGTAGGTCCGACAATAATTCCCAACCCGGAGCTAGTACGTAAAAAGGGCAGACCACGAACGGCTAGATATAGAAACGAAATGGATAGAAGAGACCGCAGTCGGCCTAATCGATGCACGTTATGTCGGAATGAAGGTCATAACAGAAATACATGCCCAAATGTTGCCGGTCCATCTGAGTATACGTCAAGCTATCCTTGATTTATTTAGTTTATATGTTATGTTAATATGTAATGTATGCTTTAACTTGAAGGTATGTATCAGTGTGACATATTTGAGAATATTTATTATTGTATGATTATGTTTTTTATGATTATGTTTTTTTATCATATATTCATCTAATGTATTAATGTGTTATTTTAATTTGTCGCGCTAATTTTTTTTATCGACATGTCAACATTAAAATGGACAATGAAGATAATAGTGGTATTGTTCAATCTATTAGTCTTTCGGCATTGACGTATTAAATATGCAACAAAAATATTGATTATTACTGTAAAAGATGTAATCCTGTCCCGCATCTAGTTGGCCTTCTACGTCGACCGGGAAGCCTACGCGGAGGATCTTGGGCTTCAGGATTGCTTGGGCCTTCACCTCTTGCCTCATCCGAGTCGGTAGGTGGATCTATTGGCAAGAAATGGTCGGAGGGTACCCCACTGGAGCTAGAATCACCGCTAACTACATCACGGTAGAATTGTGTGAATGATGGTGCTTGTCCTTCATTTCGCTGCATATTGGTGTCCTCAAAGCCTCCAAAAATACTATGGATAATTTGTGATTGGTGCTGGCCGATCGACGATTGAGGATCAGTACCAAATGCCGGGACGCGGTATTCTATGGGTGTCTGAAAAACATCTGAAGGAAAGGGAACACTTGGATTGTTATAACTTGAACCCCCTACATCAGCATGATCAAAACTCGTTGAACCAACTTCCTACGATGTAACATTTATGCTTGGAAATGGCGCCGTGCATTGTTCAAGCGGACATTGAATCTCATTAAAAGGCCATGACATGGGTGGTGGAATTTGCGTGACGTTAGGGTTGTTATACCTCTCTGGAACAACTGCTCGCCTGTCAGCCATCCCTCTTCGACGTCGCTGTGTCCGAAAGTCCTGAAACTGAGTTTCCATCGGTTGAATATTTATTGTATTTGGTGCTGGTTGCCTCGGATACTCAGTTTGTAATCTAGATTCATGACCAATTGCACCAAGTATACTAGCCATTAACCCTCGACCCGTTGGCGCATCACCTTCATCATGTACTAGTCTTTCGAGGCCATCCGCCTAAAATTAAATTAAGCGACATACAAATAATCATTCACCAAATGAATTGCCAAACATGTGTGTGGAAAAAAAAATTCACGGTGTTCTACGTTACAATTGTGTGAAATACTTACGGCTGCTGCTCGGGATGCGCCGCTTGGAGTGATCCATCATCTTGTTCATTAAATATACCACTGCATGTACTCATAACGATTGCTTAAATGAACTCTCTGCCCTTGCCCAATTACAACCCGATTATGACGGTTTCTCCACTCATTAATGAATGATGAAAATTCTAAAGCCCAATTCAACTGGGTTTGTCCACGCAAGTCTATAGAATGTAAGTTATCTTGTATCATTGGTGGAGATGGAATTGGTTGGTTAAAACCAAACTGTCGCATTACTCTGTCTGGATGGTGCCACTCAATTATATGGAAGCAAATAAGTGGTACAACAGACATCCAACAGCACTGGCCCCTTCTACAAAATTCTGGTAGCAACTGTATCACATTTGCATAGGGCTCCCATTCAAACTGTAACACAAATGAAATTAAACAAATAATTGTTCAATAATTTATAGTTTTTAACTAAATGTATTAAGCATTATATTTCAATTTCAACCTGTTCTATTGACTGCGTATCCAAAAGTTCTCGATACGTATTCGTTTCCATCCTGTGCATATGGATGTTGCGCGGTTCGACGTGCTGTGCCCACCTAATAAAACAAATTGCTAATAAATCAGTTATTTCCAATATTTCATAAATTCAAGTCAATTAATTAATTTTCTCAATGACACGTATACCTGAATCCATAAGGCATGCTCGAATTTATCGTATATGGCGTAACATGTTCCGGTCGAAATTGGGGGAGCCTCTCCCACGCCCACAACTGTAGGAGTTGAAGATATCCTGAAACTCCCTTCGCATCGGGACGCGTTGCCCTACAAAGATCTCTATAAAGCCATGCTAGACAGGCCGACCCCCAACTGTATTAGCCTACATTTTCTAAATCCGCTAAAAGTGGTAGGAACATTAAGTGCACCAGTGAAGCATTTTGCGAAGCAAATAACATGCCGCCAAAACATCTTAACATCCACGCACGGGCATGCTATCGAACGACTTCCAGAGTTGCATTGTTAGGCACCTCATTAAAGGTAGCATCCAACCAGGTCAATTTTACTTTCCCACCACGCATATCATTTTCAGTTGGAACTGCTCCTAGTAGCTCATAACAAATTGCTTGCCAATTCATATTTGATCGACCCGTCACGGGTTCACCGTCGATCGGTAAACCCGTCAAAATTCCAACATCTTGAAGGGTAATAGTCGCCTCACCGCATGCCAGATGAAATGTGTGCGTTTCCGGTCGCCATCGCTCGACAAGTGATGTGATTAAATTCCAATCTAAACTCACCACTCCTATATTAACTAGCCCCAACAGACCCGCTGCCCTTATATAAGGAATAATTCTTTGATCAATAGCCGTATAGTGCTCATCTACACTACACCTTCGGGTCCTCAACAAATCCCTCTCAGCCTTCAGCATTCACAAAATAAGCCAGGCCGTATGGTCAACACAAACAAATAAATTAGATATTTCTCTTTACGTTAAATTTATAACTAAATAATTACCGAATTATTCCAAATTGCATCAGATCGGTGTCTCCCTTGATGAATCAGCAGTTCCCTATTAATGGGACCCGGATTAATTCGTGCAGCTCCCACATATAGATCCATGTCCTCAACTGTATCAATTTTTTCATCATATATGTTAACTTCTTTTAAAAAAGGATATTAAGTTTTATTCGTTTTACTATCTTATGATCGTTCACGTTGATTTTAATTTCCCATATAGATAACACAAATTATTCACAATTTACACCACTTCGATATTTTATTATACCATTTTTGAATATATATTACATTACATTTTCTATAATATTACAAAAAAAATGTTAAAATACATATTATCATTCTCAAAAATACTTAACATTGCTAAATTATAATTAACACCATTCTTCGAACATCAATAATATTACAAAATCAAACAACAATTACATTTTTTTCCCTTCTCACGACCTAATGGACATAATGTTTAGGCCATAAATTATAATTACGCCACCTACAATAAGTTATTTGGGGTACTGGTATTGTATCCCTAACTTTTAAAAATTCTTCTTCACTAATTCCATATACATCTTTTAAAAATATGCAAACAACTTCCTCATATTTTGTCATTTCATCCATATTCCAAATTCTCATAATCACTGGCAAAAAAATTAGTGGCACCGTCATCCAAATTGCCTCAACTTTTTTAGCCTCCGTCATTGGATATCCGTGCATTATAATCTCCTGTAATTTTTTATTCATTTGAACGAAGTACTCCGACATTGTCATTCCAATTTCAATTCGGCTGCAATACAAATCATCCCATTTCCTTTTAACTATAGCCTCCGCCAAATCACCCCTCATCGCTCTAGGTGTTAAAAACGTTCGCACCATCTATAATATTAAATTCACATTAAAAAATGCAACGTAAAATTTGTTTTTATCTTTTAAATATTTCACGTTGGTATATTTTATGCTGTTATATTATACGTTTTCTAAATTGATTATACGCGATAAAGTATCAAAAAAATGAAATAACTTATTAAACAAACCTACATTACAAATTTATTAATTTTCCATCATTGACTTTTATTTAGTACTAAATAGACAACAAAATCTTACCTTCTTAATGCTAAAGAAAAATTAAATTTTACAACCCAAACGTCCTGCATTTTGAAACATAAAATTATGTTAGTCATATTCGTAATAATAACGTAACAATATTTTTTAATTCAACGATACCAACTTATTAATATATTTTGTTCAACCTAAACCTAAAATATTCAAATGACAATATATTAACTACTAATTTTTTCATGCCATATTACCTAACAATTAAAGTATTATCTCACAACTACAATATTATTTATTAATTACAAATAAGCAATAACTTCACTTCAAAATGCTGAACAAAATACTGATTCTCAATATAATCCGCCTGCATTTCAAAACATAAATTTATGTAAGTCAAATTCATCATATTAATATAATAGTATTTTAAATTTCAACCATAACAATTTCATTACATATTTACATTAAAATTAAACTATAATGTTCAAATGCTAAAATATTAGCTAACAACTAAAATATTATCTAATATTAATTTCATGAAATTATTAACTCTACGATCAAAAACTTCCTTCAAATAATTAAGTATCCAACGAAAGTAATAACTTATAAACCTTACCTTTCAATTTCAGATTTCTAAAGGTTGCAAATGAACTATGCTGGCTTCTTATAGGCAATTTTAATAAAAAAAAAATTAAAAATCAAAGGATTTTACATTTCCCTATGAAGACCCATGCCTTACAGAGGGCACGGGTCTGGTAAGCTGCAGCGCACAGTAATTCCCGTGCGCTGCAGAATCAAGTCAGAAAACGGCACTGTAATGTGCTGTTTTCTGTCCGCCTGGCCCACCCTCACTTATTCGCTGCGCTCCCTCAATTATTCGGTGAAACAGCGTCGTGTGATCAAGTCAGAAAACGGCAGTCTTTAGTGCCGTTTTCTGACACCTCTCTCCAGGCGCAAAACGACACCGTTTTGCTCCTGGAAAATTAAAAAAAAAAATTAATCATGCCAGAAAACGGTAACTTTTGGTGCCGTTTCCTGGCACAATTTCGCCTGCTGCAGTGGGCCCCTCCATTTCAGAAAACGGCATATATGTTTGCCGTTTTTTGGCACACCATTTCCCTAATAACTTTTCCTGTAGCACCACTCTCCCTAATATTTATCCATTTCACACCAAACTAAAAAAAAATCCGTTATAAAGCGTCTTATTACTAGTTACACCCAAGGAAAGATTGGATTTTAGAAGTGTCTTCAACACTTTAATTGATTTACTAAAATTGTATGAGATTTGATATTTTAATTCGTGATTAGATATTGAATCGACATTGAGATTATGCCTTTCACCAGAAACTTTTTCTATTGATTTTTATTCATAATTTAATTCTACTTTTATTTATTTTGGCCATCTAATTTTAGTAGTTAAAACCACATTTTATTTATTTGTTTGTTTTTAGAAAAAAATAAATTCTTCTCATTCTCCATGGGACCAACCCTGCTTTCCACTACTACAAAGTAATTTATTTTAGAAAGTAGATATTTATTTTTGGTGGTTTCGACATCCATCAAATTTTGGTATCGTTGCTAGAGAGTGGTTTTAATTGGTATTTAATTCTTGTGAACGACTAGATCAAGAGATTTAGAAGACAAGAAAGAGGTTAAGAAAGGAGGCTAACTTGTGAAGGTTAGCTTTGACACCTATCGTTCTGACATTGAAAGAGGAGAAAACGGTGAAGAGATAATTGAAGAATTCGATTTTGGTTGTGAACTTGAATTGGTAGCTGAAATGGCTGAAGATAATAGAACGCTGAGGGAATTAGCCTGCCAATTAAACACCACTTTGCATCACTTATCAAAATCTCAATATAGGGTTTGAGTTGAAGTCAGGGTTGATTCACTTGCTGTCGACCTTTCGTGGTTTGTAAAATACCGAACTATATAAACACCTAAAAGAGTTTCATGTTGTTTATTCTAGCTCCAAACCACAAGGTGTTTCTAAAGAGCAAGTGAAACTAAAGGCATTCCCATTTTCATTGACGGATGCTATAAATGAATGGCTTTTCTACTTGCCATTCGAATCTCTCAATACATGGGATGACATGGTGAAGCAATTTCTAGATAGATTCTTTCCTACTTCAAAGGCTTGCTAGAATCAGGAGAGAAATTTTTCGGATAAAGCAAAGAGATACAGAATCATTACATGAATATTGGGACAGATTTAGGAGGTTATGTGCATCGTGCCCATAATGTGGCATAATTGAATAACTCCTTATATAATATCTGTATGAAGGATTTCTCCTAATAGAAAGGAAAATGTTAGATGCTACTGCTGGAGGTTCCATTATGAATCGGACCCCAAGAAATTCATGAATTGGTGTCTGTGATGGCTAAAACATCCCAACAATTCAGAGCTTTTGAAGAACTGTCAAAGAGAGTCATAAGGTAAGTACCCTTTCCATTCAATCTCAGCTTTCTACAATTCATGCTTTAGTTAAAAATTTAACTATAGAACAAGCACAATTAGTCAATGTTTGGTTAAGGTGAATGGATTGTTTTTTTCAACAGATTTTTTCATAGTGCATAGAAAGGAAGATAATTCTTCTAATTATTTTGATATTTTTTTAGGAAGACCCTTTTTAGCCACAACTAGGATAAAAGTAGATGTTTTTGATGGGACTTTAACTATGGAATTTGATTTGAGATAACTAAATTCAATGTCTATGATGATATGAATCACCCCACGAATGTTGCTAGTATGTGTGGAGCATATATTATTGAGCCTCTAGTACAACAAGTGTTTGAATTAAATCAGAAAGATGAACTAAAATTTGAATTATGCGAGGTCAGCTTGAAATCTTTAGATAAACAATTTGTCTTGTATGAAAATTCTCTTAAGGTGGTGAGTGAATTAAGAGGTCATAAAATCTTGTAATATGCCATTCAATTGTGGAATTACCTACTAACACAAAAACCTTACCATCTATTATGAAGATATATAAATCAGAGTTGAAGCCACTTTTTGATCATCACCTCAAATATGTATTTTTAGGAAGAGGATTGTACCACAAGTTGCAGTTACAAGAGCTAGAGGAAATAAAGTATGTGTTGCCTATGAGAAGTCCAAGATATACAAAGAAAGAATAGAGATACAAACTTTGGTCAATGGCAAGATTTTCAAAGTTAATAGGCACCTCCTCAAGCCACTCCATGAATGCTTTAATGTGGAATCACCTATAAATGTCATATTGGGTGACCTATTTTCAGTTGACTAATAACTATATAGTCTTTTAAAGCCTTGCTATGACTGTAAATTAGAACTATTTTTTTACCCCTTTATTTAGTTTAATTGCTTTATTTTATTTTGAGTTCATTTAGTTGTTTTCTTTTCATTTTAATAGTTAGACAATTATACTGAGATTTAGTGTTTGGGTAGAATAATACAGAGAATTGGAATGTTATAGGAGTGTAGACACCGGGTCCTGAAGCAGTTCAGATCAGAGTTACCCGATGAAAATATCAATGCCTGTTTTCGGGCAAATGGATGAAAGTTGTGAGCTTTCACTCTTCAGATTTACAAGGATTGAAGATTTTTCTTGATGATAGGAGATTTTCAGGCATCGGGAGGAGTTTGTGTTTTGAAAATCTTGATTTTGCTTCACCGATAGGACGCCCATTGGTAGGGAGAGATGCCCGTCGTTCGTTCCAAAGGATGGCCTCCCTCGCGTGAGCAGCGCCTATTGCTCACTCAGGACGGGCCCGTCTCTTGTGGGAGCGATGGCTGTCTCTTGTGGCGAGTGCTGACTGTCGCTCGCGTGCAAGAGACCGTCCTTCGCACTGACAGATGCCCGTCGCTCGTGCGTGAGATGCCTGCCTCTCGTGAGCGACGACGGTCTCTTAGAACCTGCCTCTCGTGGAGTTGTCCGCAACTCAAAAGACTGAGAGTGCCCCCGTGAGCGACGCCCGTCAGTTGTTGATCTACTGCAAGATTTAACGGGGATTTTAAAGATTTTTCAAAGATATAAAATATATTTCCAAGGTTTTCGTATCTTTTCAAATATATTTCCAAGATTCTAAGATTTTCGTATCTTTTCAAATATATTTCGTAGATTTTCATATCTTTTCAAATCTCTTCAAATATTTTCAAATCTCGGATTTGATTTTGAAAATATTCTGCAAATTATTTGGATTTAATTCTGATTTCAGAAATCTTTTTCAAATTCAGATTCAAAATTTAAATTTATTTGAATTGTTTTCCTCAACCTATAAATAGGGGATTGATGCTCATTATTCAAGGTTAGGAATTTTCATCAACTAGAAAGTTTTTTTTTTTATTTTCTCAAGAAGAAGTTCTTGTTTTTTATTTTCACCAGATTTTTTTATCAAATACTCTTCAAATCGAGGCAAATATCAGAGAACGGGATTAATTCATTTTTATCCGACCTAGCTTTTTTAGCATCCAGAATTGCTACCAAAACATCGAGAAAGAAAAATATAATTTTCTTTTCTTAATCTGATTTCAAAAAAAGTACGATTTTGTAGTTAAAAATCTCCTGAAATTACAAATTACGGACCAATCCTTATAGAATCCAAGGGACAGAAATCACGCGAAATTCGCCTTCAAACGTAATATTCCGTGGGTAAATATTCTGGATGAACCTCTTTTGCACTTTATCCTTTCATATTGATTTTAAATGCACAATTCACTTTCACTCAATAAAATAAAAAAATATTTTAGTTAATTTTCTTTATTTTTTCGGATTAGGGATGACAGACGGGCAGAGGCTCCATCGACGGCCGTCGCTCAGCCGAGCGACGGGTCGTCGAGGAGTTTTGACTCCACCCATCGATCAGCCCTGGGACGGCCGTCGTTTGCGTGACATGGGCCGTCCCTGGACCTTCCTTTTTCATCTTCCCTCTTTTCTTTCATTTATCCTTTATTTTATTTTTTCCTTTATTTTCCATGAATAATTTTTCATAAATTCTTTGTCTTTATTTACTTTTCATGTTTATTTTATTGTTGATTATTGCACTTACATGATTTTTGTTTTTGTGAGCTTTGTTGTTTCTTTATTAGATTTGAGATATTAAAAATGGAGGACACCGTGGTGGTCTGAGGACATTATTCGAGTTTATTTCTTTATCCCATTTCCTTTTATTTCAATTTTCATGTACCATTTATTGTAAATATTATTTTCATTTCGCTAACATAAAAATTGCTAGATATTTATATTAATAAATTGGAGCTTTTCTAATAAAATGGGACCAATATCCTAATTTTTTCATCGAAACAAATTGTCACTGTAAAATTATTTTTTTGTGAATATGCATGTGAGGACAAATGTCCTCATCCCTAATAAATGCCCCGTTTCTGTATGATTACATGTCATTTACAATAGGGATTGTATTCCTCCCCTAATTTTGTTGTAATTTATTGTGTTTTCGCTTATCTTATTTTAATCTTGTTTTTATTTACCGCTTTCGTTATATGATCGACTTGTGCTTTAATTAATTGCATTAAAGTGAATGAGAAAATAGAATGAAATTTTATCTTTAAAACTCAATCGTAACTTTAACCAACGTATGAACAAATGGGAAGTCCCAAACCATCTCTTAGGTTCAAAGAGGTTAGAGGACCATCTCAATGTCTTATTGGGATGGATTCTCCAAAATATCTCTTATTTTCCAAAATAGGCCTAATTTGCATAGTCCTAGGCTCCATAAAGTTAGATGACCATCTCAATGTCTTATTGGGGAGAGGTCTCTAAAATATCTTTGGCTTGCCCAAAATGGACGTATATGCGTCGTCTTAGGCTCCATGAGGTTAGAGTACCATCCTAATGTCCTATTGGGGTGGGGACTCCAAAGTATCTCTGGCTTGCCCAAAATAGACACAAATGCACTGTTTTAGGCTCAATGAGGCTAGACGACCTTTTCTAATGTTTTATTGGGTGGTGACTCCAAGAAACCTCCTTGTTGCCCAAAATAGACACCCTTGTAATCTCTTACAAGTTCCATGAACCTCTCTCGAAAGCCCTCAAAGCGGGTTTTTGGGGCTCTCGGGGTTCGCCGCGCATCACAGTGGCAATTTCACTGGGAACAATCGAGACTTCACTTCGAAAATACCTTGGTTAAACATATAATTGAGTTTTAATTTAAAAAAATTCATCCTTTTTTTCAAAATTTCATTGCATATCATTAGAGCCTTAGGTTTTTGCTAGTTTGGTCCCTCTTATAGCCCCGGTGTGTTCGCAAAGCAAGACCCTATGTTCACTCAATGTTGGGAAGTGTTAAGGATAATCACCAGCACAAGTCTAGTACCGTGTGGTATATCGAATGATGACCTGACTGGTCGATATGCTCATGATGAGCTAGACCCGTTGGCATGGATCATGCTTGGGTAACCCAAAAGTATCATCATCCTAACCAAAGCTCATGTAATGGAAATAGATACTTCCCCTAGGTGGTATGAACCATAATACCTTGCTTGCTGTATGGATCATTATGTATTGGACAAACCCAAGTAGATTGGTTGGTCACCTAATTAAAGGTTTTCATGCCCTGATAGGCCCATGTCGATTTATTTGTACTGCCTAAATACACAATGATTATAACCCATACGTATGCACATTAGTTAAGAGAGGTTATGCTGCCGATTTTCCACCGTGCACCATACACGTCCATTGGGTTCCCTGTTAGCCCATGGATCAAGCCCACATAGGAAAGAGACCGCACGACCTCGCATGTGGGAATGATAAGGTTGGAAGGATCTATCTACTTGCATGTGGTTGTGGATGTTGCATTGCATATTCATGCCTTATATGTCATTCATGCATGTTAAAAAAAACATATACTATTCCTTTATGTGTGTACATTCTATTCTGTGCATATGATTTTCACATGTATAGGTCGTCTTGTGCATAAGTTTATTCCATGCATCACATGCATCATTCTAACCTTTGACTTTTCAGCCCCTATAGACCATTTTCTTAGGTGGTTTAGGGATCCCGATAGTTGTCTAAAGAGCGATCAGAGTTTGGGTTGGCTGACAATGATTTAGCATCCTTACCAGAGCATCTGAAGGCATTAGAAATGGTTGATCCTTCGCAACAGACTGAAGAGACTCGTGCCATAATTGCCTAAGAGATGGATAGAAGGATCAACGAACTTGAAAAAAGTCTCTTGGCCATGATTAAGGAAAGGATGGATGCCATGGCACTCGTTCTTCAAGCCCAGCTTATGGCAATTACCCTTAACCAAGTTGAACCGACCACGGTCAGGAAGGCTCATATAGCGATGACCATAGTACTTCCATTTACTTTCAAGCCCAGAGGCAAGGCTCCACTTGTTTCACCAGTCGGGCAAGTAGGAAATGCAAAAGGACCAGAGCCTTTACAGTCAATGGACCTTCCCAGTTCCTTAAGCATGGAAACCAAGCTAGCTGATCTTGAAGAAGAAATTATAAAATCCAAGCTTGCAACTACCCGGGCACCTCTGAGCAAGACTATTACTGGCCCTGCAAGTCTAAGAGTCAGTCGTTGTGATAATAATAGTGGTACTCGGAGGATAGGGAAAGTATCAGCAACTAAAGCGGCTCAGAGACACTACTCTGATTTGGGAAGATCCTTGTCTTGGATCCTTAAGAGGCTAATAAAGGAAGGGATGCTATAGCAATTGCCGGCTAGGCCCGCCAGAAACTAGGCACAACCCAGTCACAAGGCGGATAAGTATTGTGCCTTCAACCAGCACACTAGGCATACCACAGACGACAGTAAGGCCTTGAGACATGTCATTCAAGATCTGAGTGATTCCAAGCAGATCTCCGACCCAGAAAACCGAGAGGGAAAGAATAAGACGGATTAAGTGCCTAAGTGGGAAGGGAAGATGGTTGTTAAGGATGATAATGAACCATTGACGACAACATCTGTGTCAGCAGTAGAGGAAGATGTTAACTATTTAGATGTTCTTTTTATTTTTGAACTATTTAATAATGACATTTTTAATTCTAGTTTCATTAATAAGATGAATGTTTTTGCTTACTTGTGTGATATTTCTTATGATTTCACTATGCATAATCATGAGCATAACTCATTCATATTTGATATTGATTCAATTAATGCTACTCCATTTATTCTCAGAACTTTGGAGAACCCAAAGAAAATCTTGATAGCATCTAATGTAACTCCTGAAGAAAGATCAAAATTTGAGAGAATTAAAACAAAATATGAAACAGTCTTTGCCTGGACCTATGAAGACATGCCAGGAAATCGCTGAACATGCCATTCCGATGTATCCAGATTATAAACCGATTAAGCAGAAACTCAGAAGACTTAGGCCAAAATGGGCATAGAAGGTTAAAGAAGAGATTAGTAAGCAGAAAGAAGGCCAAAATTTCTTGTCAAAGTTCAACACCCGACTTGGTTGGTCAGTGTTGTCCCAACATTGAGAAGAGGAGGAGTACATGTATGTGTAAACTATCAGGATTTGAACAAAGTTTATCCATAAAAAAAAGAACAAGAAGAAAAAGAACAAGAAAAAAAAGAACAAAAAGAAAAACAAAAACAAAATACAAAGAGAGAGAGAGAGAGAGAGAAGGAAAAGAATTGATATGTAGGTGGCCGAAAATTGTTGATATAGGGTAAAGGAAATTCATCATTGGGGCAAGCTCTGTTCAAATCCCATTAATCTACACATACCTGTACTTTGCCATTCTTCTTGGCTATCGAAAAAGGACCAAATGATTGATTTGAAACTGTCTACTTGGTTTTTCTTCTTAAGGGGTGTACTATATAAACGGCAAGTCGATAACATTCAGTTGAGATGTGTGGATGAGAAAGGAGCTAAGAAGGTCATCGAAGAAATTCATGCCATAATTTGTTGAGCCTATATGAACGGTTTAATGCTAGCAGAAAATATCATGAGACAAGGGTTCTATTGGCTTACAATGGATACGGATTGCTTGAGCTTGGAGAATAGACATCATGGGGGAAGCATGTCCTACGGCCTCCAACAGACATAGGTTCACCATAGTTGCTATCGCCTACTTCACTAAGTGGGTAGAAGCCGAGTCCTTCAAGAAAGTCGACGCTCGGGATATGGACAAGTTCGTCAAAAGGAACCTGATAACGGGGTGCAATTTATGACTGAAACTAGGAAGCTATTGTAGATGTAAGGCTTTGAGCATCACAAGTTTTCATCATATCGCCCGCAAGTTGATGGGGCAGTAGAGGCTACTAGTGAGAATGTCAAGAAGATTTTGGTCGAGATAGTTCAAAACTACAAGGATTGGGCAGAGAAGTTGCCCTTTGCACTTTGGAGCTAGAGAACCACCGTCAGAACCTCTACAGGAGCCACGCCTTATTCTTTGGTATATGGGACGACAGCAGTGTTGCCTATTGAAGTGGAACTCAAGTCTTCAAGGGCAGTCATGGAAGCTCAAATTCCAGAAAATAATTGGGACCAATAACGATTGCTGCAGGCAAACATGCTAGATGAGAATAGATTGCGAGCCTATTATTACAGCCAAATCTACCAGAAAAGGCTTGCTCGGTTATTCAAAAAAATTTAGAAGGCAACCACTAAAAGAGTGAGATTTAGTCCTTAAGCAAATGAGACCGAGTGTTCCAGACATACGAGGGAAGGTCCATTTGTTCTTAAAAAGTTTATTATCAAAGGGGGCAGCGATTCTGACAGACAGTGATGAGAAAGAGTTCAAGGAACCAGTCAACATCTATAGACTCAAGAGATTCTATTGGCTAAAAACTAAAAATCGAAAGAAGAGAATAAAAGCCCCGCGGGTCAAAAACCGAAAAAGGCGGCCTCGTCAGGGTGAAAACCAAAAAAAGGCACCCTGGGCAAAAATTAGAGGGTTGAGAGAAAATATCCAATCAAGAAAACCCGAGAGGGCTAATTAAAGACAGGATTTTGATGCTTACAAGATCTACTCTGAGATTAGATGTAGTTTTGTATTTTGAATCTATGCTAGATAATGATCATGTATAGTGAAATTATACTGAAATGTACACAATCTTTGCAAATGTATGAAATGAAGGCAATTCAACTCATGCGTTCATTATCTTCTAGTTCTTTTATAAAAAGAAAAATATTGTTCTTTATTGAATGCATGTAATCAAATAGCTATGCTCTGCTACCGTTCCCGCCGGCCAGATGCCTAAGTCGATGAGTCCTATTGTCAACCGCGGGACTAAGCACCCACCTATTGTGTGCACTTGAGGAAGCAAAGATGCAATCTCAGATCTGCGGTATAATAGTCTTTGCAGGCAGCTTTGTCTAGAAGTTATGGTATCTGTAGGTGAAGGCCGAAGATGAGATGGCACCTTGGAAAGATAGGGGATGCTTTGCTACATCTTGAATCCCTTCGAATCATCAAGCACAGTAGGCAATAATGTAGAAGGTAGCCTCATGGAGCCTACACAACGGGACACATCTTGAAGAACCATCTAGAGTTATGGCAGAAAGGGGGAGCCAGGGCCATATGAAGCTGATATCCTCATCTGCCACCTCGCCTAATCTAGCAACACGTTTATTAGGAGAGGCAAAGGTGTACGACCATTGTCTGGGAAGGAAGTGCTTCAATGAAAGACTGCTGAACACTCTAGAAGAGGGCTCTGATAGTAGCTTTAACTTTTCTTGTGGCCATATCCTTAAAAATAAAAAATAAAAAAAGGCTGTTAGAAATGAAAACTGTAACTGGCTCTCTAAGCAAAAGTTAGGCCAAAGGATAGGGTGAAAACCTAGAAACAGGCAGTCTGTCCCACAAAAAAATAAATGAATAAAAGCTGCTAGAGTGGGTTAGGTCCATTCCAAGAAAAAATTAGGCACAGGGTCTTGTGTAAATCCCCAAAGGGACCCATTTCCGGCAAAGAAAAGCCAGTGTGAAAATTCACAAGGGACGCACTACCTTTAAAATAATGACTTTCGATGCTTAGAGCGATAAAGAAGCATTATTTCGGATAACCTCCCTTTAGGCGGAGTTCCTAGGGGCAAAACGCTGTACAGTTCATGTCAAAAAGGTGCATGCTCATTGACCAGGGGGGCAAAGATGCACACAGGACAGTTCTATCCGAAAAGCTTATGGCTCAGAGTTCCCAAGCCAAGGTGATACTTTGCTAGATCACTAGGGGCATCAGACAGTATGAGGAATGCCCTCAATGTATCCCTTAACCATCTAGGATGTGGTCTATCCATTTTTGCATCTCACGTGCATCTCGCATGTACACTATTTTGCATATCTCTTTGCATAACTTTGCACGTGCGTAGTGTAACACCCCTTACCCGTACTTAGGCGATCCCATCCGATAAAGAGTGAGATGCCGTATGAGTAGAGTTGCCACCACACAGATACAGAATATACATATGTTCATACATAACCATGTATACTAAAATACAGGGTAAATTAAAACTTTACAAAACCATTCAAGAATTAAGCTGATCATGCATTAATATAATAGAAATCATTACATTAATATTTTGATCAACTAAGAGATACAACAATTAATTACAAAACCCGAAATTACATAAACAAAAGCGGAAGCTATTACAAAACCAATATAAGAGAGTTCTATACAAAAAGAATCTCAAATTACAAAACTCAGTCCTATTCTAAACCCTGCTGCGTTGGCTTAGACTGCGGCGACTCTCCCAAAGCAACTCCTTCCGCACCTGCACGGGTAAACACACCGTGCTAAGCGATAAACGCTTAGTGGGGAACACGCATATAAAAAGGACAACCATTCACAATGGTCGTCAAGGCAAAACACAAACGTATTTCAAAATATACCATACACATAGCATATCAGTTGCATAAGCATGCATATACTAAGCCATACATTCAGAAGTTCATAACGATATTCATATTCCCATAACAGATTATACTTTTCAATTATGAGTTACACATGTGTCACATACATTTCCTCATAACACAATTCATACCAGGCACCTGCTGACTCGAGGGAGTGGATAACGAGTGTACGGACAGTACTTTACGGGTACGAGCATATACGGACAGTACCTTACGGGTACGAATCGAACACCAAGATACTTTCAACTTTCACAAAACATTTTCAAAAGGGATCTTAAACAAGATCCGAACACATATGGGTTCGTGAGGAACCAAGCGGGGACCTGATCGGGGTCCAAACGAAACAAAGGGCTGCAGCTATAATACTCTATTAGGCATGCCTAACTATCCACTATCTAGACTCTAGCAGGTCATGCATAAACCATTCAATCCATTTATAACATTCCAAAATCATCATCATATATGTACGTAGTCGTATCATGAATCCGCATTCATACAATTCATAAGATATTAAGCATAAATCTCATAGACATGAAAGGAAACTGGAGTTTAACCCGCACACAACAAAAGAAAATTCATTCAGCATACAGGGAGCTGTCGTGCTCGCGACAGAGACCGAAGTCTCTTTGCTGCACGTACTCGATGGATTTTGCGACCGCAAGGAGGAAAGAAAGGCTAGGCTCTGTCGCGCTCGCGACGGTTGTCGCGATCGCGACAAAAGCGAATATTGCTGTCGCAGGCTCGCGACGAATCGCGTGCTCGCGATAGCACTCAACCAGCATCACGCTCTGTCGCGATCGCGACGGATGTCGCGCTCGCGAAAGAGGGTGCTCAACACTTCGGCTATCACGAGCTCACGACGGAATCGCGTACTCGCGACAGCGAAGCTCTGAAATGCCGATCTCTGTTGCGCTCGCGACAGCGTCGGGTTTTGCAAAATCTGCAGAATTCTATAGATTTTCTTCCTCCCTCTCACAACCACAAACACACAAAACTCATCCAAAACCTTCTTACCTCAAACCCAGCCATCCATTAGCATCAATAACCATAATATAACATTAATCAACAAGAATCTTCACACAATCTATTAATTTAAACCTCCAATTTCAAGAATCATCCAAAACCCCAATTTATGCACAAAACCACATCAACTCCCACATTATCACAATTAGGTCATGCTCTTGCAAAATCCACATTCCAAAACAAAAAACCATAGCATATACGTCAAAATAAAGGACATATAACAAGCTAATTCAAAGAAACTATCACATCTCATACATAAGCATATATATACAAGAAGACCAAGAAATTCCCAAACCTCAAAATCCTTAGCTCCTATTGCTTGGATCCACTAGTTCCAGCCTTCTCTTTGCCCTTTGGCTCGCGAGGAGGCTCAACTAAGCACAAACTAGCACCCAAACACCAAAAACACAAACCCTAACTTAGATCCAACCCAAGAAAAAGAAGAAGAAAATGCATGTATAGCACAAGGAAAAGCAAGAACTTAATGAGATGAATAACTTTGCTTACTTGTGTGATGTTTCTGATGATTTCATTTCGCATGATCATAGGCATGATGCATTCATTTTTGATATTAATTCAACTGGCACAACTGCATTTAATCTCGGAACTTTGGAAAATCCAAAGGAAATTTTGCTAGCATCAGACATAACTCCTGAAGAGAGAATAAAATTTGAGAGAGTATTAAAAAAATATGAAAAAGTCTTTGCTTGGACCTATGAGGATATGCCGGGAATAGATCGAGATATTGCCGAACATGCCATCCCAACTTACCCAGAGTTTAAACCAGTCAAGCAAAAACTTCGGAGACTTAGGCCAGAATGGGCACAGAAAGTGAAAGAGGAGATCCATAAGCAGATTGAGGCTAAGTTCCTGATAGAGGTTCAATACCCAACATGGTTAGCTAATGTGGTTCCTGTAGCTAAGAAAGACGGTAAGGTTCGAGTATGAGTCGACTATCGAGACCTGAACAAAGCTTGCCCTAAGGATGATTTCCCGCTGCCTCATATTGATGTGCTGGTAAATAGTGCTGCCGCTTGTATGATGTATAGCTTTGTGGATGGGTATGCAGGGTACAATCAAATCCTTAACAAGATAATGGATCGGATTAAGACAGCCTTCATCACCGAGTGGGGGACATACGCATATCGAGTTATGCCTTTTGGGTTGAAAAATACAGGAGCAACTTATCAGAGGATGGCCACCAAGGTTCTCAATGACTTAATCCATGAAGAAGTAGATGTGTATGTCGATGACATGATGATTAAGTCGGCTACTAGAGAAGGTCACTTTGAGGCTTTAGAAAGGTTCTTTCAAAGGATCAGCAAGTATGATCTGCGCCTCAACCCCAAGAAGTGCATTTTTGGAGTTACATCAGGAAAGTTGCTAGGCCATGTAGTAAGCCAGAGGGGAATTGAGGTAGATCCCGATAAAGTCAAGGCCATAAGAGAGATGCCGGTGCCCAAGAAGGAGAAGCACGTCAGAAGTTTCCTAGGAAAGCTTCAGTATATCAGCCGGTTTATTGCCAAGCTAGCTTCAGTATGTGAGCCTATTTTCAAGCTTCTTAGGAAGAATCAGCCGGGGGTATGGAACGATGACTGTCAATTGGCCTTTGACACCATTAAGGAGTATTTGTTAAATCCTCCGGTGTTAAGACCACCACGCCGTGCCAAACCACTAATCCTGTACCTAGCTGTGGAAGATAACTCAGTGGGTACTATGATGTCTCAGGAAGATGATTTTGGTGTAGAGTTTGCCGTTTACTATCTTAGCAAGAAATTCCTGCCTTATGAAGCGAAATATGTAGAGGTGGAAAAGATTTGTTTAGCAGTTATCTGGGCTTCTAAGAAGTTGCGACACTACTTTCATTCCTTCAAGGTAAAAACGGTTGCCAAACATAATCCGCTCAGATACCTCCAAGAAGCACCCTCTCTACTAGGGAAGATGGGAAGATGGTTACTGCTGTTGCAGGAATTTGACATTGAGTACCTAACCAGGAAAACCATTAAGGGAAGAGCCGTAGCGGAGTTCTTAGCCGAGCATCCTATTAAGGGAGATCAGTTTGAATACAACTTTCCAGATGAAGATGTCACGGCCATAGCAGTGCAAGGGTGGCAATTATTATTTGATGGAGCAGTCAATAATAAGGGAGCAGGCGTAGGAGTAATTCTTACGACCCCAGATGGTGAAAGGCTACCATTGGCTAAGAAGCTGAGGTATAAAGCTACCAATAATGAAGCAGAATATGAAGCTTGCATCTTTGGATTGGAAGCATTACTCGCTCTGGGGGCAAAGACCGCAGAAGTATTCGGAGATTCTTCCTTGGTAATTCATCAGATTAGAAGGGAGTGGTCAGTCAAGGAAGAAAAGTTGTTGCCTTATGTAAAGCACTTAAGAACGTTGAGCAGCTAGTTTGAGATTTGCACTTTTCACTTCATCCCCAGAGACGAAAATCAGTTAGCCGATGCTCTAGCAACATTAGTGTCTATATGGGATAACCCAACAGGAGTTGCGATGAAACCCGTGCTGATTTATAGTTCGGAAAGA
The DNA here is from genome assembly GCA_947683425.1 of Excoecaria cochinchinensis. Classification (NCBI taxonomy): domain Eukaryota; kingdom Viridiplantae; phylum Streptophyta; class Magnoliopsida; order Malpighiales; family Euphorbiaceae; genus Excoecaria; species Excoecaria cochinchinensis. The sequence goes on from CANTUQ010000110.1 coordinate 4,990,776, forward strand.
CCTTGCTTTGAAGCTGAACAGGTGATGGACATTGAGGCCACTGATGGAAATCCATGGTATTATGACATTCAGAATTATTTAGAGAGATGAGTCTTTCCAGAGGAAGCCATTGAGAAGGACCAAAGAATGATCAGGAAGTTATCCACTCAATTCATCAGTGTTAATGGCACTTTGTACAAAAGGCAAGCTGATGGTATCCAATTAAGATGTCTGGCAGAGAAAGAAGCTAAAAGAGTTATGGAAGAGGTTCATGCCGGGGTTTGTGGAGCTCACATGAATGGCTTAGCCTTAGCAAAGAAGATCGTGCGCCAAGGGTTTTATTGGCTCACAATGGATACAGATTGTTCAAAATTTGTGAAGCAATGCAAGTTATGCCAACAGTACGTGAATTTGAGGCATGTGCCAGTTTCAGAGTTACATAACTTAACATCTCCATGGCCATTTGCAGCGTGGGGAATAGACATCATAGGTAAAATCCATCCTACGGCTTCTAACGGGCATAGATTCATCATAGTCGCCATTGACTACTTCACTAAGTGGGTTGAGGCTGATTTTTTCAAGAAAGTTGATGCAAGGGATATGGCTAAGTTCATTGAGTGGAATTTGATATGCAGATATGGTCTCCCACATCACATTGTGTCTGATAATGGGGTGCAATTCCTGGCAGAGACTAAACAGATGCTCTAGAAATATGGGATCCAACATCATAAGTCTTCTCCTTACCGTCCTCAAGCAAACGGTGCAGTTGAAGCGGCGAATAAGAATGTGAAGAGAATTTTGGCCAAGATGGTTCAGAACTACAAGGATTGGGCAGAAAAGCTACCCTTCGCACTTTGGGGTTATAGAACAACAGTCAGAACCTCTACGGGGGCAACACCATTCTCTCTGGTATATGGAACTGAAGCAGTCTTGCCGGTTGAAATTGAACTGAAATCATTGAGGGTAGTCACGGAATCTGAGATTCCTGAAGCAGAATGGGCACAACAATGTTTGTCACAGCTAAATCTGTTGGATGAAGACAGGTTACGAGCCTATTACCACAACCAAGTTTATCAAAAGAGGCTGGCTCGGTCATTTTGCAAGAAAGTATGAAAGCATCTGTTGAAGGAGGGGGACTTGGTCTTTAAGATGATGAGGCCGGGAGTGCCAGACATACGCGAAAAATTCAGACCCACCTGGGAAGGTCCATTCATTTTGAAAAAGTTGCTAACAAAAGGAGCAGCAATTTTAGCAAACAGTGATGGGAATGAGTTCAAGGACCCAGTCAATGTCGATAGACTTAAAAGGTTCCATGGCTAAAGACCAAAAATAAAAAGAAGGGAATAAATGCCCCGCGGGTTGAAAACCGAAAAAAGGCGGCCTTGCTAAAATTGGGCGCCCTGTCAGGGTGAAAACCGAAAAAAGGCATCTTGGGCAAAAATTAAGGGCCAAGAGAAAATATTCAATCGAGAAAACCCGAGAGGGCCGATTGATAACAGGAGTTTGATGCTGACAAAATCCATTCCGAGATTAGATGTAGTCATATGCTTTTGAATTCTTGTCAAATGAAAATCATGTATGATGAAATCATATAGAAATGTACACAATTTTGCAATGAATAAAAGAATATATTTTCATTGATCTTTCAGTTTTGTATTAAAAAGAAATATACTAATTGTTCATCTAATGATTATTGCTCAGTCCTTCATTGGATATGTGCTTTTTGCTCTTAACAGAAGCTTTGATGATAACCTTCTCTAAAAAAAAATATAATAATAATAATAAAAAATAAACAGAAAGCCGTTAGAGATGAAAACTGTAACTGGCTCTCTAAGCAAAAGTTAGGCCAAAGGGCAGGGTGAAAACCTGGAAACAGGCAGTCTGCCCTACAAAAAAAATAAAGTAAACAAAAGCCGCTGGATTGGGTTGGGTCCATTCTAGGCAAAAATTAGGCAAAGGGTTGTGTGAAAATCCCGTAAGGGACGCATTTCCCTCAAAGAAAAGCTAGTGTGAAAATCCACAAGGGACGCACTACCTTTAAAACAATGACGTTCAATGCCTGGAGCGATAAGGCGGCGTTACTTCAGATAATCCTATTTCAATCAGTTAACACACAACACAGAACATGAATCCTGGGTAAATGATCATTGACCAGGGGGGCAAAGGATATGCACCGGACGTCTCTTTCAGAAAACTTGCCGACGATCCTCAGGATTCAGGGGGCATGGTAGAGCAGACAAGCTATAACTTCAGCAAACCTTGGACCACCTAGGGCACAATCTATACATTTTTGCAAGCATGTGCATTCCATATCATACACACGTGATTTCTTGTATATTCCTATGGCATACAATCTTGCAGGAGAAATTAGCAGGGAACACCAACAAAAGCCGAGCGACGACACCAGTCCAAGCATCTAAAGGAGCACAGCTCAAAAATTCACAGCGGTTAGCATGATGGCAGCACTACCCACAAGAGGTTAGCACGACCACGGCACTACCAATTCACAGCGGTTAGCACGATGGCGGCACTAACCACAAGAGGTTAGCACGACCACGGCACTACCAATTCACAGCGGTTAGCACGATGGCGGCACTACCCACAAGAGGTTGGCACGACCACGGCACTACCGATTCACAGAGGTTAGCATGATGGTGGCATTACCCACAAGAGGTTAGCACGACCACGGCACTACCGATTCACAGAGGTTAGCATGATGGCGGCATTACCCACAAGAGGTTAGCACGACCATGGCATTACCAGCTACAACCAAAAGACATCAACAGCTATCATCATAACTCCATCAAGCAGGAAGATCGCCACTTCAGGTACGCGTTTCTTTCCTTTTCCTGAATTTTGGCTCACCTAGGCACCCATGCACTAGCCTCTCCAAAATTGGGGGCAACTGTAGACACCGGGTCCCGAGTAGCCTTGATCAGGATTACCCGATGATGAAATTTAGTTACGTCGGCTTATAGGCAAAAAGATTGGAGTTCGGAAGTGATTTTCCTTGTCTTTTCGATGAGTAAAAAGTGTATTTTAAAAAATATTTTTAAAATATTTTTAAAATTATTTTGGAGAAGAAAAAGTGTATTTTAGATTAGTGGATTTAAAAAAAAAAAAGGTTGAAAAATGTTGAAAAAGTGTGAAAAATGATTAAAAAACGAAAAAGTGGAAAATAGGAGAAATTATTCGCGACGAAATAGCGAAGGCTGGGTGCCGTCGCTACTTTACGCACGTGGAGCGTGCGTGCTCCGCGCTAGGTACGCCAAGCCCGTCTCTTGTTCCATGCACGATGCCGTGCGCGAGGCGCACGGAAATCGCCCCTGACGCCGATTTCTCGCCCCACTTCGCCCATTTTGCCCATTTTTTGACCCAAACACGATTTTCAACCGTTTTTGGACGGTTTTGGGTGGTTTTTGGGTAGTTTTTGATGGTAAAAACACTAGAAAAAATTCAGATGAGAGGGAGGACGAACTAAGAACATTTAGAGAGAAAAAACTGAATTTTTGGAGCTTTTGAGTTGAGAAAAAAAAATCCATCTTACACACTTGTTTCCAAGAGTTTTTCTTCAAGTTTTCAAGCTATTTTCTAAGCATTTTCACAAGAGAAGACAAGGAATTCAACACTTCTACCTTCAATTCTTCAAAACTGAATTTGAGGGTAATTATTCTTGGTTCTACTCATTAATTTTCTTGTTAATTTCATTTATTTTTGCTTCCAATTAACATATTAAACATGTAAATTCTCTTAGTCTCCATATTCTTCTTTTTTTATCTTCAATTGTTCATATAACAAGTAAACTCTTTAAATTCTATTATCTTATTTTCATGTCAAATTATTTTTTTTCATGTTATTATGCATGTTTAATTTAGTTTATTAATATCTTTGATCTCTTTATGTTATATTATGATTATTATTGTGTTTGCATGTGTTAATTATAATTAAAATTTTTATTAGACTTGTTTATTGCTATCATGTATCACTATTATCATTAATGTCATTGTTCATATTTTGCATGTATGTTAAATTTCAAGTTTATTTTCTCATGCCTTTTATGTTAGATATTACTTTAGGCTTTATTATGCATGTTAACTTTTATTATTCTTATGTTATGTTTTCATGCACATCTTAGGAGTATTAAAATTGATTGTCACTAATCTTTCATGCATATTAATCACCATTATTAATAAATTGCATTTGCCATGATGTTATCTCGCTTTATGCTTGTTAAATTGCATCATAATTATTTTTATGCATGTTATAGTATTTTAGGCATGTGTGACGCGCGCCGGATCCCGATGCGCCGCCCTTTCGGACCGCCCGCACGTGGGCGACCGGGGGCATTTGCGGGTCCATTGGCATCTTGCAATAAATCACAAGTGCGTCTATGTTGGGCAACAAGGAGGTATCATGTAGTCGCCACCCAATAGAACATTGGGAAAGTTTCTCTCGCCTCGGAGAGCCTAAGACTGCGCTTGGTATCCATTTTGGGCCAGCTAGAGGCCTAGGATTAGCGCTAAAGCCTCGTGACCCAAGAAGTATTTTGGAGGATAACCTCTAACCTCTCGAGCCCAAAGGCCAGAGCTGGGTCCGAGATTTCTCATCTATTTCTACCTCAATTAGCTTATGATCAAATTTTAATATCATTAATTCGCTCTCTCTCCACACTATGCAGTTTAATTGAAAAGCGCATTTATTCACATTCTGAAAGCGATAAATGATCAAATAGATAATAAAGCGGTAAATTACAATAATACAAGGAGCGGAATACAACTCCCTTTTGTAAATGTGCGGATCATACATAAATCGGGACATTGCTTATTCTGAGGACTTTGGTCCTCGCATGCGTTGTTATTAAAATTGAATGTTTTCATTGTGATGATCTTTATTGGATAAAAATAGGGCATTGGACCCTTTTGCATTTTATACAAAACTCATTTTATTTGAGTACAAATCGTTGGTCTATTTTTACATTCAACGGGATAAAAGAGCTTATTCATATACATAAAATAATCAATGAATGAATAGGCGAGAGAAATAAATCAAGAGGTTTAAGAAAACTAAACCGGACGAAATCCCCCACGCATGGTAGGCAGCCGCTCAAGCTCGGGATTATCCAAGAGATCCAATATACACTCATAGAAAGTTAAGAGATGTTAATATACATAAAATTAACGCATAAGAAATCAAAGAGACTGGATAGAGATGAAAAATGATAAATAAATGGAGACAGAACCCACCGACGGCCTGCCTTGGTTGACCGACGGGGGTCGGTTCGGTTATCCCATATGCCCGTTTGTCACTCAAGAATGGGCGTCTGTAGGTGGGTGACCGACGGGCGTCGGTGATAAAGATGACCCGTCGGTCACCCCTGTCTCCGAAAAACAGAATGGGGAGAAAGAGAGAGGAACCTTTTTCAAAGCCAAAAAGAGTTTTATCCTAAAAGAAGATAAGAGAGGGTCAGAATGAAGGAAAATAATGACAGATATTCAAAATTCACATAATGAATAAATAAATAAAAATAAAAAATTAAATATGAGGTGAAAAGGGAGAGAGAATCCGGAATATTTACCCTCAGATAGTCGCTTTGGGTAAGATTTTGGTGTCGGTTAAATCCCCGCGCTTTCCAAGAGAAACAACAATGAAAGATTAGAGGGAGAAAATGAGATATTTCACCTTTAATCCTTCAGAAAATCGATTTTGGAGTCAAAATCTAAAGAAAACTAATTAGCTTTTAGTTCCTTTGATTGATTTGATCCTTGATTTCAATAAAGTTCTTTAGAAAAAAATGTTTTTGGAAGCACTACAAGAAAATCGACATTTACCGACGGAAATTTAGCGACGGAAAATGTACCGTCGCTATTTAGAGACGGAAAAGACATTTCCGTCGCTAATTAGCGACGGAAAAAATATTCCGTCGCTAATATAGCGACGGAAAATCTAACCGTCGGTAAATTGGGCGCGAAAATTTGGCGGCATAAATGGATACGGCAATTCCCGACGGAAATTAAATTCCGTCGCTAAAATTAGCGACGGAATTTAATTTCCGTCGGGAATTAGCGACGGAATTTAATTTCCGTCGCTAAAATATTTTAATTAATTTATTTTATATATTTTAGCGACGGAAATTAAATTCCGTTGCTAATTTTAGCGACGGAATTTAATTTCCGTCGCTAATTAGCGACGTATTTTAATTTCCGTCGCTAAAAATATTTTAATTAATTTATTTTATATATTTTAGCGACGGAATTTAATTCCCGTCGCTAATTCCCGACGGAAATTAAATTCCGTCGCTAATTTTAGCGATGGAATTTAATTTTCGTCGCTAAAATATTTTAATTAATTTATTTTATATATTTTAGCGACGGAAATTAAATTCCATCGCTAATTTTAGCGACGGAATTTAATTTCCGTCGGGAATTAGCGACGGGAATTAAATTCCGTCGCTAAAAATATTTTATATCTATATAAATAAACTTTTCTGATTTTTTTCTCTCTCCTCCTCTCTCCCTCCCTCTCTCCCTTCCTCCCTCTCCCCACGCAGGTCTGGTTCTTCTTGCCCCCCACCCCGCGCCGCCCCGTGGTCGCCGCTCGCCCCTCGCCGCCCAGTGGTCGCCGGTCGCCCCTCGTCGCTGCGTTTCTTCCCTTCCCCGCTCTCTTCCTCTCTTCCCTTCCCCGCTCTCTCCCTCCCCGCTTCTCTGGCAGATCTGGCCACCGCCCGCCTCAAGCAAGCCGCCGCCGAGCAGATCTGCTATGCTCGCTGCCTCGCTCGCCCAACACCGGCGCCGTCTCTCTCCGGTCAGCCGAAAAAATGAGGTTAACATCCAGATCTAGTTTTTTCATTTTATTTTAATTTTTTCTGTATATTTTTTGCATTAAGTTTTATGTGTTATATAATTTTTTGTAATTTATTTGACACAAATTGAGTAAAAGAAAACCCTAATCCCAGCACCCCGCCTATAAATTGCTCACTAATTTATTTGAATTATAAATGTTTAATAAATAGTTGTCTATACATTTAAATAATACTTTCAATGGCATATATGTAATGCTCAAACTATAATGAGCTCTCCTGAGAATTTCATTGTGAGTATTACACTTATGCAGGGCACTGTGTTGTCTCATTAAATGAAGCAAGGGAGCGTGCTAGGAAACTACAACTTGATTTAGTTGAGGTAATCTCTTAACAATTAGCAACAATTGCTTGTTATTTTTTTTTTTCTCTTTGATTCCTTGATAGCATTGTCCTGCCTTATAAAAGTGTTTAAAGATAAAAGATGAAGGGAAATAGAAGATTGTAAGTTTGATGTTCAAAAGTGGTTTAGTTGCAAGTTTTTTCTTCCAGCTTTTGCCAGCCTTCTCCCTTGCTATCTTTCACTTTCCAGATTTAGATAGCTGTCTATTTTTTATGTCATGAATTACGGCATCAGCAAATGCTTGCCTTGGCTAACAAATGTTGAAAATCCTTGTGGTATTAGTAGATTTTCATACGAGGAATGCATTGTGTAGACAACTAGAGACATGGCTGAAGTCCCATACATCTCTGTTATTGCTTAAATTTTTATTTTTAATCATTTTTTTTTTGCATTTAAATAGACATGAATAGTTATAGTGATATGGGTTAACCATTAATTTTGATTTGTTGAGTAATATTTGTTGAATATTTTTCTGTATAAGTTTTTGTATATTATTTTGATTTGTAGGTTGACCATTAATTTTGATTTGTTGTGTATTTATATATTTGTTGAATATTTTTGTATATTATTTTAATTTGTAGGTTAACCATTAATTTTGATTTTTAGGTTAATCATTAATTTTGATTTGTTATATATTTGTATATTTGTTGAATATTTTTGCTGGATATTTGTGGGTCAATTTTGATGTTATATTTATTTTTTTTATTAATTTTTTTAAAATTACCGACGGAATACTGACGGAAAATTCCGTCGGTAAAAATAAAAAAATAAATAATTTCTTTACTTCCCGACGGAAATTTCATTTTCGTCGGAAAAATTACCGACGGAAATGAATTTTCCGTCGGTAATTTCCCGACGGAATAATTTTCCGTCGGGAATTATTACCGACGGAAACACTATTCCGTCGGGGAATTCCCGACGGAAGTCGAATTTCCGTCGGGAATAATTCCCGACGGAAAATTTCCGTCGGGAATTATTCCCTACGACTTTATGGCCGACGGAAAATATTCCGTCGGCATTTTATTTTCCCGACGGAAATTACACATTTTCCGTCGGTAATTTCCGTCGGGAAATGTCTGTTTTCTTGTAGTGAAGAGAGAGAAAACGTGCTTGAATTTTGGCAGAGTTTCCTCTTCTGAAAAATTTTCCAACCCTTTTCAAATGAAAATCCGGACCTTATATAGCCAGACACGATCGACGGGCGTCGGTGTATGGGGGCGGGCGTCGAAAGAATCCTACTGACACAAGGACACTTCCGACGGCCCTGTCACATCCACCGACGGGCGTCGGAACGGTTGCGTGCTCCGGGAAACCAGGCGGCAATCTGACAGGGGCGGTGATTTTTCGACGGGCGTCGAAAAATACCCATAGCCGTCAGTGACTCGAAGAGACGGGTTGGCCGTCTGTGGAGGACAAAAAGCCCTCCGACTCGGAAAAAACCTTTGTTTTTCTCTCCTCCGGCCTAGGAATGATAAAAACCTCACTTCTCACGGAACGCGGGGCTAAAACCTCTAAATCCAACCTACCATTCAGGCTTGGACACTGATTTCATCATAGGGTAACCTCTGATCCGGACCGCTCCAGGACACGGTGCTTACAGTTGCCCCCAGTTTTGGGGAAACTAGTGCACAAGCGCCTAGATAAGCCAAAACTCAGAGAAAGGTCAGAAAGGAAGCGTACCTGCGACGGCTTTTCACCCTCCGTGCCTTCCGCCGGGTGGACCTTGTCTCGATCCGCTCGGCGATGCGAAAATACTCTCCTCGGTCTCATCTCGACCTGCGGGTATTTGGTGAGGTGCAGCAGGCTTTGACCATGGCCTCGGTCTGGTGAAGTGCGGTATGCTCTGACCACAGCTTCAATTTGTGAGATGCAGCACTCTCTGACTGCAATCTCGATCTGGTGAAGTGCGGCACTCTCTGACCACAGCTTCGATTGGTGAGATGCAGCACTCTCTGGCTACAATCTCGATCTGGCGAAGTGCAGCACTCTCTGACCACAGCTTCGATTGGTGAAGGGCAGTGTTTCTTCAACTGCAGCTTCGATCTGTGAGATGCAGCATGCTTTGGCTACAACCTCGGTCTGGTGAAGAGCAGTGTTTCTTCAACTGCAGCTTCGATCTGGAGTGTGGGAACTCCGCTGGTTTCCTTGTTCTAAAGGAGATCTTTTTAATCGATGTCTGTGTTCAGATCGGCATTTCTCTGTACCTGTGTGATAAAAAATTTCGTTAGCTCATGCTTGAGTGGTCGTCTTTTATCCTGTCTATTGATGGCATGATTTTTCTTTATTTGCTACGCCATGTTTCACCTTTTGCTCATTTTTTTCTTATTGAGATGTTATTGATTATCATTCTTTTGTTGTTTGTTTCGTATTATTTTTTATTGTCATTTTTATCGACACATAAGTAAATATGAGAACATACACTTTCTGTGATGTGATTTAAGCAATTAACAATCAAATGATCATGTAATAAGGAAGCAAAGTTTTCCACTATAAATGTCATTTTTGTACAGTGCATATACAAAATATAAAATATACAAGAGATACAAAATAACTCCCTGAAGCTCAGAGAGGTGTGTAGTCTGAGGGCTCATCGGGATCCTCATCATCCGATATATGCACGGTCCCTGGCGGAGGTGGACGGGCCGGAGGTGGTGGCGGAGCTGTAGAGGGTCCTGCCTCGTGATCATGGGCTCGCCTGAACTGAACCTGAGCATAGCCGTCCAAGAAGGGCTGGGTACAGTTGCCCAAAAACCCTAAGGTCTCAGAGATCTTGTCCCCCAACTTCTTGAAGGCTTGGCTCAGCTGAGTGGTCTGCTCAGCGGCGGCCGTCCTCCTATGCTCTAGGCTCTGCTCCATCTGCTCCCTAAACTCCCTCATGGTTTGAGAAAGAGGGGGGAGAATCCCCTCCATTGCCTGGACGCGGGATCTCAGAGAGTCAAGTGACTCATCAATCATCTGTAGGGTCATATCGACCCTCTGAGACGCCTGGTCCTGTGACAATCTCACATCATGAGCGAGCTGCTGCCTGAGCTCTCTCTGCCCCTGAGCAATTTGCTCAATCAGCCTCATCTGCTCTCCTCTGAAAGCCTCTAGGACCCGAGTCTGCTCCTCCCTAAAGGCCTCCATGGCCCGAGTCTACTCCCGAGTCGTGTGCTCGATGTAGCCGGCCTGCTCCCGAGCCAAGCGCTCCACCGACTGGGACTGCTCCATAATGGCAGCCTGCTCGCGATCTAACCTCTCGTGGATAGCCCTATCTTTCTCATCCTGCCGCCGCTCCAAAGCTGCAAACATGGAGGTGAGGAGCTGGGAAAAGTCTGGCTACACAGGCTGCTGAGGTGCTGGCTCTGGTGGTGGTGCCGAGGAGGTGGATGCCCCTGGGTCGCCTCGGGAGTATGGATGGTATCTCTCGGAGGGCTCGCGGGCAGGCCTCTGTATCCTGGCGCTCGGCGATGGGGCTGGAGTCGGGGCCCTAGATGCCGGTGAAGAGGCGAAGAGATCGTCCATCGTGATCTCAAAATCGAAGTCCGAGGGGGTCCTAGGAGGCTCCTGCTGCTGTGGTGGAGGCACTGCCCGCGGCTGAGGAGGCTGGTGCTCCGGCTGAGGCTCTGTCTGTGGAGGCTGAGGCTGTGGCTCGGGCTGAGGCTCTGTCTGTGGAGGCTGAGGCTGTGGCTCGGGCTCTGGCTATGGAGGCTGCTCCTCCTGGTGCTCTGGGTGATCAGGATCTGCTCCCAAGGGTGGAAGGTTGAACAGCTGCCGGGTCTCGTGGATAGTCAACACCCTATAGGCCTCTGCCTGGCCAGAAATCGGGGAGATCATCCCCATCTAAACTGCCGCTGCGGCGTCTACATGGATCCCCTCCGGCAAGGGTCCTCTCAATCTCTCGGGGTTAAACCCCAATCTTAACAATAATCGAGTGATGACTCCTCCTACCATCACCACCGGTGTCGACCCTCTGCCAACTCTGGTCAGGTTGGCCAAGATCTCGTGGCTAATGTTGAGACGCTGGCCTACCACCATAGCCCAGAGGCTCCAGATCTTGGCCGCGTTAAGCGACCCTGGATTACCAGCTCGATCGAGGTACGAGCTGGAAAACACTCTGTGCAAATACCGGAGTGCCTGAGACACCAGTACGGTGCTCTTCGCTGTATCGTGATCGTACAGCACTCCTGGTATGGCAATGGCCGCCCAATGGGCGCGTCTCACCGCTCGCCGCGGGATCTTGACTCCCTCCTCCGTAGGGAGCCCCATGGCCTGAGCAAACCTCTGCCTGGTGATGCTGACATGGTCGCCATCAAACCAAAACTGAATCACCCCCGGGTCGGTATCCGCACTCTGAAAGCCTGTGTAGCGGAGAGTGGCCAAGACCTGGCGGGTAGCCTCTAGAAATGTCTGGAAGGCGGGCTCGAGAAACTCTATCCAACCAGCTCCATCGGCAAGTAGATCAAACTCCGGGGCCAACCCAAGGGCCTCTAGAAAAGGGCGAGATACGAAACGGCTGGCCCGAAACTCTACCTGAGCCAACGCTCTGTACCTCTGAGCGGACTCGTCATCCATCCAAGCCGGAGCCACAAGCTCGGGCTGGGCCTGTGGTGCTCTGCGTCTGGGAGGCATCCTGCAAAAGGGAAGGAATCAGATAGCGAAAACTTGACAAAACAAGCACTACCAGGTTTATTTTCCAAAATCTAAGGTCCATCTAGGCCCTAACAGGGCAATGGCGGCCCAACGTGAGACAAAAAGGGAAGGTAATAACAGATAAAAAAATAGCAAACATCCTGTCTAAGGAAGTAGCCTAACATGCCTTGCACGCATCATGGCAAAAACAACATGCAATCCTCATGGAAATAATTAAAGTGAATAAAGAAAATGGGCCCTCCAGGGTCCCAAGGCGTGCATTACACATGAAAAATATTCAATTCTAGAATAGATGGTAAAAATTTTGGGCAGCACCCCGGCAGGGGTATGCCCAACCTCCTGCATGAAAAGGCAAGATAATAGGCCTCAGGCCCCAACAATATTAAATGCATGTAAATGGGACGCACCCCGGCAAGAGTGTGCCCCCAACAACTCAAAATAATGGCCTCAGGCCATAAAAGCAAAATATGCACAAAATGGTGCGCTAAAAAGAGTGTAATTCTAAAGCACCAAGATTATAGAAAAATTCTATTTCTATGTGATCATTCAAAAGTTCAGATTTAATACAAAAATGGGCAGCATTTCCCCTAATTTCCTAAGGCGTCTAAAGCATCCTAAAGTCAAAAGAAAAGAGATGAAGAGATAAATTGAATAAAATTCAAAAAAAGTAGTTATTTACTTACTTGTAGTCGCGGGAAGTGTAGAACTGGAGAAAATATGAATATCAAAGTGCCCGGCGGGTAAAAAATGCGAAAATATGAAGAAATTGCGAAAAAATAAGGAGAAAAGTCTCAAAAACCGCTAAAAAACGCTAAGAAACCGTTTGAGAGAGGAAGGAGAAAGGGACAGCAACGTTTAAACCGTCTGTCACTCGCCCTTATATAGAAATTCTTGACCGACGGGCAGGGCGTCTGTACAAGCGACCGACGGGCTGGCAGTCTGTCATGCAATGAATGCGAGTTAATGCGCGTGATGAATGCAGTGCATCTGCCAGGTGGACCTATACCGACGGTCAGGCCGTCCTTGTGGGGAGACGGGCAGGTCATCCCTGTGTAGCGGCGGATAGACCGTCCCTGTGGAGAGACGGGCAGGCCGTCGGTGACGCTTGCCTATAAAAACCTGCAAAATTTTTTGTCTCTTTATTTTCCCACATCTTGAGTCCTCTATTCTTCTCAAAATGTCTTCCCCTCTTGCCCAAAGGATGCATCGTATTTTAGATGACAAACACACTTGGGGAGAAGGCGCCCTTTCCTCTCTGTCTGGGTTGAAATACCTGTGCCGGGTGAAAATCGACCAGAACCTCCTCCTGGCGGCGACCCACTTCTGGAACCCCCGATTTCATGTCTTCCAATTCACCTACCAGGAACTGTGTCCCTTGCCTGAAGAGTTAGCTTCCATTCTGGGAGCTCGGTTCCCTCCTAGCGCTCTGCCTTGCGTCCCCCGCTGCGGCCTACTTCAGACCTGGGACGTAGCCCTAGCTCTGGGCATATCCCCTTCGGAGGCTAACCAGCTGATTCCTCTGAGCTCCTCCTTTGCTCTGGAGCCATTGATCGAGGCCCTGGATCGGTTCACTGACATTCCCACATATCGGGTAAGCATCATATTCTTATTCTGCATGGTGAACTTCCTTACTGTTGCTCCGGGGGGTTTGACCGGTGACTCCCGTCTGTTCGGAGTTCTGAGCGACTTTCATCTGGGACTGTCCCCTCTACCACTTGTCCTGGCCGAAACCATCTTGGGTCTGGACGCTGTGAGCTCTGGGTTCACTACAACCTTTGCCGGCAGCCCCTTATTACTCCAGGTACGTCATTATCTTAAAGGTAGTGTGTCCCTCATGGATTTTCACACTAGCTTTTCTTAACGGGAGGTGCGTCCTTTCGGATTTTCACACCACCCTGTGCCTTATTTTTGCCTGAAGTAAACCCTACTTACCCCAGCGGCTTTCTTATTTTTTTTAATTTTTTTTTTAAGATCTGGCTACAGGAAAAACTGAAGATGCTGTCCGAACCACCCCCTCGCATTACCCCCCAGTACTCGCCGAGCCATTTCCTGCCTCGTCGGCGATTGCATGGGTGTATCACTGCTGGTGAAGGCATTACCAGATTTGGCGAGCTGTTAGATGACGATATCAGTTTCACATCCGCCTGGCTCCCGCTATCTCATGCGGTCTCAGATGGGCCATCGGGTTGCGTTCCCCTCTGCGGCCTCCGCCAGGCCACCTTCTGCATCACCTCCCGGTGTACACGGCAGCTTGGGATGACCCAGGATATAGTGAGGGTTCCCCTATCTTTCCGAGGAGGAGATCTCTCAGTGGCATTTGCTTCCCGGTATCATGAGCTATGGGGTAGATTACCTGTGAAGACCGTCATCCCGAGGTTTGGTAACCATTCTGCATCCTCAACCAGCGGGTACAAGAAGTGGATCCTCAGCCCAGCTTCTGATAACAGGACCCGAGGGCTCAAGCATTTGATCGGCGAGAGCAGCAGCAGGACCTAGCTTAGCCTATATGTGTATTCCTTTTGGTGCTATATCTCTTTTTAATGCAGAACTAGAAAATGACAAAAGTAAAAAGAATAATATTCATCCCTTTTCACGAGTTTTGTGTACATTTCCATATAATTTCAGCATACATGATCAGTTTTGGCATTTACTCAGTTGCCTACGCGCCATCAATGCATAAAACTAAATTTTAACAGCATCAACTCCTGTTACCAATCGGCCCTCTCGGGTTTTCGCGATCGGACATTTTCTCTCATGCCTCTAATTTTTGCACAGGATGCCTTTTTTAGGTTTTCACCCTGTCGAGGCGCCCAATTTTAGCATAGCCGCCTTTTTTCGGTTTTCGACTTGCGGGGCATTTTATTCTCTTCTTTTTATTTTGGTCTTTAGCCGTGGAACCTTTTGAGTCTGTCGACATTGATCGGCTCTTTGAATTCATTCCCATCGCTATCTGATAAGATTGCAGCCCCTTTGGACAACAGCTTCTTAAGGATATACGGCCCTTCCCAGGTAGGTCTGAATTTCCCCCTAATGTCTGGTATCCCTGGCCTCATCTGCTTGAACACCAAGTCCCCTTCTTTCAGCGGGTGCTTCCTCACTTTCTTTCCGAAAGTTCTTGCCAACCTCTTCTGGTATATCTGATTATGATAATAAGCCTTCAGCCTACTCTCATTCAGTAAGTTCAAATGCTGCAACCTCTGCTGCGCCCAATCGGCCTCCGGGATTTGGGCCTCCATGACCACCCTTAGAGATTTAAGTTCTATCTCTACCGGCAATACTGCTTCTGTTCCGTATACCAAGGAAAATGGTGTAGCGCCTGTAGATGATCTTACCGTCGTTCTGTATCCCCACAGGGCGAAGGGTAACTTTTCAGCCCAGTCTTTGTAGGTTTGGACCATCTTGGACAAGATCTTCTTCACATTCTTATTGGCGGCTTCTACTGCTCCATTCGCTTGCGGTCGGTAGGGAGAGGATTTATGATGCTCAACACCATATTTCTCGAGAAGTTTTCTGGTTTCTCCCATGAACTGCACTCCATTATCAGACACTATGTGATGAGGGAGGCCATATCTGCATATCAAATTCCTCTCTATGAACTTGGCCATGTCCCTTGCGTCAATTTTCTTGAAAGATTCTACCTCGACCCATTTGGTGAAATAATCGATTGCGACTATGATGTATCTGTGCCCATTAGACGCCGTAGGGCGAATCTCTCCAATGATATCTATCCCCCAAGCAGCAAACGGCCAAGGTGATGTCAGGTTATGTAGTTCTGAAACCGGCAGGTGTCTCAGATCTGCGTACTGTTGGCACAACTGACATTGTTTGACATACTTTGAACAATCAGTGTCTATCGTAAGCCAATAAAAGCCTTGTCTCATGATCTTCTTGGCCAAGGTCAAACCATTCATGTGGGCCCCACAGACCCCTGCATGGGTTTCCTCCATTATCTTGCGCGCTTCTCTTTCATTCAAGCACCTGAGCTGAATCCCATCTTACCGCCTTTTGTACAGCACCCCTTCCAAGGATATGAACTGAGTAGATAACTTACGTATCATCCTCTGGTCTTTTTCAGTGGCTTCTTCTGGAAATCTATCGCTTTCCAAGTAATTCATGATATCAAAGTACCATGGCTTGCCATCTGATGCCTCGACCTCCATCACTGGCTCGATTTCAAAACTAGGCTTATCAGAGCTCGAAATTAGCACCGGTTTCATGGCCACTCCTTCAGGGTTATCCCATATTGACACTAAGGTTGCCAACGCATCAGCCAGACGGTTCTCATCTCTGGGTACAAAGTGGAAAGTGCAAGTCTCAAACTGCCCACACATCCCTTTCAGATATTGAACGTAGGGGACCAGTCGTTCTTCCTTAACAGCCCACTCACCTCAGATCTGGTTTATTACCAAGGACGAGTCACCAAATACCTCTACGTTTCTTGTCGCCAACACAGCTAAAGCTTCTAGCCCAAAGGTGCACGCTTCATACTCAGCTTCATTGTTGGTCGCCTTGTATCTCAGTTTCTTAGCAAGAGGAAGCTTCTCATTATCTGGGGTCGTCAGGATGATTCCGACTCCGGCTCCTTTGTTATTCACTGCCCCGTCAAAATGCAACTGCCATCCTTGAACAGAAATCATGCCTATGCTCTCGTCAGGAAAGGTAAATTCGGGGGTGTCCCCTTGGATAGGATGTTCAGCAAGAAATTCGGCTACAGCTCACCCCTTAATAGTCTTGCGGGTGATGTATTGCACATCAAACTCTTGTAGCAAGAGCAGCCACCTCCCCATCTTTCCAAGCAAAGACGGTGCCTCCTGCAAATATCTTAAAGGATTCTGCTTGGCTACTGCCTGAACCTTGTATGAGTGGAAGTAATGTCTCAGCTTCTTTGATGCCCAAATCACTGCAAGGCAGATCTTTTCCACCTCAGCGTATTTTATTTCATAATCCAGGAACTTCTTGCTGAGGTAATAAATTGCAAACTCCACCCCAAATTCATCCTCTTGAGCCATCATGGCGCCCACTGAACCGTCTTCTACTGCCAGGTATAGAATAAGCGGCTTAACAGGTTGCGGAGGCCTTAGTACTGGCGAATTTAACAGATACTCCCTGATATTATCAAAGGCTCTCTGGCAGTCTTCATTCCAGACTACAGGCTGATTCTTTCTAAGCAGCTTGAAAACAGGTTCGCATATCGAAGTGAGCTTGGCAATAAACCGGCTGACATACTGCAGCTTGCCCAGGAAACTCCTTACATCTTTCTCCTTTTGTGGCACAGGCATCTCTCTGATAGCTTTCACCTTGTCGGGGTCAATTTCTATCCCCCTTTGACTAACGACATGTCCCAACAGCTTTCCTGAAGTCACCCCGAAAATGCACTTCTTGGGATTAAGTCGCAGATTATACTTATCGATCCTGGTGAAGAACTTCTCTAGAGCTTCAAAGTGTCCCTCTCGGGTGGCTGATTTGACCATCATATCATCGACATACACCTCCACTTCTTTGTGAATCAGGTCACTTAAGATCTTTGTTGCCATCCTCTGGTATGTGGCCCCTGCATTCTTCAGGCCGAAAGGCATGACCCGATAGGCATAAGTGCCCCACTCCGTGATAAAGGCAGTTTTAACCCGGTCAGCTATCTTGTTCAGGATCTGGTTGTAGCCCACATATCCGTCCCCAAAGCTGTACATCGCGCAATTGGCGGCACTGTCTATCAATGCATCAATATGGGGTAGTGGAAAATCATCTTTAGGGCAGGTTTGTTAAGATCTTGATAATCCACACACACCCTGACCTTTCCGTTCTTCTTAGCCACAGGAACCACATTTGCCAGCCATGTAGGATACTGGACTTCCACAAGGAACTTAGCTTCAATCTGCTGTCGAATTTCCTCCTTAACCTTGTCAGCCCATTCTGGTCTTAGCTTTCTCAACTTCTGCTTCACAGGCTTGCAATCTGGGTAAGTCGGGATGGCATGCTCCGCCACAGCTCGGTCAATCCCTGGCATGTCCTCGTAGGTCCAGGCAAAGACTTTTTCTTGTATTCTTATTATTCTCTCAAAATTTTTTCTCTCCTCAGGAGTTATATTTGATGCTATTAGAATTTCTGTTGGATTTTCCGAGGTTCCAAGATTAAAAGGCGTTGTGCCAGTGGAGTCAATGTCAAAAATTGATGGAATATGATCATGTTCATGCATGTTGAAATCATTAGAAACATCGCACAAATAAGTGAAATTGTTCATCTTATTGATAATATTATAGTTATCATTTACATCATAAAAGAGTTCTGGAATAAAAAGACAATCTAGGCTAGAGTCTTCTTCCGCCACTCCCGAGGTTGATGCTGTTGCAGCTTGCTCACTAACTTTCTGATTTGGCAGAGGCCCTTCAGGCACGTCGAAAGAAATCTTCAAATCCCCCATTTTCAGCTCTAAATCTGCTATCTTCTCTTTTCCTTTCAGCCTGGCAGCTACCATCTTTTCAGTAACGACCTCCTCAAGCACGCACTTGTCCCAAGTGATACCCTGAGTCATGACTTCCTCATCCCAAAAGTCTTCAGCAGTCTTGACGAACCCGACGTGCCAGTCATACACATCATTAAAGATCTCAAAGCCAGGGACAATCCTCCCATCTACCCATTGCGGTTCATCTTCACCAGTATATGCACAGGCTGAGGATGCTGGGACAAAGCTCTCTGAAATGTGGGGGATCTTGTCTGTCACCCTCTTCTTACCGAAGCCACCTCTATACCCCAGGCCTTTCCGGTTCTTCTGCCCTCGAGTGGTGATCGCGGTCCGCAGCCCTTGGGAGCTTCTACCCAATCCAGCCCCGGGAAGATAGTGCATCTTCCTCATCATATTAACCACAGCCGGGCTATCTACTGATCCGTGCTCTCCCCTTATCATTGACACATGGAAGCCGCTGAACGGCTGATTGGCAATTTCCAGCGCTGAGACCTGGTTTTCCCTGGCCGCTTTGATAGTCACCACCTCCCCTTCATGTGGGAACTTTATCATCTGATGCAGTGTGGATGGCACTCCTCCTAATTTATGAAACCAAGGTCTTCCTAGCAAAGCTGAGAAGTTAGCAGGGATGGGCAGAACTATAAATTCGACCTCCACCTCGATAGGTCCTGTCTTGACCAAAGTCTTGAAGGTTCCTGAGGCCTGCCTCCTCGAGTTATCGTAGGCTGTGATAGTCAGATCGGATCCGCTGAGCATATCCTCGCTTAACCCAAAAGCTTGCAAAGCTATTAAAGGGCACACGTTGATAGAAGACCCATCATCCACCATAACGCAAGCAGTGTGCTTACCGCTAATCTGTGCTTTAATGTACAAGGGTCGGTTGTGATTGCGGCCCTCAACAAGTAAGTCAGCGTCGGAAAAGACCAATCTCTCCTCGGATCCTCCCTTAATTAAACCCAAAAGCTCTGACGGGGAAATAGTGGTGGCGACTGTGGCCTCAACCAAAGCCTCTACTACCTTCTGCCTATGAGAGGGGGATTGCCTCAACAGATCCCAAATGGATATCTGAGCTGCGGTCTTCTTCAATTGCCTTATAATCTGTTCCTCCTCCGGCTCTTTCTCTGCCAATGGCTGTACCGGCTCAGGTAGCTTTGCAATCTCGGGGATCACCCTTCCACTTCTAGTGACAGCGCTTATCTCTCCCTCGTCTCCATCGGAGCCCCACAGATCAAGGTTCAACCCTTCTTCACCCTCGGCTTCTCCACCGCTTTCACTGCTAGACCAGCAATCAAGAGTCGCCACAACTGCTTTCTCCTTCCCATCCTCGGAATTATCAACAGCAGACTCCTCACTCCCATACAGATCTTGTAGCACGTACCACTCTGGCAGGCTAGATTGAATCATAAACACGGGCGGTGGTACGGCATTATAACCAGGCTTCTTCTCAGTTTCTCTCTTCTCAGGGTCAGAGATCTGCTTGCTATCGATCAAGTCTTGGATAGAGTGCCGGAGCGCCTTGCATTTATCAGTGATATGGCCTGAGTGCTGGTGGAATTCACAGAATTCGTTATCCTTATGTCCCGGTTTCCCTTGTGTCAAAGCTGGCCTAGGAGTTAGAGGGCGCAATTTTCCCTCCTTCATCAGCCTCCTCAAGACCCAGGATAATGGTCTCCCCAAGTTCGAAAACTTCCTCTGGGTGGCTACCTAAGTAGCAGACACTTCACCCATTCTTCTAGTGCTGTTACTGGGACCTGCCGGCCTGCTGGCTCCTTGACCGGGGTTAGCCCTTTTGGCGAAATTGTCATTGTTAGCTTTTCGGGTTAAGAACTCTCCCTCTGCTTCGATGGCTATATCTTTGAGAGACTCCCAGTCCTTTAACCCCTTCATCCTCAATCCCTCCTTCAAGTACGGGCTCGCGTTCTTAATGAAAAGACGAATCTGGTCCTGGGTATCAGGCTTTCGGTGCATCTCCATTACTCGGTTCCGCCATCGGGTAAGATACTCATGGAAGGATTCCCCGGCCTTCTGCTGGAGTAGCTCAAGATCTTTCAGAGTCACCTCCATTCTGGTATTACAGTCGTACTGCTTCAGAAACTCCTCAGTGAGCAGATCCCAATCTTTTTTAGTGCGGCGGTCAAGGCCGTGATACCAATCTATGGCATGAGAGGTCAGACTCAGACAAAAGTATTCTACTTTCTGCTTCTTGGACAATGTGGTCCCCTTCATGACCAGAGAATATTGCTTCACATGTGCGGTGGGATCAGAAGTACCATCAAACTTCGGTACATCCGGCATTTTGAAGTTATAAGGGATCGGGTCCTCTCCGTCCAGCTCCCTATCCTCAGGATTCATCCCGTGAGCTCTGCCTATCATACGGGCCATAGCCTCGAACCTCTCTTCCATCTTCTTCAGAATAAAGTCATCAGCCTGAGGCGCCTTCCCCTTCTCAGATGCCATGCTCAACCTATCGTCCTCGATATCTCTATCGTCATCAATTCTTAGCACTGGCCTTCTTCTCAGCTCTCCCGAAGCCACTGATCTTAACTCTACCGGCGGCGGCCTAACGGGCTCCTCTCGCCTTTCAACCCTTTCTTCTTCAGGCTCATCCTGTCTCATTGGAGGAGGAGGAGGATTCTGTGGAGCATTCGGCTGAGCGTTCTGCTGTGCCAAGGCGGTCAACATATTCATCATCCTGCCCTCGAATTCCTCAAAACGGCGGCCCACTTCTTCTGCAATCATGGCCCTGGTGGCATCTTCCCCCCTAGGCGAGTTTGCCATCTGAGATACTGTACCACTGATTTCTAATAAAATCTCCGGTAGACCCTCTCTATCTGACAGCTCAGGAGTAAGAACTCGGATCAGTAGCCCGGTTGGTGATCTAGTCCACCTGGACAGATCTATGATGGCTGCAGGGACAAAAGTTAGAATGATGCATGAAATGTAGGTATAATGTATGATCGTGATATGCAACATTTACAGAGCACAAGCAAGCAAGTAGGTCCTTCCACCCTTATTTCTCCCACACATGTGGTCGTGCAGTCTCTTTCCTAGGTGGGATTAGCCCAAGGGTCAACGAGGGACCCAATGGACGCGTATGGTGCGCGGCGGAAAACCGGCAGCATAACACTCCTATGCTAATGTACAAGCGGATGGATAATGATCGTCACGTATTCGGACGCTCCATAAATTTCGACATGGCCCTACCGGGGCATGATAGCCTTTGGCTAGGTTACCAAGCGAGATATTTGGACTCATCTAATACGTGAGGATCCATACAGCAAGCATGAGATTACGGTTCATTTCACCTGTGGAAAGTGACTACAGCCATTACATGAGCTTTGGACAAGGGAGATGTTTCTTTGAGGATACCCAAGCATGATCCCTGCCGACGGGTCTAGCTCATCACGAGCGTAGCGACCGATCGGGTCACCATTTTGATATACCATTGAGGTACGTGGCTTGGGCTGGTGATTATCCTTAACACTTCCCCAAATTGAGTGAAAATGAGGAGGTGCTTCAGGAACGCACCGGGGCTAGAAGAGGGACCAAACTAGCGTATTCTAAGGCTCTAATGATATGCGAATGCAATTTTGAGAGAAAGCAAATTTATGAACTAAATTTTAATCATAAATGTTCAAATCGAAATCTCGAACCATAAACGTCCCCAGCGGAGTCGCCACTGTGACGCGCGCCGGATCCCGATGCGCCGCCCTTTCGGACCGCCCGCACGTGGGCGACCGGGGGCATTTGCGGGTCCATTGGCATCTTGCAATAAATCGCAAGTGCGTCTATGTTGGGCAACAAGGAGGTATCATGGAGTCGCCACCCAATAGAACATTGGGAAAGTTTCTCTCGCCTCGGAGAGCCTAAGACTGCGCTTGGTATCCATTTTGGGCCAGCTAGAGGCCTAGGATTAGCGCTAAAGCCTCGTGACCCAAGAAGTATTTTAGAGGATAACCTCTAACCTCTCGAGCCCAAAGACCAGAGCTGGGTCCGGGATTTCTCATCTATTTCTACCTCAATTAGCTTATGATCAAATTTTAATATCATTAATTCGCTCTCTCTCCACACTATGCAGTTTAATTGAAAAGCGCATTTATTCACATTCTGAAAGCGATAAATGATCAAATAGATAATAAAGCGGTAAATTACAATAATACAAGGAGCGGAATACAACTCCCTTTTGTAAATGTGCGGATCATACATAAATTGGGACATTGCTTATTCTGAGGACTTTGGTCCTCGCATGCGTTGTTATTAAAATTGAATGTTTTCATTGTGATGATCTTTATTGGATAAAAATAGGGCATTGGACCCTTTTGCATTTTATACAAAACTCATTTTATTTGAGTACAAATCGTTGGTCTATTTTTACATTCAACGGGATAAAAGAGCTTATTCATATACATAAAATAATCAATGAATGAATAGGCGAGAGAAATAAATCAAGAGGTTTAAGAAAACTAAACCGGACGAAATCCCCCACGCATGGTAGGCAGCCGCTCAAGCTCGGGATTATCCAAGAGATCCAATATACACTCATAGAAAGTTAAGAGATGTTAATATACATAAAATTAACACATAAGAAATCAAAGAGACTGGATAGAGATGAAAAATGATAAAGAAATGGAGACAGAACCCACCGACGGCCTTCCTTGGTTGACCGACGGGCGTCGGTTCGGTTATCCGATATGCCCGTTTGTCACTCAAGAATGGGCGTCTGTAGGTGGGTGACCGACGGGCGTTGGTGATAAAGATGACCCGTCGGTCACCCCTGTCTCCGAAAAACAGAATGGGGAGAAAGAGAGAGGAACCTTTTTCAAAGCCAAAAAGAGTTTTATCCCAAAAGAAGATAAGAGAGGGTCAGAATTAAGGAAAATAATGACAGATATTCAAAATTCACAGAATGAATAAATAAATAAAAATAAAAAATTAAATATGAGGTGAAAAGGGAGAGAGAATCCGGAATATTTACCCTCAGATAGTCGCTTTGGGTAAGATTTTGGTGTCGGTTAAATCCCTGCGCGTTCCAAGAGAAACAACAATGAAAGATTAGAGGGAGAAAATGAGATATTTCACCTTCAATCCTTCAGAAAATCGATTTTGGAGTCAAAATCTAAAGAAAACTAATTAGCTTTTAGTTCCTTTGATTGATTTGATCCTTGATTTCAATAAAGTTCTTTAGAAAAAAATGTTTTTGGAAGAGAGAGAAAACGTGCTTGAATTTTGGCAGAGTTTCCTCTTCTGAAAAATTTTCCAACCCTTTTCAAATGAAAATCCGGACCTTATATAGCCAGACACGACCGACGGGCGTCGGTGTATGGGGGCGGGCGTCAGAAGAATCCTACTGACACAAGGACACTTCCGACGGCCCTGCCACATCCACCGACGGGCGTCGGAACGGTTGCGTGCTCCGGAAAACCAGGCGGCAATCTGACAGGGGCGGTGATTTTCCGACGGGCGTCGAAAAATACCCATAGCCGTCGGTGACTCGAAGCGACGGGCTGGCTCGACAGACGGGCTGGCCGTTTGTGGAGGACAAAAAGCCCTCCGACTCAAAAAAAACCTCTGTTTTTCTCTCCTCCGGCCCAGGAATGATAAAAACCTCACTTCTCACGGAACGCGGGGCTAAAACCTCTAAATCCAACCTACCATTCAGGCTTGGACACTGATTTCATCATAGGGTAACCTCTGATCCGGACCGCTCCAGGACACGGTGCTTACAGCATGTTATATGGTCATTATACATATTATCTTTTATGTCATCTCATCTCTTTGGGTTAATTTCTAACATGAATCTCTTCTATTTTATTTTTGGTTGCAAATCATTGTTTTATTCTCATTTGAGCACCAATGCACGAGAAGGAGGATATGCGGAGTTTGGTATTTTCATTGCACATTTTCAATTCTCTTTTTATTTTGTATATATTCGTTGAATAAAATATTTTTTTATGCACGCATGAATAAAAACCACACAAATATTTCTAATAAATTAATTTGGATTTTTCATAATAAATGGGACCAATGTCCTAATTTTTATCCCAAATAAATCATCACATCCAAAATGTTTTCTTTAATTGTGCATGCGAGGACCAAAGTCCTCATAATTAATAAATTCCCCGGTTTTATGTATGTTTGCACTTTTAAATGGGAGTTGTATTCCGCTCTTGGTATTATTGTAATTTATTTTTGATGTTATTTTTGATATGTTCATCTTATCGCTTTCAATGTGAATATTTGCGCTTTTAAATTAAAATTGTATCGTGTAGAGAGAGAGCGAGTTAATAAACTCAAAACCAAATTATAAAATTAATCAAGGTAGAAATATATGAGAAGTCCCGAACCCATTCTCTAGTCTTTGGGCTTAAAGAGGCTAGAGGTTTACCCTCCAAGACACCTCTTGTGTCACGAGACTTAGACATTAATCCTAGGCTCCTTTGGGCGAGAGGTTTAACCTCCAAGACCCCTTTGGCTTGCCCAAAATGGATAAAAGCGTTGTCTTTGGACTTAAGGAGGCGAGAGGTTTACCCTCCAAGACCCTTCTTATGCTCTATGACCTAACAAATCTTAGACTCTTTTGGCCGAGATGTTTACCCTCAAAGACCCCTTCGGCTTGCCCAAAATTGATGAAAGCGCTGTCTTAGGCTCTCCGAGGTGAGAGTGACTTTCCCAATGTTTTATTGGGTGGCGACTCCATGATACCTCTCTGTTGCCCAAAATAGACGCACTTGTAATTCGTTACAAGTTGTCAACGGACCTCAAATGCCTGATTGCCCTCAAGCGGGCGGTTAAGGGGCGCCCACGCGGGTCCAGCGTGTGTCACACCAGCGCGGGCACGACCCGTACTCGTGCGACCCAACTCGCACGCGCGGTGCAGAAATAAAAATAAAAATAAAATAAAAGAAAAAGAAAAAGAATAAAAATAAAAATAAAAATGCATAAAAATAAAAATAAAAATAAAAATAAAAGGAATAAAAATAAGAGTAAAAACGCAAATTTTCGAATTAAAATTTTTGGAGGAACAAAAAAGATTTTCGACAAGGAAAACATCATTTTTGACACCTTTGCTTGTGGCAAGTATCTTTTCATCGTCGGGTAATCTTGATCTTGGACAGTCTCGAGACCCGGTGTCTACAGTTGCCCCCAATTTTGGGGAGCCTAGAACTTAGGTGCCTAGGTGAGCCAAAATTCAGAAAAGAGGAAAGGAGCGCGTACCTGAAGCGGCGACCTTCCTACTGCCATGAAAAGTGGATCATCTCCTCAAGTCGCCGTCTAGACTGCGGGGCGATTGCCGTCTTTTTGTGCTGAATCGAGTCTGCTCTTAGACTTATGAAGTGCGGGTGGTGTGAGATTTACCTCCTCAGAGAACTTGTGGAATTGGCCTCCTCAGATGACTTAGAGATTTTGCCTTCTCAGAGGACTTAGATATTTTGCCTCCTCAGAGGTCTTAGAGATCTTGCCTCCTCAAAGGACTTAGACATTTTGTCTCCTCAGAGGTCTTGGAGATTTTGCCTCCTCAGAGGTCTTGGAGATTTTGCCTCCTCGGAGGACTTTAAGGTTTTGCCTCCTCAGAGGACTTCGAGGTTTGCCTCCTCAGAGGACTTGGAGATTTTGCCTCCTCAAAGGACTTAGAAATTTTGCCTCCTCAGAGGACTTTGAGGTTTTGTCTCCTCAGAGGACTTCGAGGTTTGCCTCCTTAGAGGACTTTCAGATTTTTGATTTGTGTCGATGTCATCTTGACTTGTTTGTCCAGCACGATTGAGTGCTACTGTTGAGCTAAACTTGTCCTGGCCCCGCTTTTGTGCATGCGGCCTTCGTTTGGACTTTTTCTACAAACCTGTGTGCGCAGGAATATACACAAGAGATTGTGCATGCATGTATAAAATGCCATATGCAGATATGAGAGGTATGTAAAATGGGTAGACAACGTCCTGGGTGGTCAAGGATCCGTTCCGGGTACGGCTTGGCATTGTCTGATACCCCTAAGGATCTAGAAAAGCATCTTCGCTGCTTAGGAATTCTGACACATAACCCCCCTCAAGGGGAACCATCCAGTTTGCATTTTTGCCCCCGAGGTTGTGAGTCATGTCCTTCATTATAAATCATCTGCCTGAGGGGTGGTCATCCAGAGAACCAAAGCCTTATCGCTCCAGGCATCGAAAGTCATTAATTAAAGGTAGTGCGTCCCTTATGGATTTTCACACTAGCTTTTCTCGGCGGGAAATGCATCCTTTTCGTATTTTCACATAACCCTGTGCCTAATTTTTGCCTGAAAAGGACCCAACCCAATCCAACGGCTTTTATTACTATTTATTTTTTGTAGGATAGATTGCCTATTCCCAGGTTTTCACCCTACCCCTTGGCCTAACTTTTACTTAGAGCGCCAATTACGGTTTTCATCTCTAACGGCCTTTTTTCTTTTTTTTTTCTTTTTCTAACCATGACCTCTAGACCTAGCTGCTTATAAAGGCCATCATGCCTCTGGTCAAAGATTGCCTTCTGTTTCTACAAGTGCATACAAGGGAAAATGCTTAGCCCAACGGTCGATAATAGGACCCATCAGCCTAGGCATCCGGCCACCGAGGGAAGAAATAGTGTATAGCCATTTAGATTTCACACACTCAGTAATAAACGGTGTTTCTCTTTTTATAAAAGAATTAGGAAATGATGATTACATGGGTTGAACTACTTTTGTTTTATATCTTTCAGCAAAATTGTGTACATTTCAGTATGATTTCTCCTTACATGATCACCATTTAACATAGATTCAGAATGCAAAATTACATTTAATCTCAAAAAGCATCTTGAAAGCATCAAGACTCATGTTTCCAATCAGCCCTCTTGGGTTTTCTTGATTGGACATTTTCTCTCAAGCCTCTAATTTTTTACTGGGACACCTCTTTTTGATTTTCATCCTGACGAGGCGCCAAATTTTAACAAGGCCGCCTTTTTTTCGGTTTTCAACCCGCGGGGCATTTATTCTCTTCTTTTGATTTTTAGTCTTTAGCCATGGACCTTCTTGGGTATGTTGATATTGATCTGTTATCCAAAATCATCTTCACTACTGTCCATTAGAACCGCTGCCCCTTTGGACAAAATCTTCTTAGGAGCAAACGGGTCTTCCCATGTCGGACCGAATTTACCTTGTATGTGTAGGATGCTTGGTTTCATTTGCCTGGAGATTGAATCTCCTCCTTTTTGGCTAATGTTTCCTTAAACGATCGAATAAGGTATTTTTTGATAGGTTTGATTGCGATAGTAATCCCATAGCCTATTTCTGTTTAATGTGTTTAGTTGCTGCAGCCGTTGCTTCCATGAGTGCCCTTAAAGATTTGACGTGTTTCAATAGGCAGCGTTGCTTTTGCCTCATGCATCAAGGAGTAAAGCGTGACTCTTGTAAGGGTTCCGACTGCAAACCCCGGCATAGGTCTCCTTCTTGGCCTTCTTCTCGTCTACGCACCTTAGCCATATATTATCAGCTCACCCTCTATACTGATGAACTGGGTGGATAGCTTGTGAATCAATCTTTTGGTACTTCTCAGTAGCCAAGAAGAATGGCAAAACACAGGTATGTGTAAATCAACGGGATTTGAACAAAGCTTGCCCCCAGATAACTGTCCCTTGCCTTATGTCGATGATCAATTTTTTTTTATTTTTTTTATTTTATTATTTTCTTCTTTTTTTTTCATTCTTCTTCCTTTTTTTCATTCCCCAATTTTTTTTTAACAAGCTTCGTCCAAATCCTGATAGTTTACACATACGCGCACTTCTCTTCTTAACCATTGGGGATGTCGTTGATCCACCTAGTTGAGCATTGTGCTTCAGTAAAAAATTTAGCCCTGGTTCTGCTTGTGGGTTCCCCCTTTTAACCTTTCCTATACCTCCTGGCTCAAACCTTCTAAGCTTCTGCTTGACTGGTCCATGATCGGGATACACTAGCATAGCGTGTTTGGCGGCTTCATGATCATCTCCTGCCATGTCTTCATAGGTCTAGGTAAAGACTTTTTATTTTATCATTTTTTTTATTCTCTCAAATTTTTAATTCTCTTCAAGAGTCATAATAGATGTTATCAAGATTTTCTTTGGGTTTCCAAAGTTCTGAGATTAAATGAAATGGCATCATTTGAATCATTATAAAATATGTATGTGTCATCATTATGCATAGTGAGATCACAAGAGAATATCACACAGATGAGTGAAATCATTCATTTCATTTAATAAAAAACCAGAATTAAAAACATCGTTATTAAATAGTTAAAAAATAAAAAGAACATCTAAATAGTTATCCTCTTCCAGTTTCCACCAGCGTAGATACTTTGGCCAATGGTTTATCATAATCTACGATAACAGTCTTCCTTCCCCACTTAAGTACTCAATTTGTCTTCCTCTTCTTTCGTTCTTCTAGGTCAGAGATCTGCTTGCAATCAATGAGGTTTTAAACCTGGTCCATTAAAGTTCGACAATAGTCTGTCAAATGTTCAGTGTGCTAGTGGAAGGCACAATATTGATCTGCTTCGTGGTTGGGCTGCCCCTGGCTTCTGGCGGGCTTAGGAGGCGTTGGCTGTAACATCCCCCTTTTCATCCGCTTCTCAAAAACCCATAATAAGGATCTTCCCAAATGAGAATAGCGCCTTTGATTCATTCTCGTGGTAGGCACTCCCGTCTTCTTAACATTGCCTTTACTGTTGTTGCAGATACCCGGGCTTTCATTTTTTAAAGCATGCATCCTCACTGGATCGCGCCCTTTGGGCATGATGTTATGTTCAAGAATGGGTTTCTTATCTCCACTTTGTCCAACTGGTGACTCAAGCGGCTCCTTGCCTCTGGACTGGGAAGTATAAGGAGACATTGCGGTTATCACTATAAAGGCCTTCTCGACAGTGGCCGGCTCAACCCAATTGAAGGTAGTTGCCATCAGTTGAGCTTGAAGAACTAGTGCCATAACATCCATTCTTTCCTTAATCATGGCCAACAACCTTCTTTCAAGCTCCTCGAACCTTCTATCCATCTCTTGGGCCTTTAAGGCACGTGTCTCTTCAACATGTCGTGAAGGACCAGCCGTCTTCAATGCCTGGTTGAACCCCTCTGGTTTTCCTTCCTCATTTTCCTCCCTACTCTTGCTGGTGGACCAATAATCTATCACCGCTACGAAAACCCCTTCTTTATTTGTCGCAGGGCGAGTGATAGCGATGTGTCTGTTACCAAACAAGTCTTGTAGTACATACCATTTATGTCACACCCCAAATCGGGCATAGTCGGATTTGACTAGCTAAGTCGGATAAGTGAAGGGTATTTCGGTAATTTATGCATGAGTGAATTTGATGATAAGGACTTAATTGTAAAGTGATTAATTAAATAAGTTAAGTGAGGGAAATTATTAGGTGTGCTTGTGGTGTAATCTTGCAGGGTGTTTGTGGTGGTTTAATCTAGTGAAGTGTGTGTATTGTACCCAAGGATGTAAAGTGTTTTTGAGCAATTATTTGGTGTGTGTTGTGTTTTGGTACCAAATATTTCAAAGCATTGATTTAAGGGATCATTTAGTGTGTGAGTGGTGTATGGTACATTGGAGCATGAAAGTCAAAGGGGGAATTATTGGTCCAATAGGAGGCTGCCATGTGGCTTAGTTGTTGGGCATTGAATGAGAAAAGAAGAAAAGAGAAAGAGAGAGAGGGAGAACACAGAATCTACATTCACGTTCTCTCCTCCCTCTAACATTTTCTTGCTTCTTCTTTCTTCATTTTCTGCACTTCTTCCTTTTCTTTCTTTTGGCTGGAGTTTGTACATGCTTAGAGGTGATTTTGATTGAGTTTTGGGTTTAGGGCTCTTGCATTTTTGGGTTTTCTTTTTCTCCTTTTTCTGGTTTTGAGTTAAGGTTTCGATGAGTAATTACTGGATTTGTGTTTGTGCAAGTTGGTGTTGACAAGAGGAAGCTTTAGGGCAAGGAAAGGATTGATGATTGAAGCTTGAAAAGTAATTTTGGATCTTTGATTTCCAGGTTTGGGAGTTTGATTTCTATATTTGAGATTAATTTGTCTCTGCCCTAATTCTTCTTGGATCATTAATGTGTAATTGTGTGTGATTTCCTGAAATTTGAGTGTGTTGTGTATGAGTTTATGCATGAATTAATTTAGGTAATTGTGTTAGTAATCTATGATATTGACTGAGATAAATGTATATGAGGGTTGGTATTGAAATGCATGAGTTGGGAATTCCTTTGAATTTGATGTTTTATGGTGAGTTTGGCAATCCTGTTAAGTCCTCATCTGACCTCCGTATATTGTTTTCATCATAAGTTGAGTTTTAGGTCTCTAAATCGTGTGATTCTTGAGCAATTAAAACCATGACTTCCATTCCCTTAAAAGTCCCAGAGATGACCTTGGGCAAATTCTTGCTCTAAGACCCTAGAAATTTACCAAAATCGTATTGTCTCTGTTTGGGTCGAGTTACTTGAACACTATGGGTTGTTTAGATCATATCGGAAGCTATAGATGTCCAATGGATCTGACATTTCTTTAATTTGAAATTTAACATCTTAGGTAACAAATGTTAAGAAGGAAAGTTTGCCTAAAAATGTCGTTTAGATGTCGGTTTAGGCTGACCAAAAATGAGTTATGAAGCAGTCCTGAATCCTAGCTTCTGTTTTGCAAATTTTGGGTAGGTCACGGTGGTAACCAAATTCATTACCACCGTGACATATGAAAATACTGGGCAGAATGCTTAGTTTGGACCTCACAGTGGTAACCAAATTCATTACCACCGTGACCCCTTCTGTCTTGACCATTTTAGGTGTTTTTCTTCCCAAATTGAACCCGTTTTGCACCTGAACTTTCTAGGATCCATCGGATGCATGTTTAGGACTATTAAATGAGTATAAGAATAGTTATCACTCGGAAAATTAACATGATTAGGATTAATATTAATAGCAAACTAATGAAGTAATGATGTGTAATTGTATGTATTAGAATCAAGTCAAGTTTAATGACATTATTGAGCATTATAATACTTCAATCTATATAAACGTGTATGATATGAACAAGTATGCATAGGTATGAATTAAGATCTAAGTTATATACACACGAAATGAGTTTGATTAATGAAATAAATATATGGGTTATGAGCAGTGAGTGCGTGATTGAAGTAATTGCCTAACAATATTATATGATGCATGCATTGATAATAAATGTTATTAGAATGTATTAGTATGCAAGATATCTATGATGCTATTATGGTTCATGTGGATATTTGAGTGATTATATATTATGATAATGGTAAATGTGCTTTAATGCTTTTAACTTATGAATTCCTCTTTTTAACGGAGACCCATAATGCGGCAAAACCGGGTACGTAAGTATTTATATAAGTGTACAAATAGTTGGCATGAATGATATGATAAAGTGTGAGGAATAGCATTCTGTTTTGGGCAGTGGGTATGTCACGGTAACAACCTAATGGGTTACCACCGTGAGGTACCCTAGAAGTGCATTCTGTTTTGGGAGTGTGGGTATGTCACGGTGACAACCTAATGGGTTACCACCGTGAGATACCCAAAGATTGCATTCTGCCGAGAGTTTTGGTATGTCACGGTGATAACCAATATGGTTGTGACCGTGACCTATCCTATTTTTGTAAAGAGCGGTTAACCGTTAAAAGTAAAGTTTGAATGTTAAGTTAGTGATTGGCCTAATAATGTTTCCATATTTGACTCTGATAAATTTTAGAATATTGAATAGTGCTAAAGCATGTTGATGGAATTATATTGTATGCTTTGTAATACGAATAGTATGATGCATGGCTAATATTATGAATTTCTTTATATGTCTACTATACTCTGGATTAAGTATGATGATATTCATATATGGTTTGATTTGACACTTTAGTTAAATGATACAAGACCTGCGAGAGTCAGTCTAGTGGATAGTTAGGCATGCCTAATAGAGTCTTTTAGCTGCAGCCCTTTGGACGTCTGGACCCTGATCAGGTCCCCCGTTTGGCTCCTCGCGAACCCTTTAATGTGTTTGGATCTTGATTAAGGTCCCTAATGAAAATGTTTTTGAATGTGAAAATGAAATTGATATTCGATTCGCACCCATAAGGTGATGTTAGTATTCGATTCGCACCCGTAAAGTGATGTCTGTATACTCGTTATCCACTATTTTGAGTCAGCAGGTATTTTGGTTTGCTTTGTCTGATATGAATATGAGAATATGATATCCAAATGTGTACGATTTCAGTCATGCGAATCAGTTATGAATTCAAATGTGATTATGAATCTCTGAATGGGTTAAATGTGACTCAAACATGCCTATTGTGTGCGATTATTCATATATATATCGTATTGTGATTGTGTTTGAATATAATCAATTGTGGTTATAAGCACATGAATTAGTACGTATACTAAAGTGATTTTATACTGTTAACTATTATGGATTAACATGTGAACTAGTTTGCGTGGAAATGCACATTGTAACGCCCCCAAATCTACCCTAGTGGTATGTTGGCTGATTAGGGTAATTAGGCGAATTTAATAGCGAGTTACTAACTTCGACATAAGTGCAATTAAGAAATCAAGGACCCAATTGTATAAGATAGATAAGTTTAAGTGGCCAATTTGTAAATATGCATATAAGTTAAGTGAATTGATTTGAATTAATATGGAATAATTAAGTGGAAGAAATCAGATTTAAGAGTAATTGGGAAATGGAGGACTTCATTGAAGAAAGTAAATAAGTTTAAGTTACTTATGGGTAAATATGTATGATTAAATTAATGAGGGATTAATCAAGAGTTAGTGGGGACTAATTAGGTTAATCTCAATTAAGATTGTGGGAGTGGATTCTAAGTGGAGATTGCTGGAGGTGCCAACTCAGCATTTTCATGCAATGGAGGATGTGAGTGGTGGATTCCAGCTGCCAATTTCTGCCTTTGCCACTTCATCTACCTACATGCAATGTAAAGCTTAAGGAGAGAGAAAACCCACTAGTTTTGCATGTGTATTCGGTCATTCTTTCCTCTCTCTAAAATCTGCTATTCCTTCTTCTTCTTCAACGTGAATTTCCTTTCAAAGTTACCATTTTGTTCTTCAAATTCTGATGGTTAATCATATGTCTAGCTGGTTAATTAAACTATTGATTATTGCAAAGGTAAGTGACTAATTATAGTCCTTCATGTTATACTTCTTCTTATTTTTGAATTTATGAGATTGAGGATTTATTATGGTGTTACAATTCTGGAATTTGGTTGTACATGTGGAGGTGGTTATGATAAAAGAAAAGGAAAGATGGAGGTTGATGAGTCAAGTATCAAGTGAGCATTGGAGCAAAGGATAGAGAGGTTTGGGAACTAACCATTGTTATATGTGTGTAAATTAGTTTATCTTGTGACAATTGAAAGATGATATAGCTGAAATATTTGGTTGATTTGTGTTGAAATTGATGATTGAATTGTTGTGTGCTTAATTTAAGTATAAACCCTAGTTAGGGAAAAATTCTGTTTATATGTCACCAGACCTCAGTGTAGTGTTTTGGTCATAACTAGAGTTTGAGAACTCCAATTGAGTTATTGTTGCGCCATTTGAACCATGACTTCCATACCTATAAATTTTACAGAAACGATTATGAGCTAATTCTTGCTCGAACACCCCTAAAAATAGCACAAACAGTCGTGTCTGTACCTTATAGGGTTCACTGGAACAGTCTATATTGTTTAATTCATATATGATGTTTTAAAAATCCAATTGACCTGGAACTTGTCCCATTTGAAAGATAAGACATAGAGGAAGAAATTTTATGAGGTGCCAAAAATTGAGTGTAAGACTTCGGTTTGGGTTGTACAAAATTGTGGTGTGAAGCAGTCCTAAAGTTTAGCTTCTGTTTTGCTTATTTTGGTATGTCGCGGTCATAATGAAATTCATTGCCACCGTGACATATGTTTATAGAAGGCAGAATGCCTATTTATGGACCTCACGGTCACAACAAAGTCATTACCACCGTGACCCCTTATGTTTTGACCATTTTATGGGTTTTTCTTCCTGAATTGAACCCGTATTGCGCCGAGACTTTCTCGGATCTATTTGATTCAAGTTTAGGACTATTAAATGGGTATAAGAATAGTTATCACTTGGAAAATAAACATGAATAAGACTAAGATCAATAGCAAACTAATGAAGTAATGATGGGTAATTGTATGTAATAGAACCAAGTCAAGTTTAATGAGATTATTGAGGGTTATAATACCTTAATCTATATGAGCATGTATAACATGAACAAGTATACATAATTATGAATCGAGATTAAGTTATACACCCATGAAGGATATCAAATGAAATGAGTTTGCTAAATGTGATATGTTCAATGAATGTGTGATTGAAGTATTGGCCTAGCATTATTATGTGATGTGTGAACTGATATAGAGGTTACTAGAATGAATTATTATGCAAGATATTTAAGGATGTTATATTGGTTCATGTGGATAAATGAGTGATTGTATATTATGATAATGATAAATGTGATTAAATGCTTTTAGCTTGTGAAGTGATTATGAATTATATGAATGTGTACTTTGGAGAGGAATGTGAACATGTATGCTTACAAACATGTGTGAGCTATTATGCGTTATGAGCTATTTCATATGACTATATGAATGAGTTATACCATGCGAATATGTTAACTATAATAGTGAATTATGAAGTGACCTACCCTGTTTTGGCAATATAACCCTAAAATGGTTGGACTTCTAAATGGCAAGGCTTTAAGCTGTAATGAAGGACATTATGAGTAAGTATTATGTGTGTATAAAGTAATGTATATTTGCATAAACATGATGACTTTTGAATGCAATCAAATATGTGATTATTAACTATGAAAGAATGAGATTGGAAATTCTATGAGTATGCAAGTGAAGAGAATAGCTATGTGCTAATGCAAATGTATAAAGCGAATGTGATGTTGGTTAGCAACATATGTGATGCGAAATGTGTTCAATGTGAAATGAATAAAACGTTTAACAACTTAAGCCTGCGAGTCAAGTAGTGGATAGTTAGGCATGCCTATAGGGTCAAGTGCTGCAGCCCCATGCGTTAAATGTGTCTAATTCCATGGGAATCACAATGGAAAAACAATGCGAATAATCCTTGCTGGATTTTATTATAAGTGGATTGATAATATGTACCTGAGGGTACCAATGCGTAAATGAGATCTCAATGCGATTCTAGTACCTGAGTGGTACCAATCCGATACCCGTTATCCACGTCATTGAATTGCAGGCAAGGTTAATGATAACATTGAGCATTTTAAAAGAATGTTATATTATTGGAAATGTGAGTGCGATGCGTTAAATTCTGACTCGTGATACAGCCATATGAATATGATTCATTAGTAAGGCTATAAGTAAACCAAGATGTGTGAAATGCTATGTTTATACTAAGTTGATCCCAAAGTGTATGTGTGTTCAGGTATGTATGTGGAAAATTATTCTTATGTGCATGGTAACATATCGTTATCCATTCCTAGAAGTGATGAATATAGATTATAAAATGAATGTTATGTTATGAGTATAGCAATGTAAGTTTATGCATGATGCAAGAATTATACTATAAGAGAACTTGAGTATGGGATGTATATTCGTAATTACTTATGATTGCATTGATAAGAAAGTTATATGTTGTATATAGATGTGTTAATTCAAGACATGATAGGATTTAATCAAATGATTGTTATGTATAAGAATGCTATGCTATTGTTCCCCACTAAGCGTTATCGCTTAGCATGGATATTTTATCCATGTAGGTTTTTGAGGATGGAGCTTTTTGAAGACAGTCCAGCATCGCTAACGGCCGACACATTAGGAACCGTTGCAATAGTAGGCTATTTTGTAATAGTATAAGATGTGTAAATATAATTGATATGTACTGTAGACACCGGGTCCTGAGTCAGCCTAGATCGAAGTTACCCAATGATGATAATTGCCTTCACAGGCTTAAAAGGTTAAAGGTGATGATTTTCTCGTCAAATTTGCATTTTAGAGTGAAAAATTAGAAAATAATAAAAAAATATTTAAAAAAATTAATTTTGAAAAATGGGGGCTTAAAATTATGGTTTTTTAGTCAATTTAAAATTTAAAAAAAAAATAGAAAAAAAAAAAATTTTTCGGACCGCGATTGTTGGGCGCGGCAGCGCGCAGGCGCGCTGGCGCCCAGCTCGCAGGCGCCACGCGCCCAGCACGCCGACGCCGCTGGGCGCGATTTGGCGACGCGCAGCGTCGCCAATGCCGCGCGTCGCTAAAGAGCGTTGCGCGCTGCGCGCCTCTGCGCGTGATTCCCGCCCGACCTCCGCACGGCTCTCGCGCGCCTCGCCGCGTGAGTCCCCGTCGCTCTATAGCGACGGGCGGCGTCCCTCTGGCGACGGGCTTCCGGCCGTCGGTACAGGGTCTGATACCCTTTTCATCTTTTTCAGCCTTTTTTCCGATTTTTTCACCCAAAAATCCGTTTTTTATCCCATTTTTTTGGGGTTTTTGACTTCAAATTAAATTCTAAAATATTTTTTAGGTAATTAAATAATAAAACTTGATTTTATCATTAAAAATAAAATAATTTTGGGTTAAAATAGGTTTTTTCTTTAATTAAATTAGGGCAACCTATTTTATCCTATAAATATTTTATGATGAAATCAAAGGGGCCTCCTCCTCTCCACACATTTTTTAGGCCTAAAATTTCTCTTCATCTTCTTCTTCTTCCACCAAAATTCCAGATTTATTCCCCAACCAAAAATCAAAAAGAAAAATCAAATGTTTCATTCTTTTTCCAACATAATTTCTTCTAAACATATTTTTAGAGGAAGTTTTGTTGTTTGATTCAATTTTTGAGACAAATAGAATAATTATTTGTTCTCAAAATTGTTTTTAATCTTTTATTTTGTTTTCAATAAAATTTTTTTCATTGATTTTGTTTTGAATCTCTTTTTGATAAAAAATTGATTTTGAGACAAATAAAATAATTGTTTGTCATCAAAATCTAATTTTTATTTGATAAAACTTCAATCAATTTTTCTTTATTTTAATCAATAAAAGCTTTTTTTTTATCAAAATCATTTCTTTAGGCAAAGGTATCAATTCTTTGTTCTTAAAGAATTTTTGATCATTTTTTTTCATGTTTCTTGGAATAAAATTCCAACATTTTCATAATATTTCACTCTAATATTGTGAATCATCAAACAAAGAAATCAACCATCACTTTTCCTTCATCAAATCCAATATTCTGAGGGTAAATATTCTAGGCTCAATTTCAATTCCTATTCTATTTTATTTCATTTTATTTATTCATGTATATTTTATTGTTTTTATTGATTTATTTATTGTTTTAATTTATTCATTTGTTGTATTGATTTTATATTCGTTCTATTTAATTGTTTATACATGATATGATTTTTATTCACATAAATATTGATTGTTTATTAATTCCTAACATGTAAATAATTTATTTTGATTCCTCATTATTTTTAACATGCAAATAATTAATTAATTTAAATTAATCTTTTTGCCATGTAAATGGTTTGTATTAATCATGAACACATCAATTAACCTTGTTGTATATCATTATTATTTTCATCATTCCTTTGTTTACTAATTTTATCATTGTTACATGATTTTATTATCATTTGTTTATTTATTCATTCATTATTTTTCACATATCATCATTATTTTCATCATGTGTATATTTTCATGTACTAATTAATTAACATGTTTTATTTTATTTTCATCACATCATTTAATCATTTATCACATATAATCCATGTTTCTCATTTATTTTGGTTTGTTAATATTTTGATTCAATTATTATTCTTTTCATATCATCTTATTTTATTTTAATTTGTTATTCATTATTTTGTATGTTTAATTGATTTAATTACTAACATTATTTTATTTGTATTTTGTTTTTATGTCTAAACTCATTTTTTTCGCTTGGGCGTTTTTGCGAGCACATCGGGAGGTCCAAAAAGGCTCGTTTGGTTCATATACATATTTTCATTCGGTTTGTAATATTTTATTTAATTTTGCCATATAATTTTCTTGTAAAATTATTTATTTAGGCTCGTTAAAAAGAAAATCACAAAAACGTTTCTATTAATTAACTTGACATTTTTTTTCTAAATAAAAGGGGACCAATGTCCTAGTTTTTCATACCCAAATCATCACATCAAAACTTTTTCATAATAAATATGCATGCGAGGACCAATGTTCTCACTATTAATGAATAACCCGTTTTATGCATGTATTTCACCTTTATAAATGGGAGTTGTATTCCGCTCCTAGTGTTATTGTAATTTGTTTTTAAATGCTTTATTTTGGATTTTGCTTACATTTACCACTTTCGATATGAATGATTGCGCCTTTAATTTAAATTGCATTGTGTGGAAAGTTGATGAAACAATGAATTCAAAACTTAATTATAATATTAATCAAGGTATAAATAAATGAGAAGTTCCGAACCAGCTCTGGTCTTTGGGCTCAAGAGGCTAGAGGTTATCCTCCAAGACACCTCTTGTGTCACGAGACTTAGACGTTAATCCTAGGCCTCATGGCCCAATATGGATAAAATGTGCTAGTCTTAGGCTCTCCGAGGCGAGAGAAACTTTCCCAATGTTCTATTGGGTGGCGACTCCATGAAACCTCCTTGTTGCCCAACATAGACGCACTTGCGATTTATTGCAAGCTGTCAACGGACCCACAAATGCCCCGATCGCCCACGTGCGGGCGGTCGAATGGGCGGCGCTCGGGATCCGGCTTGCGTCACAGTGGCGACTCCACTGGGGACATACTCGAGACTTCGATTCGAAAGTACCTTGATTAAAAATCAT
Source organism: Excoecaria cochinchinensis (assembly GCA_947683425.1). Taxonomy (NCBI): domain Eukaryota; kingdom Viridiplantae; phylum Streptophyta; class Magnoliopsida; order Malpighiales; family Euphorbiaceae; genus Excoecaria; species Excoecaria cochinchinensis. Next base: position 5,029,895 of record CANTUQ010000110.1, read on the forward strand.
AATTGAGTTTTAATTTAAAAATTTCATCTTCTTTCAAAACTGCATTGCATCTCATTAGAGCCTTAGATCTATGCTAGTTTGGTCCCTCTTTTAGCCCCGGTGCGTTCCCGAAGCACGACCCCATTTTCACTCAATTTGGGGAAGTGTTAAGGATAATCACCAGCCCAAGCCTTGTACCTCAATGGTATATAAAATGGTGACCCGATCGGTCGTTACGCTCGTGATGAGCTAGACCCGTCGGCAGGGATCATGCTTGGGTAGCCCTAAAGTAACACCACCCTTTGACCAAAGCTCATGTAATGGCAATAGATACTTCCCTTAGGTGATATGAACTGTAATACCTTGCTTGCTATATGGATCATTTTGTGTTGGACAAACCCAAATAATCTGATTGGTCACCTAATCAAAGGCTTTCATGCCCCGATAGGCCCATGTCAACTTGTTCGGGCTGCCTAAATACATAACGATCATAACCCATCCGTTTGCACATTAGATAAGAGATGTTACGATGCCGGTTTTCCACCGAGCACCATACGCATCCATTGGGTTCCCCGCTAACCCATGGATCAAGCCCACCTAGGAAAGAGACCGCATTACCTCGTGTGTGGGAGTAATAAGGTTGGAAGGATCTACTTGCTTGCATGTGATTGTAAATGTTGCATAGCTCACTATCATGCATTGTATATGACATTCATGCATCATCCTAACAATCTAATTTTTTCAGCCATCATAGATTCATCTAAGTGGACTAGAGGTTCCGACGGTCGGTTAATAAGGACAAATCTGCTCTTTGAGTTACCGGAACAAGTGTCTGACTGGGATTCTGAGTCATTCTCATCAATCAGTGAATCCTCTCTTGAATCACTAATGGCAGAAGAAACCGGAGCTTTGACCACTCAAGACCTAGCTAGGAGGCTAGAGGACTTCGAGCGGAGAGTGCTAGACATGATGGGTGCCATGGCTGAAAGGATTGCCCATCCACCTGCTGCCCCACAGCCGCCTGCTGCTCTACAGCCACAGGCAGCCCCTCCTCGGGGGCAAGCCGAACCACCTGCTGGCGGGGAGGCTCCCTTCGTTGGAGCTGCTGCTCGTCAACCCAACAATGAGCACAGAGCTGCCGCACCCATCGAGCCAAGAGGGGAAAGGATTCATAACCCCAACAATGATTTCCTAATGGAGGAGGAAGAAGAAGTGGTGCCGATAGTCCACCAAGCTGCGAGGCCCAGAGCACCCAGAGTAGAGGATGAAGCTTTAAGAGGTATGAGACAACAGATCGAAGCTATCACCCGCATGCTGTCAGCAGGCAAGGGGATCAACCCAGAAGACAGAGATCTGGGGGATGAAGAGCTGCTGCCCCAAAGATTCAAGATGCTCGAGCTGCCGAAATTTGATGGCACCTCTGACCCATCCGCCCACATCAAGCAGTACACCCTGGTCATGAAAGGCACAGGGCTGAGCAAAAAGCAGAAGGTGGAATATTTCTGCCTTAGTCTGGTGGGCCCGGCAGTTGACTGGTACCACGGGTTGGATAGGAGGTCCAAAGAGGACTGGGACCTTTTGACCGAAGAATTCATGAAGCAGTACGACTGCAGCACCAGGATGGAGGTCACCCTAAAAGACCTCGAGCTTCTACAGCAGAAGAATGATGAGTCATTCCATGAGTACCTTACAAGATGGAGAAACAGGGTCATGGAGATGAAGAGGAAGCCTGACACTGCAGACCAGATCAGGTTATTTATCAGAAACTCATGCCCTTACTTAAGGGACTTGCTCAGTTTTAAGGGGCTCAAGGACTGGGAGTCGCTTAAGGATATCGCTATAGAAGCTGAGGCGGCTTACCTGGCAAAGAAAGCAAGCCAAAATAATTTTGCTGGGAAAGGCTATGGGAACCAGTCGGGATTTAAATCAGGAGGTGCCAGGAGCAGCAACAGCAGAAATGGTAGGACGGCAGAGGTCTCAGCTACTGGAGTTGGGCAGGGTCAGAGATACTACTCCAACTTAGGCCGCTCTCTATCCTGGGTACTGGAGAAACTAATGAAAGAAGGCAAGTTACAGCCATTGCCATCTAGGCCAGCCTTGAGTCAGGGACAGCCGAGACATAGAGTTGATCAGTACTGCGCTTACCACCAGCACACCGGCCATTTGACTGACCATTGCCGTATTCTGAGAAACAAGATCCAGGATCTCATTGACACCAATCAGATCATAGATCCTGAGAAGAGAGAAAAGAAGAAGAAGGCAGGCTACAACGCAGTCCCTCCACCGCAAACATGATTGTGTCTTGCAGTCCACTAGTGATATTGCTTTTGGATGCTGGAATCTTTTTATTTTTGGAACTTTTTATTTTCTGTTTGTAATAAAGAGAACAATTTTGCTTATTTGTATGACATTTCTATTGATTTCATTTCGCATGATCATAACACATTTACTTTGGCATTAATTCAAATAATATGGCTGCATTTAATCTCGAAACTTTGGGAAATCCCAAAGAAAATCTTGATAGCATCTGATATAACTCCTGAAGAGAGAGAGAGTCAGAGAAAAAATGAAAATAAGAGAGAAAAACTAGTTGCAATTAGGGGACTGGATGGAAACTCACTAAGAGCACTAGAACCTTTCTGATTACCCGTCAAAGCGATCCCTGGATAAGACGGAACCTAGAAAATGATTTAGGCAACATTTTTTTGTATAGCTCTCTAAATGACCATTTCCTACCCTTACTTCACAATCGCTTGCTAGCCCATTGAGCCTTTATACGGGTATGCTGAATGCGTGCCAATTTTGTTGTTACACATGTTAAAACTATCCCCTCGCCTAAAGTGATTTTGGCTTCCCCTTAGAAGAGTGGCCGCTCTAAAAAGGATGGATGTACATTTGAACAATTTTTCTTTGGACTATCAAAATTGCCTTGGTAAGGGCGAGTTTACACTTTGAAAAAAAAAGGAAAAAAACAAAAAGACCTCAAAACAGTAACCAATTGACTAGTTTCAATAATTACCCTTTTATTGTTATTCTGATCTCAAGGAGCTGAAATGTTACCGAGCCCAAATTCAAGAATACCTTTGTATATACAACTGAGCTGAGAATGGTTCATCCATCAGTCGAGAAAATATTGCGGCCATTTTTCTCTAGCGACCTGATCCTCCTTTGACAGCCATCTACCTAAGCCTGACATTACAACCCAAGTAAGACCTCTTGATTCTTGGTTCAGTCTTATCCAATTAGCGGAGATGACCTTCTAAAGAGGTTTGGTACATAAGAAGAGGCTTATGGTGTTTCTTGAGCTTAAAGCGAGGAGCCACGAGTGCATTCATGCATTCGAGTTAAGTCTCGTCTCCAACATTGCTTCTAGAATTCGCATTCAAGAAAAATTTGAGAGAAAATCGTCAATCATAAAACCCGAGAGGGCTGATTGATAACAGGAGTTTGATGCTTTCAAGATCTATCTCGAGATTAGCTAAAGTCTTGTATTTTTTAAAATCAATGCCAAAATAATGATCATGCTTAATGAAATCAAATTGAAACACATGCATTTATGCAATGATGTGGTCAGAGCAGTTAACTTTGTGTGACCAAAGTCGCCTATTGTCCATCGCTTGAGTGCTTCAACCGATTCATCCTGCTATTAAATGTGAAGAATCAAGCTCATGCAACCATGTCCTAAGACTCCCGAAAGATTCTTGCCAACAACTTCAGCAATCTTAAAAAAAAAATAAAAAAAAAAAACAAAAAAACAAAAAAAGAGAGCCGTTAGAGTGAAAACCGTAACTGGCGCTCTAAGCAAAAATTAGGCAAAAGGATAGGGTGAAAACCTGAAAACAGGCAGTCTGTCCTTCAAAAAAAAATAAGAAAGAGAAAAGCCGCTGGATTGGGTTGGGTCCATTCCAGGCAAAAAAAAAAAAAAAAAAGGCACAGGGTTATGTGAAAATCCACAAAGGACGCATCTCCCACTAAGAAAAGCTAGTGTGAAAATCCACAAGGGACGCACTACCTTCAAATAATGACTACAGGTACCAGGTGAGAATCTCACAATCCCAAAGGGCTTGAAAATCAAAAGCAGCTCAAAAGGCATCAATTATATCGCAAATCGCAGCTAGCCCGGCATCATCTTCAAGTTCACATAGATGAATTTTTATCCTGCATTCCTGCATTACTCATGCATTTCACTTGCATGCTCACCATTTTTGCATAGTTTAGTTTTCTTATTTTGCAGAAGAAAGGCTTGAGGCGGACACCGGCAAAAGCCGAGTGATGACATCGGTCAAATCATCAATCAAAACCTCAACTCATTCATCAATCCAGACATTGATCAAATCATCAATCCACATACCAGCTTAATCATCAATCCAAGCACCATCCGAAGACGTCTCAGGGGGCAAACGATCAATAAACCAAAGACTTCCCAGGGAGCAGCAAATCGAAGACTTCTCAGGGAGCAGAAAATCGAAGACTTCTCAGGGAGCAGAAAACCGAAGACTTCTCAGGGAGCAGAAAATCAAAGACTTCTCAGGGAGCAGCAAACCGAAGACTTCTCAGGGAGCAGCAAACCGAAGACTTCTCAGGGAGCAGAAAACCGAAGACTTCTCAGGGAGCAGAAAATCGAAGACTTCTCAGGGAGCAGAAAATCGAAGACTTCTCAGGGAGCAGCAAACTGAAGACCTCTCAGGGGGCAAACAAACAATCAATGAACCGAAGACCTCTCAGGGGGCAAACAATCAATGAACCGAAGACCTCTCAGGGGGCAAACAATCAATGAACTGAATACCTCTCAGGGGGCAAATGGCAAAGAACTGAAGACCTCTCAGGGGGAGCACAGTTCCAAAATTCACAGCGGTTAGCACGATAGCGGCACAACCCACAAGAGGTTGGCACGACCACGGTACTACAAATTCACAGCGGTTAGCACGATGGCGGCACAACCCACAAGAGGTTGGCACGACCACGGCACTACCAAAATTCACAGCGGTTAGCACGATGGCGGCACAACCCACAAGAGGTTGGCACGACCATGGCACTACCAATTCACAGCGGTTAGCACGATGGCGGCACAACCCACAAGAGGTTAGCACGACCACGACACTACCAATTCACATAGGTTAGCACGATGGCGGCACTACCCACAAGAGGTTAGCACGACCACGGCATTACCTGTTACAACCAAAAGACAGCAACAGCTATCATCATAACTCCATCAAGCGGAAAGACGGCCGACTCAGGTACGCGTCTCTTTCCTTTTCTTCTTTGAGTTTAGGCTCACCTAGACACTAGTGTACTAGATTCCCCTAAACTGGGGGCAACTGTAGACACCAGGTCCTGAGTCAGCGTAGATCGAAGTTACCCAATGATGATAATTGCCTTCACAGGCTTAAAAGGTTAAAGGTGATGATTTTCTCGTCAAATTTGCATTTTAGAGTGAAAAATTAGAAAATAATAAAAAAATATTTAAAAAAATTAATTTTGAAAAATGGGGGCTTAAAATTATGGTTTTTTAGTCAATTTAAAATAAAAAAAAAAATAGAAAAAAAAAAAAAATTTTCGGACCGCGAGTGTCGGGCGCGGCAGCGCGCAGGCGCGCTGGCGCCCAGCACGCCGACGCCCAGGCGCCCAGCGCGCTGGGCGCGATTTGGCGACGCACAGCGTCGCCAATGCCGCGCGTCGCTAAAGAGCGACGCGCTGCGCGCCGCACCGCGCGCCTCTGCGCGCGATTCCCGCCCGACCTCCGCACGGCTCTCGCGCGCCTCGCCGCGTGAGTCCCCGTCGCTCTATAGTGACGGGCGGCGTCCCTCTGGCGACGGGCTTCCGGCCGTCGGTACAGGGTCTGATACCCTTTTCCTCTTTTTCAGCCTTTTTTCCGATTTTTTCACCCAAAAATCCGTTTTTTATCCCATTTTTTTGGGGTTTTTGACTTCAAATTAAATTCTAAAATATTTTTTAGGTAATTAAATAATAAAACTTGATTTTATCATTAAAAATAAAATAATTTTGGGTTAAAATAGATTTTTTTCTTAATTAAATTAGGGCAACCTATTTTATCCTATAAATATTTTATGATGAAATCAAAGGGGCCTCCTCCTCTCCACACATTTTTTAGACCTAAAATTTCTCTTCATCTTCTTCTTCTTCCACCAAAATTCCAGATTTATTCCCCAACCAAAAATCAAAAAGAAAAATCAAATGTTTCATTCTTTTTCCAACATAATTTCTTCTAAACATATTTTTAGAGGAAGTTTTGTTGTTTGATTCAATTTTTGAGACAAATAGAATAATTATTTGTTCTCAAAATTGTTTTTAATCTTTTATTTTGTTTTCAATAAAATTTTTTTCATTGATTTTGTTTTGAATCTCTTTTTGATAAAAAATTGATTTTGAGACAAATAAAATAATTGTTTGTCATCAAAATCTAATTTTTATTTGATAAAACTTCAATCAATTTTTCTTTATTTTAATCAATAAAAGCTTTTTTTTTATCAAAATCATTTCTTTAGGCAAAGGTATCAATTCTTTGTTCTTAAAGAATTTTTGATCATTTTTTTTCATGTTTCTTGGAATAAAATTCCAACATTTTCATAATATTTCACTCTAATATTGTGAATCATCAAACAAAGAAATCAACCATCACTTTTCCTTCATCAAATCCAATATTCTGAGGGTAAATATTCTAGGCTCAATTTCAATTCCTATTCTATTTTATTTCATTTTATTTATTCATGTATATTTTATTGTTTTTATTGATTTATTTATTGTTTTAATTTATTCATTTGTTGTATTGATTTTATATTCGTTCTATTTAATTGTTTATACATGATATGATTTTTATTCACATAAATATTGATTGTTTATTAATTCCTAACATGTAAATATTTTATTTTGATTCCTCATTATTTTTAACATGCAAATAATTAATTAATTTAAATTAATCTTTTTGCCATGTAAATGGTTTGTATTAATCATGAACACATCAATTAACCTTGTTGTATATCATTATTATTTTCATCATTCCTTTGTTTACTAATTTTATCATTGTTACATGATTTTATTATCATTTGTTTATTTATTCATTCATTATTTTTCACATATAATCATTATTTTCATCATGTGTATATTTTCATGTACTAATTAATTAACATGTTTTATTTTATTTTCATCACATCATTTAATCATTTATCACATATAATCCATGTTTCTCATTTATTTTGGTTTGTTAATATTTTGATTCAATTATTATTCTTTTCATATCATCTTATTTTATTTTAATTTGTTATTCATTATTTTGTATGTTTAATTGATTTAATTACTAACATTATTTTATTTGTATTTTGTTTTTATGTTTAAACTCATTTTTTTCGCTTGGACGTTTTTGCGAGCACATCGGGAGGTCCAAAAAGGCTCGTTTAGTTCATATACATATTTTCATTCGGTTTGTAATATTTTATTTAATTTTGCCATATAATTTTCTTGTAAAATTATTTATTTAGGCTCGTTAAAAAGAAAATCACAAAAACGTTTCTATTAATTAACTTGACATTTTTTTTCTAAATAAAAGGGGACCAATGTCCTAGTTTTTCATACCCAAATCATCACATCAAAACTTTTTCATAATAAATATGCATACGAGGACCAATGTTCTCACTATTAATGAATAACCCGTTTTATGCATGTATTTCACCTTTATAAATGGGAGTTGTATTCCGCTCCTAGTGTTATTGTAATTTGTTTTTAAATGCTTTATTTTGGATTTTGCTTACATTTACCGCTTTCGATATGAATGATTGCGCCTTTAATTTAAATTGCATTGTGTGGAAAGTTGATGAAACAATGAATTCAAAACTTAATTATAATATTAATCAAGGTATAAATAAATGAGAAGTTCCGAACCAGCTCTGGTCTTTGGGCTCAAGAGGCTAGAGGTTATCCTCCAAGACACCTCTTGTGTCACGAGACTTAGACGTTAATCCTAGGCCTCATGGCCCAATATGGATAAAATGTGCTAGTCTTAGGCTCTCCGAGGCGAGAGAAACTTTCCCAATGTTCTATTGGGTGGCGACTCCATGAAACCTCCTTGTTGCCCAACATAGACGCACTTGCGATTTATTGCAAGCTGTCAACGGACCCACAAATGCCCCGATCGCCCACGCTCGGGATCCGGCGCGCGTCACATGTACATAAGAACTGAAGTGTTTGTAACAAAGATGTTGTATTTTGTAAAGTCACAGCTGATGTAAGACTATGAATGTTATGAAATGTAATGTTTGGATTTTCGAAACGTAATCTAGTATTGTATGTTAAAGAAATTTTATTAATCCTGAACTTTGTTTGTAAAACTATTTGATGCGCATGTGTTTGTGTTGTAACACTCCATAGTCACCTTAGTAAATCTCTACAGGTGGTTAGGTTGTGTTACACACATTGTCTATTGAATGTTTCGGTATGAATGTGGATATGATCCTCTAAATGCCCGACTTCTATTTGCAAGTATAATATCATATGTGTTATGAATGTCCACCTATGCCTTTTTCATGTGTTATGCCTTGGCGACCTGTCACACCCCAACCTATACCGTGGAGACTTCTACCCCGGTAGAGGGAGAAGAGTCCCGATAGATTGGAGTGTCACATTACACATACCAATTCATTCGATCCCAGTAAGTAAACATATAAAACAGAGATAATATAACGCATATAAAAGAGAAGCACAGCGGTACTGAACATGAAAAATTCTTTCTTTTCTGTTATATATATATAAACAAAGTCTGTACATATTACAAAAGATTTCATATATACAAAGGCCCAAAGAATACTATTTTAAAGGGCACACAAAATATTACATCTTATACAAAAGACAGGAAAGCCTATACTATAAAACTCCGATCCCTAGTTGTGATGGCCTTCCCGATGTGGCACGCCTTGACCGTGCATACCAAAATCTTCCAAACTTGCACGGATAAAACACCCGTGCTAAGCGAAATCGCTTAGTGGGGAAAACACAAAATGCAATACCGCCACTCACAGTGGCATTAACAAACAATCACAAACGAATGGTACAGTTACTTGATAAGATGTCATAAATCAAGCTAATGCGTAGTAGCACTGTAATTATATTATACTTAATAAGCAATAATTCATAACTTATGCATAACATCCAATAACACTTTTGCGCCTGCTATATCAAGATAGTGGATAACGAGTACACATAGATACCCGGAGGTACCAGAAATATTCTCATAACATATAGATACCCGACGGTATCAAAACAATCTTTTTTATTCTTGTTCCAAAGTATTTTCACATAGAATCTTAGGTAAGATTCAACAGAAAGATCACGAAGATCCATTCGGGGGACCTGATCAGGGTCCAAATCGTACACATGGCTGCAGCTACACATAACTCTATTAGGCATGCCTAACTATCCACTTGCTAGACTCTAGCAGGTCATGCATAAACCATTCAATCCATATTTCATAGTACAGCATACAATTCATCTAAAGAATCATGGTATCACTTATATAAACGCACATAAAAGTATGACATGTATCATACAATAGCATAAATTCATTTCGAAGAGATACGAAATTCATTTAAGTTAAAACTGAGCAAAAATTCCAGAAAATGGGTGGTGACTAACAAGGTTGGCCGGTCATGAGTCTTGACTGATAGTCACTACTCGTGACTGGCCTCCTCTATCATGAGTCGTGATGGCAGTCACAACTCGTGACAGACCTCTCTTGGCTAGTCATGAGTCATGACGGAAGTCACCACTCGTGACACGCCTCCTCTATCACGAGTCGTGACGGTAGTCACCACTCGTGACAGACCTCTCTTGGCTAGTCACAAGTTGTGACGGAAGTCACCACTCGTGACAGGCCTCCTCTGTCATGAGTCGTGATGACAGTCACCACTCGTGACAGGCCTCTCTTGGCTGGTCACGTCACTGTTGTGCATTTTCTAATGATGCAACATACCGCAAGTATACGGTGTACCGCAATAGTACTTAAGATGTCGATCCCACGAGGAACGTGTTTACACACTATTACTAATTGCTTTTAATCTTGTTTACAATTATAAAATGATTGAAAAGTGATTCTAAATTAATCTAATATGTAAACTTACTAAGTCTAGTTTATGCGAATCCAAGAAGATAGAAAAGATTAATGATGCTAGATAAAAAGATGGAACTTGAATTAATTGTTCTTAATGATTTTAGCATTCTTGTCTTGTAAGTCAAGTTGAATAAATTTCCTACTTACTTTCTCAATATAAATAGGACTGCCTAAAACATACACATATAAGTCTAATTCCAAATTTTCATTTAAGAACTAGATTATTATACATGCAAATCTTAAGAATAAAACACAACCTATAACAACCATTTTAATATTATGATTTCTCAAACAATATCTTGATGATGAATTTCCAATTAGATGTAAGAATGAATTTATTTCTCAATCAAACTCATACTTATAATGATAATGAATAATGTACTAATGAGAAATTCTACAATTAAGAACACTTGAATAAATATGAACAATAAAATAATTTAATATTAAACACTTAAGTTCATAATTACATCATAAAAATTACAAAGAAGAATTAAAAGATGAGAATTAAAGAAGGAGATTTCTCAACCCTTTTCAAGTCACCAATTGTAGTCCTCTTCCTTGTAGAATATCTTCTTTTCAACACATAAACTCTACTTAAGAACAACTAAAAGAAAACTATTTTTAACTACAGAAAAATATTCAAAATGATCAATTCTAAGTCATCATATGTAAATTACAGTTAAAAACAGAATTTATAATGTCAGCTCATGCCCCTTCAGATGCCCTTCTACAAAGGTTATAATTGTTGGTGGAAAGGTGCAACTTCTCAAGTTCAAATTTGAACTTTAGTGTCTAACGGATCCTTCTGTCGCGATCGCGACAGCTGTCGCGCTCGCGACAGAGCACGCCTTCTCTTTCGCTCGCCCTTTCCTCACGTGTGCCTTCTCCGCGCCTTATCGCGACCTCGCGACTCCTTCCCTTGGTCGCGACAGCTTCTCTTCTCTTCTCTTTCTCTTCTTTCTCTCTTCTTCCCTTAGCGCCCTCTGTCGCGCTCGCGCCGCCTATCGCGATCGCGACAGAAGCTTTTCTGCCTTGGCTCAATTCTTCTTCTTTTCTCCATTTTCTCCACATTTTCTCCATTTGTCTCCTATATGCAAAACTTAACAAAACACATAAAACACACCTAATTCCAACAACTAAAAACACATAAAACATTATTTATAACCACAAAATATAGTCTAATTATGAGCTATTTAAGCTCATATCAAACCCCCACACTTAAACATTTGCTTGTCCCCAAGCAAAACACTTAAACAACACAAAAACAAAAAACACAATAAACACAATATTCTAGAGCTCACTTAGACATTTGACAATTATTTGAAAACACCATGCATAGAATTATCCTTCTAACACACTAGCTTTAATATGCAACCAATTGAACATTCCCATCATTCATTAAACTTTAACCCTCTTTGCACATTTGGAAAACCATGAAATAGCAAAACACAATGATGTTTGATCTCAAGAAATCAAATATCTTAATACATGTATAGAGTATTTCACACAAAGCATTGCCTAAAATAATTTTCACTCAACACTTACTTTGAAAAACACTCAATCACTCAAGTGTATAGAAAGGTTAGTGTTTTCCCACATTCCTTGATTATGCCATTACATACCATAAGCTTGTAAATAGTAAAAATCTCCACTACTAGTATAAAGTAGTAAAGAGGATCAAAGGGTCTTAAGAGGGTTGTAATGTGGCTTAGGTTAGGGTAAGAAACTTTTGGGTTTAAGTAGCTAATATTGTGTAGAGAAAAGCATCAATACAACATAGGAGACTTAACCAAATCAGAATAGTAACAAGCATGATACTTTTAATCAAATTCCCTTCTTAAGAATATAAATTTGCTGCTAGCTCTTAATGTATACTTACTATTTTTTCTTTTCTTTTCTTTTCTTTTTTTCTTAGGGTAGCAAGAGAATTTAGTATGGATCCATTTTAATGCTCCGTCCCACACATAAGTAATTTTAGATGTACATCTTGCTTTTCCCATGTTTTTTTGTTTTTTTTTTTTTCTGTTTCTACTAGCATTTGTAACTCTAACTTTGAAAAGAAGGAAATTGAAAATTTTTACTAATTTCATGCTTTTCAATAACAAATATATCTCCCATGCTATATCAATCCTAATCCCTCCACAATAAGGTAATTATAAAGAAATTAGGCCTTGTTTAAGCAAAAAGATTTGGTTATTAATATGTTTAAACAAGGAAACAGGATATAGGCTCAAAAATGGCTACCTAAAGTCAAAAGGTAAAGGAAGTGAAAAGTAAGCCAAAATTAGTTCATTCTAAGTGCCCTTATCATATCCCGTATACATCCCATACTAATATGCAGTCTTGAAATTTACTACAAACAAGTTCTAGAGGATATGGCATAATAAGGCTCTCATACAAAGAAAAATTTGTGTATAAGGCTTCAAAAGCTCACATGGCTATAGTTTAAACTATCATAGGCAATAAATTGGCAAAATAATCTTTATTTACATATAAAAAGATACCTAACTTAAAAAGAACCTACACCAAAGTGTTTTACTAATTCATACCCTTCACTATGTACAATAAAAAGCTAAAGTAAAACAAATAATGAAAATGGTCAAAAAGTTACTATCTAGACTAATGGTCAAAAACATAAAACCTATACATGCTCTAAGTTTCAAATATTCATCAAATACTAAGCTCCAAAATATTTAACATAAAACAACCTAAAACAATCTAAGACAATACATACCTAAATCTAGCAGTTCATGCAAACACAAGCTATACTACACAATTAATAACACATATAACCATACATGCATATATATATTAAACAAAATCACAAACACAAAACATCCCCCCACACTTAAAGGACACAATGTCCTCATTGTGTAAAGCAGAATAAACTAAAAAAAACAAACTAACATAAACAAAACACAAAATAAAACAATAACAAAACAAAACAAAAAGTAAGGAGACAAACTCAAAAACTCCCACTAGGGGAGCTAGGAGGAGATGGAGAAAGGTCCACATTCTGCTTGCGGAAAAAACTAATGAGTTTGCGACCCAAACTCTTCTGATTTTTCAGCACATTCCGCACATCCGACTCAATAACATCTTTTCTTGCTGCCATACTTTGATTAGCTGCCTCTATTCCATCTAATCTTTGCAAGACAGGCTCCAAATCTACAGCAGCTCCTCTATTATTTCTCCTCTCATCAGCAGCAGCACCAGCAGCCGCCTCGTCCTCACCCGAGGAGTCATGAGCCATAGCTGCTGAAGCTGCTTCATGTGCCCTTGCATGAGACACACTTGGTCCAGCCATATTGGGGTCAGCCCTATGTGATCCACCTGCACATCTATCAACAAACCTTGGGGGCCAAGCTCCCTTGGTTAAAATATTAGCCCGGCGCAAATAAACAACATCCAACAAAAGAATGGATTCTTTTTCATCCATTACAAAATTATTCAAATCTCCCATACATGCCAAAATAATCCCTGTTACCATATGACACATGCCCACTGACTTACTACGCGCAATAGAAGCATGATAAAGACCATCAAGAATAAAATCAATGGAGTCAGGTGTTTTGTGAGATTGCAATAAATCCAAAACAAACAAATCCTTTGTTTGAACTTTAGTACTTTCAACTCTCCCAAACATGGCATGGCAAAGAAATTTATGAAAAAGCATTAAAGCATTGTCTCTAATCTGCCTATTAGTAGAATTTTTGTTATTAAAACGTTCAAGCCCTGACAATCTATTCCACACAGGGAAAGGCTGAAAGATATGTGAATCAAAGCTCTTACCATTCAAAGGGAATCCAAACCAGGTATGCAAATCATTATAGTGAAAAGTATAATTAACACCACGATGCCTAAATTTCATGGAATCCCTTCCTTTATCCACATAATCTAAAGTAACAAAAAATTCTAAAGCCCAGTCCTTATGTCACACCCCGAATTGGGCCTAGTCGGAATATGCTTGCTCGGTCGGAATGAGTGAGGGTAATTCGGTAATTTGTACATGAATAATATGGATAATAAGGATTTAATTGCAAAGAAATTAATTAAATAAGTTAAGTGAAGGAATTATTATAGTGTGCTTGTTGTGTATGGAATTAGGGTATAAGTGGGTTTTAGGAAATGATTTGGTGTGACTCAAGTGTGGTACCTTGAAGATTTTTATTCAAGAAATGTTTGTATGTGGAGTGAGTATGGTGCCAAGGTTGGAATTAGTCAAAGATGTATCTTGGATTTAATAGGATTATGACAAGTGGACCTTTAGGATGGTGACAAGTGGTATGGTTGGTGTGTGCACTAAATGGGAAAGAGAAAAAGGAAATGAAGAATGGGCAAGGGGCAGAATCACGTTTGGCCCTCCTCTCCTTCCCGTTCTCTCTCCTCTTCTTACCTTTCCCCACTTTCTGCTCTCTTCTTCCTTGCTCCTCTTTCGATTGGGCTTGTGCATGTGTAGAGGGTGTTATGATGGAGTATAAGGGGCAAGATTAAAGGTATGTATATGGGTTTTTGATTTTGGATGTTATCTCTTTCTTCTTCCCTGTTTTCTTTTGGTTTGGATGAACTGAGGTTTGGGTTAAGTGAATCCATGATTTGTGTTTGTGCAAGGGATTGATGTTATGAAGAAGTCTAATAAGAGGAAAGGAAAGATGGAGGACTTAGCATAAAGAGTGTTGGTTGTACTTCTTTGAGGTTTGGGAACTTTTTATTTATGTATGATCTTGATTATATTCATGAGTTGTTTAAGTAATTTGAATGTGTTGATAATGATCTTTGATGATGGTAGTGAGTGTTGGCTCAAATGACTCATTGTTGCATGTGAATAGGTTTTTGGGTGAAAAACTGGATTAGAATACACTGGACCTTTCTTCGGTTATTACACTGTTTCGGGAGTTATAGAACTCCAAATGATATGAAATCAGTATCTTTAGAAAGCTAAGATATATTTCTACAAATGTGTTAGAAATAGGTTTGAGTTAATTGTAACTCTAAGTGTCCGAAAAATGGTCAAGAAGTAGACCTATCTTCTTTGGACGGGTTCAGAGAAGCACTGTGGGTTGTTTAGATCATATCTGACTCTATAGATGTCCAATTGACCTGAAACTTGTCGCTTTGGAACGTTAAGACGTAGGGGAACATTTGTTAAGAAGACAACGTTTCCTAAAAATGAGGTTTAGAGGTCGGTTTTCGCGATAATAGTTTATAGTAGAAAGCAGTCTGTTATGGTGGCTGTGGCGAGCCTCTGTCGCGAGCGCGACAAGGGTCGCGACCTCGCGATAGAAAAACATGTTTTGAGCCTTTTCTTCTTTAATTTTGAGTCTAGGGTTGACCCGGATCAATCTCGTGCCTTTTCCATCAGTTATTATGCATGTTTAGGGTAATGAAATGGCTATATAAGTAATTATCGTCGGAAAAAAATTTAGGAGTATGCTTAAGATTAATGATTTAACTAGTAATTAATAATAGATATAACTCCATGAAGGTTGTTTATTGATGAGTGCTATTATGTGATGGTCTCATGAGTAACCTTAACATGATGTACCATGTGTATGAATGTAGTTAATGTGGGTGCGATTGAAATGATTGACGAATAATGTTGTTATTATAGATTGTGTATATGAATATTGTTAATGGCGTGTTTTATTGAAATACTTGATACGAATGTTGGATTTATGTTGTCAATGATGTGTGACTGGCTGGAGATGAGGTAAAAGACCGTTGGATGTGTTTCGTGTGTTGTGGGTGAGTTGGAGGAAGGAAAGATCTTGCAAAATTCTGCAGATTTTCGGAATCATGACTCTGTCGCGATCGCGACACTGTCGCGAGCGCGACCGAGACCGGTGATTTTGATGCTGTGCTGTCGCGAGCACGCGACACTGTCGCGAGCCCGCGATAGCAATAGCTTGTCTGCTCTCTGTCGCGAGCGCGACAACCGTCGCGATCGCGACAGAGCACATTGTTGGCCTGTGCTATCGCGAGCACGCGACTTGTCGCGACCCCGCGATAGCAATACTTGCCCTCTGTCGCGACCGCGACAATATCGCGAGCGCAACAGAGCCGGGTCCTTCTCTCCTTCTCGCGATCGCGAAGTCAGTCGCGCGCGCGCAGCGAAGAGACTATAGTCTCTATCGCGAGCGCGACAGGGATTTCGAGCGCGACAGATGTGTTGTGTGGAATGAGCTTTCTTTGGTGATTTCAATGTTTGAATTCCGAATTTGTGGCACTTTTAGGTTTATAATTGGACTATTTTGTGAAGTATGTTAATATAATTGGATGTACTATGCATACCTATACTTATGATCTTTCTCTAAGATTATCATGTTATGCTGAAAGTGTAAATTGTATGATGCATGTTTGACTTTATGAACGTATTCATATGTCTCAACTATTGCTGATTATGTATAATAATATAAAATATGTGATTTGAAATATGATTTGTATTATGCATGACCTGCGAGAGTCAGTCTAGTGGATAGTTAGGCATGCCTAATAGAGTCTTTGTAGCTGCAGCGCCCTTTGAACGATTTGGACCCTGATCAGGTCCCACGACTGGTTCCTCGCGAACCCTTTGATATGAAATGTTTTTGGAATGTGGAAAAAGATGATGTTGCTTTTCGACTTGTACCTGTATGGTACATTATATTATATGTTCCCTCTGAGGTTTACCCAGTCAGAGATCGGGCTATATGTTCCCTCATGAGGTCTCCTCCTCAGTACTCGTTATCCACTATTTTGAGTCAGCAGGTATTCTGTCTATTTTGCCTAATGAGAATATGATATCCGAATGTGTAAGATTTCGGTCATGTGAACCAGTTATGAAATCGAATGTGATTATGAATCTCTGATTGGGTTAGATGTAACTCTGACCTGTATATTGTACCTTTGTGGTTATCTGTGAATGGTCTTGTTTATAGTATGCGTATGTGAAGTCGGTCTGTCATATAATATGGATACTACACTTCTGTATAGTAATGAGATAAATTAATATGTATGTGAATGCGAATCTGAATTACTGAATACTATGGTTAAAGTCGATATATATAAACGTGAATATGTATTGTTGATTACTAAGATTAAGTATACTGATTTGTATACTTAGGAATGTGATCTTGAACCAACATATATAACAAATTTAATACGATGCTATATAGCTCCTTATTATTAGCGATTGTAGTAATTACGGTATGTTATTATGTGTTTACGTTTCATGGCATGATAATTTGTAATAAGTTTACGCAGTGGAAGTGTGGTGTTTTGACATCATCTCTTGGGTTTAGATAAATATAATGATTTTGGCAAAACAATTGGGTGTGTTAATAATATGAGTGTATGAATGTGGTTAAGAATATTCGAGTGCATGGCTATATTATACAAGCATGTATATTTATTTGTCAGGATTTTATGTATTCACCTTCATGTATGTGGTATGCCTTGGCGACCGTTGTGAATGGTCGTCTATATTTTTGTGCTTTCCCCACTAAGTGTTATCGCTTAGCACGGGCTCTTTTCCCCGTGCAGGTGGCAGGTTTTCTTT
The DNA here is from genome assembly GCA_947683425.1 of Excoecaria cochinchinensis. Taxonomy (NCBI): domain Eukaryota; kingdom Viridiplantae; phylum Streptophyta; class Magnoliopsida; order Malpighiales; family Euphorbiaceae; genus Excoecaria; species Excoecaria cochinchinensis. The sequence continues at coordinate 5,047,528 of CANTUQ010000110.1, forward strand.
CGTTCGAGTCGCGCATCTGCAGAGTCGGCCACATAGAAGCTAGCAGTTTTGTATCTTGTTCAGCTGTTGTAATTTAGAATTTTTGTATATCTGTGTTATATGTATAAGTAATAATATGTAAAGAGAACGATGTAATATTTCAGACTCCTATTGTATAATTGTAAAATTGTAGATGTGTATATTTCCGTTTAAAATATGCGCGGTTATGAATATGTATGTTCAGATTTTTACTCCTCAAAAGTTTTTAATTCTTTCATAATTATATACGCTTCGTATCGTTTCTGTTCGGTAACACACCTACTCGTACGGCTTCCTACTCCCTTGCGGATGGGTTCGCCTATGTATGAGTTGGGGTGTTACACCTTACGTACAGGTAAAGAGTAAGTTATGAATTTTCCCCATTTCATATATCTAAGAAAATTATTAATTTGTTCATTTAAACCCATTGTAGTCAAAATAGCAGAATCAAGCGCCCACATCCCTACATACGATTTTTTAGCAAAATGAAGGAACTTCTCACCCTCCTCATCAGAATAAATGGGAAAAGGACAGTCATACCTGTTTTGAAAAATAAGGGAAGCAGGCGTTGGTTCCTCTTCCGGATTGCTGGATTCGCCCATTGGTCTCTTTCCTTTGCTCTTATCACCCACATGTTTTGTTCTCACCATTTTAAAATCGTTTTCCTAATGAAGAACAAGATGAGACGAAATAGAAAAATAAAAGCAACAGATTTATAGAAGAAAAAGAAAATCGAGATTTGCGGTGGAAGTTAGAGAGAATCGTGAGAAATATTTTGAGAGAATCGCGCGAAAATAAAGAGAAGAAAACTGAAGAGGCCAAAGAAATTACATAAAGAGAAGTTATTAGGGTAGAAAATGAGAAGGTGGGGAATTAAATGTGAGTCTAACGGTTGGTTTGACCGAAAAAAATCAAATTCCGCGTTCTGTCGCGACGTCGCGACATTGCCGCGATCGCGACAGAAGCAAAATGAAAAATTTAAACATCGCGCCATACGTCGCGTCATTGCGACAATTTATTCCCGCTCTCCATCGCGACAACATCGCGATCGCGACAGAAAGCAAAGTGAAAAATCAAAAATCAGTTGTCGCGATGATACTCAGTGCCGCGCCGTCGCGATGGCAATGATAAAGCAACTTCCCCTTTCTGTCGCGCTCGCGACGTTTTCGCGCTCGCGACAGAATGGAATTTTGAAAATCACATTTACTTTTCCTTCCAAAAACAACACACAAAGGTATATAAAATAAATTTACATATGAAAAACATCTGTGGAACAAAAAGAACGACATTAGTATATACAAATATCACACATATAATAAAACAATTAATTAAGAAGAAAAGTTAAATCAAGTAACCATCAAATCATTTTTAAAGAAAGAAATGAAACCTCCCTTCCATGAAATGTTTCCTCTAAATACACTTTACATCTTTGACCATTGGCTTTAAATAACTCCCCTTTATTATTTTTTAGCTCTAAAAACCCTTGATCAAAAACTTGTGTGACTTCAAAGGGTCCACTCCATCTAGATCTTAATTTTCCCGGAAAGAGTTTCAATCTAGAATTATACAAGAGAACCTTATCCCTAATATTAAAATTTTTAATCCGAATATGTGCATCATGCCATATTTTAGTCCTTTCTTTATAAATCTTGGCATTCTCAAATGCAAGAAGTCTCAATTCATCTAGCTAATTTAATTGTAAACATCTTTTGACACTTGCATCCTTAAGATCATAATTCAGAGTTCTAATGGCCCAATATGCTTTGTGCTCTAACTCCACAGGTAAATGACACGCTTTTCCATAAACCATTCTATATGGTGTCATACCAATTGGGGCTTTGAATGCAGTGCGATATGCCCACAAAGCATCATCTAATTTATGTGCCCAATCCTTCCTAGAAGTAGAGACTGTTTTTTCTAATATCCATTTTAACTCCCTATTGGACACTTCCACTTGACCACTTGTTTGTGGGTGATATGGTGTAGCTACCCTATGATGAACTCCATATTTTTGCAATAATGAATCAAAAGAACGGTTAATGAAATGCTTACCTCCATCACTTATGATGGCTCTTGGCACTCCAAATCTTGAGAAAAGCTTCTTTAAAAACTTTATCACTACCTTTGAATCATTGGTAGGTGTGGCTTTGGCTTCAACCCATTTTGATGCATAATCAACCCCAACCAAAATGTAGTTTTGACCAAAAGAAGTAGGGAAAGGACCCATGAAGTCAATCCCCCACACATCAAACACTTCAACTTCCAATATGTTATTCAAAGGCATCTCATCTCTTTTCCCAATATTTCCAGCCCTTTGACATTTATCACATTTGGCTACATACATCTTTGCATCATGAAATAAAGTGGGCCAAAAGAATCCACATTCAAGCACTCTAGATGCAGTTTTATTAGCACCATTATGACCCGAATATAATGCAGCATGACAATGCATTAAAATGTTTTGATAATCCCCCTCACTTACACAACGACGAATTATACCATCTCCACTTATCTTAAACAAGTAAGGCTCTTCCCAAAGATAATTTTTAACATCACTAAAAAATTTCTTCTTTTGTTGCCATGTCAAATTTTCAGGTACAATTCCAGCAACAAGATAGTTAGCAAAATCAGCATACCAAGGTACATGCATATTCAAAATTGACATCAAGGCTTCATCGGGAAATGTTTCATTAATTTCAATACCATCACCTAAAGTTTGTTCATTATTTTCTAACCTAGACAAATGGTCAGCAACAAGATTTTCACTTCCCTTTTTGTCTTTAATTACAAGGTCAAACTCTTGCAATAACAATACCCAATGAATCAACCTAGGTTTAGCATCTTTCTTTGCAAATAAATACCTCAATGCAGCATGATCGGTATAAATTATGACTTTAGATCCCAACAAGTATGATCTAAACTTGTCACATGCATAAACCACAACTAACATTTCCTTTTCAGTTGTTGTATAATTAACTTGAGGAGGAGACAAAGTATGACTAGCATAATATATCACATGCAAATTCTTACCATGCCTTTGGCCTAATACACAACCCACAGCAAGATCACTTGCATCACACATAATCTCAAATGGCAATTCCCAATTAGGAGCAGCAATAATAGGAGCACTTATAAGGGCCTTCTTCAAAGTTTCAAAAGCATGCATACATTCCTTAGAAAATTCAAAGGAAACATCCTTAACTAGCAAATTTGATAAAGGTTTAGCAATTAAAGAAAAATCCTTTATAAATCTTCTATAAAATCCAGCATGTCCAAGAAAAGATCTTACCCCCTTGAGTGTAGTGGGTGGAGGTAACTTTTCAATTAATTCAGTTTTTGCTCTATCAACCTCAATACCCCTACTTGAAATTTTGTGCCCTAATACTATCCCTTCATCTACCATAAAATGGCATTTCTCCCAATTAAGAACTAAGTTAGTTTCTTCACACCTAGCCAATACTTTGTCTAAATTTTTCAAACAAAGCTCAAATGAATCTCCATATACAGAAAAATCATCCATAAAGACTTCCATTATATCCTCTATCATGTCTCCAAAGATTGAAGTCATACATCTTTGAAATGTGGCTGGGCCATTACAAAGCCCAAAAGGCATTCTCCTATAAGCAAAAGTTCCATAAGGACAAGTAAATGTAGTTTTCTCTTGGTCACTAGGGTAGATAAAAATTTGGAAATATCCTGAATATCCATCAAGAAAACAGTAATGAGAATGGCCAGCAATTCTTTCAAGCATTTGGTCAATGAATGGTAAAGGAAAATGATCCTTTCTAGTGGCCAAATTAAGCTTCCTATAATCAATACATACCCTCCAACCAGTGGTGGTTCTAGTTGGAATTAAATCTCCATTCTCATTCCTCACTACTGTCATACCCCCCTTCTTTGGAACACAATGTATTGGACTCACCCAATCACTATCCGAAATAGGATAAATGATTCCAGCATCAAGCAATTTAATAACTTCCTTTTTAACTACCTCTTTCATATGAGGGTTAAGCCTCCTTTGTCTATAAGCTTTTGGTTTATAATCATCTTCCATATTTATCCTATGCATGACAACATTAGGACTAATACCCTTCAAATCAGATATTTGCCATCCAATACTTTTTATCCTTTTTCTAACAACTTCTAATAATGCATGCTCTTGTTCTTTATTTAGTTTATTAGAAATAATAATAGGCAAAGTATGATTTAATCCAAGAAAAGCGTACCTCAAATGACTAGGTAATTCCTTTAGATCAACATTTGGTGGACTTTCAATGGAAGGTGGTAAAGGTGCTTCATTACGAATAAGAGGTTCACTTCTAAAACTTTCTTGCTCTACCTCTTCATGAACTTCCTCTTCCATTTGGACTTCCTCTTCATCTGCATTTTCTAAGACTTCCACAACACACACATCAATAACATCTATTTTCATGCACACATTTTCATCCATTGGGTATTTTAGTGCCTTTTCCATGTGATATTCAACACTATCATCCCCTACTCTTAAGACTAATGTCCCCTCATAGACATCAACTAAAGCCCGACCAGTCCTCATGACAGGTCTACCCAATATTAAGGGACATTTCTCATCATATGCAAAATCTAAAATGACAAAATCAGCGGGCAAAATAAATTTATCCACTTTTACAAGTACATCTTCAACTATTCCATATGGTTTCTTAATAGATTGATCAGCTAATTGCAAAACCATGGAAGTAGGTTTAACATAGTCTAAACCCAATTTTTTAAAGATAGAATAAGGCATGAGATTAATAGTTGCCCCCAAATCACATAAACACTTAGGAAACTCTTTATCTCCTAAAGTACATGGAATTGTGAAACTACCATTATCTTTAAGTTTGGTAGGCAAATTATTTGTAATTATAGAACTGCATGCTTCAGTCAATGCAATAGTGGATATATCCTCCCAACTTCTTTTCTTAGAAATTAATTCTTTAAGAAATTTTGCATAATTAGGAATTTGTGATATGGCCTCAATAAAATTCAAATTTATATGCAAATGCTTCAATTTGTCAATAAAAGATTGAAATTGCTTATCTTGGTGTTGTCTCTTTAGGCGTTGCAGAAACGGTGGGCAAGGTTGAAAAATTTTGGAAGAATTTGCTTTAGATGCCCCTTCTGTCGCCACCGCGATAGGTGTCGCGCTCGCGACAGAAGACTCTTCTCCTGCTGTCGCGCTCACGTCTGGTATCGCGCCAAGTGTCGCGCCTGGAACTTTGGTTTGCTTCTCATCTGTCGCGACCGCGATAGGTGTCGCGCTCGCGACAGAAGAATCATTCTTCTTTTTATTTTCCTGAAATTCTCCATTCTTGTTAGTAATAACAAATTCATTGGTGTAAGATTTACCTGACCTCAAATTGATGGCTTTTAGATGTTCCCTTGGGTTCTCCTCCGTATTACTTGGTAAAGTACCTTGTAATCTTGAAGGTAAAGCCTTTGCTAATTGCCCAATTTGCACTTCTAAGTTGTGGATGGATGAGGCTTGATTCTTTGTGATTTGATCAAATTTATTTTCTAGCCTCTTTTGGTTCTCCTCTTGTGAATTAAATTTCATATTAATCCCCTCTAAGAACCTATCCATTTTAACCTCCAAAGCCCCAAACCAATCTTGAGGTGGTTGAAAACTTACTCCTTTATTTTGATTACTACTATTCCCCCATGAAAAATTTGGATGGTTCCTCCATCCAGGATTATATGTATTGGAAAATGGGTTACCTCTTCCTTGCCCTTGGATAAAACTAACTTGCTCCTCCGTACTATTTATGCCCAAATTACATACCTCACTTGGATGTCCTTGTTGTCCACAAATATTACATCTATTTGGTTGACTACTTCCCATACCCATATTATTGAGTTTGTGAGTCAATGCTTCCACTTGAGCTTGCAATGCAACCACTGAATCTAGTGCATGAACTCCTCTTACATTAGTAGAATTTGAATCTCTACTTCTCTCGGTAGGCCACATGCAGTTGTTCATGGACATCTCCTCCAATAATTCAAATGCCGCTTCAGTAGTTTTTCTCATCAAAGATCCTCCAGAAGCAACATCAATAGTTCCTCTTGTGGTAGGATTTACTCCATTATAGAATGTTTGCATCAACAATTCTCTTGGCAAGTTATGGTGTGGACACATCCTTTGCAATTCCTTGAATCTTTCCCAAGCCTCATATAATGATTCATTTTCATTTTGAACAAAAGTAGTGATATCCTTTATGATTTTTGCAGTTTTGGCCAATGGAAAATATTTTGATAAAAATGCTTGGGCCAATTGGTCCCAAGTAGTTATAGATCCTCTTGTTAGAGAATTCAACCAAGCTTTTGCTTTATCCTTCAAAGTGAATGGAAAAAGCCTAAGCTTGATTGCATCAGCCGAAACCCCATTTATCTTAAAGGTATCACATATCTCAAGAAAATTTGCCAAATGAGCATTTGGATCCTCATTTGCCAAACCATAAAATTGAATACTATTTTGAATCATTTGTAATAATGAAGGCTTAATTTCAAATTGATTGGCATTTACCGTTGGTCTTACCACTCCTTGTTGAGCACCACTCAATGCAGGTGTGGCAAAGTCCATCAATCTTGGTGGATTTTCTTCAGCCATGATAATTGATCTCCTATTTTTTTTTTCTTTTTATTGGATTTCCGGTTACTCAATAAAAACCTCTCAATTTCAGGATTTAAAGGCTCAAGCTCTTCTAAAGAACTCCTTGTACTAGGCATGAACTTCTAAAATCCTGTAAAAACAAAACACAAAATTAATTTAAACACACAAACAAATTAAAACAAACAAAATATTGTAATCCAAAATCATAAATCAATTTTCATAATGGCATAGAACCGTTCCCCGGCAACGGCGCCAAAAACTTGTTGTGCATTTTCTAATGATGCAACATACCGCAAGTATACGGTGTACCGCAATAGTACTTAAGATGTCGATCCCACGAGGAACGTGTTTACACACTATTACTAATTGCTTTTAATCTTGTTTACAATTATAAAATGATTGAAAAGTGATTCTAAATTAATCTAATATGTAAACTTACTAAGTCTAGTTTATGTGAATTCAAGAAGATAGAAAAGATTAATGATGCTAGATAAAAAGATGGAACTTGAATTAATTGTTCTTAATGATTTTAGCATTCTTGTCTTGTAAGTCAAGTTGAATAAATTTCCTACTTATTTTCTCAATATAAATAGGACGGCCTAAAACATACACATATAAGTCTAATTCCAAATTTTCATTTAAGAACTAGATTATTATACATGCAAATCTTAAGAATAAAACACAACCTATAACAACCATTTTAATATTATGATTTCTCAAACAATATCTTGATGATGAATTTCCAATTAGATGTAAGAATGAATTTATTTCTCAATCAAACTCATACTTATAATGATAATGAATAATGTACTAATGAGAAATTCTATAATTAAGAACACTTGAATAAATATGAACAATAAAATAATTTAATATTAAACATTTAAGTTCAGAATTACATCATAAAAATTACAAAGAAGAATTAAAAGATGAGAATTAAAGAAGGAGATTTCTCAACCCTTTTCAAGTAACCAATTGTAGTCCTCTTCCTTGTAGAATATCTTCTTTTCAACACATAAACTCTACTTAAGAACAACTAAAAGAAAACTATTTTTAAGTACAGATAAATATTCAAAATGATCAATTCTAAGTCATCATATGTAAATTACAGTTAAAAACAGAATTTATAATGTCAGCTCATGCCCCTTCAGATGCCCTTCTACAAAGGTTATAATTGTTGGTGGAAAGGTGCAACTTCTCAAGTTTAAATTTGAACTTTAGTGTCTAACGGATCCTTCTGTCGCGATCGCGACAGCTGTCGCGCTCGCGACAGAGCACGCCTTCTCTTTCGCTCGCCCTTTCCTCACGTGTGCCTTCTCCGCGCCTTATCGCGACCTCGCGACGCCTTCCCTTGGTCGCGACAGCTTCTCTTCTCTTCTCTTTCTCTTCTTTCTCTCTTCTTCCCTTAGCGCCCTCTGTCGCGCTCGCGCCGCCTATCGCGATCGCGACAGAAGCTTTTCTGCCTTGGCTCAATTCTTCTTCTTTTCTCCATTTTCTCCACATTTTCTCCATTTGTCTCCTATATGCAAAACTTAACAAAACACATAAAACACACCTAATTCCAACAACTAAAAACACATAAAACATAAAATATAGTCTAATTATGAGCTATTTAAGCTCATATCAGTCACACACACACACTGGGAACGGGAAATTCACCAGGATCGTGAATTTCCATTCCCAGAATTCCCAGAATTAACTCCAAAATGGCTCAAAACAATTCAAATCTCATCTTACCTTCCAGTAGATCTTCCATACATCATAAATGACATAAAAACAACTTAATTCCACAATCAACACAACCAAAATCATGCATAAACACATCCAAGTGCCTCAAGAACACAAACCCTAAAAATTACATTAAGTTCAAATTCAATCAAATTTCTCAAACAAAAATCCCAAAATACACAAACGTTCCCAAACCTGATTTCCTTCGTTCCTAGTCGTGAGCTCCGCTTCCACTCGCTTTCTCTTTCCCCTTAGATGTTCTAGGAAGCTCCTCTGAACCATAAATCAAACACACCCAGGTTTAATTCTAACAATTAACACATAAGTGAAAAATCAAACCTAGAGAGGAGGAAGAAAAGAATCTAAGATATTACTAACTTACACTCACCCTTTGAACTTATGAGACACAACCCAGCTAAACAATCACCCAAGGAAGAAGAGAAGAGTAGAAATATGTAAGGAAGGAGAAGGAAAGGTGAAGAAAAGGAAAAGAGGATGAAAATGGCGTGAGGGAGAGGAAGGCAACCGGAAAAGGAAGAAAAAACAAAGTGATTTCCAGCTATCCTCTCTTTCATCACCCACTAATTCAACCCTATCCACTTGCCATGTGTCACTCTCTCATAAGAAATGATCCTACATGCATACCCTACTCCCATACTCTCACTCACATACAATTATTATCACTTATTCACACCCTACTTCCCTTTCCTTAAGCACACACACTAGCAACTCCTCACCTCAAGCATCACAAACATAAACACATACTCAAATAAATTAAAATGCATGCAACATCAAAATGCACACAAGTACGCACACACATAGATACAGACAGGCACATTCAGACTCAGACAGGCTCAGACTACCAGGGCGATTTTGGGGTGTTATAATACTCCCCCACTAAACAGAATTTCATCCTCGAAATTCTCACCTGCTCCAAATAACTGAGGATACTGTAATCTCATATCTTCTTCCGGTTCCCACGTAGCTTCCTCAACTCCGTGATACTTCCATAGGACCTTAACCAACGGTATCTGCTTATTCCGAAGCTGTCTGATTTCTCTATCCACGATCCTTTTTGGCTCTTCATCATATGAAAGATCTGACTTAACCCGGATATCTTGCACTGATAATATATGAGAAGGGTCTGATCGATATCGACGAAGCATTGACACATGGAAGACATTATGCAGTCTGGCTAACTCCAAAGGCAAAGCTAACCGATACGCTACTGGACCCACTTTTCCTAAAATCTCATATGGCCTAATAAAGCGCGGGCTTAGCTTGCCTTTCTTTCCAAAACGAAGAACTTTTTGCCACGGTGACACTTTCAAGAAAACCTTATCCCCCACTTCATACTGGATATCTCTGTGCTTCAGATTGGCATAAGAGCACTGTCTATCTTTAGCTGCTTTTAGATTCTGTCGAACAGTCCTTACCTTCTCTTCAGTATCTCTTACTATATCCGGACCTATCAAAGCCTTTTCTGACAATTCAGTCCAGCAAACTGGTGTCCTGCACTTCCGCCCATACAATACCTCATAAGGAGCCATACCAATACTCACCTGGTAACTATTATTATAAGCAAACTCCAACAAAGATACATATCGATCCCAACTTCCCGAGAACTCTAAAACACAACCTCGTAGCATAACTTCTAACACCTGGATAACTCTTTCTGACTGGCCATCGGTCTGTGGGTGGAATGCAGTACTGAAGTTTAACCTAGTCCCTAAAGCTGCCTGGAGTTCCTTCCAAAACATGGACGTAAAACGGGGATCTCGATCAGATACAATGGATAGCGGAATCCCATGAAGTCTAACTATTTCATTCACATAAAGCTCCGCCAATTTGTCCATAGAGTAGTCCAACCGAACTGGAAAAAAGTGTGCTGACTTGGATAACCGATCCACTATAACCCACACAGAATCATGCTTATACTGTGTCATTGGCAAACCAGATACAAAATCCATCGTGATATCATCCCACTTCCACTGACGAATGGGTAAAGGATGAAGTAATCCCGATGGTACTTGATGCTTCGTTTTCACTTGCTGACACGTAAGACACTTTGAAACAAACTCTGTTATACTTCTTTTCATGCCTGGCCACCAATAAAACTGTTTCAGATCCTTGTACATTTTGTCACCTCCCGGATGCATGGTGAAGACCGATGAGTGAGCCTCTTGCAATAGATTTTTCCTTAACTTGCCCACATCGGGTACACACAAACGGTCTCCATGCCTAAGCACTCCATCACTATCAACCTGATACTCGGACTGCTTACCATCTTTCACCGCTTGACATACCCGTTGTAACACATGATCATCTAACTGTGCTTTCATAATCTCCTGCCTCAGACTTGGCTTAGCTTTAAGCTGAGCAACTAAAGCACCTTCAGAATCAAACCTCCATCTACCTCGACTGAGGAGCATTGCAGACATAGATTTCCTACTGAGGGCATCTGCCACCACATTAGCCTTGCCCGGATGGTAGTCGATGATGCAATCATAGTCTTTAAACAGCTCTAACCATCATCGTTGTCTCAAATTCAGTTCTTTTTGTGTCAACAAATACTTGAGACTCTTGTGGCCGGTAAAAATCCGGCATGCTTCTCCATACAAATAATGCCTCCACACCTTAAGCGCAAACACTACTGCTGTTAATTCCAAATCATGAGTCGGGTAGTTCTGCTCATGAGGCTTCAACTATCTCGACGCATAGGCCACAACTCTACCCTCTTCCATCAAAACACAACCCAAACCAATCCCGGAAGCATCACTGTACAAGATAAATTCTTTACCCGGAACCGGCTGTGTAAGCACAGGAGCTTTAACTAACATCTCTTTCAACTGATCAAAACTGGCTTGACACTTTTCAGACCACACAAACTTAACTTCCTTTCGAAGTAGCCTAGTCAAAGGAGAGGCTAACGCTGAAAATCCCTTAACAAAGCGTCGATAATAACCTGCCAAACCCAAAAAACTTCTAACCTCTAGTACATTCTTTGGAGGCATCCAATTAACAATTGGTTCAATCTTACTTGGATCCACTCGTATACCATCTTCTAAAACTACGTGTCCAAGAAAAGCCACTTCCTTTAACCAAAACTAACACTTGCTGAGTTTCACATAAAGTTGATGATCTCTTAGCATTTGCAGTACTAACCGAAGATGCTCCACATGTTCCTTTCTATCTCTGGAGTATACTAGAATATCGTCGATGAACACCACAACAAACTTGTCCAAATACGGTCAAAAAACTCTGTTCATCAAATCCATAAAGGCTGCAGGCGCGTTGGTCAATCCAAAAGGCATCACTAGAAATTCATAATCACCATAACGCATCCAGAAAGCTGTCTTCGCTACGTCTGCCTCTTTTACCCTCAACTGATAATAACCTGATCTCAGGTCTATCTTAGAGAACACACCAGCTCCTCGCAACTGATCAAAGAGATCCTTAATTCTCGGTAGGGGATACTTATTCTTTACAGTCACCTTATTAATCTGTCTATAATCAATACACATTCGTAACGTTTCATCTTTTTTCTTGACAAATAACACTGGAGCACCCCATGGTGATACACTAGGCCGAATAAACCCTTTATCCAACAATTCCTGCAACTGACTTTTCAACTCTTTTAATTCCACCGGAGCCATCTAGTAAGGAGCCTTAGAAACTGGAGCTGTCCCTGGCACAATCTCTACTAACAGTTCAACCTCTCTTTCAGGAGGTAAACCAGGTAATTCTTCCGGAAAAACATCCACAAAATCTCTGACCACAGGAATGTCCTGAATTTTTGCTTATCCTCTCCGAGAATCTAACACCAATGCTAAAAACGCTTCACACCCCTTTCTAATGAACCTTCTCGCTTTCCTTGTTGAAATCACATTATGTAAAGAACTGCTCCCAATACCCTTCACAATCACAGGCAACTGATCCCTACTATTCAGTACCATCACCTTTCTGTGGCAATCCACTATAGCCCGGTGCTTATCTAACCAATCCATACCCAGGATGACATCAAACTCATGGAACGGTAAACAGATTAAATCCACAGCAAACTCTATACCCTGAATCTTTAAAGGACACGTCCGACACACCCGATCTACCATAACACTTTGTCCCAACGGGCTAGATACACAAATCTCATACCCCAACTTCTCCTCATTTCCCAAACTATCCCATATCTTACCAGAACATACATAAGAATGGGTGGAACCCGGGTCAATCAAAACATAAACTTCAGAGTCAAGCAAAGAGAACTTACCGGCAATCACTTCTGGGGCATTCTGCTCTTCTCGGGCCCTCATAACATAAGCCCTACCAGTCGTCGGCACAGGACGGTCCGCTATTTCGGAGGATTCTCTCTCACGAGGCCGTCCACCATGACCCCTTCCTTTAACTCTATTACGGCTACCTTGGGGTATATTGGACCCAGCTCGACTAACTTCTTGTTGCCCCAAAGGACTCTCATACCAACTTGGACAATTCGCAAGGAAATGGTCCGTGGAACCACATCTAAAACAACCTCCCGTTAACCACCGACACTCGCCCCAATGTAACTTATTACAATGGGCACATCGGGGAGTACCATCACCTCTACCTGCGCCCGATCCCCTAGAAGAGCCCTGTCTTCTCCCTCTAGAGGCTAGACTAGCAATAGACTCGTCAATAGGGTTTCCTTGCAACTCCCTGGGTCTTTTACCAGAAGGAGATCCACCCCTAGAAGACTTCTTTCTCTGATCTTTCTCTCTCAAGATGTTCTCTGAACGCTCCGCCCTCAAGGCTGCTTGAACCAATTGATAGTACCTAACATTCGGGGCCGACATCAGAGAAACTAGCATCACTTTTAAGGATTCATTCAACCCTAACTCAAAGTGTTGACACCTGAACTCATCTGTAAGAACCCTTGGCGGTGCATATTTGCTAAGCTTGGTGAACTCATTTTCATACTCAGCCACTGACATCGTCCTTTGCTTCAGACTTAGAAACTGCGCCCACTTGGCGTCTTTATAAGCCTTAGTCATAAATCGATCATGAAACTCGTTCTCAAAGAACTCCCAGGTCCTAGGTTCAGGAATCTGAGGTTGACTAATCACTAACCTCCACCAATCATAAGCAGAGCCTTGCAACAAAGACTTAGCACAATCCACTTCTTGGTCAGGTGGCCACTTAATCTCCCGTAACACCCTTTTTACCTTTTCAATCCACATCTCTGCTTTATCAGACTCATCCAAACCCGTACCAAAGAAATCCTCCGCTCCATGCTTTCTCAGTTTCTTGATAGGTTCTACCGATGCCGTCACTCTTTCAAACATTCTAGCCATATCCTGTAAAACCTTAAGCATCGCCTCCAACGGAACCATAGGCACTTCAGGTTGCCCCCTAGGAGGCTGATCCGGACCCCCAACTGATGGATCTCGCTCAGGAGGATTGACACTCCCAGCTGAACCCTCCGGCGTCTCATGCGAGGACTTCATTAACTACAAAACATAGACGCAATGCGCATCAGGCCAACACAACTCTAACAGACTCACTAACATACTTAGACCCAGAAACATCCAAACCAAATGTTCTGATACCACCAAATGTCACACCCCAACCTATACCATGGAGACTTCTACCCCGGTAGAGGGAGAAGAGTCCCGATAGAGAGGAGTGTCACATTACACATACCAAATCATTTGATCCCAGCAAGTAAACATATAAAACAGAGATAATATAACGCATATAAAAGAGAAGCACAGCGGTACTGAACAGGAAAAATTCATTCTTTTCTGTTATATATATATAAACAAAGTCTGTACATATTACAAAAGATTTCATATATACAAAGGCCCAAAGAATACTGTTTCAAAGGGCACACAAAATATTACATCTTATACAAAAGATAGGAAAGCCTATACTATAAAACTACGATCCCTAGTTGTGATGGCCTTCCCGATGTGGCACGCCTTGACCGTGCATACCAAAATCTTCCACACCTGCACGGATAAAACACCCGTGCTAAGCGAAATCGCTTAGTGGGGAAAACAAAAAATGCAATACCGCCACTCACAGTGGCGTTAACAAACGATCACAAACGAATGGTACAGTTACTTGATAAGATGTCATAAATCAAGCTAATGCGTAGAAGCACTGTAATTATATTATACTTAATAAGCAATAATTGATAACTTATGCATAACATCCAATAACATTTTTGCACCTGCTATATCAAGATAGTGGATAACGAGTACACATAGATACCCGGAGGTACCAGAAATATTCTCATAACACATAGATACCCGAGGGTATCAAAACAATCTTTTTATTCTTTTTCCAAAGTATTTTCACATAGAATCTTAGGTAAGATTCAACAGAAAGATCACGAAGATCCATTCGGGGGACTTGATCAGGGTCCAAATCGTACACATGGCTGCAGCTACACATAACTCTATTAGGCATGCCTAACTATCCACTTGCTAGACTCTAGCAGGTCATGCATAAACCATTCAATCCATATTTCAGAGTACAGCATACAATTCATCTAAAGAATCATGGTATCACTTATATAAACGCACATAAAAGTATGACATGTATCATACAATAGTATAAATTCATTCCGAAGAGATACGAAATTCATTTAAGTTAAAACTGAGCAAAAATTCAAGAAAATGGGTGGTGACCAACAAGGTTGGCCGGTCACGAGTCGTGACTGATAGTCACCACTCATGACCGGCCTCCTTTGTCACGAGTCGTGACGGCAGTCACCACTCGTGACAGACCCCTCTTGGCTAGTCACGAGTCGTGACGAAAGTCACCACTCGTGACATGCCTCCTCTGTCACGAGTCATGACGGCAGTCACCACTCGTGACAGACCTCTCTTGGCTAGTCACGAGTCGTGACGGAAGTCACCACTCGTGACAGGCCTCCTCTGTCATGAGTCGTGATGACAGTCACCACTTGTGACAGGCCTCTCTTAACTGGTCACGTCACACACACACACTGGGAACGGGAAATTCACCAGGATCGTGAATTTTTATTCCCAGAATTCCCAGAATTAACTCCAAAATGGCTCAAAACAATTCAAATCTCATCTTACCTTCCAGTAGATCTTCCATACATCATAAATGACATAAAAATAACTTAATTCCACAATCAACACAACCAAAATCATGCATAAACACATCCAAGTGCCTCAAGAACACAAACCGTAAAAATTACATTAAGTTCAAATTCAATCAAATTTCTCAAACAAAAATCCCAAAATACACAAACGTTCCTAAACCTGATTTCCTTTGTTCCTAGTCATGAGCTCCTCTTCCACTCGCTTTCTCTTTCCCCTTAGATGTTCTAGGAAGCTCCTCTGAACCATAAATCAAACACACCCAGGTTTAATTCTAACAATTAACACATAAGTGAAAAATCAAACCTAGAGAGGAGGAAGAAAAGAATCTAAGATATTACTAACTTAAACTCACCCTTTGAACTTATGAGACACAACCCAGCTAAACAATTACCCAAGGAAGAAGAGAAGAGTAGAAATATGTAAGGAAGGAGAAGGAAAGGTGAAGAAAAGGAAAAGAGGATGAAAATGGCATGAGGGAGAGGAAAGCAACGGGAAAAGGAAGAAAAAACAAAGTGATTTCCAGCTGTCCTCTCTTTCTTCACCCACTAATTCAACCCTATCCACTTGCCATGTGTCACTCTCTCATAAGAAATGATCCTACATGCATACCCTACTCCCATACTCTCACTCACATATAATTATTATCACTTATTCACACCCTACTTCCCTATCCTTAAGCACACACACTAGCAACTCCTCACCTCAAGCATCACAAACATAAACACATACTCAAATAAATTAACATGCATGCAACATCAAAATGCACACAAGTACGCACACACATAGATACAGACAGGCACATTCAGACTCAGACAGGCTCAGACTACCAGGGTGATTTTGGGGTGTTACACGACCATTGTGAATGACTGCCCTTATTTCCTTGTGTGTTTCCCCACTAAGCGTTATCGCTTAGCACGGGCTCTTTTCCCCGTGCAGGTGGCAGGTTTGGTTCGGTTTGAGTCGCGCATCTACAGGGTCGGCCACATAGGAGTCAGGAGTTATTATTTCTGTTATCAGCTTCTGTAATTTGGGTTTTATATTCTATAACCTTTTGTAAATGTGTTATATGCAAGGCCTTACTGTAATATTCAGATGATGAAATGCCGTTGTAAGTATGTGTTAAGTTATTCATCTGTTATGTCATCTATTTTATATTTCCCCTGATTGAAAGAGTGTATGTGTGTGCGTGTGCTTATGCTTCCACTTGGTGCTTGCGAGTGTGCGAGGTAATGCATGATCAACTTTTACCGCAAGGTAAGTTTTTAATTATCCCGCATTTATGCATGTATGATTATGTATGAATGTATGTTTGTGAGTGAGCATTGGTAGCGCTCTCCGGCGTCCTTCCAACGGGGACGTAGGGGGGTGTTACATTTAGTGGTATCAGAGCGCCGGTTTGGCGGTTCTTGTTGTGTTGTTTGTCATGTGTTGAGTCTTTGCGTGAGAGTCGGTTTCGTGTCGTGGCCTAATGCAGATGTGTCTTGCTTTGTGTCGTGTCTAGATTGAGTCTGATTTTAGTGAGGATGTGGCGAGGCAACAGAAAGTGTGAACCCATTTAGTGCTGATCAAAGTGTTTCGTTTCTGAGCATCCTTTGGTTGGAATTCAGGTCCTGTTTCTAATTATAGAACATTAGTGCATGGATTGATTAGAATTTTGGATAGGCTGACTGCTCCTAGGATTTCTCAAGCTTTTGTTCAGAGTGTACCTCAGTAAAGAAAGGTGTCGAGTAAGAGGTTAGTGGGAAAGAAAAATTCGAGGACCTCCGATGTGTTAACAATGTCAGAAGCAACATTGGGACAAGTGTAAGAAATGTAAGAAGAATTGGATACCACCGGTAAGTGGATGAGTATTTGGATCTTATAAGGTTTTGGTAGTACTCTATATGCCTGTCAGCTATCTCCAGAAAAGTATTTGAATAAAAAGCATATTGAATAATGGGGATGGGATAAAGTGCATCATTATAGCATCAATTGCATTTCTTCTGCATCACTCTGCATACATGAGCCATCGCATTCTCATTGCATTATCATCCCTTTGACCATACATGAGAAAAATTTGCATATGTGTTTTGATTGAGAGAAAGCTGACAGAGTGTGCTAGAGTATTTGATGTTATGACTAAGGGTGACAAGTGACGAGTATAGCAACTGTTGAGGAAAGTGTCCTGTGTTTGGTTAAGTTGAGTGAAAAGAGTATTTCGGAATCTTATACAGTGAATGTAAAATGATTTTTGGGGTTTGATAGATTTATCATTGGAAAAAAAGGGAAAGGCATGTATGACGTATATCTTTGAAGTAATAAATGATTTTTGTAGCTAATTAGCGAAAGTTAAATGAGTTATGTGTGAAGTGTTTGTGTTTTGGATTTCTGATGTGTAGGGGAGTAATGATTATTCTGGTGAACGTGATTAATTTGAATATAGGAAAGTGATTTAAGAGTATAATAATGGCTGTAAGTGTAAGTAAGCGAGTAGATTGAAAATGAAATGCATGAGTTAATGGTGGCTTGGAGTGTTGTGCTGGGAATTCTTCCTTGTGTAAGTGAATTTCGAGGATGAAATTCTTTTAGGAGGGAAGAGTTGTCACACCCCAAATCAGGCATAGTCGGATTTGACTAGCTAAGTCGGATAAGTGAATGGTATTTCGGTAATTTGTGCATGAGTGAATTTGATGATAAGGACTTAATTGTAAAGTGATTAATTAAATAAGTTAAGTGAGGGAAATTATTGGGTGTGCTTGTGGTGTAGGATTGTAGGGTGTTTGTGGTGGTTTAATCTAGTGAAGTGTGTGTATTGTACCCAAGGATGTAAAGTGTTTTTGAGCAATTATTTGGTGCGAGTTGTGTTTTGGTACCAAATATTTCAAAGCATTGATTTAAGGGATCATTTAGTGTGTGAGTGGTGTATGGTACATTGGAGCATGAAAGTCAAAGGGGGAATTATTGGTCCAATAGGAGGCTGCCATGTGGCTTAGTTGTTGGGCATTGAATGAGGAAAGAAGAAAAGAGAAAGAGAGAGAGGGAGAACACAGAATCTGCATTCACGTTCTCTCCTCCCTCTAACATTTTCTTGCTTCTTCTTTCTTCATTTTCTGCACTTCTTCCTTTTCTTCCTTTTGGATGGAGTTTGTACATGGTTAGAGGTGATTTTGATTGAGTTTTGGAGCAAGATTAAAGAGGTATGCGTTTGGGTTTAGGGCTCCTGCGTTTTTAGGTTTTCTTTTTCTCCTTTTTCTTGTTTTGAGTTAAGGTTTGGATGAGTAATTACTGGATTTGTGTTTGTGCAAGTTGGTGTTGACAAGAGGAAGCTTTAGGGCAAGGAAAGGATTGATGATTGAAGCTTGAAAAGTAATTTTGGATATTTGATTTCCAGGTTTGGGAGTTTGATTTCTATATTTGAGATTAATTTGTCTCTGCCCTAATTCTTCTTGGATCATTAATGTGTAATTGTATGTGATTTCCCGAAATTTGAGTGTGTTGTGTATGAGTTTATGCATGAATTAATTTAGGTAATTGTGTTAGTAATCCATGATATTGACTGAGATAAATGTATATGAGGGTTGGTATTGAAATACATGAGTTGGGAATTCCTTTGAATTTGATGTTTTATGGTTAGTTTAGCAATCCTGTTCAGTCCTCATCTGACCTCCGTATATTGTATTCATCTTAAGTTGAGTTTTAGGTCTCTAAATCATGTGATTCTTGAGCCATTAAAACCATAACTTCCATGCCTTTAAAAGTCCCACAGATGACCTTAGGCAAATTCTTGCTCTAAGACCCTAGAAATTTACCAAAATCGTAGTGTCTCTGTTTGGGTCGGGTTACTTGAACACTATGGGTTGTTTAGATCATATCGGAAGATATAGCTATCCAATGGATCTGAAATTTGTTGAATTTGAAATTTCACATCTTAGGGAACAAATGTTAAGAGGAAAGTTTGCCTAAAAATGTCATTTAGATGTCGGTTTAGGCTGACCAAAAATGAGTTATGAAGCAGTCGTGAATCCTAGCTTATGTTTTGCAAATTTTTGGTAGGTCACGGTGGTAACCAAATTCATTACCACCGTGACATATGAAAATGCTAGGCAGAATGCTTAGTTTGGACCTCACGGTGGTAACCAAATTCATTACCACCGTGACCCCTTCTGTCTTGACCATTTTAAGTGTTTTTCTTCCCGAATTGAACCCGTTTTGCACCAGAACTGTCTAGGATCCATCCGATGCATGTTTAGGACTATTAAATGAGTATAAGAATAGTTATCACTCAGAAAATAAACATGATTAGGATTAATATTAATAGCAAACTAATGAAGTAATGATGTGTAATTGTATGTATTAGAATCAAGTCAAGTTTAATGACATTATTGAGCATTATAATACTTCAATCTATATAAACGTGTATGATATGAACAAGTATGCATAGGTATGAATTAAGATCTAAGTTATATACACATGAAATGAGTTTGATTAATGAAATAAATATATGGGTTATGAGCAGTGAGTGCGTGATTGAAGTAATTGCCTAACAATATTATATGATGCATGCATTGATAATAAATGTTATTAGAATGTATTAGTATGCAAGATATCTATGATGCTATTATGGTTCATGTGGATATTTGAGTGATTATATATTATGATAATGGTAAATGTGCTTTAATGCTTTTAGCTTATGAATTCCTCTTTTTAATGGAGACCCATAATGCGGCAAACCGTGTAAGTAAGTATTTATATAAGTGTACAAATAGTTGGTATGAATGATATGATAAAGTGTGAGGAATAGCATTCTATTTTGGGCAGTGGGTATGTCATGGTGACAACCTAATGGGTTACCACCGTGAGGCACCCCAGAAGTGCATTCTGTTTTAGGAGTGTGGGTATGTCACGGTGACAACCTAATGGGTTACCACCGTGAGGTACCCCAAGATTGCATTCTGCCGAGAGTTTTGGTATGTCACGGTGACAACCAATATGGTTGTGACCGTGACATACCATGTTTTTGTAAAGAGTGGTTAACCGTTAAAAGTAAAGTTTGAATGTTAAGTTAGTGATTGGCCTGATAATGTTTCCATATTTGACTGATAAATTTTAGAATATTGAATAGTGCTAAAGCATGTTGATGGAATTATATTGTAAGCTTTGTAATACGAATAGTATGATGCATGGCTAATATTATAAATTTCTTTATATGTCTACTATACTCTGGATTAAGTATGATGATATTCATATACGGTTTGATTTGACACATGAGTTAAATGATGCAAGACCTGCGAGAGTCAGTCTAGTGGATAGTTAGGCATGCCTAATAGAGTCTTTTAGCTGCAGCCCTTTGGACGTCTGGACCCTGATCAGGTCCCCCATTTGGCTCCACGCGAACCCTTTAATGTGTTTGGATCTTGTTTAAGGTCCCTAATGAAATTGTTTTTGAATGTGAAAATGAAATTGATATTCGATTTGCACCCATAAGGTGATGTCAGTATTCGATTCGTACCCGTAAGGTGATGTCTGTATACTCGTTATCCACTATTTTGATTCAGCAGGTATTTTTGTTTGCTTTGTCTGATATGAATATGAGAATATGATATCCGAATGTGTACGATTTCAGTCATGCGAATCAGTTATGAATTCAAATGTGATTATGAATCTCTGAATGGGTTAAATGTGACTCAAACATGCCTATTGTGTGCGATTATTCATATATATACCGCATTGTGACTGTGTTTGAATATAATCAATTGTCGTTATAAGCATGTGAATTAGTACGTATACTAAAGTGATTTTATACTATTAACTATTATGGATTAACATGTGAACTAGTTTGCGTGGAAATGCACATTGTCTATTGAATGTTTAGGTATGAATGTGGATATGATCCTCTAAATGCCCGACTTCTATATGCAAGTATAATATCATATGTGTTATGAATGTCCACCTATGCCTTTTTCATGTGTTATGCCTTGGCGACCATTGTGAATGGCTGCCCTTATTTCCTTGTGTGTTTCCCCACTAAGCGTTATCGCTTCGCATGGGCTCTTTTCCCCGTGCAGGTGGCAGGTTTGGTTCGGTTTGAGTCGCGCATCTGCAGGGTCAGTCACATAGGAGTCAGGAGTTATTGTTTCTATTATCAGCTTCTGTAATTTGGGTTTTATATTCTGTAACCTTTTGTAAATGTGTTATATGCAAGGCCTTACTGTAATATTCGGATGATGAAATGCCGTTGTAGGTATGTGTTAAGTTATTCATCTGTTATGTCATCTGTTTTATGCTTTCGCTGATTGAAAGAGTGTATGTGTGTGCATGTGCTTATGCTTCCACTTGGTGCTTGCGAGTGTGCGAGTTAATGCACGATCAACTTTTACCGCAAGGTAAGTTTTTAATTATCCCGCATTTATGCATGTATGATTATGTATGAATGTATGTTTGTGAGTGAGCGTTGGTAGCGCTCTCCAGCGTCCTTCCAACGGGGATGTAGGGGGGTGTTACAATTTAGGCAGGCTTGAACCAATCATGCAGATCGGTGGTGGTATGGCATCACGAGCAGGCTTCTTCCTACTTTCCCTTTGTTTAGGATCAGTGATCTGTTTGCTGTCAATCAAGTCCTGAATTTCATTCCTTAGCCACGCCAGCGGTCCATCATATGCCCCGTGTGCTGGTGGAAAGCACAATACTCATCATCTTTATGACCCAGCTATCCTTGGATTTTGGCTGGCTTAGGCGGCAGGGGTTACAACTTCCCCTTTTTTATTAGTCTCTTCAATATCCAAGATAAAGGTGAGCCCAAACTCAAAAAATGCCTTTGGTCCACCTCTACAATCGATACCTCAGCTGTCTTTTTAGTCCTATTGCCACTGCTGGAGCTTGCCCACTTATTCGCCCCCTGACTGTTATAGCCCTTCTTAACAAACCCTTCACCACTTGCCTTCTTGGCCATGTATTAACCCTCTGCCTCTATGGTGATGTCCTTTAAAGACTCCCAATCTTTTAACCCTTTCATCTTGAGCCCTTCCCTGAGGTACGGGCTTGCATTTCTAATGAACAGTCTGATCTGATCTGCCGTATCAGGCTTCTTCTTCATCTCTATCACCCGATTCCTCCACCAAGTGAGATAGTCGTGGAAGGACTCACTAGGCTTCTGGTACAATAGCTGAAGGTCTTTTAAGGTAACCTCTATCCGGGTACTACAGTAATATTGCTTAAGGAATTCTTCTATCAACAAATTCCAATCTTCTCTAGACCTTCTATCCATCCCATGGTACTAATCGATTGTCGGCCCTGTTAGACTGAGACATAAATACTCCACCTTCTAATTTTTTGTCAGCCCCGTGCCTTTCATTATCAGGGCATATTGCTTAACGTGTGTAGAAGGATCTGAAGTACCATCGAATTTTGGCAAATCTGGCATCTTGATCCTCTGGGGCAGCAGCTCTTCATCACCCAGATCTATACCTTCGGAGTTGACCCCCTTTTCGACTGACAGTAGGCATGTGATTGCTTCAATCTTTTCCTCCATCTTCTTCACCACATCATCCTCCACTTTGGGGACTCTTCCCCTCACAGTTTGAGGAATTACTAGCTCATCCTCTTCCTCCTCTATAAGGTCATCTTCCGGTTCTGAAATGCTCACCATTCTCTGCTCAGCTGGTGTCGCCACTCCAGGCTCGATAGGTGGCAGCTGCACAGTGGCAGCTGCTATAGGAGTTTCCCCTACAATAGGGGTTTTAACTTGCTCTACAGCAAGAGCCATGGATGGTTGCCCGGCACTTGGTGCCATCTGGGCGACGATGCTCCCCATCATAGCTAACATTTTCCCCTGGTAGTTTGAGCCCTATTTATCTATGTGTTTGTGAGTGTTCTAGCATGTGATGTCTTAGTTTGGGCCATATTGTATGTGTTGTGGGCTAAGGTGTAGAGTTATATGTGGTTGTGAGTGGTCAAGTTCCACCAAATAACAAGAGGACAAGTGGCAAGGGTTAGAAAGGGGTATATATGGCAAGGCAAGGGAAGGGAAAATAAGAGTAGCATTTTGCCCTAACTCTTCTGTTCTGTTTTCTTCGCTGCCGCCTCCTTCTATTTCATTTCTTCTTTCTCCTGGTTCCATCTTGTGATCTCTTCCTTTGGCCGAGTTTTTGGTGGAAATTGATCAGCTCAAGATTTGTTTAAGTAAGATTTGTTGGGTTTTCTTCTTCTTCTCCTCTCTCGATCTTATTGGATGTGTTTTTGATTCAAGGTTTGCATTTGTGTGATTTCTGGGTTCCTGGTTTAGAAGAGCCTCCTCGGGATCCTAAGGGGAAAGCAAAGGCTAGCGGGAGTGGAGATCGCAACTAGAAGCATATGATTTTAACAGATTTGGGAATTTATGTATTTCAACTGCATTTTCTTGGTTTCATGTCTTTGGTTGACTTTTTGGAAATTGGTTGTTATGAGGTTATGTGAGTTAATGTTATGAGTTTTGGTTGTTTAAGTTGTGTTTGTGATGCTTGATGCGATGAGAATGCTCGATCCAAGGTAAGCTGGTTTTGGTTGGATTTCTGGGCATGATTTGGGGTTTCAAAGTGTTCTGTAGAATTTCTGCAGATTTGGAACGCAACTCTATTACGAGCGTGCTGATCGGCATGAGCATAATGGGGATTGTTGATTCCAGGTCCCGACCGAGCGCTATACTGCCGAGCGGGAGATAAGCAGTTCTATCTGACCTGTTATCTGCCGATCGGTAGTGATACTTGCACTCTGTTGTGTGCCCGAATGGCCACTAGGCTTTTCCAAATGGAAGCCCAAGTGAGTAGCCGATCGGGAATGCGACAGAGAGTTAAATATTTGTCTTAGTGCTTGGCTTTCTGGCCACTATTGCGAACGGGACTCTTGTTATAATCTGTTCACTTTTGTTATATTCTTTTATATTGATGCGAGTGCGAATTACGATCGGATGTGAATATGCGCCTATGAATCTGTATGAACTTCAAATACCAAGAAAGAGCTTCAGTTATATTGGGATATGTATGTATATGAATATCAGCATTTGCCATTATGTATGCATTCTGTTTTGACGATCGTTGTGAATGGGCATCCATATTATTATTTATTTCCCCACTAAGCGTTATCGCTTAGCACGGGTGTTTCATCCGTGTAGGTGCGGAAGGTGGTTAGCTGTTGGGAGAGTCTCCGCAAGTCAAGCCAACACAGGGGGTCGGATGTAGGCCTTAGCATTTTTTAATATGATTATTTTATAATTGTGAACTCTCATGTGTAATATTCTTTTGTTTAGCTTCTGCTCTGTATCTTGGGAAGATGTAATTATTATTTTTGTATATCCGATTGATTTGTAATGATATTGTTATTATGTTTATGAATTAAGGATCATTTTGCTTTCAAGTTTATTTTTGCTGTTTTTATGTATGTTATGTGTTTGTCCAGGTGTGGCATTCCGATCAGGATGTTGCGTGGCTCTCCAGTCAGGGAAGTTACGTGGCGTCTCTATTGGGGTGTTACACACCGTAGCTCTCTGTCCCTCGATGTGCTACATGTGGGAGTTGGGGGTGTTACAATTTGGTATCAGAGCTCCGGTTTAGTCAATTCTAGTTGACTAATTGTTTCGAAGTGTGTGTCTATATAGTTTAGCGTTGGCTAAAGCGGATGATTTTTTTTTAGGTTTGTATTGGGAATGGAACTTTCCCGATTATATTCAATATTTGGTTTAGTGTTGGCTTAGTAGGTCACGATCTATCGGCCTTGAATTGTTATGTGTGTGTGCGATCTAGAATATGTGATTAAGACTGCATTTTGGACTCGGTATGGCCACTATGAGTTCATTGTGATGCCGTTTGGTTTGACTAATGCTCCAGCGGCATTCATGGATTTGACGAACAGAGTGTTTAGGCCATACTTGGATATGTTTGTAGTGGTGTTTATAGATAATATCTTGGTGTATTCCAAGAATGAGAGTGAGCATGAGGAGCATCTTTAGTTAGTGCTACAAGTTCTGAGAGAGCACTAGTTGTTTGCCAAGCTCAGTAAGTGCGATTTCTGGCTTCGAGAAGTGTCATTTTTAGGTCATATTGTATCGGCTAAGGGTATCTAAGTGGATCCGGCTAAGATTGAGGCGATAGTTGATTGGAAAGTGCCTAGAAATGTTTCGGAAGTGAGGAGTTTTCTCGGTTTAGCAGGCTATTATCGTCAATTTGTGAAGGGCTTTTCAGTTATTGCTACTCCGATGACGAGGTTGTTAAGAAAAGGCGTCAGGTTTGAGTGGTCGGATAAGTGTCAGGCTTGTTTTGAGCGGCTGAAGAAGTTACTAGTCGAAGCTCCTATACTTACTTAACCCATCTCGGGTAAGGAGTTTGTAATGTGTTGTGACGCTTCGGGGTGTCGGTGTTGGCTGTGTTTTGATGCAAGAAGGTAAGGTTGTGGTTATGGTTCTCGACAGTTGAAGCCACATGAGAGGAATTATTCGACGCACGATTTGGAGTTGGTGGCAGTGATCTTTTCTTTGAAGATTTGGCGCCATTATCTATATGGGGAAAAGTGTAGGATCTTTACGGACCATAAGAGTTTAAAGTATTTCCTCATGCAGAAGGAGTTGAACATGAGACAGCGCCATTGGCTTGAGTTGTTTAAGGACTACGACTGCATAGTAGATTACCATCCGGGTAAGGCCAATGTAGTCGCTGATGCTTTGAGTCGAAAGTCGGTTTCAGCTTTGTTGACGGTTTAGATGGAGGTTCAATTCAGATGGAGCTTTGGTTGCTCAGTTGAGAGTGAAGAGAGGCTACAGAGGATCGTCCAAGAGGTCAGATCGGACAGGCAGTCAGATTTCTCAGTTCTAGATGGAGTGTTGATGTATAGAAACTGCTTGTGTGTTCCTGAGGATGAGCAGTTGAGGAAACAGCTTTTGAGTGAGGCGCATAGTACGGTTTTTACTATGCATCCTAGCAGTGAGAAGATGTAGCGGGACACGAAGCAGTTTTATTGGTGGTTCGGCATGAAGAGGGATATTGTGGATTTTGTGTCCAAGTGCTTGACATGTCAGTAGGTAAAGGCCGAGCATCAAGTTCATTCGGGATTGCTTATGCCTTTATCCATTCTTGAGTGGAAGTGGGATGATATAGCCATGGACTTTGTATCTAGTTTGCCTTTGACTCAGAGGAAGCATGATTCAGTTTGGGTGATAGTGGATCGGCTTACGAAGTCAGTTCACTTCTTGCCAGTGAGAGTGGACTATCCGATGGATAGGTTAGCCAGTATCTATATGGATGAGATAGTTCGGTTACATGGAGTGCCGTTGTCCATAGTATCAGATCGGGACCCAAGGTTCACTTCGAAGTTTTGGAAAGAGTTGCAGAGAGCATTGGGTACCAAGCTAAACTTCAGTACGGTATTCCATCCTCAGACAGATGGTCAGTCAGAACGGGTCATTCAGATTCTGGAGGATATGTTGAGAGCTTGTACTTTGGATTTCCCAGGTAGTTGGGACAAATATGTGTCGCTTATGGAGTTTGCCTATAACAATAGCTATCAGTCGAGCATCGGTATGGCACCGTATGAAGCTTTATATGGTCGGCAGTCTAGAACTCCGGTTTATTGGACCGAGCTATCAGAGCATTCAGTGATTAGACCAGAGTTGGTTAGGGACACCGAGGAGAAGATTAGAATTGTGCAGCAAAATTTAAAAGCGGCTAAGGATCGACAAAAGTCTTATGCCAACTTGAAAAGGAAAGATGTGCAGTTTGAGGTCGGGGACAAGGTTTTCCTTAAAGTTTTGCCTTGGAGGAAAGTGCTTCGGTTTGGAAAGAAAGGTAAGCTTAGTCCTCGCTTCATTGGTCCTTATGAGATTTTGGCTAAGGTTGGTCCGGTAGCCTATAGGTTGGCTTTACTGATGGAGTTGGCGAAGTTCCATGATGTGTTCCATGTTTTGATGCTTCATCGGTATAGATCAGATCCTTCACATGTTTTGTCGGTTTAGGATGTACAAGTGCAGCTAGATTTTTCTTATGATGAGGAACCGAGAGCCATCCTAGCTCGAGAAGTGAGACAATTGAGGAGTAAGCAAATTCCATTGGTAAAAGTGTTATGGAACCATCATGGAGTCGAGGAAGCGACTTGGGAACCAGAAGAGTCGATGAGAGCTCAATATCCGCATTTGTTCAGTTCAGGTGAGAATTTCGAGGACAGAATTCTTATCAGTAGGGGAGAGTTGTCACACCCCGTTTGCCCCTTAGTAGTATGAGCCCATTTGTGTGTGCATGCAATTGTATGTGTTCGGCATATCATAAGGGAATTTTTGGAATATTGCATGTTCTATGGGTAATAATAGTGTATGGGTGCATGCATGGCAGTAGAGTGGATTTTAGGTGAGTTATGTGGTGTGCTTTGCTCACACCTTGGTAGGATGCGAGTATGTTGGGATTGCATTATGTGTGTGTGTTCATACTATTGTAGTGTGCATTAGTTGGGAGTGCATTGTGTGTGACTAGTGTATGCTTGTTGAATGTGAGTGGTCAAGTTCCACCAATCTTAGGATGACATGTGGCTAGGGTTTTTGGAAATGGGTGTAAAAATAAAGAGAAAGAAGGGGCAGCCACTTCTACTGCCTCTCATCCCATTTTCTCTTCCTCATTACTCCTTCTTCCTCTTTTCCCTTCCCAATTGTGTCCAGGTATTTGATTCAAATGATTTGTGGTGGAAATTGATCGCTCCTCAACCTCCGCTAGGTAAAGTTTTCTGCATTTTCATCATCTTCTTCATATTGTTCATTTTCTTCTTTGTATTTCTAGATTGGGTTTTGATCTAGGGTTTTTGTTTATGTGTTCTTGGTGTGTTGGCTGTTAGTTGAGCCTCCCCGTGACCCAAAAGGCAAAGAGAAGGCTGGGAGTAGTGGAACCAAGTGATTGAAACTAGGATTACAGGTTTGGGAATTTCTGCATTTCCTATGTTCTTATTGTGTTTGCTCCTTTGTTGGCAATCTGCTGTGTTGATAATGCATGCAGGGATTTGAATGAATGGGTTTTGATTGTGGTTAATTCATGAAAGCTGAAACTTTGAGAATGGAATTGAAGTTGAATGAGCTTACTGTTAATTTTCGGGTTCTAATATTTCAAAGTTTTGATTTAGTTAATATCTGTTTGGATGGGTAATTGTTAAGGAAGTGATTTTGTATTATTTATATTGGTTTTTACGTGCTTGAGGAAGCTGATTCCAGGTAAGAATGATTTGGATTGAGTTGGGATGATTTCTAGGAATTCTGGGTTCTGGGTGAATTTCACGACGTTATTGTTTCGAAAAATTGGAAGTCTGTGTGCTTGTCCTAGTCGTGCTTTGGCGTGTGAGTCGTGTCCAGGGTGAGTGTCTCTTCTTCTGCTTTCTCTTCTCTTTTATGCCAGCTGAGGGAGTAGTGTGAGAGCTAGAGCACGAGTCATGTTCTAGAACACAAGATGTGCTCTGGCAGAGAGCATGAGCACGAGTAGTGCTCAAGAGCATGACTCATGCTCATGCCTAAGGGACTCAGCACGAGTCGTGCTGCTTGTGTCCCTCAAGGCTCCTGTCCCTCCTGTTTTCTTCAAACTTAAATGTGTGTTTTCAATTCCTTTTTCTTCTGTTTTGAGTTCTTTAGTCCTCATTTATGTGTTTTTAATGTGCAAATGATATAATGGGTATTTTTAACTTAGCCAAATAATAAGTAATGCATATGATATTGCATGTTATAAGCTGTTGAATGATATTGGATTATGCATGTCTTATTTATGATTCATTGATATAAATGTGAGTATAATTATGTATTACTCTTGGAAACATGATTTGAATGATGCATGACCTGCTAGAGTCAAGTAAGTGGATAGTTAGGCATGCCTAATAGAGTCTCTTAGCTGCAGCCCTCAATTCTGTTTGGACCCCGATCAGGTCCCCATTTGGTTCCTCGCGAACCCCTTATGCGTTTTGGATCTTGTTTAAGGTCCCCCTTTGTAAAATGTTTTGAATGCGACAAAAATAAAATGGTTTTTGATTCGTAGCCGTAAGGTACGCTATACGTTCGATTCGCGCCCGCAAGGTACGCTATGCGTTTACTCGTTATCCACTATTGTGAGTAAGCAGGTGCTCTTTTTGTTTTGTTCCGCTTTTATATGATTACAAGAATATGGTATTCGAATGCGTATAATGATGAGTATGAGAAATTAATTAAAGTGTAAATGAATTTGGATGTGAACTTCCGAATGCATGTCTTTATTATGCAAGTATGATTATATGGCTAATATCATTATCCGCATTTGTCATATTGTATGTGTATGGCATTGACGACCATTATGAATGGCCGTCCACTCTTTTGTTGTGTGTTCCCCACTAAGCGTTTATCGCTTAGTACGGTGTTTTATCCGTGCAGGTGCGGAGGATGGTGTTCTTTTGGGAGAGTCGTCGCCAATCAAGCCAACACAGAGGGTTTAGTGTTAGGGCTTTATTTTTGATAGCATGTTGATTCTTTTGTAGTTGAACTCTCTTTATACCATTATTTTGTAAAGCTTCCGCATTTATATACTTTTGGGATATGTAATTATTTTATTCTGGCTTTTGATCAGGACATTATTGTAATGAATTTTGTTAATGTAATGATGGATCATTTGGATGCTTATGAGGTTTTAATTTCCCCGTAATGATGTATGTTTATTATGTACGAATGTATGCTTTGTATCTTTATCTGTTTGGTGACACACCCGACTCATATAGCTTCTCACTCCTTAAGGATGGGTACGCCTACGTATGGGTAGGCGGTGTTACAATAGATGTTTTAGTTTTTTGAGATGGAAGAGTATCTGGATTTTGTAAGATTATGGTGATGATTTGTATGCCTGTCAGCTATCTTTTGAAAATTTATTTGAAGATAAGCATATTGAACCATGGGGATGGGAAGAGTGCATTATTATAGCATCAATTGCATTTCTACATCATCTTTCATACACGAACCATCACATCCTCATTGCATCATCATCCTTTGATCACCCATGAGAAGCATCTGTGAATGTGTTTTTATGGAGAAAAGCTGATAGGGTGAGTATTTGATATTAAGATTAAGTGTGTGACTTAATAGCATATGAATTGCTAAGAAAAATGTATTGTGTATATAGTCTTGGTTGAGTAGAAAGAGTATTTTGGAATCTTGTACAAGTGAGTGTGAAAAGATTTTGTAGTAAGATATGAGTATTGTTAGTAAGGAAAGTAGCATATGTGTCGGATGTTTTTGATGTATTAAGGAATTGTGCAGCAAGATGTTATAAGTTAAGTGGTTTATATATGTGAGCTGTATGTACTTTGGTTTCTAATTGGTGGTCAAAGTAATGATTGTTCTGATTAATAGGATAAATTTGGACGTAAGATTATGAGAGAAGAATTATGAGGTTTAAGTTAAGTAAGTTTTATGAGTTTGAGTTTAGTTATGGATAAGAGAAAGTTATGATTAGTGTAGCCTTTTCGATTTTAAAACAAGTGGTCTAAGAGTAAAGTGATGAGAATAAGTAAAAGTAAGTAAGTATGTGAAAAGTGAAGTGTATGAGAATGATAATGAATTGTAGTATAGTTTCAGAATTTTTTCGATGTAAGTGAATTTCGAGGAAAAAATTCTTGTTAGTGGGGGAGAGTTGTCACACCCCTATTTCCCCCTAGTGGTTTGAGCCATAGGTATGTGTGCATGTGTGTGTGTGGGTTGGCATGTGTTAATCGTATTTTGAGTTATATGCATATTTTGTGTGTTTTGGTAGGATGTGGTTGCATGTATGATAGTAGGGTGTGCGTGTGTGTGGATTTTGATAGAGTATGCATGCATAGAGGGAAGTAGTGTATGTGTTAGTGGAGTTGGTCTTGTGTGTAGTGTCATGCATTGGTGTGGGGTGTGAGGGATCAAGATCCACCAAAGATAGGGTGACATGTCACACCCCGTTTGCCCCCTAGTAGAATGAGCCGTGTATATGCATGTGCATTGTGTGAGTTTTGGCTTGTGTAAAGGGCATTTTGGGTAGAAATGCATGTTTTAAGAGTTTTGTTAGCATGTGGGTGCATGTGTGGTGTTAGGGTGTGAATTAGTTGGGTTGCACTTGGGTGTGCTCATTCGCATGGTTGTAGAGTGTGTGTTAGGGCTGTGTTTTTGTGTGTGTTTGCTCATACCATGGTAGGGTGTGTCTTAGTAAGGTGTTCATTGTGTGTTCTTGGTGTATGGTTTTTGGTGTGTGTGATGGATTTCCACCACTAAGAAGTGGACACATGGTTAGGTTAGGAAATGAAAAGTAGAAGAAGAGAGAGAATTGGGAAATCTGAATTTTCATCCCTCATTCCC
Source organism: Excoecaria cochinchinensis (assembly GCA_947683425.1). Classification (NCBI taxonomy): domain Eukaryota; kingdom Viridiplantae; phylum Streptophyta; class Magnoliopsida; order Malpighiales; family Euphorbiaceae; genus Excoecaria; species Excoecaria cochinchinensis. The sequence goes on from CANTUQ010000110.1 coordinate 5,079,317, forward strand.
GTTCTCCCCTCTCTTCTTTGTCTTTCATTTCCTTTGCTTTCCATTGGTGTGCTCTAAGCTTTGATTCAAGCTCTTGGTGGTGGGGATTGATCACACCTTTCATTAATTAGCAAGTTTATGCATCTCTTTTGTGTAATCTTCTTCTTCTTCTTCTTCTTCTTCTTCTTCTTCTCCTTATTTTTCCTGGTTTTGGATTTGTAACTTAGGGTTTTATTTGTGTATTTTGTGGTTTGATGCTTAGTTGAGCCTCCAAGAGATCCTAAAGGCAAGGAAGTTGCAGGATATAGTGGAACCAAGTGATAGAGCTTCTAATATTGAGGTTTGGGAATTTATGTGCCATTTTTGTGCATTTTCATGATTTTTGGTATGTTTGATGGAATTTCTAAAAATGTGATGTTTAAAGAGGTTCATGTTAGTATAAATGTTATGGGTTTTGTTTGATTTAAGTTGTGATGCTTGATTGATGATTTTTGGAAGCAAAAATTTAAGTTGTTGGATTTTTTCCTGGAAATCCCGTGGCTCTGTCACTAGTCGTGCATCTGTCATGAGTCGTGATAGCAAGCCCCTTTCACCAGTCATGACAGCTTCGGCTTCGTCACGAGTCGTAACAATTGTCACAAGTCGTGACGATAGACCTCTGTCACTAGTCCTGACATCTGTCACGAGTCGTGACAGTAAGCCCCTGTCACTAGTCATGACATCTGTCACCAGTCGTGACAGCCTCCTCTCCCGCAGCTGTTTCTAAATGTCTTCTGTCTTGAATTTTGATGTTTTAATTCTTATTCTTTGTTCATTTTAACTTATGTTCTGGTTTTTAATAGTTATTTGACGTCACCTCAGTTTTTAAATTATATTTAACTATAATTATTTGTGTTGCATCGTATTATATTGAATATTATGTTTCGATTATGGAATATTTTATGCATGGCCTGTAAGAGTCAGTCTAGTGGATAGTTAGGCATGCCTAATAGAGTCTCTTAGCTGCAGCCCTTTGTTCAGTTTGGACCCCGATCAGGTCCCCGTTTGGTTCCTCGCGAACTCCTTTGTGTTCGGATCTTGTTTAAGATCCCCTTTGAAAGTGTTTTGTGGAAATTAAAAGTAAAAATTGATTTCTCGATTCGTACCCATAAGGTATTGTTTGTAATCGGCTCGTACCCGTAAAGTATTGTTTGTTCACTCGTTATCCACTACCTTGAGTCAGCAGGCACTTTATCATTTTGAATTGCTTTGCTAAGTATGAGATTATGTGATCCGAATATGTTTACTAATGAGATGTTATGAAGACAGTGTGCTGTATCAAATGTATGACTTTATATATTTACATGTTAATATGTTTCTACTCATGTTTAATGTGTATTTCTGATTATGCCATCAGTATGTGTTTGCCTTGACGACCGTTGTGAATGGTTGTCCTTATACTATATGTGTGTTTCTCCACTAAGTGTTTATAGCTTAGCATGGTGTGTTTACCCGTGCAGGTGCAGAAGGAGTTGCTTTGGGAGAGTCGCAGCCATCGAAGCCAACATAGCTGGGTCTTTAGTGTAGGGCCTAATTTTGTATTTTGATGATTCTTTTTGTATAGAACTCTCGGATGTCAATTTTGTATTAGCTTCCGCATATGTATATCTATAATTTTGGATTTGTAATTATCTTTTGTACCTTTGGGTTGATCAATCAGTAATATAATGATTTCCGTTATATTAATGCATGATCAGCTTATTTCATGAATGGCTTTGTAAAGTTTTAAATTACCCTGTATTTCAGTATGTATGTTTATGTATGTATATTCTGTATCTGTGTGGTGGCACCTCTACTCATACGGCATCTCACTCCTTATCGGATGGGATCGCCTAAGTACGGGTAAGGGGTGTTACATGACATGTGGCTAGGGTTTTAGGAAGTAGGTATAAATAGAAGGAGAGAGAAGAGGGAGCAGCCATTTTGCTGCCTCTTTCCCATTCTTTTCCTCCTCTCTTTATCTCCTCTTCCTCTTTTCTCTTCAAGTGTGCCCTAGCTTTGATCCAAGTGAATTATTGGTGGAAATTGATCATCTCTCCAGCTTTATTTGGTAAGTTTTTGCTGGGTTTTCTCTTCTTCTTCATCTTTCTCTTGATTTGTTAGATGTGTTCTTAATCTAGGGTTTTTGTTTTTGTATGGTTCTTAGGTTTCTGGGTTTAGAAGTGCCTCGCCGTGATCCCAAGGGGAAAGAGAAAGAATGTGGGAGTGGAGCTTGCAACTAGGAGCATAGGAATTTACAGGTTTGGGAATTTGTTTGATTTTGATGTATATTGTGATTTTATGCCTCTACATGATTTTCTAGAAAATTTGATGTTTAATGAGGTTCATGTTAGTATAAATGTGATGGGTTTTAGTTTGATTTAAGTTGTGATGCATGATTGTTGAATTATTGGAGCAAATGTTAGGCTTGATGAATGTTACTGCAATTTTTCTTGGTTTATTACTTTTGAAATTTTGATTATGTTAATTGCAAGAGTTAATTGTGATAATTGGTGTAAAGGTTGGGTTTTATCCTATTTGTGATGATTTGGGGTGTTTAATATGAGTTATGATTAGTTTTGGTTTGATTAGAAGGTTTGGGTAAGTTTTTGAAAGAAGAAGATTTTCTGCAGACCTGGGAAAGGCGACTCTGTTGCGAGATCGACGCCTCTCACTATCACGACAGAGACGGGTGACTCCAGCATTACGGGTAGCCAAGTTCTCAGAGGGGGAGTGCACGAGTCATGCACTTGTGCACGAGTCGTGCACTTGGTGCACGAGTCATGCACGTGGTGCCATGCACCTAGTGCACCACTCGTGCACTAGTTGCACTACTCGTGCACTTGGTGCACGAGTCGTGCTCCCGCCCTTCTTTTCACTTTGTTCGTTTGTCATGCTTCATTATACTTTTATGTGTGCCTTCACGAGTTGTGACAGTGTGCACGACTTGTGATCACCTCCTGGGTCTCGTCTGTCGCGAGCGCGTGACGTGCTCACGCGACAGATGTCTTTGCCTAAAATGCTTTTGAAACATCTCTTCTTTGCATTGTTTCTCACTTGTATTATGCATCGATGACTTAAGGTATGAATTATTCAAATGTTTCTATTTAGGGTAATAATTAAAATACGAGTTTTTATCTGCCATTATTATTATATAAATATATATGTGTAAGGAAAGGCGAACTTATTTGTTATGTCTAACGAGTGCATGATGCCCACAAATATAGTTATGTTTAATATGTTTATATGAATATCTTATTCATGAAATAATACATGATTAGTCTTGAATATGATAAATTTGATTGTACATAGGATATGCAAATATATGAATGCATGTGATCATAAAAGAATATTACAAGTATTTAATGGAAGTATTTAATGGAATGTATATATATATAAGTGAAACGCGATGAATTCATTAATGATATGGAAAATTTAGCCTGCGTGAGTCGGTCGTGGATAGATAGGCATGCCTATAGAGTTCCGTTAACTACAGCCCTCTGTTCTATTTGGACCCTGATCAGGTTCCCGTTTGGATCCTCGCGATCCCCAATGTGTATGAAGCTTGTTTAAGATCCCCTCTAAAAATATTTTGAATGAGAAAAATATGATGTTGTTGTTTGAATCGTACCCACGGGTATAGCCATGTGCTCACTCACATATCCACCCCTTTGTCTTAGCAGGCAACTAAAAGAATGAAAGAATGTGATTAATTGATAAATTCTGTAATGATTGCAAAAAGATATGTGAATGAGCATCAAATGTGTTTGTTGATATATATATATATATATCTTATGAGATTGTGCTTTACACACTTATATGTTCTGGATCCTTTTGGACACCTATGTGGAAATGTGTGGTACCTTCGGGTACCTATGTGTTTTGTATAATAAGCCAATGTCCGTAAATGAAAAGAGATTTAATAAATAATTTTTGTTCAAATAGGCTTGTATTAATCTGTTTAAAAGTTATGGACATGAGTGCCTATATGATGTCTTGGTAGAGACTTACTAAAGTATTGGATATGCATATCTGCTATAATTGATTTGTCTATAAATGGATGTTATGAATATTGATTGCATGAGAATTCATATGTGGATAATGCATGTTATAAATCTGTTCAAAAGCTATGAGTATGATTGTCTATATGAAGTATTTGTAAAGAATTATTGACATATTTGATATGCTTGTTTGTTATAGTTGATTACTTTATAAATGTACTTTATAAATATATTCGTTTATATGTTAAAATGAGAATACAGGTATGTTATGTGTTATTTATCCACGAGACTTTAGCCTGGACAATTACTGTAAGTATATTGGTAAGGAATTCATGCACGATGTTTGTTGGTTTTAATGAATACGGTAAATTATGTATTGAGTAGTATGTAAGAGGAATAATAAGTGTTAGGTATGATATAAATAATTGAATTTAGTAAATGAGTTAAGATTAATTTGGAATATCTATATAAAGGTTTCCTATAGAACTACGTGGTTCTGATTCCCTACTATAGGGATACGTAGGAAGCTTGGAATATTTATTTGAAGCCCGAACCAAATCTGAGAATCGAAATGTTTAGTTTAGTTTTGAATACGTAATGGTTTGAACAAATGAGAGGTTTTTACTTAAGTGGTAATACTATTAACTGCATGATTTTGGAACTACTAATAAGTATGGGAATTTGTAAGGCTTAATATTTCTGACTAGCAAAATGTATTTTTGGTAACCTATGAGGTATAACTATCAATATGGTTAATTAAATGAATTAGGTAAACAATTAGTAAGTATAATGTTATTGTGATTTAAAAGGGTAATAAAGTTATTTCTGGTTATGGTATATAAATGAGTGTGTTTACGAAATTGTTTAGGTTTTCATATGAGAATAAGAATATGAATTTATGATAGCTTTAACCGGTGTACTTTATGTTTATGTATATATATATATATACATTGATTTGCATGTATTTGCCTCGGCTACCACTATGAGTGGCTGCCCATTATTTATTTCGCCCGACTAAGCGTTATCGCTTAGCACGGTTGTTTGTCCGTGCAGGTTAGGAGATCAGAGTAGCGCAGTGGTCCGCTGGGTTTTAGCTAACGAGTCGCTAGATTTTCATAAGAAGTGTTTTTCTTTATTGTCGGTTTGTAATTAAGTTTATTTATTTAGCATTTGTAATAAGTTGAAATATTCTATAGTGCCAAAAATGGTGTGTTGATGACATAGGTTTAGGATGTACATGTCTTGAGATTTTGATTCTAGAAGTTAGAAAATTTATTACTCTGTTTTCTGTATTGTTAAGTAGTGCTCTCGTCCGGTAGCGCCTTTCACTCACCGTAGCTCTCTGTCCTTCGTTATGCTACGTGTGGGAGTTGGGGGTGTTATAGTTTTTTTCATGTTTTACTATTTTTTTGGGAAGAGGGAATTAGAAAGGAGCTTTTGTCTTCTCCTTTATCGGAGATAAGGAAAAATAAGAGGGAGAATTCTCTTCATTTAAGGGGGCTTCTTCTTAGATTGACTTGAGTGATAAAAACTAATTTCCTCAGCTTGGGCACTCTATTAAAATCATTTTCTTGAGGTTTTTTTTTTCTGTGGAAAACTTAAGTTTTTCTTAGGTATTTTTTATATTTATCACTGCAAAACTTGACAAGGGCGACAGATCGAGACATCGTTTCTCCACTTTATAAATTCTAAGGGTAAAGATTCCTGGACTCATTTTTCATCAACACATTTTATTTTATTTTTTGTTACGGTTTTGATTAATGCATAAATGATGGTTTAATGAATGTATGTTTATTTTTTGCTGGGTTTTAGATTTATTTTTTGCATGACTTTCGTGATGTTCCTTCTATGTTTAAATGCTAATGCTTTTTGTTTACAGCATGTTCACTTATCTTCTTCGTTTCCCTTCACTTAATTTCATTGGTTTATTATTAATAAATAGTGCTATTATTATTTAATATTCTTGCTACTGTAGTCAATATTATCATTATTACCTTTTATTGTTTTTATTGTTGCTATTATTATTATTATTATTATTATTATTATTATTATTATTATTATTATTATTATTATTATTATTATTAATTTTATTATACATTTGTGTTTGGTATTACTGTTGTTATTATTTTATTAGGGTTATTATTAATATTATTGTTATTAATGATGTTATTATTCTCGTATTATTACTGTTGTCATTATTATTATCGTTATTTTATTGTGATCATTGTCATTATTATTATTATTATTATTATTATTATTATTATTATATTTTTGCATGATTAATTTTCAATCCTGTTGCATGTGAGTTGCCTATGTATTAACTTAAATGTATGCGAATTAACCTATCTTGTTTTCTGCATGCACGCTAACCACGCTTTATATTTCTCTTGTCTTTATCTTTATGTGTTTAATGTTAGAATTATTACTAATATTTTTATTGGCGGTTTTCGTGTTTGGGTAAAATGTGATGTTGCTTGTTTGAGCATTGCAGTGACCAAATGGAGGGGTTACGACGTGTAGGAAACACTTTTTCAGTGAGATTTTACCTTTCTTTTATTTATGTGACTGTGTTTTATTTGGAAATCAAATAGTTTTATTTTGTACGCGTGTATGATAAAAAATCACGAAACTATTTTTATAACTAAATTGGGATTTTTTACTAATAAAGTGGAACCAATGTGCTCGATTTTATCCACGGAATGCAAAATGTCACGAATTAAAATGAAGAGTTAAGTTTTCTTAAAAATGGGATCACTCATCCCGGTTTTCAAGCCAACAGCCAAAATAACTCTTTGATCCCTCTTTAAGTGAGAGTGAAGGAACCAATGTTCCCAAACTCAATAAATATCCAGATTTATGTATGTCGCCTCGTTTGATTAATTTTGCTTGATTGTTTAAACTTTTCGTTTACATATATCTTGTGGGCCCTTGTAATTAATTATTTTTAGGGCAATTTTATTTAGATTTCTTTCATTTAGAGATTGTATTCTGTCCAATTTCCATTTTAATTTTGTTTTAGCTTTCTTTTTCATTTTGGGATTGTATTCTATCCCAATTTTGATCTTGTAAATGTGTGCTTGGCGTGTTTACCGCTTTCATTTTATCGCTTTCTTGATGCTTGAAATGAGCTTTTAATAAATTGCACTAATTGCGTGAGAAGAGAGATAGAATTTTCAAATCTAAGAACTCATTTATAATTAACCAAGGCATAAATAAGTGTGGAGTTCCGAACACCTTCTCTGGTTTAGACCATAGAGGTTAGATGACCTTTCCCAATTTTTTATAAATTGGGTGGCCACTCCAAAATACCTCAAAGGTGCCTAAAGGTTTCATGAGGCTAGATGAACTTCCCCAATGCTCTATTGGGTGGGGATTCCAAAATGTCTCATGTTACCCAAAATCAAATGACGCGAACCAATTCCACGAACCCTAAAAGTGAGCTCTTAAGAGGGCCTTTCCGGTTCGGCGCGCGTCATAGTGTCGGCTCCACTGGGGGCTTTGTGACGTTGATCTGAAAGTGTCTTGGTTAAAATTTATAATTGAGTTTTTAAAACTTAAAATCCTATCTCTTTTCAAAAATTGCATTGCATCATGATAGAGCATTTGAATTACGGTAGTTTGGTCCCCTATTTTACCCCGATGCGTTCCCGAAGCATGACTCTACTTTCACTCATTGTAGGGAAGTGTTAAGGGTAATCACCAGCCCAAGCCTAGTACCTTTTGGTATGTCAAATGGAGATCCGATTGGTCATTATGCTTGTGATGAGCTAGACCCATTAGCAGAGACCATGCTTGGATAGCCCTAAAGTAATATCACATTGATCAAAGCTCATGTAATGGCAATAGATACTTTCCCTAGGTGAAATGAATCATAATACGATGCTTGTGATGTGGGACATTACGTATTAAACAAAATGAAGCTTTCATGCCCCGATAGGTTTACCTTAATTTGATTGAAGTGTCTAAATATATAATAGCTAAAACCAATATACATGTGCTTTAAATTAAGAATGTTATGCTGCTGGTTTTTTGCCGTGCACCATACGGGCGCATTGGGTTCCCCATTGACCCATGGGTCAAGCGCACCTAGGAAAGAGACTGTACGGCTGCTTGTGTAGGAGTAACAATGTTGGAAGGGTCTACTTGCTTGTATGTGGTTGTCTATGCTGCATCAACATGACCATGCACCTTTAATATCACTCATGCATCATGCTAACAACTTCAGCCTTTCAGCCATCATAGGTTCGAAAAAGTGGTTTAGGGATCCCAGTGGAAGATTGATCAGAAATCTAGTGTCTAAGCTGCTAGGGTTATCACCTGTATCGGGTTCAGATTGGGGCAAAAGTTCAGACTTTTCTTAAGAACAATCCTCTTGGTTAGTAATGGCAGATTTATCGCAAGAAATGGGTGCTTTGATAACGTGAGATTTGGACAAAAGAATTGAGGATTTTGAAAGGAAGATGTTAGCCATAATGGCGAACATCATCGCTCAGATGGCACCAAATGCTGGGCAACCATCTGTAGCTCCTGCTGTGGAGCAAGTTGAAATGCCTGTTATGGGAGAGGCTCCCATAGCGACTGCTACTGTGCAACAACCAGTTGTCGAGCCTAGAGTGGTAGCATCAACTGAGCAGAGTAGGGTGAGGATTGCGGACCCAAGAGATGACTTCTTAGGAGAAGAAGAGGATGAGTCGTTAATTCCTCAAGCTGTGAGGAGTAGAGTCCCTAAGGTAGAGGATGATGTGGTGAAGAAGATGGAAGAAACAATTGAGGCGATCACACGTCTACTGTCAGCCGGGAAAGGGATCATCCCTGAAGATATAGAGTTGGGTGATGAAGAGCGATTGCCCCAGAGGTTTAAAATGCCAGACTTGCCAAAATTTGACGGTACTTTAGACCCTTGTGTGCACATTAAGCAGTATGCTCTGATTATAAAGGGCACGGGGTTGAGAAAGAAACAAAAGGTGGAGTACTTTTGCCTTAGTCTGATGGGCCCGACAGTCGACTGGTACCATGGGTTAGATAGGAGGTCTAGAGATGATTGGGATTTGCTGATGGGAGAGTTTATGAGGCAATACGACTGCAACACTACAATGGAAATAACGCTAAAAAACCTTTAGCTTTTGCAGCAGAGGCATGGTGATTCCTTCCATGATTACCTTACTTGGTGGAGAAATCGGGTCATGGAGATGAAAAGGAAGCCTGATACGTTGGACCAGATCAGGCTATTCATTAGGAACGCAAGTCCATACTTAAGGGAAGGGCTTAAGATGAAAGGGTTTAAGGATTGGGAGTCCTTAAAAGATATAGCCATAAGAGCTGAAGGGGAATACCTTTCAAAGAAGGCCAACAATGACAATTTCACTCGGAAGAACTATAGGTCTCAAGGAGGAAGTAAGTTGAGTGGTGCTGGAAGCAGCAGTAATTGAGTTGGCAAGACAGCGAAATTTTTAGCCACTAATGCGAGCCAAAGACAGTACTCAAATCTAGGAAGATCATTATCCTGGGTTTTAGAGAGATTGATGAAAGAAGGGAAACTTCAGCCGTTGCCAGCTAGGCCGTCTAAGAATAATGGCTAGCTGAACTACAGGGGGGATCAATATTGTGCTTTTCACCAGCACAACGGCCATCTCACTAATTACTGCTAGACTTTAAGGGATCGAGTCCAAGACCTTATCGACAGTAAACAGATCTCTGACCCCAAAAAGAGAGAAAAGAAGAAGAAAGTTGGGTATAATGTTGTTCCCCCGCCCGTCTTTATGATATGCTCCAGTCTACCGGAATGGTATGTGCTGAGGGATCTTTATGGCAACAACTATGTGGATGTTATTCTCCCCAAGCAGGGGGGCAGTGAAAAGAGACCTCAAGTTGGCATGATAGAATGTTAGGATTCAACCAGTGAGAGCGAGGTTGAGGAAGTTGATGAACTGTAAGACTTGTGGACCTCAAAGGGTGAAGAAAAGGTGCAGAAAGTGCAGGCTGTCACTCGGAGTGGGAGAGTGGTACCGAAAATTGAGAAACGGTAGGACCCAATACCCACAACTGTGGAGAAAGAGCCAGAAGACAACCAAGTTTTAAAATAGTTAAAGAAAATGCTTGCTCAGATATCGGTTTGGGACCAGCTGAGGCAATCTCCGAGTTACAGGAAGAAGTTAGTGGAAGCCTTGTGCTGATCAACAGTCGCCACCACTATTTCACCCACCGAGTTGTTGGATATGGTGAAAGGAGGATCTGGAGAAAATGTAGTCTACACTGATGTCGACCTACAAATTGAGGGTCGCAACCACAATTGCCCCCTGTATATTAGAGCCCAAATTAATGGCAAGCACATGGCCTGTGTCATGGTGGATGATGGATCTTCCATTAATGTATGCCCGCTCGTAGCACTAACTGCCTTTGGGATGAATGAGAGCATGTTAAGCATATCTGACTTAACCATCACCGCCTACGACAATTTAAGGAGGCAAGCGGCTGGGACTTTCAAGGCGCAGGTGAAAACTGGGCCAGTTGAGACTGAATCCTGCCTATCCCGGCCAACTTTGCTGTGCTACTAGGGAGGCCCTAGTTTTAGAAGTTGGGAGGGGTCCCATCTACCCTCCACAAAATGATCAAAATCCCCCATGAGGGCCAAGTTGTGACAATCAAGGTAGAGAGAGTTTTGAGAAGAAGAAGAGAAAATTAGAAAAAACCCTAAAATGAAAATCCCCCCTTTCAATTTCATTATTTTTTATTTATATGAAAAAAAGATGAAAACCTAACTAATTAATGAAAAAAATACTAATTAAATCATATATTATTTATTTTGAATTTTAAACATGGAAAAAACCCTTATAAACCATAAAAAAATGGGATAGAAAATCAGATTTAGGTGAGAAAAGCCGAAAAATATCAATTTTGGGCCAAAATGTTGAGTTTTGGCGGAACAGGGGCAACAGACGCCGTCGGCACGCGCAACGGGTATCGATCGCACGCCCAACGGGCAGATGCGCGCTGCGAGTTGCTCGCATGCAAGCGACGCGCGCTGGCGCTCTGCACTGGGCACCGAGCAGCGCGCTGCCGCACCGACACTCGCGAAAATATATATATTTTTTAAATTTTAAATTTAACTAAAAATACTATAATTTTTAAACCCCATTTTTCAAATCTAATTTTCAAAATATTTTTATTATTTTTTTATTTTTCATTCTAAAATGCGAATTTGACAAGAAAATCATCATTTTTAACCTTTTTGTCTGTAAGCAGGCATCTTATCATCATTGGGTAACTCCGATTGAGCTGTCTCAGGACCCGGTGTCTACAGTCACGCTCGCGACAGAGACGAGAATTGCCCAGAATCTGCACTTCATGCATTTCTTCCCAGCTTAACCAAAACCCAAACCAACAAATCATGCACTAATACTTACCTCAACACTCAGTGCATACTAATACATGCTTAACTTCATCATACACTCACTTCACATTAATTTAAACAAGAAATCACAATTAAATAACAAGAACAAGCAAATCATAATTTACACTAACTCATGCTATATCACTACCAACTTTACATGCTAATCACTACAACTTAAATCAGGGCAAACCAATGATCTAATTCAATCATATACATGCACTTACACATAAATTAAAACTCAAGATCATCAGAAAATTAAAGCATAACACACAATGATCAAAGAAGAGAACAAGGGCAAAACACTCCCAAACCTCAAAATAAAGCTTCAATCCGTCCACTTCAAAATCAAACTTTCTCTTTTCCTTTGCTCTTCCTTCTCTCCTCCGATTCTTGCACAAAACCCAGCCAAAAACACACTTAAATCAAACAATATATTCACTCTTCCAAAACAAGAAAAAAATAAAGAATAAGAAGATGAAGAAGAGACCAAATCAAACCCAAGCACTTACCTCTTCAACAATCAGCTCTAAATCTCAGAAAATTCCACTCAAACTTGAAGAACCCACTCAAGAAAGGATGAGGAGCATCCAAAATGAAAAGAAAGAGGAGAGGGGAACAGGAATGGGGCAAGCCAAGGGGAAAACTCAGCTACGGGAAGCTTCCCCTTTTTCTGCCCTCCCTTCCCTCTCTTTTCCTTTTTCATTTAATGCTCACCTACCTAATACACATGGCATGATCCTATTGAACCAAAGGTCCAACTTTGACTTATCTTTTCCTTGGCACCATACACAACACACACTAGATAAATTCCTCACTTAACACTTAATCCTTAGTACCAAACACATATTCCACTCAATAAACTCTTCACTTAATAATTTTTCTCAATTCTTTAAATTTGGTCCTAATTTCCAATTTTTCACATACACAAATTACTGAAAAACCCTTAATTTTTCGACTTAACACGCGAATTCCGACTAGGCCGTTTTTGGGTCGTTACAATCACTCCCCCTTAAGAAATTTCATCCTCGAAATTTCCCCGCCAAACACAAATCCAAGAACCCAAAACCGAACATATACAAAAGCTAATAATACAAACTTACAGGAAGGCCCTGCTTGTTTAGCTGCATCTTCTCCGATCATTGCATACACTCGCGGACGCACATACACTTCTTCAGTTGGCAGTTTTTGCACTGTTTTCGATGCCGCCTGAAAAGGTCGTCCATTGCCTCTACCACTTTGGTTACCTCTCAATTGAGCACCACTCATCCTACTCTCGGGCTAATCTTGAAGCTCTCTTCGTTTCGGACAACTGGCTACCACATGCTCTTTGCTTCCACATCTGAAGCACGCTCCAGAGATCCTTCTACACTCGCCCCAATGGCATTTCTAATAATGTTAACATTCCGGAATCACACTTCTCCTACTAGAGGGTGGTGCTACACTCCCGACTTTTGAATGCACTGGAACCGAACCCTTCGCTCCTGGACCATTCGAAATGCCTCTTATTTTCTTACCACTCCCAAGTCCGCTATCCGGTGCCTTCCTCTTTTGCTCAAACCTCTGCATGATCAACTCGGATTCCTCTAGCTTGATCGCTGCCGCCACTAGCTGATAGTAACTGACCCATTGCATGATCGCCATGGCCGACAACGGTCCTCGGATCACTTCCCTCAATCCTTCCTCGAAGTGTCGATACTTAAACTCTTCCGTCAAAAGCAACTCCGGCACATACTTGCTCAACCAGCTAAACTCTTTCTCGTACTCACTTACTGACATACCTTGCTGCTTTAAACTGATGAACTCCTTCCACTTGGCTTCATGGTATGCCTTCGTCACATACTTCTATTCAAACTCTTGCTTGAAGAACTCCCAAGTTAACTCAACTGGTCGTTGAGTGTTACGAAGCACAAGCTTCCACCAATCATACGCCGGTCCTTGAAGTAACGACACTACACATGATACCCTCTAATTTGCAGGACAACTAATCTCTTGCAAAATTCGATCTACTCTCTCAATCCAGAACTTGGCCACATCCGATTAGTCCAACGAAGTCCCATGAAAATACTTAGCTCCTCTCTTTCTCAACAACTCAGTAGGAGCCTTAGGAGCCGTTAAGTTATCCACTAGTAAAAGTAACCCTTGCACTAAGGCCGGATTCCCAAATCCCATACCGGGCATATCATGACGCTCATCACGCTGATGCTGAGAAGCAGACTCCTCAACTCTAACTGCATTAAAACTGCCCATTGTCTCCCCCATGCTCTCACTTGGATTGGACTCCATCTAGACACTACACAAGACACATCTGCATTAGGCCATGACACAAAACCGACTCGCATGCAAAGGCTCGACGCTCAACAATCGAAGACAATCAGAACTGCCTAAACCGGCGCTCTGATACAAAACTATAACACCCCGATACCCCCGTTGGTAGGATACCGGAGCGCCACCATGACACTCACTCAAAACTTTCACACATCACAGCGGAAGCATACAATTACGATGATAAATCATAAATATCTTAACATATAATCAGAAATATATAATATTCATCATCCAAGATTTACATAACCATCCATGATAAAGATTACATAAACAAAACATATACTGAAATTCATATATATACAATAACAAAATGATATACAAAAAGAATACAGGAGGAGTACAAATATAAAATAAGACTTTACTCCTAGTGGCCAACCCTGTAGATGTGCGACTCGAGCGAAACCAAAAACCTGCCACCTACACGGGAAGAGAACCCGTGCTAAGCGATAACGCTTAGTGGGAGGAACAAAGATAACAGAACACTATACAATAATATCATACAAAAACATATATAAATAAGCATTAACAGACTGATTTCTCTAAATAACAAAACAGAGATACATGAATCATAATTACTATAAGAAAGCATAACATAATAATAATAACATGCTTAAAGCAAAATACCATAACTGGAATCACTCAATAATCATAACACTTCACTATGCAAATTGCTAAACACTTCAAATAATAGCCTGAAATTTAGTGGTGGTGGATACGGGAACACTACAAGGGAGACCGAAACCTCAAAACATTTGATACCCGTAGGTATCATGGGAGAAGTCTCAAAACATTTTCACTCAGACCATAACGGAGGTCAACTGTAATCACTAGACCCGAAGCAGGGTCAACACTGGCAGCTGCACGCACTATCCCTTTATAAGCATGCTTATATATCCACTACTATGACACCTCAGACTCAACTTACTCACTCACAAATACAATACTTTAAATTATTCAAGTACTCGAATCAAAACACTATCAATATTAATATTCACTAATACAACACTAGGACAATATATCATCAAGGCATAAGCAAAATAGTTTACCATGCAATAGTGAGAAACCGTGCAAAGTGGGATAAAAAGAAACAATTCAGAAAATAGGGTAGGCAGGAAGGGCCTCTGTCGCGATCGCGATGTGCTTCGCACTCGCGATAGAGCGCGGGGTACCCCATCGCGCGTTCGCACGTGAAGGCGTGCTCACGATGAAGGACGCTCGGCAGACACACACTATACCGAGCTCTGTCCCGCTAGCGACAAGCGTCGCGCTCACAACAGAGATTGGAAAGTTCCCCTTCGCGTGCGCGCTCGGATGGGCCTTGACTTACGGCAGCTTGGCCTACCGAGCTCTCTGTCGCTCTCACGACATATATCGCGATCGCAATAGAGGGCTCCACAGCAACACAAAGGCTATCTCGCACTCTGTCGCGCTCACGACAGAGATGAGAATTGCCTAGAATCTGCACTTCAAGCATTTCTTCCTAGCTTAACCAAAACCCAAACCACCAAATCATGCACTAACACTTACCTCAACACTTAATGCATACTAATACATGCTTAACTTCACTATACACTCACTTCACATTAATTTAAACAAGAAATCACAATTAAATCATGAGAACAAGCAAATCATAATTTATATTAACTCATGCTATATCACTACCAACTTTACATGCTAATCACTACAACTTAAATCATGGCAAACCAACGATCCAATTAAATCATATACATGCACTTCCACATAAATTAACACTCAAGATCATCAAAAAATTAAAGCATAACACACAATGATCCAAGAAGAGAACAAGGGCAAAACACTCCCAAAACTCAAAATAAACCTTCAATCCGTCCACTTCAAAATCCCACTTTCTCTTTTCCTTTGCTCTTCCTTCTCTCCTCTGATTCTTGCACAAAACCTAGCCAAAAACACACTGAAATCAAACCATACATTCACTCTTCCATAAAAAAAAATAAAGAAGAAAAAGATGAAGAAGAGACCAAATCAAACCCAAGCACTTACCTCTTCAACAATCAGCTCTAAATATCAGAAAATCCCACTCAAACTTGAAGAACCCACTGAAGAAAGGATGAGGAGCATCCAAAATGAAAAAAAAAAGGAGAGGGGAACGGGAATGGGGCAAGCCAAGGGGAAAACTCAGCTTCCACAGGAAGCTTCCCCTTTTTCTGCCCTCCCTTCCCTCTCTTTTCCTTTTTCATTTAATGCTCACCTACCTAATGCACAAGGCATGATCGTATTGAAACAAAGGTCCAACTTTGACTTATCTTTTCCTTGGCGCCATACACAACACACACTAGATAAATTCCTCACTTAACACTTAATCCTTAGTACCAAACACATATTCCACTCAATAAACTCTTCACTTAATAACTTTGCTTAATTCTTTAAATTTGGTCCTAATTTCCAATTTTCCACATACACAAATTACTGAAAAACCCTTAATTTTCCAACTTTACACGCGAATTCCGAATAGGTCCTTTTTGGGTCGTTACATCAAATGCATAAAAATATAATAATCAGTCCAGAACTAAGGCAAGTAATCTAATAACCATCTTCACTAGATCGAAAGATTTATAGAGAAAAATAACAAAGGCCATTCACTCCTGGAAGTAATACTCATATACATGTATACAACTCAGAACATAAATCCCAGTACAATCTCAATACACTAGCCTGAATTTACATGGGTGGCGGATACGGGTACATTGGATATTGCAAACAGTATCAAACACTATAGACCGAAGTCTCAAAATATTTTAAAACTTTGGATACCTGAAGGTATCAAACACTAGACCTAAACGGGGTCAAATACTAGCAGCTGCAATCACTAGCCCTTTATAAGCATGCTTATCTATCCGCTACTCTGACCAATCAGGCTTAAATGATAAACTCTAAATAATAGCCACATTATACAATCACTTAGATATCTGAACAATTTATACATAAGTCATTCAAGACACAAATAGAATAATGAATAAAATCTTATATTTAAATAACTCAATTCGAGATATACATATATCATAATCACCTAGCATTAAACACAAATTATTCATAATTTGCATCTAGAACACTTTCACATGACAGTCAGGACAAGCCATACTATCGTGTGACATTCACACGATGGTAAGGAAAAACCCATACCGTCGTGTGAACAGCACAACACACAAACCAACCAAGGAAGAAACACTTTACATGGCGGTTAGGTAGAAACCATACCGCCGTGTGAACCATTGTTGTAAAAGTTCATCCCTCCAGAATCGTTTTACACGGTGGTCAGATAAAGCCTCACCATTGTGTAAACGGATGAACAAAAAAAATAACAAGTCCAGAAGCACTTTACACAGCAATAAGGCTTACCCTTACCGCTGTGTGAAGCCACAGACAACCAAATTCTATAGCTTTTGGCACGATCACACGGCAGTCAAGAAATCCATACCGCCGTGTGGAACCCAAAACTCTAGAATTTACACTCTGTTTTGGGTGATCAAGCACAATCCCAAAACCACCTCATAACCCAAAACCACTTAATCATGCTTTAACTCTCAAATCAAACTACACATAATATTCAAAACATGCTAAAACACATTCCAAATCTTATACAATCACTACTTGCAATCTACGACAATTTTAACAAGATAAGGAAATTAACATGCATAATACCCAAATTTACTATACACATATGGAACAAAGCATGCTTATCTAATACCACTTCATTCAATACACACATAACATGCTTCACATCACAAAATTCCCAGAATTAAAAGTTCACAACAACTCAAGCCATCAAATACAAACTCCCAAACTTCTCAAAATGCTTCCACAGCCAACTTTTCAAGCTCAAGCCTTCCCTTTACCCTTCTCTTTTCTCTTCTCAGCCGTTTCTTACCCTTCTCTTTTCTCTTCTCAGCCATTTCTCACAAGAATCAAACCTAGCAAATCTCTTAATTCATACCCAAATACGAAAAATCAAAACCAAGAAGTAGAAGGTGATGAAGACATTAAACCCAAACTAACCCTTTACCTTTCAAAAGCCACCAATCCACTTCAATTTCAACTCAAAACCATGAAGAACACCCAAGGAAGGAGAAGCAAGGGGGAAAAAGAAGAAGAAGAACGCAGGAAGAAGAGGGGAGACGGGAACCAATTTTTTGAATTTGATATTCCCTCTCTCTTCCTTTCTTTCTTTTCTCCAATTAATGCTCCTTACCTACCTTGCCATGTGTCATTACTCAATTGGTTCAACTTATAAAGTCCTTGCTTAAAGTCTCTTTGGTCCTTGGCAAAACATCCAATCAATTACTTAAATAATTCTTTCAATTTGTTCCTTAATTAATTTAATCTTACACTTGTCTAATTACCATTATGCCCTTAATAACTCAATAAATTCCCCAAATTCTATTAGGGTCCTTTTTGGGATGTTACAATTCTCTCCCCCTTAAGAAATTTCGTCCTCGAAATTTCCAAGCCAGCAAACATAGAATCCAAATACCAAAACAATGACTTAAACCAGAAGCTTAATGAATTACAACTTACGGGAAGGACGTGCAGGCTCGTCTGCATCATTTCTGATCATGGCATACACCCTTGCAAAACCACAAGCAGCCGCTGGCTACATCATAGATTCTGATGGCGCCTGAGGAGCTCTAGTCTTACTTCTGCCACTTCTTGCTACACCCGATCCTTCTCCACTCACTCTACTCCCGGGCTGTTCCTTGTTCTCTTTTCGTTCTGGATAGTTGGCAAGCATGTGGTCCATGCTGCCACACTTGAAACACGCTCCGGTAAGCTTCCAGCACTCTCCCCAATGACTCTTCCGACAATGCTCACACTCGGGTATCCGACTTCCTTGGCTAGAAGGTGGTGCTACACTCCCAACCTCGGATTGCACTTGAACCGACTCCTTGGCCACTTGCCCTATAAGAACAGCCCGAGCATTCTTGCTACCTACTAATACACTATCCGAGGTTTTCCTCTTCTGCTCTAGCCTTTGCTTAACCAACTCCGACTCCTCTAGCTTCATTGCCGCTGCAACTAACTGATAATAACCCACTGGCTGCATAACCGCCATAGCCGACAAGGATCCCCTGATCACCACTCTCAATCCATCCTTAAAGTGCCGACACTTGAAGTCTTCAGTCAACAATAAAGCCAGCACGTACTTATACAAATGACTAAACTCTTTCTCATAATCACTGACCGACGCATTTATCTGCTTTAAACTAAGGAATTCCTTCCACTTCGCTTCCCAGTAAGCCTTTGTATCATACTTCTTCTCAAATTCATGCACGAAGAATCCCCAAGTCATCTCAACCGGTCTTAGGGGATTGCGGAGCACAAGCTTCCACCAATCGTATACTGTCCCTTACAAAAGTGAAACCGCACAAGCCACTCTTTGGTTTGAAGGACATCAAATCTCTTGCAGAATCCTATCGACCTTCTCTAACCAGAACTCAGACAAATCTGATTAGTCCAATGAGGATCCATTGAACTCTTCTGCTCCACTCTTTCTTAACAAATCCATCGGAGCCTTAGGAGCTGTCAGTCTATCCACCAACTGTAGTAACCCTTATACTAAAGATGGATCACCATAAGCATGACTAGGGCCCTCAGCTAGAGCACGCTCAGGTGCATGTCTATCATCCCCAACCGGATTCACACTACCCGTCGTCTCACCCACATCCTCACTCGGATCAGACTCCATCTAACTCTACACAAGACAGCATCTGCATTAGGCCACGACTCTAGACAGACTAACATAGAAAGACTCCATACTATAACAACCAATAGACCAGAACTGCCTAAACTTATACTCTGATACCACTAAATGTAACACCCCGTTACCTCTTTTGGAAGGATATCGAAGCGCTATGCATAAAAACTCATAAACATACATAAAAATTAAAGCATATCAACGAGATCCAAAATAATCATATAAATATAAACACACAAATATTACAAAAGTATATTTGTAAATCTTTTTATATACTTATACGAAAATATTCCTCTATAAAAAGTTAAAATATTTAAATCAATATCTCTTTACAAAAACATAAACATAGCTATACAAAAATACCAGCAAAAGACAAAAAGAACCACATCAAAAACTCCTAGTGGCCGACCTGTAGATGCTCCACTCCGAAACTGAACCTGCCACCTACACGGGAAAACACCTGTGCTAAGCGATAACGCTAAGTGGGGAGGAAAAGAAATAAATATACATATATATACATAGCAACATGCAATTATGAACACTTACAATAATAATAACATGGGAAGTTCAAATCCATAAACATAAAATAATCACTCCAGAACTAAGGCATGTAATATAATAACCATCTTCACTAGATCGAAAGATTTACAGAGAAAAATAACAAAGGCCATTTACTCCTGAAAGTAATACTCATATACATGTATACAACTCAGAACGTAAATCCCAATACAATCTCAATACACTAGCCTAAATTTACATGGGCGGTGGATACGGGTACACTGGATACTGCAAACAGTATCAAACACTGGAGACCAAAGTCTCCAAACATTTTAAAATTTTGGATACCTGAAGGTATCAAACACTAGAACCAAATAGGGCCAAATACTAGCAGCTGAAATCAGTAGCCCTTTATAAGCATGCTTCTCTATCCACTACTCAGACCATTCAGGCTGAACTAAAAAATTCTAAATAATAGCCACACCATACAATCACTTAGATATCCGAACAATTTATACAAAAGTCATTCAAGACACAAATTGAATAATTCATAAAATCTTATATTTAAATAACTCAATTCGAGATATACATATATCATAATCACCTATTATTAAATATAATCTTGCATCTAGAACTCTTTAACATGGCGGTTAGGACAAGCCATACTACCGTGTGACATTCACACGGTGGTAAGGAAAAACCCATACTGCCGTGTGAACAGCACAACACACAAACCAACCAAGGCAGAAACACTTTACACGGCGGTTTGGAAGAAACTATACCGCCGTGTGAACCATTGCTACAAAAGTTCATCCCTCCATATCATTTTACACGGTGGTAAGATAAAGCCTAACCGCTATGTAAACTGATGAACAAACAAAATAACAAGTCCAGAAGCACTTTACACGGTGATCAGGCTTATCCTTATCGCCGTGTGAAGCCACGGACAGCTAAATTCTATAGCTTTTGGAACGATCACACGGTGGTTAGGAAATCCATACCGCCGTGTGGAACCCAAAACTCTAGAATTTACACTCTGTTTTGGGTGATCAAGGACAACCCCAAAACCACCTCATAACCCAAAACCACATAATCATGCTTTAACTCTTAAATCAAACTACACATAATATTCAAAACATGCTAAAACTCATTAAAAATCTTATACAATCACTACTTATAATCTATGACAATTTTAACAAGATAAGGAAATTAACATGCATAATACCCAAATTAACTCTACACATATGAAACAAAGCATGCTTATCTAATACCACTTCATTTAATACACACATAACATGCTTGACATCACAAAATTCCAAGAATTAAAAGTTCACAACAACTCAAGCCATCAAATACAAACTCCCAAATTTCTCAAATTGCTTCCACAGCCCACGCTTCAAGCTCAAGCCTTCCCCTTACCCTTCTTTTTTCTCATCTGAACCGTTTCTTACAAGAATCAAACCCAGCAAATCTCTTAATTCATACCCAAATACAAAATATCAAAACCAAGAAGTAGAAGGAGATGAAGACATTAAACCCGAAGCAACCATTTACCTTACAAAAGCCACCAATCCACTTCAATTTCAACTCAAAACCTTGAAGAACAACCAAGGAAGGAGAAGCAAGGGGCAAAAAGAAGAAGAATAACGTGGGAAGAAGAGTGGAAATGGGAACCAAATTTCTGAATTTGGTTTCCCTCTCTCTTCCTTTCTTTCTTTTCTCCAATTAATGCTCCTTACCTACCTTGCCGTGTGTCATTACTCAATTGGTTCAACTTATAAAATCCTTAGTTAAGGTTTCTTTGGTCCTTGGCAAAACATCCAATTAATCACTTAAATAATTCTTTCAATTTGGTCCTTAATTACTTTAATCTTACACTTGCCCAATTACAATTATGCCCTTAATAACTCAATAAATTCCACAAATTCTATTAGGGTCCTTTTTGGGATGTTACAATTCTCTCCCCCTTATGAAATTTCGACCTAGAAATTTCCAAGCCAACAAACATAGAATCCAAATACCAAAATAATGACATAAACCAGAAGCTTAATGAATCACAACTTACCGGAAGGACCTGCGGGCTCGTCTGTATCTTCTCTGATCATGGCGTACACCCTTGCAAAACCACCTGCAGCTACTGGCTCCATCACAGATTCCGATGGCGCCTGAAGAGCTCTACTCTTACTTCTACCACTTCTCGCTGCACCCAATCTTTCTCCGCTCACTGTACTTCCGGGCTATTCCCTGTTCTCTTTCAGTTCTGGACAGTTGGCAAGCATGTGGTCCATGTTGCCACACTTGAAGCACACTCTGGTATGCTTCCAGCACTCTCCCCAATGACGCTTCTAACAATGCTCACATTCGGGTATCTGACTTCCTTAGCTAGAAGGTGGTGCTACACTCCCGACCTCGGATTGCACTCGAACCGACTCCTTGGCCACTTGCCCTGTAAGAACACCACAAGCTTTCTTGCTACCTACTAATCCACTATCTGGGGTTTTCCTCTTCGGCTCTAGCCTTTGCTTAACCAATTCTAACTCCTCTAGCTTCATTGCCGCTGTAACTAACTGATAATAGCCCACTGGCTGCATAATTGCAATGGCTGACAAGGTTCCCTTGATCAACTCTCTAATTCCATCCTCAAAGTGCCGACACTTGAAGTCTTAAGTCAATAATAAATCCGGCATGTACTTACTCAAACGGCTGAACTCTTTCTCAAAATCACAGAACGACGTATTTCTCTTCTTTAAACTAAGGAATTCTTTCCACTTCGCTTCTCGCTATGCCTTTGTAACATACTTTTTCTCGAATTCTTGCACGAAGAATTCCCAAGTCATCTCAACCGGTCTTAAGGGATTGCGGAGCACAAGCTTCCACCAATCATACGCTGTCCCTTACAAAAGTTACACCGAACAAGCCACTCTTTGGTTTGAAGGACATCCAATCTCTTGCAGAATCCTATCGACCTTCACTTATCAGAACTCAGCCAAATCTTATTGGTCCAACAAAGTTCCACCGAACTCTTTTGCTCCTCTCTTTCTTAACAAATTTGTGGGAGCCTTAGGAGCTGTCAGTCTATCCACCAACTATAGTAACGCTTGTACCAAAGCCGAATCACCATAAGCATGATCGAGACCCTCAGCTGGAGCACTCTCAGGTGCAAGTCTATCAACCCCAACCGGATTCACACTACCCGTCATCTCACCCACGTCCTCACTCGGATCAGACTCCATCTAACTCTACACAAGACAGCATCTGCATTAGGCCACGAATCTAGAAAGACTAACATGCAAAGACTCCATACTATAACAACCAATAGACCAGAACCGCCTAAACCTATACTCTGATAACACTAAATGTAACACCCCGTTACCCCCTTTAGAAGGATACCGGAGCGCTACGCACAAAAACTCATAAACATACATAAAAATTAAAGCATATCAACAAGATCCAAAATAATCATATAAATATAAACATACAAATATTACAAAAGTATATTTGTAAATCTTTTCATATACTTATACGGAAATATTCCTTTATAAAAAGTTACACTGTTTAAATCAATATCTCTTTACAAAAACATAAACATAGCTATACAAAAATACTAGCAAAAGACAAAAAGAACCACATTAGAAACTCCTAGTGCCCGACCTGCAGATGCTCCACTTTGAAACTGAACCTGCCACCTACACGGGAAAACACCCGTGCTAAGCGATAACGCTAAGTGGGGAGGAAAAGAAATAAATATACATATGTATACATAGCAACATGCATTTATGAACACTTACAATAATAATAACATGGGAAGTTCAAATGCATAAACATATAATAATCACTCCAGAACTAAGGCAAGTAATATAATAACAATCTTCACTAGATTGAAAGATTTATAGAGAAAAATAACAAAGGCCATTCACTTCTGGGTGTAATACTCATATACATGTATATAACTCAGAGCATAAATCCCAGTACAATCTCAATACACTAGCCTGAATTTACATTGGTGGTGGATACGGGTACACTGGATACTACAAACAGTATCAAACACTGGAGACCAAAGTCTCAAAACATTTAAAAACTTTGGATACCCGAAGGTATCGAACACTAGACCAAAACGGGGTCAAACACTAGCAGCTACAATCACTAGGCCTTTATAAGCATACTTATCTATCCACTACTCTGACCATTCAGGCTGAACTAATAAACCTTAAATAATAACCACACTATACATTCACTTAGATGTCTGAACAATTTATACAAAAGTCATTCAAGACACAAATAGAATAATACGTAAAATCTTATATTTAAATAACTCAATTCGAGATATACATATATCATAATCACCTAGCATTAAACACAAATTATTCATAATCTTGCATACAGAACACTTTCACACGGCGGTTAGGACAAGCCTTACTGCCATGTGACATTCACACGGTGGTAAGGAAAAACCCATACTGTCGTGTGAACAGCACAACACACAAACCAACCAAGGCTGAAACACTTTACACGGCGGTTTGGAAGAAACCGCACCGCCTTGGGAACCATTGCTACAAAAGTTCATCCCTCTAGATCATTTTACATGGTGGTAAGATAAAGCCTCACCACCATGTAAACGGATGAACAAACAAAATAACAAGTCCAGAAGTACTTTACACGGTGTTCAGGCTTACCCTTACCACCGTGTGAAGCCACGGACAACAAAATTTTATAGCTTTTGGCATGATCACACGGTGGTCAGGAAATCCATACCGCCGTGTGGAACCCAAAACTTCAGAATTTACACTCTGTTTTGGGTGATCAAGCACAATCCCAAAAGCACCTCATAACCCAAAACCACATAATCATGCTTTAACTCTCAAATAAAACTACACATAATATTCATAACATGCTAAAACACATTCCAAATCTTATACAATCACTATTTATAATCTATGACAATTTTAACAAGATAAGGAAATTAACATTCATAATACCCAAATTAACTCTACGCATATGGAACAAAGCATGCTTATCTAATACCACTTCATTCAATACACACATAACATGCTTCACATCACAAAATTCCCTGTAACACCCCCTACCCATACATAGGGAACCCATCTGTGTGGGAGTGAGAACCCGTACGAGCAGGGGTGTCGCACCAAATAAAACAGAGCAAACATACATTCACATAATATAAAGATACACATAAACAGCGAAATTTAAAACTTTATATCAAACTAAGCATTCATTCATGATATCACAATATTCAATTACATAACTATTATGATACCATTATAGTTACATCATTCAGAGATACATAGCGGAATCTTACAAAATACTATATACAAGAGAGATCACTATTACAAAATAATGATGATTCAAAAAGAAATTATGTCCTATCAACAATCCCACTGTGTTGGCTTTATTGGCAGTGACTCTCCCAAAAGTTATACACCTTCCGCACCTGCACGTGTGAAAACACCATGCTAAGCGATAATGCTTAGTGGGGAAACAAACAACAATATATATGGATGGCCATTCATAATGGTTGTCAAGGCAATTCACATACGAAATGGCATACTGAAAATCATAAGATATAATCACAATAGAATTCCATTCATAACAATTTAAAGGTTCAATAAACATATTCATATGCCAACAGATTCATATGCTCATATAAGAGTCATTCAGATTCAAATACTTATAAGCATACTCATGATCATTCAAATTCATATTCTCATAGCATAACTGAACAAGTTATAACACCTGCTGACTCACAGTAGTGGATAATGAGTAAACGCGTAGTGGTGCCTTACGGGTACGAATCGAAAAAGCAGTATCACATTTTCTCTTTTCAATACATTTTACAAAGGGATCTTAAACAAGATCCGTACACATAGAAGTTCGTGAGGAACTAAACAGGGACCTGATCAGGGTCCAGAACAGTACAGAGGCTGCAGTTAAAGGACTCTTTTAGGCATGCCTAACTATCCACTAGACTGACTCTTGCAGGTCATGCTGTCACACCCCCAAAAGTGGCCTAGTTGGAATTAGCAATTTTAATTGGACAATATGGTTATGTTGGTAATTTTTATAAGTGTAATTAAGGGCAATTGGGTAATTTACAAGTGAAAGAAGATTTAATTGCAAGGAATTAAAAGTATTAAATTGCAGATTTTATTTAGTGAGTAAAAAGTAATTGTTAAGGATCTATTAGAAGATTTTGGAGGATCTGATGGTAAAAATGTAGCAATTGGAATAAGTGAACCTATGCATGTGTGCCAAGTGGAGAAGTGAGTGTGTGCATGTGGGTGAGAGAAAAAGGGATTCAGAATTTCTTTTGTTTACTTACTGGAAACTAGCAGATGTGAGATTCTCTCTCCCACGTTAACCACTCCTCTCCTCTTTTTGCATGTGGGATCATCCATTGTTTGGCTAGGGTTTTGAGTATTGAAGATATTTTAAGGTAAGTGGCTGAAAGTTCTTTGGGTTTCTCCTTCTTTTCTCCTTCTACGGGATTGATTGAGTTTTAAGTTTATGTTCATGGGTTAATGGAGTATTATTTTGTCTGTTTGCAAGCTTTTGAAGATAAGAGAAAAGAGAAAGGAAAAGGAAAGGTTTTGGATTGAAGGTTACAGTGGACGTTTTGAACTTCATTAACAGGTTTGGGAGTGTCTGTCTTTTCTCATTTTTTTGGATCCTGTTTGCAGTTCTGATGTTAATGTATTTATGTGTGTTTGTATATCGAAATGCATGAGTTACGTAATGTTGTACACATGATTTCAGTAGAAAAAGAATGATGTTGAGTATGCAAATGAGATATATATGCATGAGTGTGAATGTGAAATCCTGGGTTGTTGACGTTTTGGTATTACCTCTGTTTGAATAGTAAAAATATGTGACATGTATTAAGATTCCTATAAATGTTTTCTGGAGACTTAAAGCTACGTGTTTGCATATTTATTGCATGAAAAAAATGGTTTTGGGCAAGATGGAGTTTTGAATTCTTGATGTACTCTGTTTTCCACGTTTTCTGTTTTTACGATTTATGAAAATTCTGGGAACCAGTAGTTCTTCCTTCTAGCGGAGTGAAGGAGGATCACGAGTCGTGAGGGAGAGTCACGACCTGTGACCCTCTTCTCTGGGAAGTCACGAGTCGTGATGGAGGGTCACGACTCGTGACCCTCCCTTCTGCTCTCGCGTCACGAGATCTTGTCTCGTGACCTCCCTTAGCATTGGCATCACGAGTCGTGAGGTAGGGTCATGACTCGTGACTGCCCTTTTTTTTTGTGCGATGCTCACGAGAAGCTAGCTTCACGAGTCACAATTGCCTGTGTGACTCGTGACCGGCCTCTCTTCCTCTTCTGCCCTATTTTTGAAAAAAAAGCATTTCAAAGCATATTTTTCCAAGGGTTTTTACTACATGATACATGATTTGTCTAATTTGGCCTATTATTTGATAGATTATATGTTCCTAATTAGATTTGTACATAATTACATGTCTTCGTCATGATTAAATACATACTGTGTATACGAAATATTACGTTTATATTTGATTTCTTCTCTATTCTATGAATATTATTTTAGAACATGAGTGAGTTGTTATTTAAGCCTGAATAGTCATAGTAGTGGATAAGTAAGCGCTTACTTAGGTCAGGGTGTGTGTGCAACTGCTATATGATAAAATGTTATATGCGGGTCCCGTTTGGATCCTTGTTTCGACCCCGTTTTGGTCTATATGAAAATAGAGTGAGACTTTGGTCTCCATATGAAAAATCACATGTTTGAGACTCATGTCTCCATATGCTTGGGATACTGTGTTCAATCAGTATCTAAATGACGGCATCCACTTCTAAAGAGTATTTTTCAGACTAATCAGGCTATATGTTATTATGTGTTGCATATGTTGAGATGTATATTGAGGATTAAATGTTTAAGATGAGTAAGAATTCATGAATAACTTTATGATATGTACCTTGTGTCTGTGTACATAAAGGGGTAAGAAGTATGAATTGAATAGTTAATTGCTTGTAATGTATGTTGATGCATGTCTTGTAGAATTATGAAAATATGCTTATATATATAATTTTGATGCCTTTGTTTATTGAATCAAAACTTAATTGCACGCTTATGGTTACGTTAAGTTTAAATTATTGTTGTAAATATTGTATATGCGTATTTCCGTTTGTTTTGTTCCTCCCCACTAAGCGTTATCGCTTAGCACAGGTTCTTTTCCCGTGCAGGTGGCGAGTTCGGTTTGGAGTCAAATATCTGCAGGTCGGTCACTAGAAGTCTTTTTGGATGAAGTTTATTTTTGTGTCTTCCGCTGTTATTTTGTACTTGGCCTGTTCATAGCAAAATGAATCTTTTGTAATAGAACAATTATTTTGGTATATATTTTTGCTTATAAGCCTGTTTGGTAGAACAATATTGATATGATGTATGTTCAAGGACTTGTTATATTATGATTAAATGTTTCATTATATCACTCCTTAGTTTTATGTATTTTTTTTTGGTATTTGAGAACTGATTTTGGGAAAAATGTAATTTTGTTAAGGACGCTTTTGTATTTGTAAATTGTTATCCTTTACAAATTCTTTTTGTAAAAACTAAATGGAGTTGTTATCTTTTAATTAAATGCATTTGTTTCTTAACTTATATGGATATTTGTTTAAGTAATTGAGTTTGCCGCGTGGCGCTCCGGTATCCTTCCAACGGGGATAACGGGGTGTTACACATGCATAATCCATTAAATCACATTCAAGTATAACATATTGTTTATAAAGGAGAACCATGAACTTAGATATACATAACAAATTCTGCATTCAAACACATCATCTAACATAATTTGATAAGGCACAAGAAAAATACAATTTAACATTAGGAGCTAATTGAAATGACACCAAATAAGATTAAGACCAATAATAAAGGAAAAATGAATTAAAAAGGCAAAAGTTGAACTCTTCAAAATTTACAGGGTAGAGACGTTTTACACGACGGTATAATATACCCTTATCGCCGTGCAAGACATCCTACACGGTGGTAAGGTAAAACCATACTGCCATGTAACATGCTACACATGTCACACCCCATTTGCCCCCTAGTAGAGCGAGCCATGTGTGTGTATGTATTTGTATGTGTTTTGGCATGATCATAAGGACATTTTGGTAATATTGTATGATTTGGGGTTTTTCTGGTGCGTGTGTGCATGTGTTGCACTATGGTGTGATTTAGTTCGGACAGGTTTGTGTGTGCATGAGTGCACCATTGTGTGTGTATGCATGAGAGTTGCATTGTGTGTGTGTGAATGCGCCATAGTAGGATATGCACTAGTGGGTTATTGTAGTGTGTATGCATTCATACATTTGTAGGGTGAATTATTAGGGTGTTTCATTGTGTGCATGTGATACACTTAGTTAGGGCGTGAGTAAGTGATCTCCTCCACTAGATGGTTGACATGTGTAAAGGGGAAAGAAAGAGGGGAAAAAGAAAAGGAAAAAGGGAAAAATCAGATTTTGAAACCTATTTTCCTGTTTTCTCTCTTCCTTCTTCTTCTTCTTCCTCCTTTGAACTCTCCTAAGTGCTTTGCTTAGATTCAAGCTCAAGTGGTGGGATTAATTACTCCCTTACATCATTCTTGGTAAGTTCTTGCTTTTCCTTGTGTTATATATATGCATTTTCTCCTTCTTCTTCTTGGGTTGGATCTAAGTTAGGGTTTGTGTTTTTGGTGTTTGGGTCTTGTTTGTGCTTAGTTGAGCCTCCTCGCGAGCCAAAGGGCAAAGAGAAGGCTAGAACTAGTGGATCTAAGCAATAGGAGCTAAGGATTTTAAGGTTTGGGAATTTCTTTGTTTTTATGTATGTATCTATGTTTATGTATGAGATTGATGGATTCTTAGAATTAGGTTGTTATATGTTCTCTATTTTGATGTATACGCTATGGGTTTTTTTTTTGGAATGTGGATCTTGTAAGAGCATGAGTTAATTGCGATAATGTTGGAATTGATGTGGTTTTGTCCATAAATTGTGGTTTTGAATGATTCTTGGAATTGGAGGTTTAAATTAATGAATCGTGTGAAATTTCTTGTTGATTAATGTTATATTATGGTTGTTGATGCTAATGGATGGCTGGGTTTGAGGTAAGAGGTTTTTGGATGAGTTTTGTGTGTTTGCGATTGAGAGAGGGAGGAAGAAAATCTGCAGAATTCTGCAAATTTTGCAAAACCCGACGCTGTCTCGATCGCGACGATGTCACGAGTGCGACAGAGATCGGCGTTTCGGAACTTCGCTGTCGCGAGCCCGCAATAGCCAAAGTGTCGAGCATCCTCTGTCGCGATCGCGACAGAGCACGATGCTGGCTGAGTGCTATTGAGAGCATGCGATTCATCGCGAGCCCGCAACAGCAATATTGTCCTTTGTCGCGACCGCGACATTCGTCGCGAGCGCGACAAAGCCTGGCCCTTCCTTCCTCCTTGCGGTCGTGAAATCCGTCGAGCACGCGCAGCAAAGAGAATTTGGTCTCTGTCACGAGCGCGACAGCCCCCTGTATGTTGAATGAGTTTTTTGTTGTTGTGTGCGGGTTTGAACTCCAGTTTCCTTTCATGTTTATGAGATTTATGCTTGATATCTTATGAATTATATGAATGCTGATCCATGATACGACTATGTACATGTATGATGATGATTTTAGAATATAATGAAATGGATTGAATGGTTTATGCATGACCTGCTAGAGTCTAGAAAGTGGATAGTTAGGCATGTCACACCCCATTTGCCCCCTAGTAGAATGAGCCTGTCTGTCCGTCTGTCTGTCTGTCTATCTGTCTGTCAGTATGTGTAAGCATTCGCATGTGTTCAGCATTTCATAAGGGTATTTAAGTAAAGTGGATGATTTTGGGGTTTATTATTATGTGGGTGCATACATGGCATTAGTGTGTTTAATTAAATGAGATATAATTGTGTGCATGTGTTCATACCATGGTAGGGTATGCATAAGTGAAGAAGGTTTTAGGTGAGTATAGTGTAGGTTATTTTAGTGTGAGTGATTAGTGTCACCAATAGGAGTTTGACGTATATTTAGAATAAAGAAAAGAAAAAGAAAAGGGAATGAGGAAAAAGAAACTTACAGATTCACGTTTTTCTCACTCACTCTCTCTTCTTCTTCACTTTCTTTATTCCCAAGTACTGTGTATTTTGATTCAAGGTTCTATTGGTGAAATTAATCATCCCCTTGCATTCCTTAGCTTGGTAAGTGCAAGATCTAGTCTTTGTTTTACTGTAAATTGCATCTTCATCTTCTTCCTTGAGTTTAGGTTTAACCTAGGGTTGAATTTACTGTGTTTGTGTTCTAGTTGAGGCTCCACGTGATCCAAAGGGGAAAGAGGTTGCTGGACCAAGTGGAGCTAAGTGATAGAAGTTAGAATCCAGGTTTGGGAATTTATAATTGTGATTTGTGCAATTTTGATGTTTACTGGTATTTCTAGGGTTTATATGTTCTTGAACAATTTGAATGTAAATACCTTGAATTGGGTTGATTGAATTCTGTTTTGAGTTGTTTATATGATGTTTGAATTGTTGGGATCTTCCTTGAAAGGTAAAGACAGGTTTGTATGGGTTAAAATCAAATTGGGATTGAAATCTGGAAATTCTGGAAATTCTGGGAAAAACGATTTACTGTTGAAACTCCCTCTGTCGCGCGATTCGCTACGCAGGAAGGCACGTCACGTCGCGTGACCCTCGGTCACGGCGTGACCTGCCTGCTGAGAAGCCAGTCGCGTGACCAGCTGAAGAGGAAGCAAGTCACACGACGTGATCTTCGGTCACGTCGAGTGACCTGCGAGGAAGAGGCAGATCACGCAACGTGATCTGCGAGGGAGAGCAGAGTCACGTCGCGTGACCTTCGGTCACGCCGTGACCTGCATATGCATTGCGTGATCCGCGAGCATCACGCAACGCATTAGGCGGGAAGCAAGCAGGTCACGAGACGTGACCCTCGGTCACGCCGTGACCTGCCTGTTGAGTCGCCAGTTTTCTCCGCTCAGCTTGTTTTTCCGAAATTTCCTAGTTTTTAACTCAGAACTGAATTTGGTATTTGGTATTACTTCTGAATGGACTTTAATATTGTACCATGCATGTCTTACTGTTTAATGCTTCGATATGCGTGATAGCATGATTCTCTGATGAATTATATTCTGTATCCTGAAATGTGATCTGTTTGACGCATAACCTGCTAGAGTCGAGTAAGTGGATAGTTAGGCATGCCTAATAGAGTCTTTAGCTGCAGCCCTCAGTTCAGTTTGGACCCCGATCAGGTCCCCGTTTGGTTCCTCGCGAACCCTTCAGTATAGAATCTTGTTTAAGATTCCCTCAGTATATAAATAACATGTTCTGATAAATGATATAATATTTGACTTGTACCTGTGAGGTACCCTCAGTATTCGATTCGTACCCGTAAGGTACCCTCAGTACACTCGTTATCCACTGTCTAGAGTCAGCAGGTATTCTTTGAATGTTAATGGAAATGTTCTGATCTGATATGGCTTTGAATGGAATATCTGAATGAGTTTAATGATGAAATATATGCTAGTTTATTCTGTAATGCATATGATGATGAGATTCTGAAAGTATGGTATTTTAAATACGAGCATGCTTATATGGATTATGTATTAGTCCTTGTATTCTGCCATAGTGAATGTGTTATGCCTTGACGACCACTGTGAGTGGCCGTCCATAATTTATGTGTGTTTCCCCACTAAGCGTTTTATCGCTTAGCACGGTGTTTTTACCCGTGCAGGTG
This sequence comes from Excoecaria cochinchinensis, assembly GCA_947683425.1. NCBI lineage: Eukaryota > Viridiplantae > Streptophyta > Magnoliopsida > Malpighiales > Euphorbiaceae > Excoecaria > Excoecaria cochinchinensis. The sequence goes on from CANTUQ010000110.1 coordinate 5,112,034, forward strand.
CGGAAGACGTTTTGCTTTGTGAGAGTCGCCGTCATCAAGCCAACACAGAAGGGATTAGTGTAGGGCTCAGTTTTATATCAGTTATTGATTCTTTTTGTATAGAACTCTCTGTATCAGCTTCCGCTTTTGTATCTATATTTTGTATATGTAATATTATTTTGGTATCAGCTTGCTGATCAGAACGTTATTGTAATAGTTTAATTATAGTAATGCATGATCAGCTTTTGCTTTCTGCATGTAAAGTTTTTAATTATTCTGTATTTCTGAATGTATGTTATGATTGGATGTATATTTTGCTTTGCTTTTGTTTGGTGACACCTTGTCTCATACGGCATCTCACTCCTTATCGGATGGGATCGCCTATGTATGGGAAGGGGGTGTTACAGTTAGTGGTATCAGAGCATAGGTTTAGGTGTTTCTGGGTGTTGTTGTGATTGTTCTGAGTTTCTGTGATGTGTATGTGTCTAGATCTGTGTTGGCTGATACGGTTGTTTCTTGTTTGTTAGATGGCTTCTAATTCTGCTCATGGTGCGCGTGAGGAATCCGCCGAGAGTGTGAATCCTCCCGCTGTAGATCAGTCTGTTTCTGTTACTGGGTCGGCTCAGCATGCTAGGGTCCAGCCTGAGGCCGCAGCCATGCCCTTAGAGGCTATGTTTAGACTGCATCAGGACATGGCTAGGGTGTTGGAGAGAGTGACTGCTCCTAGAGCACCTATGGAGAATCTGAGGAGAGCAGGAGTTGAGGATTTCTATGGTACTGGGTTGAATGAGTCTGAGATTGCAGAGAGATGGTTAGATAAAGTGAAGCGTGCTTTGAGAGAGATTCGGTGTCCTCCCGACCAGCAGGCAGAGTGTGCATTAGCTCTTCTTCAGGGGTCTGCTTTTGAGTGGTGGGAGTTAGTGTGCAGGCATCCTCAGCTACCGGATCCGATCACCTGGGAGTTCTTTGAGGGTGAGTTCATAAAGAAGTACATTACTCAGACCTATAGAGATTCGAGATGGGCGCAGTTTTTGGGTTTGAGACAGAGAGCATTGTCAGTAGCTGATTATGAGAAAGAGTTCAACAGGTTATCGCGCTATGCCCCACGAGGAGTTATGACTGATGACTTTAGATGCAAGCATTTCGAGGCAGGGTTAAATGAGTCATTGAAGATTGCTTTGATTTCACTGATGTGTATACCTGGGGTTCACTATTATCAGATTGTGGAGGCTGCAGTGAGAGCAGAGTTGTCTGAGACAGTGATGAGGGAGAGAGCTCAGAGGAGGAGTTCTTCTCGTGGAGGATCTTCTTCGAGTAAGAGATCGAGGGACCCACAGGATGAGTCAGCATCTGGTTCAGCTTCTAGAGGTAGACGTCAGGGTTCTACAGCTGTGTCAGGTTCTGGTAGGGGTGGTAGAGCTGAGACTACTCCAGTTTGTCCTCACTGTAGTAGATCACATCGGGGTGAGTGTAGGTGGCTCACTGGTGCATGCTTCAGGTGTGGGAGTTCTGAGCATCGGTTGGCCGGTTGTCCGAGAGTACAGGAGGATTCAGGTTCCCAGAGAGAGGGCAGTAGGGTCGGTTCGAATGCTTCACAGGCTACCCGTGGCAGAGGCCGAGGTAGAGGTAGAGGTGGTCGGCATAGAGATGGTGCTGTTTCTGAGACTGTTGAGCATCCTCCTCAGGGTGCCATTAGAGCTTATGCTATGAGAGCCAGAGATGAGCAGGACGCGCCTGATGTTATAGCTGGTAAGTTCCTACTCCATGACACTGAGTTGTATGCTCTAATTGATCCTGGTTCCACACACTCATATTTGTGCACAGATAGAGTTATTGATAAATTGCATTCAGTTGATCAGTTAGATTATGAGATTTGTGTGACCAGTCCATTAGGGCATAGTGTCAGTGTGAGTAGAGTTTTTAGGAGTTATCCTCTGATTGTTGAGGGAGTTGTGCTTCCAGCGGATCTGATTGAGTTATCCTTCAGAGAGTTTGACTTGATTTTGGGTATGGACTGGTTGGGTAAGTATCGGGCTGTAGTGGATTGCCATAGGAAGACAGTGGTACTTCGGGATAGAAGTCAGTCTCTTGTGTTTTTGAAAGGTTTGGGTGCTAGTTCTGTTAATAATGTGATTTCTGCGATGCAAGCTAAGAGATTCATCAGGAAAGGTTGTGAGGCATTTCTAGCAGTTGTGTTAGATTCCAGGAGGGATCAGGTTCAGATTGAGGATATTCCAGTAGTGCGGGAGTTTAGTGATGTGTTCCCCAGCGAGTTGCCTGGTTTGCCTCCTGCGAGAGAGGTTGAGTTGTCCATTGAGGTTATGCCAGGTACAGCACCCATTTCGAGAGCACCTTATCGGATGGCTCCTGTAGAATTGAGGGAACTGAAATCTCAGCTACAGGAGTTATTGGATAAGGGGTTTATTCGACCTAGCATATCTCCTTGGGGAGCTCCAGTGCTATTTGTTAAGAAGAAAGATGGATCCCTGCGGATGTGTATTGATTACCGCCAGATTAATAAAGTTACAGTGAAGAATAAGTATCCTTTGCCTAGGATTGAGCATTTATTTGATCAGCTTCGAGGTGCGGGTGTCTTTTCCAAGATAGATCTTCGATCAGGGTACTACCAGCTTCGTGTTCAGGATGCAGATGTGGTTAAGACTGCATTTCGGACTAGGTATGGCCACTATGAGTTTCTTGTGATGCCGTTTGGTTTGACAAATGCTCCAGCGGCTTTTATGGATCTGATGAATCGTGTGTTTAGGCCATACTTAGATCGATTTGTAGTAGTGTTTATTGATGACATCTTGGTGTATTCCAAGAATGAGAGTGAGCATGAGGAGCATCTCAGATTGGTTCTTCAGATGTTGAGAGAGCATCAGTTGTTTGCTAAGCTTAGCAAGTGTGATTTCTGGCTTCGAGAAGTATCATTCTTGGGTCATATCATTTCAGCTAGTGGTATCCAGGTGGATCCAGTTAAGATTGAGGCGATTGTTGATTGGAAAGCGCCTCGAAATGTTCAGGAAGTGAGGAGTTTCCTCGGTTTAGCAGGTTACTACCGTCGGTTCGTTAAAGGATTTTCTGTGATTGCTGCTCCTATGACTAGATTGTTGAGGAAAGGAGTCAGATTTGAGTGGTCAGACAGGTGTCAGTCTTGTTTTGATCGGTTAAAGCAGTTGCTTGTTGAGGCTCCTATCCTTACTCAACCCATCTCGGGTAAGGAGTTTGTCATTTACAGTGATGCTTCTGGAGTTGGTCTTGGATGTGTGTTGATGCAGGAAGGAAAAGTAGTGGCTTATGCTTCTCGTCAGTTGAAGCCACATGAGAAGAACTATCCGACGCATGATTTAGAGTTGGCTGCTGTGATCTTTGCTTTGAAGATTTGGCGTCACTACTTGTATGGGGAAAAGTGTAGGATCTTCTCGGACCACAAGAGCTTGAAGTACTTCCTTTCACAGAAAGAGTTGAATATGAGACAGCGCAGATGGCTTGAGTTGTTTAAGGACTACGACTGCATTGTAGATTACCATCCTGGTAAGGCCAATGTAGTTGCAGATGCTTTGAGTCGTAAGTCAGTTTCAGCCTTATTCTTGAGGCGTTTCAGATGGCGTTTTGATTCAGACGGGGCTTTGCTTGCCCAGTTGCGTGTGAGGCCTACTTTGAGACAGAGGATAGTGGATGCTCAGAGAGATGATGTGAGGCTTCAGCAGATTGTGCATGAGGTTAGATCCGGTAAGCCATCAGAGTTCTCAGTTCAGGATGGGGTACTTATGTTCAGAGACCGTTTGTGTGTGCCAGAATCTGAGGATTTGAGGAGACAGCTCATGAGTGAAGCGCATAGTTCAGTTTTCACTATGCATCCTGGCAGAACGAAGATGTATCAAGACATGAAGCAATTCTATTGGTGGTCCGGTATGAAGCGTGACATAGTGGATTTTGTTTCCAAGTGCTTGACTTGTCAGCAGGTAAAGGCAGAGCATCAGGTTCCTTCAGGTTTGCTTATGCCTTTATCCATTCCTGAGTGGAAATGGAATGATATCACCATGGACTTTGTTTCTGGTTTACCTTTGACTCAGAGGAAGCATGATTCGGTTTGGGTTATTGTGGATCGGCTTACGAAGTCAGCTCACTTCTTGTCGGTTAGAGTGGACTACTCCATGGACAGATTAGCCAGTATCTATGTGGATCAGATAGTTCGGTTGCATGGTGTGCCTTTGTCCATAGTGTCAGATCGGGATCCGAGATTTACTTCCAAGTTTTGGAAGGAGTTACAGAGAGCTTTGGGCACTAGGTTGAACTTCAGTACAGCGTTTCATCCTCAGACCGATGGTCAGTCAGAGCGAGTTATTCAGATTCTGGAGGATATGATGAGAGCTTGTGCATTGGATTTTCCGGGTAGTTGGGACAGATATGTGTCATTGATGGAGTTTGCCTACAACAACAGTTTTCAGTCGAGTATTGGTATGGCATCATATGAGGCTTTGTATGGTCGTCAGTGTAGGACTCCGATTTGTTGGACAGAGCTATCCGAGAGATCTATGATTGGACCAGACTTGGTTAGAGATACTGAAGAGAAAATCAGAATAGTGCAGCGGAATTTGAAGGCAGCAAAGGATCGACAGAAGTCTTATGCCAATTTGAAGAGGAAAGATGTGCATTTTGAGATCGGGGACAAGGTTTTCCTTAAAGTTTCTCCTTGGAGGAGAGTGCTACGTTTTGGTAAGAAGGGTAAACTGAGTCCTCGTTTCATTGGACCTTATGAGATTTTGGCTAAGGTAGGACCTGTAGCCTACAGATTGGCGCTACCGATGGAGTTAGCAAAGTTGCATGATGTATTCCACGTTTCGATGCTTTGTCGGTACAGATCAGATCCTTAGCATGTTCTGTCAGTTCAGGATATTCAGGTTCAGCCAGACTTCTCTTATGATGAGGAACCGCGAGCTATTCTAGCCCGAGAGGTGAGGCAGTTGAGAAATAAGCAGATTCCTTTGGTTAAAGTATTATGGATCCATCATGGAGTCGAGGAAGCGACTTGGGAACCAGAGGAGTCTATGAGAGCTCAGTATCCACAGTTATTCAGTTCAGGTGAGAATTTCGAGGACGAAATTCTTATTAGTAGGGGAGAGTTATCACACCCCATTTGCCCCTTAGTAGAATGAGCCTGTCTGTCCGTCTGTCTGTCTGTCTATCTGTCTGTCAGTATGTGTAAGCATTCGCATGTGTTCAGCATTTCATAAGGGTATTTCAGTAAAGTGGATGATTTTGGGGTTTATTATTATGTGGGTGCATACATGGCATTAGTGTGTTTAATTAAATGAGATATAATTGTGTGCATGTGTTCATACCATGGTAGGGTATGCATAAGTGAAGAAGGTTTTAGGTGAGTGTAGTGTAGGTTATTTTAGTGTGAGTGATTAGTGTCACCAATAGGAGTTTGACGTATATTTAGAATAAAGAAAAGAAAAAGAAAAGGGAATGAGGAAAAAGAAACTTACAGATTCACGTTTTTCTCACTCACTCTCTCTTCTTCTTCACTTTCTTTATTCCCAAGTACTGTGTATTTTGATTTAAGGTTCTATTGGTGAAATTAATCATCCCCTTGCATTCCTTAGCTTGGTAAGTGCAAGATCTAGTCTTTGTTTTACTGTAAATTGCATCTTCATCTTCTTCCTTGAGTTTAGGTTTAACCTAGGGTTGAATTTACTGTGTTTGTGTTCTAGTTGAGGCTCCACGTGATCCAAAGGGGAAAGAGGTTGCTGGACCAAGTGGAGCTAAGTGATAGAAGTTAGAATCCAGGTTTGGGAATTTATAATTGTGATTTGTGCAATTTTGATGTTTACTGGTATTTCTAGGGTTTATATGTTCTTGAACAATTTGAATGTAAATACCTTGAATTGGGTTGATTGAATTCTGTTTTGAGTTGTTTATATGATGTTTGAATTGTTGGGATCTTCCTTGAAAGGTAAAGACAGGTTTGTATGGGTTAAAATCAAATTGGGATTGAAATCTGGAAATTCTTGAAATTCTGGGAAAAACGATTTACTGTTGAAACTCCCTCTGTCGCGTGATTCGCTATGCAGGAAGGCACGTCACGTCGCGTGACCCTCGGTCACGGCGTGACCTGCCTGCTGAGAAGCCAGTCGCGTGACCAGCTGAAGAGGAAGCAAGTCACGCGACGTGATCTTCGGTCACGTCGTGTGACCTGCGAGGAAGAGGCAGATCACGCAACGTGATCTGCGAGGGAGAGCAGAGTCACGTCGTGTGACCTTCGGTCATGCCGTGACCTGCATATGCATTGCGTGATCCGCGAGGATCACGCAACGCATTAGGCGGGAAGAAAGCAGGTCACGAGACGTGACCCTCGGTCACGCCGTGACCTGCCTGTTGAGTCGCCAGTTTTCTCCGCTCAGCTTGTTTTTCCGAAATTTCCTGGTTTTTAACTTAGAACTGAATTTGGTATTTGGTATTACTTCTGAATGGACTTTAATATTGTACCATGCATGTCTTACTGTTTAATGCTTTGATATGCGTGATAGCATGATTCTCTGATGAATTATATTCTGTATCCTGAAATGTGATCTGTTTGACGCATAACCTGCTAGAGTCGAGTAAGTGGATAGTTAGGCATGCCTAATAGAGTCTTTAGCTGCAGCCCTCAGTTCAGTTTGGACCCCGATCAGGTCCCCGTTTGGTTCCTCGCGAACCCTTCAGTATAGAATCTTGTTTAAGATTCCCTCAGTATATAAATAACATGTTCTGATAAATGATATAATATTTGACTTGTACCTGTGAGGTACCCTCAGTATTCGATTCGTACCCGTAAGGTACCCTCAGTACACTCGTTATCCACTGTCTAGAGTCAGCAGGTATTCTTTGAATGTTAATGGAAATGTTCTGATCTGATATGGCTTTGAATGGAATATCTGAATGAGTTTAATGATGAAATATATGCTGGTTTATTCTGTAATGCATATGATGATGAGATTCTGAAAGTATGGTATTTTAAATACGAGCATGCTTATATGGATTATGTATTAGTCCTTGTATTCTGCCATAGTGAATGTGTTATGCCTTGACGACCACTGTGAGTGGCCGTCCATAATTTATGTGTGTTTCCCCACTAAGCGTTTTATCGCTTAGCACGGTGTTTTTACCCGTGCAGGTGCGGAAGACGTTTTGCTTTGTGAGAGTCGCCGTCATCAAGCCAACACAGAAGGGATTAGTGTAGGGCTCAGTTTTGTATCAGTTATTGATTCTTTTTGTATAGAACTCTCTGTATCAGCTTCCGCTTTTGTATCTATATTTTGTATATGTAATATTATTTTGGTATCAGCTTGCTGATCAGAACGTTATTGTAATAGTTTAATTATAGTAATGCATGATCAGCTTTTGCTTTCTGCATGTAAAGTTTTTAATTATTCTGTATTTCTGAATGTATGTTATGATTGGATGTATATTTTGCTTTGCTTTTGTATGGTGACACCTTGTCTCATACGGCATCTCACTCCTTATCGGATGGGATCGCCTATGTATGGGAAGGGGGTGTTACAAGGCATGCCTAATAGAGTCTTATAGCTGCAGCCCTTTGTTTCGTTCGGACCCCGATCAGGTCCCCGCTTGCTTCCTCACAAACCCCTATGTGTTCGGATCTTGTTTAAGATCCCTTTTGAAAATGTTTCGTGAAAGTTAAAAGTATCTTGGTTTTCGATTCGTACCCGTAAGGTACTATATGTGATCGGCTCGTACCCGTAAAGTACTGTCCGTATACTCGTTATCCACTCCCTCGAGTCAGCAGGTGCTTTGTATGAATTGTGTTATGAGGAAATGTATTTGACACATGTGTAACTCATATGAAAAGTATAATCTGTTATGGGAATATGAATATCGTTATGAACTTCTGAATGTATGGCTTAGTATATGCATGCTTATGCAACTGATATGCTATGTGTATGGTATATTTTGAAATACGCTTGTGCTTGCCTTGACGACCGTTGTGAATGGTTGTCCTTTTTTTTATATGTGTGTTTCCCCACTAAGCGTTTATCGCTTAGCACGGTGTGTTTACCCGTGCAGGTGCGGAAGGAGTTGCTTTGGGAGAGTCACCGCAGTCTAAGCCAACGCAGCAGGGTTTAGAATAGGACTGAGTTTTGTATTTTGAGATTCTTTTTGTATAGAACTCTCTTATATTGGTTTTGTAATAGCTTCCGCTTTCGTTTATGTAATTTTGGGTTTTGTAATTAATTGTTGTATCTCTTTGTTGATCAAAACAGTAATGTAATGATTTCTATTATATTAATGCATGATCAGCTTATTTCTTGAATGGTTTTGTAAAGTTTTAAATTATCCGGTATTTCGGCATGTATATTTATGTATGAATGTATGTATATTCTGTATCTGTGTGGTGGCACCTCTACTCATACGGCATCTCACTCCTTATCGGATGGGATCGCCTAAGTACGGGTAAGGGGTGTTACAACACACAACAGGCAGAATGCTTATACACGGTGGTATGGAAGATCCACATCCCCGTGTAAAATGCACAGCTCCGAAATCTCACAAGGCAGAATTATTTTACACGGCAGTATGGGAAGCTCCTTACCGCCGTGTAAACTCATGGCTAAGAATTTTTGGGGAATTCTCATGATTAACACTGGGGTATGACAAAACCATACCGCAGTGTGGAACGACAGAAACCCTGAAATTCTCTAGATTTCAACCCAACTCACACCCAAAAACAACACATCCTAAAATTGACCATTTAGAACATCAAAACCAACTCAAAACTCACCCTTTCAAAAACTCTTAACACCCAAAAGAACACGTTATAAGCATAGTTAATAATCCAAACCCAAAGCTAGCAATTATGAATCACATTGCAACCCACAAAGCATTTAAACTAACAAAATCACAATCTAACAATTCCAGAAAAATAACTCCAAACTCAAAGTAATTAACCCATCATAAATCTCATCAACATGCCAATTTCCAGAAAATTTACCAACAACCAAAAACATCACAATGGAACAAATTCCCGAACTAGATATCCTTTGGTCCTAATTTAGTGAGCACCACTACCACTCGCCTTCTCCTTTCCCTTGGGATCGCGAGGAGGCTTAACTAATAGAGGCACCAAAAAATCAAACAAACACAAACCCTAAATCAAAACTCAAACCAACAAAGAAGGAGAAAAGATGATGAAGGTGAAGAAAATACAGCAAAACTTACCCAAGTAGAGTTGGAGAGATGATCTATTACCACCAAAAATCACTTGAATCCAACTAGGGCACACTTAAGAAGAGAAAAGGAAGAAGAGGTAAAGAGGATGAAGAGGGCAATGGGAAAGAGAGACAGCAATTGCTGTGTTCTTTTTCCTTTCCTTCAATTTAACTCCATTCCTAAACCCTAGCAAAATGTCACCCTTTTCAATGGTGGAAATTGACCACTCACACCCTACAAGTATGAAAGACACTACACACAACACTATCCTCACTAATGCACACCCTACCAATATGTGAGCATGCACACACTAACACATCCTACACACTTACATCCTACAAACATAATTGCATCTACATACTAGAAAGCCCACAAAACATGCATTTTGCTAAAAACACCCTTGACACATGCCAAAACGCTCACATATGCACGCTTACACATGGCAAACATGGCTCAAACTATTAGGGGAGAATCGGGGTGTTACAACTCTCCCCTACGAACAAGAATTTTGTCCTAGAAATTCTCACCTGAACTGAACAAATGCGGATACTAAATCCTCATTGTTGCCTCTGGTTACCAAGTCGCTTCCTCGACTCTGTGATGTTGCTAAAGAACCTTGACCAGAGGGATTTGCTTGTTTCTCAATAGCCTCACTTCCCGAGCTATAATAGCCTTCAGCTCTTCATCTTAGGAGTAATCCGGCTGAATCCGAACGTCTTGAACTGACAATACATGTGATGGATCCGATTTATACCGATGAAGCATAGAAACATGGAAGACGTCATGCATCCTAGCCAACTCCATCGGTAAAGCCAACGTATAGGCTACCAGACCAACTCTATCCAGAATCTCAAAAGGTCTAATGAACCGAGGACTAAGTTTACCTTTCTTGCCAAACCGCAATACTTTCCTCCAAGGTGAAACTTTAAGGAAAACTTTGTCCCAGACTTCAAACCGAATATCCTTTCTCTTCAGATTGACATAGGATCTCTGCCTATCCTTAGCCACCTTCAAATTTTGCTGCACAACTCTGATCTTCTATTCAGTATCTCTAATTATTTCTAGCCCAATAAAAGATCGCTCAGTTAACTCTGCCCAACAAACCGGAGTCCTACACGGTCGACCACACAAAGCCTCAAACGGTGATATCCCAATGCTTGACTGATAACTGTTGTTATAGGCAAACTCCATAAGTCGCACATGCTGATCCCAACTTCAAGGAAAATAAAAAACACAAGCCTGGACCATATCCTGTCACACCCCAAATCGGGCCTAGTCAGAATCGGCAAGCTAAGTCGGATAAGTGAAGGGTATTTCGGTAATTTGTGCATGAGTGAATTTGACAATAAGGACTTATTTGCAAAGTATTTAATTAAATAAGTTAAGTGGGGAAAAATTTGGTGTGCATGTGGTGTAGGGTGTAGGGTATTTGTGGAGGTTTAATCTAGTGAAGTGTGTGTATTGTACCCAAGGATGTAAAGTGTTTATGAGCAATTATTTGGTGTGTGTTGTTTTGGTACCAAATATTTCAAAGCATTGATTTAAGAGATCATTTAGAGTGTGAGTGGTGTATGGTACATTGGAGCTTGAAAGTCAAAAGTGGTTTGTTTGTCCAATGGGAGCTTGCCATGTGGAGAGTTAGGTGGGAGCATTTAGTGTGATTTGGGTTTAGGAGAGAGGAAAAGCAGATTTTCTTCTTCTTGTTCCCGTTACCGTCTCTTCCTCCCCATTCTCCATTTTCTTTTCCTTTCCTCCCCATTTCTTGCTCAATCTCTTGGTTTTGAGTGAGTTAGAGTTGATTTGGTAGAGCTTGGGGAGCATGATTAAAGAGGTAAATGGTTAGGGTTTGGTTATTCATGCTTTGATCTTCTTCTCTTTTTAGGTTTGATTTTGATTTTGGATCTAGGGTGTGGATTAAGAGTAATTTTCTGGGTTTTGGTGTGTGTAAGCTTTGGATGGCAAGAGGAATTTCAAGGACAAAGGGAAAGATTGAGGATTAAAGCTTGAAGAGGATAGTGGGTTGTGCTTCATAGAGGTTTGGGAAACTTTCTATTGTATATGTGAATTTTAGCATATTCATGTGTGAAATAAGTTTCTTGAATGTGTTGTTGATGATATATGATGATGGTAGTGAGTGTTGCTTTAAATTGTTCATTTGTGCATGTGAATAGGATTTTGGGTGAAAAACTGGGCTAGAATGCACTTGACCTTTCTTCCGTTGTTAAGCTGTATTGGGAGTTATAGAACTCCAAATGGTATAAAACCCATACCATTGGAAAGATAAGATATATTCCGAAAAAATTTTTAGAAATAAGCTTGAGCTAATTTTAAATCTAAGTGTCCCAAAAGTGGTAAAAAATTAGAGTTATCTTCTCTGGCCGGGTTCAGGGGAGCACTATAAGTTGTTTAGATCATATCTGAAGCTATAGATGTCTAATTGATCTGACATTTGTTGATTTTGAAAGTTAATATCTTAGGGAACAAATGTTAAGAAGGACGTTTTCCCTAAAAAGGTCATTTACATGTCGGTTTAGGCTAAACAAAAACGTGTAGTGAAGCAGTCCTGAGTTTTGGCTTATGTTTTGCAAATTTTTGGTATGTCACGGTCACAATGAATTCATTTCCACCATGACCAATGCCCAGAGAAGGCAGAATGCTTATTTTTGGACATCATGGTCACAATGAATTCATTACCACCGTGACCCCTTCTGTTTTGACCATTTTATGTGTTTTTCTTCCCGAATTGAACCCGTATTGCACCGAAACTTTCTAGGATCCATCCGATGCATGTTTAGGACTATTAAATGAGTATAAGAATAGTTATCACATGGAAAATAAACATGAATAGGATTAATATTACTAGCAAACTAATGAAGTAATGATGTGTAATTGTATGTATTAGAATCAAGTCAAGTTTAATGACATTATTGGGCATTATAATACTTTAATCTATATAGACGTGTATGATATGAACAAGTATGCGTAAGTATGAATTAAGATCTAAGTTATATACACATGAAAGACATCAAATGAAATGAGTTTGCTTAATGAAATATATATATATATATATGGGATATGAGTAGTGAATGTGTGATTGAAGTAATTGCCTAACAATATTATATGATGCATGCTTTGATAATAATTATTATTAGAATGTATTAGTATGCAAGATATCTATGATGCTATTATGGTTCATGTGGATATTTGAGTGACTATTTAATATGATAATGATAAATGTGATTCAATGCTTTTAGCTTATGAATTTCTCTTTTAAATGGAGACCCATAATGTGGCAAACCGGGTAAGTAAGTATTTATATAAATGTACAATTAGTTGGTATGAATGATATGATTAAGTGTGAGGTATAGCATTCTGTTTTGGTGTGTGGGTATGTCACGGTGACAACGTAATGGGTTACCACCGTGAGGTACCCCAAGATTGCATTCTGCCGAGAGTTTTGGTATGTCACGGTGACAACCAATCTGGTTGTGACCGTGACCTACCCTATTTTTGTAAAGAGTGGTTAGTTGTTAAAAGTAAAGTGTGAATGTTAAGTTAATGATTGGCCTGATAATGTTTCCATATTTGACTCTGATAATTTTTAGAATACTGAATAGTGCTAAAGCATGTTGATGGAATTATATTGTATGCTTGTAATAAGAATAGTATGATGCGTGGTTGATATTATGAATTTCTTTATATGTCTACTATACTCTAGATTAAGTATGATGACATTTTTATACTGTCTGATTTGACACATGATCTGAATGATGCACAACCTGCGAGAGTCAGTCTAGTGGATAGTTAGGCATGCCTAATAGAGTCTTTTAGCTGCAGCCCTTTGGACGTTTTGACCCTGAGCAGGTCCACCTTTTTGTTCCTTGCGAACCCTTTTAATGAATGAAAATGTTTTGAATGTGAAAATGAAATTGATTTTCAATTTGCACCCGTAAGGTGATGTCCGTATACTCGTTATCCACTATTTTGAGGCAGCAGGTATTTTGGTTTGCTTTGTCTGATATAAATATGAGAATATGATATCCGAATGCGTAAGATTTTAGTCATGTGAATCAGATATGAATTCAAATGTGATTATGAATCTCTGAATGGGTTAAATGTGACTCAAACATGCATATTATGTGCGATTATTTATATGTATATCGTATTGTAACTGCGTTTGAATATAATCGATTGTGGTTATAAGCATGTGAATTATTATGTATATGAATGTGATTTTATACTGTTAACTATTATGGATTAGCATGTGAACTAGTTTACATGAAAATGCGACATTGACTAGTGAATGATTATATATGAATGTGGATATGATCCTCTAAACGCACGACTTTTATATGCAAGTATAATATTATGTGTGTTATGAATGTCCGCATATGCCTTTTTCATGTGCTATGCCTTGGCGACTATTGTGAATGGTTGCCCATATTTCTTGTGTGTTTCCCCACTAAGCGTTATCGCTTAGTACGGGTTCTTTTCCCGTGCAGGTGGCAGGTATGGCTCGGTTCGAGTCGCATCTGCAAGGTCGGCCACATAGAAGTTAGGAGTTTGTATTTTGCTCAACCTCTGTATTTTGGCTTTTGTTTTTCTCTAGTCTTATGTATATATACGTGTATGAAAGGATCTTATTGTAATTAAGGTTTCAATTATTCTTTCGTTCTATCTTTCGCCTTCTGCTTCGGCTAAATGATTGTATGTATGTATGTATGTGAGTTATTGTATGTTCAGCTACTGTTTCGTTAAAATTTTAATTTCCATTGTATCTCCGTATGTTTTTATGTATGAATGTATACTTCCGCTTAGTGCATATGCGCTTGTATGTGAGGGAGTGTCGGTAGTGCTCTTCGGCGTCCTTCCAATGGGGACGTAGGGGGTGTTACATTTAGTGGTATCAGAGCGCCGGTTTGGCGGTTCTGGTTGTCTTGTTTGTTATGTGTTGAGTCTTTGCTTGAGAGTCAGTTTCGTGTCGTGGCCTAATGCAGATGTGTCTTGTCTTGTGTCGTGTCTAGATGGAGTCTGATCCTATTGAGAATGTGGGCGAGACAACAGTAAGTGTGAACCCGGTTGTGCAAATCAGAGTGTTTTCGAACCTCTTTCGGTTGTAGATTCCGGTCCTGTTTCTAATGATAGGACATTAGTGCAAGGATTGATTCGAATTTTGGATAGGCTGACTGCTCCTAGGATTTCTCAAGGTTTTGTTCAGAGTGTACCTCGGTAAAGAAAGGTGTCGAGTAAAGAGGTGTTAGTGGGAAAGGAAATTCAAGGACCTCCGATGTGTCAGCAATGTCAGAAGCAACATTGGGATAAGTGTAAGAAATGTAAGAAGAATTGGATACCGCCGGTAAGTTGATGAGTATTTGGATCTTGTAAGGTTTTGGTAGTACTCTATATGCCTGTCAGCTATCTCCAGAAAAGTGTTTGAATGAAAGCATATTGAATCATGGGGATGGGACAAAGTGCATCATCATAGCATTAATTGCATTTCTTCAGCATCGTTCTGCATACATGAGCCAACACACTCTCATTGCATCATCATCCCTTTGACCATACATGATAAGCATTTGCATATATGTTTTGATTGAGAGAAAGCTGACAGGGTGTATATGTGCTATTTGATATTAAGATTAAGGGTAAGAATGACAAGCTCAGCAATTGTTAAGGAAAGTGTTCTGTGTTTGGTTAAGTGGAGCAGAAAGAGTATTTCAGGATCTTATACAAGTGAAGGTAAAAAGGGATTCTGGAGTTGGACAGGAGTGTTATTGGTAAGGAAAACATAGATATGACAGACATCTTTTAAGTATTGAAGGATTTATGTAGCAATCGGTGAAAGTTAATTAGTTTATGTGTAAAGTGTTTGGGCTTCGATTTCTGACGGGCAGTTAAGTAATGACCATTCTGATGAATGTGTTTGATTCGAATATAAGAAAGTGATTTAGGAGTATAGCGATGGCGATAAGTGTAAGCGAGTGAGTAGTTTGAGAGTGAAGTGTATGAATTTGTTGGTGACTTGGAGTGTAGTGTTGGGAATTCTTTTCGAAGGAAGTGAATTTCGAGGACAAAATTCTTTTAGGAGGGAAGAGTTGTCACACCCCAAATCGGGCCTAGTCAGAATCGGCAAGCTAAGTCGGATAAGTGAAGGGTATTTCGGTAATTTGTGCATGAGTGAATTTGACAATAAGAACTTAATTGCAAAGTAATAAATTAAATAAGTTAAGTGGAGAAAATTTTGGTGTGTATGTGGTGTAGGGTGTAGGGTATTTGTGGTGGTTTAATCTAGTGAAGTGTGTGTATTGTACCCAAGGATGTAAAGTGTTTATGAGTAATTATTTGGTGTGTGTTGTGTTTTGGTACCAAATATTTCAAAGCATTGATTTAAGGGATCATTTAGTGTGTGATTGGTGTATGGTACATTGGAGCTTGAAAGTCAAAAGTGGTTTGTTTGTCCAATGGGAGCTTGCCATGTGGAGAGTTAGGTGGGAGCATTTAGTGTGATTTGGGTTTAGGAGAGAGGAAAAGCAGATTTTCTTCTTCTTGTTCCGGTTACCCTCTCTTCCTCCCCATTCTCCATTTTCTTTTCCTTTCCTCCCCGTTTGTTGCTCAATCTCTTGGTTTTGAGTGAGTTAGAGTTGATTTGGTACAGCTTGGGGAGCATGATTGAAGAGGTAAGTGGTTAGGGTCTGGTTTTTCATGCTTTGATCTTCTTCTCTTTTCAGGTTTGCTTTTGATTTTAGATCTAGGGTGTGGATTAAGAGTAATTTTCTGGGTTTTGGTGTGTGCAAGCTTTGGATGGCAAGGGGAATTTCAAGGACAAAGGGAAAGATTGAGGATTAAAGCTTGAAGAGGATAATGGGTTGTGCTTCATAGAGGTTTGGGAAACTTTCTATTGTATATGTGAATTTTACTATATTCATGTGTGAAATAAGTTTCTTGAATGTGTTGTTGATGATATATGATGATGGTAGTGAGTGTTGGTTTAAATTGTTCATTTGTGCATGTGAATAGGATTTTGGGTGAAAAACTGGGTTAGAATGCACTTCGGTTGTTAAGCTATATTGGGAGTTGTAGAACTCCAAATGGTATGAAACCAGTGTCGTTGGAAAGCTAAGATATATTCCGACAAATATGTTAGAAATAAGTTTGAGCTAATTTTAATTCTAAGTGTCCCAAAAGTGGTAAACAATTAGAGCTATCTTCTCTGGCCGGGTTCAAGGGAGCACTATAAGTTGTTTAGATCATATCTGAAGCTATAAATTTCCAATTGATCTTAAAATTATTTCTTTTGCAATTTCACATCTTAGGTAACAAATGTTAAGAAGGAAGTTTTTCCTAAAAAGGTCGTTTACATGTCGGTTTAGGCTTTACAAAAACGTTTTGTGAAGCAGTCCTGAGTTTTGGCTTCTGTTTTGCAAATTTTTGGTATGTCACGGTCACAATGAATTCATTGCCACCATGACCAATGCCCAGAGAAGGCATAATGCTTATTTTTTGACCTCACGGTCACAATGAATTCATTACCACCGTGACCCCTTCTGCTTTGACCATTTTATGTGTTTTTCTACCCGAATTGAACCCGTATTGCACCAAAACTTTCTGGGATCCATCCGATGCATGTTTAGGACTATTAAATGATTATAAGAATAGTTATCACATGGAAAATAAACATGAATGGGATTAATATTAATAGCAAACTAATGAAGTAATGATGTGTAATTGTATGTATTAGAATCAAGTCAAGTTTAATGACATTATTGAGCATTATAATACTTTAATCTATATAGACGTGTATGATATGAACAAGTATGCATAAGTATGAATTAAGATCTAAGTTATATACACATGAAAGACATCACATGAAATGAGTTTGCTTAATGAAATATATATATATATGGGATATGAGTAGTGAATGTGTGATCAAAGTAATTGCCTAACAATATTATATGATGCATGCTTTGATAATAATTATTATTAGAATGTATTAGTATGCAAGATATCTATGATGCTATTATGGTTGATGTGGATATTTGAGTGACTATTTAATATGATAATGATAAATGTGATTTAATGCTTTTAGCTTATGAATTCCTCTTTTAAATGGAGACCCATAATGTGGCAAACCGGGTAAGTAAGTATTTATATAAATGTACAATTAGTTGGTATGAATGATATGATTAAGTGTGAGGTATAGCATTCTGTTTTGGGGTGTGGGTATGTCACGGTGACAACGTAATGGGTTACCACCGTGAGGTACCCCAAGATTGCATTCTGCCGAGAGTTTTGGTATGTCACGGTGACAACCAATCTGGTTGTGACCGTGATCTACCCTATTTTTGTAAGGAGTGGTTAGTTGTTAAAAGTAAAGTGTGAATGTTAAGTTAATGATTGGCCTGATAATGTTTCCATATTTGACTCTGATAATTTTTAGAATATTGAATAGTGCTAAAGCATGTTGATGGAATTATATTGTATGCTTGTAATACGAATAGTATGATGCGTTATTGATATTATGAATTTCTTTATATGTCTACTATACTCTGGATTAAGTATGATGACATTTTTATACTGTCTGATTTGACACATGATCTGAATGATGCACAGCCTGAGAGACAGTCTAGTGGATAGTTAGGCATGCCTAATAGAGTCTTTTAGCTGCAGCCCTTTGGACGTTTGGACCCTGATTAGGTCCCCCATTTGGTTCCTTGCCAACCCTTTAATGTGTTTGGAACTTGTTTAAGGTTCCTAATGAAAATGTTTTGAATGTGAAAATGAAATTGATTTTCGATTCGCACCCGTAAGGTGATGTCAGTACTCGATTCGCACCCGAAAGGTGATGTCCGTATACTCGTTATCCACTATTTTGAGTCAGCAGGTATTTTGGTTTGCTTTGTCTGATATAAATATGAGAATATGATATCCGAATGCGTAAGATTTCAGTCATGTGAATCAGTTATGAGTTCGAATGTGATTATGAATCTCTGAATGGGTTAAATGTGACTCAAACATGCATATTATGTGCGATTATTTATATGTATATCGTATTGTAACTGCGTTTGAATATAATCGATTGTGGTTATAAGTATGTGAATTAGTATGTATATGAATGTGATTTTATACTGTTAACTATTATGGATTAGCATGTGAACTAGTTTGCATGAAAATGCGACATTGACTAGTGAATGATTATATATCAATGTGGATATGATCCTCTAAGCGCACGGCTTTTATATGCAAGTATAATATTATGTGTATTATGAATGTCCGCATATGCCTTTTTCATGTGCTATGCCTTGGCGACTATTGTGAATGGCTGCCCATATTTCTTGTGTGTTTCCCCACTAAGCGTTATCGCTTAGCACGGGTTCTTTTCCCATGCAGGTGGCAGGTATGGTCCGGTTCGAGTCGCATCTGCAAGGTCGGCCACATAGAAGTTAGGAGCTTTGTATTTTACTTAACCTCTGTATTTTGGCTTTTGTTTTTCTCTAGTCTTATCTATATGTAAGTGTATGAAAGGATCTTATTGTAATTAAGGTTTCAATTATTCTTTCGTTCTATCTTTCGCTTTCTACGTCCGGTAAATGATTGTATGTATGTATGTATGTATGTATGTGAGTTATTGTATGTTCAGCTACTGTTTCGTTAAAATTTTAATTTTCACTGTATCTCTGTATGTTTTTATGTATGAATGTATACTTCCGCTTAGTGCATATGCGCTTGTGCGTGAGGGAGTGTCGGTAGCGCTCTTCGGCATCCTTCCAATAGGGACGTAGGGGGTTTTACATATCCTCTACGATCTGGATAACTCACTCGGATTGACCATCTATGTAATAGCCCAAATACCGGTCTAGAAGTGTCAGTAAATAATTTTAGTATTATCATGATAATCACAGCGTTGAACAGTGTAGGGAGTGAGTTTGCCAGCATCAAAGTTTAGTATTAAGTGTGTTAAAATTATAGTGATTTCGGGTCAGGTGACACAGGTGTGGCTATATAACGAACTCGGCTGTCTGGCGCTCGAAAAGTTATAATTTCACAAAAATGATCTGTGGGCTGTGAGAAGTCTAGTGGTGAAATCGAAACTGAAAATGGAGTTAAATTGACCTCCGAAATTCTTTCTGAAGTTGGCCTCCGGTTCGGAATCGAGATTTGACAGAGGTTTGACCGAGGGGTTATATATAGTAAATAAGGCCCAATGGATATTGAGTGTGTAGAATAAGATAATAGAAGTGTTATCTGTCAATTTTGACAGCTTTAGAGTTGAATTTTACGGTAGAAGAAAATTTGATCAAATCGGACCGATTTAAGTGAACCGAGGCCCAAATGTACTCTGATTGAGTTGAAAATTTGTAAAGAGCTATCTTTGATGTTGTAAGACCAATGGAATTGGTTATAAGTGAAAATAATGAGAGAAACATATAGATATTTTGGAAAAGTATAATTAAACCGAAAAACCAAAATTTTGGTTTAAATCAGTTGGACCACCTTGGTTGGAACGGTTTGGTTCATTTATGGACTATATAAAGGAAGGAGAGGCTAGATTTCTCTAGAAAAATCCAGCCAAAACCGACCTCCTCCTTCTTTCAAAATCGTATGTTATTTTTCATACTTTCCTCCCTTTTGCTTCATTCGTTCTTCAATATTTCTCCAAATCTTAGCCTCCCAAACAAATCTAAGTCCCTCTATAACATAAACACAGCAAGTGGAGTCCATTTGGAGCATTGAAAGTGAAGAAAACTAAGTATTCAAGGTTATGCCCTAAATTTGAGGTAAGAGATTTAAGTTATTTTAATTTAGTTTATTTATCCCTATGGGAATTTTTGAGGATGTAGAACACATTTATGATGTTATATTTCATATTAGAAATTTGGTTTTAAAGTTATGTGAATTTTTGAATTCAGCCACCTTAGGGAATTAAAGGGAATGATAGAGTTTTAAGGAGTTATGGCATGGGAAGCATATTTATGATGTGGAGAACAAGAATCTAAGGTGAGGGGATACATTATCCTTCATTTTTCATTGATTATTTGTGAATTTTAGGTTATGTCTAAGTGTGAAAATGAGATTTAGGCATGCTTAATTAAATTGAACTTAATAATCATGTTTAGTGGACTTAAATAAGTGTATAAATATGCTTGGAATAAATTAAAACTTTATGGTATGAAAACCCACATGTAGGTAATTTGAGGAATTCATAATGTATACATGACTTATATGGCATATAAATGATGGATATAATATGTATAGCATGTTTAATGCATAGTAGAGTTATTAAAAGAATTAAAAGAAAATTATAATAAAATGGTAAAGTTATGGCTGAATGGAATATTAAAGGAAATAATGTGTTATGTTGTGTAACATATCAAGAAAATGATATTTATAGCAAATATAATATGTAAATTGAATGATTGAATTATTAAGTGGAATCAAAGTGAACTAAAGGGAAAATTTGTGTAGTGGCCGAATGGTATATAAAGGATTTAATTGAGATATAAGATGAACTATGGCATATAAATAATATTTTTGGTATGTTTAATATGTAAAGAGTATGAATGAGTGATTAAATGAGATTAAAGTGAATAATGTGAAAAAGTGATACCTTGGCCGAATGGTGATTATGGTGATTTATATGTGTATTTTGATAACTAGTGTAATGTGATGGCATAATATGATTACGCGATGATAAATGAGTGTGTATGTAAAGTGATAAGTGAAAATGAAGTGTATGACAAAATAAGTGTGATGGCATAATGTGATATTTATATGAGTATTGATGAAATATTGCCCTTAGTAGTGGTCTGGTAGAAAAATCTTGTACAGGATATAATTGGCTAGCCATAGGGATTCTACACCGCATTACGAGTCATGGCGACTCGCTATTGATAGACTATTGACAGTCTATTTCAGTGTAGTGTTCAGTATTCATAGTGTATCCAGTGATTATAGTGATCATTGTAGTGCAGTGTAGTGAGAAATGGTCCTATTGGGATCATTTCATAGTGTAGTAGATCTGTGGGATCCACGTCTCGCATATCTGGTCAGTAGATTTTTTACCGGGCGTATACTAGGGGCATTCTGATAATTATGTGATAAAAGTGATTAAATAGTGATAAAAGTGAAAATGGATGAAAAGGCGACTAAAATGGAACAAATAGAAAGTTTAGGGGTAAAACGGTAATTTTACAAAAAGTTGGCAAAAAGTAAGAAAGTTAGGTAAAAAGTGTAAGCGTAAGGGTAAAATTATAATTTTCGCAAAATATGTGGTTAAAATAGTAAATTAGTGAAAAAGTGATAAAATAAGGATCTAATTGTAATTTTGTGAAATATATAAGGTTAAAAGTGGTAATTAAGTGTAAAAAGGATAAAATAGTAATTAAATAAGTAAATAAGGGTAAAACTGTAAAATGGGAAGTAAATAAGGTTAAAATGGTAATTATTGAATAAGTGAGGGCAAAATGGTAATTAAGTGGAAAATGAGGATATAAAGGGAATTAGTGAAAAAGAAAGGACGTGGATGGCATTATAGTAAAAGTAAGGACATGAATGTAATTAATGTAAAAGATGAGACATAGGTATAATTAATGGAAAAGTTAGGGACGTATATGGAATTAAGTGAAAAGATTAAGGATTTAAGTGCAAGTAATTATAATTGGTGAAGTAATTATGGAATATGTATATATTTAATGTAATTAAAGTGATTTAATAAATAATATGGTTAAAATGAGATTAATTAATGAATTAGTATAAAAATATGTTAATTGGCAAAATAGTAGTATAATTAATTAATTAATTAATTAATTTAAGTGGATTATCATATGGAAGAAATAATTGAATAAATTATTGTATTTAATCAACTATAACGTAGTTAGTGAAAATTTATGCATAAGTGCATAGATGATTTAAATGAGTGGTTTAAAGACTAAAATATAAAATTGTTAGTTAATAATAATTCTAAAAGTGAGACTAATTATAAATAGTGGTATAATTACAATTATAATGAATTGGAGTGGTAACATTGAAATTATTGACTAATGAGGGACTAAAGTGTAATGTGAGGAAAATATTATAGTAGTGACTAGATGGAAATTGTATGCTAAATAAAAAATAAAGTAATGTAATAATGAAATTAAATAATGACAAGTTCGTAATATAAGCTAATTGAAGGCTAAATTGTAAATTGTCACAAAGTAAGGGGCTAAATGGTAAATTGGAAATAATGAGACTAAGGAAGGGATTAAAATGTAAATATGCAATAAGAGAGATAATAAATGCGTGTCTGTGATTAGTGAGCGAACAATTGAGAATTTTAGTATAACATTGTTTGATTAAATACTAAGTGAATAAGGGATTAAATTAATTATGATTTAACTACTATGCTAGTGACATTGAAGGATAAATTGGTACATTAGTGGCGTTATTGTAAATAAGTGAAATTTATTGGACTTAAACGTAATTGATTATAACAATGCTAGTAATAATATTTAAGTGTAAATGGAAAAGAAATAGACTACTAAGTAAATGAATAAATTGGTTTTATGTATATGTAAATTAAGAGATGATATTTGGAAATAAATAAATAATAAGGTAGATAATAATGATAATATAAATCAAGTGAAATGGAAAGATAGTGTTTTAAATTGTAAGAAACATAGAGATATTAAATTGTAAAGTTAATTATTAAGAGGCTATAGTGAATAAAACTACAGTGTAAATTAATTGAATAAAGGTCATAAGTAGGATTGGCAAATTAAGTGTAGCCAAAATAATTAGAATATTAGAAGTGCATAATTGAGTATATTGGCAAATAAAGATTTTCATAGTAAAAGTGATAAAGGATAGAGCAATGAATAAATAGTGTTAAGATAAACGAAAATAGACGGGCCATTATTGTGAATAATAATATAAGTGACCAAAGTCGAATAAGAAATAACATATTAGTGATGAAATTTATAATGACGTATATGTGGACCAAATGAATAGTAAAAAGAGACAGTTATAGGTCAATCGATAGCTAAATAATATGTGAAAATTGTTAAATAAAACGAGTGTTTAAATGAAACGAAGTTGATGATTGATATCGTAAAGTAAAATTATTGATAAGTGTAGAATCGAAAAAGTAAAGAAAATGTTAGAAATGCAAAGAAAGTAATAGTATTTGATCAGTGTTACTAGTAGTGAAATAATGACAAATTATTAAGTTGATAAACAATTTAGCGTCCGCAATTAAATTATAATTGAGCATCCAAATTATGTAAAGAATCTAATAGGTTATTTACAAAGATAAAAGTATTAAAAAGAGATATAGATGAAATTGATCGTAAATGAAAAACTGAACTAGGTGTTAAACGACAAGAGTCATTAGTGCACATGATAAAGTTAGTGATAATAGTAATGAAAAGAATAGAACAAATAAATAAGTTAAAACACCGAAGTTGACAAATAATAGTGAAATTGACGACTATAAAAATTAACAGTTTAAATGATAGTGAAAACGATAAGTGCGCAGATTAACATTGCAAATAACAGTGAAATCGATAAGTGTAAAGGTTAACAGTGAAAGTGATAGTGAAATTGTTAATGGTATGTTAGCGAATAACGAATTGCAGAGTAGTGCTAAAGGTAAAGACATTGATTAGTGATAATAGTGACAGTGATAAAGATAAAAATAGTAAGCGTCACAAAAGTATGCTATAAACTATTTAAAAGATTTAGAAATAATTGACCTCATAGCCTAAATACAATAAAACAATTAAGTGATCAAGTATATAGGACTAATATGGAAAACTTAGGATAAGTATCCACCACTGGGCATTTTAATGCTCAGTGCATAGTGTGTTAAATGCGCACAGGTTATAATAGTTAGACGTGGCCGAAGACGTAGAAGCAATTGAAGATTGAGCAACAACAAGGACCGAAGGATTTGCATGGCATGTATACGAGCGTGGTTGGGGAAAGCTATGGTATGGGTAGGTAATTTATGTGTTAATGTATTGTTATGTTATTGTGTATGTATTGTTATGTTTGTTAAAAAAAAATTCAGAGCTTTCAAGTGTATCATCAGTGATTGGCAATGCAGTGCAGTGTTGTGACATCCGATATCCGCATCATTTACGGGTATAAGGGTGTTACATTTATTTTGGTATCAGAGCAAAGGTTTAGGCAATTCTAAGATCGGAGTTAGTGTAATAAGGACGAAGTGACACATATACATGCCATGAATGGCTATTGATAGTAGAAGTGAGTAAAGGTATTGAACGAAACATAAGGATAATATAAGTTTACAGAATCATAAGGGAGTGTAAGGTATGATAGCTGATGTAAGTGATGAGTGATTTGAACTGAATGACCCCACAATATAGTGATATTGATATGTGAAAGTGATACAAGAAGAAAATTTCGAGGACGAAATTTTTATAAGTGGGGGAGAATTGTAATGGCCCAAATACCGGTCTAGAAGTGTCAGTAAATAATTTCAGTGTTATCATGATAATCGCAGCGTTGAACAGTGTAGGGAGTGAGTTTGCCAGTGTCAAAGTTTAGTGTTAAGTGTGTTAAAATTATAGTGATTTCGGGTCAGGTGACACCGGGG
The DNA here is from genome assembly GCA_947683425.1 of Excoecaria cochinchinensis. Classification (NCBI taxonomy): domain Eukaryota; kingdom Viridiplantae; phylum Streptophyta; class Magnoliopsida; order Malpighiales; family Euphorbiaceae; genus Excoecaria; species Excoecaria cochinchinensis. The sequence continues at coordinate 5,136,824 of CANTUQ010000110.1, forward strand.
TGGATATATAACGAACCCGGCTGTCCGGCGCCCAAAAAATTTTAATTTCACAAAAATGATCTGTGGGCCGTAATGAGACTAGTGGTGGAATCGAAACTGAAAACGGAGTTAAATTGACCTCCGAAAGTCATTCTGAAGTTGGCCTCCGGTTTGGTTCAATATGAACCGGGGTTTGACCGTGGGGTTATATATAGTAAATAAGGCCCAATGGATGTTTAGTATGTAGAATAAGGCAATAGAAGTGTTATCTGTGAATTTTGACAGCTTTAGAGTTGTATTTTACGGCAGAAGAAAAATTGATCGAACCGGACCGGTTTAAGTTAATCGAGGCCTAAATGGACTCCGATTGAGATAAAAAATTTTAGAGAGCCTGTTTTTGATGTTTTAAGATCAATGGAATTGGTTAGAAGTGAAAATAATGAGAGAAACATATAGATGCTTTGGAAAAGTACAATTGAACCGAAAAATTAAAATTTTTGTTTAAATCGGTTGGAGCACCTTGGTCGGAATGGTTTGGTTCATTTATGGACTATATAAAGGAAGGAAAGGCCAGATTTCTCTAGAAAAATCCAGCCAAAACCGACCTCCTCCTTTTTCTTTGAAAACCGTATGTTATTTTTCATACTTTCCTCCATTTTTCTTCATTCTTTCTTCAATCTTTCTCCAAATCTTAGCCTCCCAAACAAATCTAAGTCCCTCTATAACATAAACACAGTAAGTGGAGTCCATTTGGAGCATTGAAAGTGAAGAAAACTAAGTATTCAAGGTTATGCCCTAAATTTGAGGTAAGAGATTTAAGTTGTTTTAATTTAGTTTATTGGTCCTTATGGGGGTTTTTGAGTGTGTAGAACACATTTATGATGTTATATTTCATATTGGAAGTTTGGTTTTAAAGTTATGTGGATTTTTGAATTCGGCCACCTTAGGGAATTAAAGGGAATGATAGAGTTTTAAGGAGTTATGCATGGGAAGCATGTTTATGATGTGGAGAACAAGAATCTAAGGTGAGTGGATACATTATCCTTCCTTTTCCATTGATTATGTGTGAATTTTAGTTTATGTCTAAGTGTGAAAATGAGATTTAGGCATGCTTAATTAAATTGAACTTGATAATCATGTTTAGTGGACTTAAATAAGTGTATAAATATGCTTGAAATAAATTAAAACATTATGGTATGAAAACCCATATGTAGGCCGAATGGTAACTTAAGGAATTCATAATGTATACATGACTTATATGGCATAAAAATGATGGATATAACATGTATAACATGTTTAATGCATAACTGAACAAATCATAACACATGCTGGCTCATAGTAATGGATAACGAGTAAACGCGTAGCGGTTCCTTACGGGTGTGAATCGACACATAGCGGTACCTTACGGGTACGAATCGGAAAAATAGTATCACATTTTCTCTTTTCAATACATTTTACAAAGGGATCTTAAACAAGATCCGTATACGTAGAAGTTCGCGAGGAACTAATCGGGGACTTGATCAGGGTCCAGAACAGTACAGAGGCTGTAGCTAAAGGACTCTTTTAGGCATGCCTAACTATCCACTAGACTGACTCTTGCAGGTCATGCATAATCCATTAAATCACATTCAAGTATAACATATTGTTTATAAAGGAGAACCATGTACTTAGATATGCACAACACATTCCGAATTCAAACACATCATCCAATATAATTTGATAAGGCACAAGAAAAATACAATTTAACATTAGGAGCTAATTAAAATAACACCAAATAAGATTAAGTCCAATAATAAAGGAAAAAGGAATTAAAAAGACAAAAGTTGAATTCTTCAAAATTTGCAGGGCAGAGATGTTTTACACGGAAGTATGATATACCCTTACCGCCGTGTAAGACATCCTACATGGTGGTAAGGTAAAACCATACCGCCGTGTAACATGCCACTTGCAATAGGCAGAATGCTTTTACACAGCAGTATGGAAGATCCATACCCCCGTGTAAAATGAACAGCTCCAAAATCTCACAAGGCAGAATGATTTTACACAGTGGTATGGGAAGATTCTTACCGCCGTGTAAACTCACGGCTAAGAATTTTTGGGGAATTCTCATGATTCACACTGGGGTATGACAAAACCATACTGCTGTATGGAGCGACAGAAACCCAGAAATTCTCCATATTTCAACCCAACTCACACCCCAAAACAACACATCCTAAAATTGACCATTTAAAACATCAAAACCAACTCAAAACTCACCTTTTTAAAACTCTTAACAACCAAAAGAACACATTATAAGCATAGTTAATAATCCAAACCCAAAGCCAGCAAGTATGAATCACATTTCAACCCACAAAGCATTTATACCAACAAAATCACAATCTAACAATTCCAGAACAATAACTCCAAACTCAAAGCAATTAACCCATTATAAATCTCATCAACATGCCGATTTCAATAAAATTTACCAACAACCAAAAACATCACAATGTAATAAATTCCCAAACCTCATATCCTTTGCTCCTAATTTAGTGAGCACCACTACCACTTGCCTTCTCCTTTCCCTTGGGATTGCGAGGAGGCTCAACTAATAAAGGCACCCAAAAATCAAAGAAACACAAACCCTAAATGAAAACTCAAACCAACAAAGAAGGAGAAAAGATGATGATGAAGAAGAAAATACAACAAAACTTACCCAAGTAGAGTTGGAGAGATGATCTATTCCCACCAAAAATCACTTGAATCCAACTAGGGCACACTTAAGAAGAGAAAATGAAGAAGAGGTAAAGAGGAGGAAGAGGGCAACGGGAAAGAGAAACAGCAATTGCTGTGTTCTTTTTCCTTTCCTTCAATTTAATTCCAATCCTAAACCCTAGCCAAATGTTACCCCTTTCATTGGTGGAAATTGACCACTCACACCCTACAAGCATGCAAGACGCTACACACAACACTATCCTCACTAATGCACACCCTACCAATATGTGAGCATGCACACACTAACACATCCCACACACTTACATCCTATAAACATACATGCATCCACAAACTAGAAAGCCCACAAAACATGCATTTTGCCAAAAATGCCCTTGACACATGCCAAAACTCTCACACATGCACGCATACACATGGCAAATATGGCTCAAACTATTAGGGGGGAATCGGGGTGTTACAACTCTCCCTTATTAACAACAACAATTTTATCCTCGAAATTCTCACCTGAACTGAACAAATGCGGATACTGAATCCTCATCGTTGCCTCTGGTTCCTAAGTCGCTTCCTCTACTCTGTGATATTGCCAAAGAACCTTGACTAGAGGGATTTGCTTGTTTCTCATTTGCCTCACTTCTCGAGCTATAATAGCCTTCGGCTATTCATCGTAGGAGTAATCCAGCTGAATCCGAACATCTTGAACTAACAATACATGCGACGGATCCGATCTATACCGACGAAGCAAGAAAACATGGAAGACGTCATGCATCCTAGCCAACTCCATCGGTAAAGCCAACCTATAGGATGTCAAACCAACTCTATCCAAAATCTCAAAAGGTCCAATGAACAGAGGACTAAGTTTACATTTCTTTCCAAACCGCAATACTTTCCTCCAAGGTGAAACCTTAAGGAAAACTTTGTCCCCGACTTCAAACCGAATATCCTTTCTCTTCAGATTGGCATAGGATCTCTGCCTATCCTTAGCCACCTTCAGATTTTGCTGCACAACTCTGATCTTCTCTTCGGTGTCTCTAATCATATCTAGCCTAATAAAAGATTGCTTGGTTAACTCTGCCCAACAAACCGGAGTCCTACACGGTCGACCATACAAAGCCTTAAACAATAACATCCCAATGCTCGACTGATAACCGTTGTTGTAGGCAAACTATATAAGTCGTATGCACTGATCCTAACTTCCAGAGAAATCCAAAGCACAAGCCCGGAGAATATCCTCTAAAATCTGGATAACTCACTCAGACTTACCATCTGTTTGAGGATGGAACGTTGTACTGAAGTTCAACTTGGCACCCAAAGCTCTCTGCAATTCTTTCCAAAACTTAGATGTGAACCTTGGATCCCGATCTAAAACTATTGACAAAGGCACACCATGAAACCGAACTACCTCATCCACATACACACTGGCCAACTTATCCATCGAGTAATCCATTTTAACCGGCACAAAATGCACTGACTTCATAAGCCGATCTACAATAACCCAAACCGAATCATGCTTCCTTTGAGTCACTGGCAAACCCGATACAAAATCCATGGCAATATCATCCCATTTGCACTGAGGAATGGATAAAGGAGTGAGCAATCCCGAAGGGACTTGATGCTCAGCCTTTACCTGTTGACACGTTAAACACTTTGCCACGAATTCCATAATAGCTCTCTTCATCCCAGACCACTAGTAGAACTGCTTAAAATCTCGGTACATCTTCTCACTACCAAGATGCATAGTAAAGACCGTAGTATGTGCCTCACTCAAAAGTTTCTTCCTTAACTCATCATTCTCAGGCACACACAAGCGATCCCTATACATAAGTGCCCCATCCAAAATAGACATATATGCATCATCTTAGGCTTCACGAGATTAGATGAATCTTTCTAATGTTCTATTGGCAGGAGGAATCCAAAATATCTTTGATTGCCCAAAATAGACACACATGTGCTGTCTTAGGCTCAATGAGGCTAGACGACCTTTCCTAATGTTTTATTTAGTGGTGACTCCAAAACACCTCCTTGTTGTGCAAAATAGAATCCCTTGCAATCTTTTGCAAGTCTTATGAACCTCTCTCGAATACCCTAAAAGCCGCTCGAGGTTTGGCGTGCATCACAGTGGCAACTCCGCTGGGGACTAAGTGAGACTTTGCTTTGAAAGTAACTTGGTTAAAACATACAATTGTGTTTTAATTTGAAATTTAATCCATTTTTGTAATTGCATTGCATTTCATTAGAGCCTTAAATCTATGCTAGTTTGGTCCCTCTCTTAGTCCTGATGCATTCCCGAAGCACGACCCTATGTTCACTCAATATAGGGAAGTATTAAGGATAATCACCAGCCAAAGCCTCGTACCATCAGGGTATATTACATGGAGACCCGATTGGTCGGTATGCTCGTGATGAGCTAGACCCGTCGGCAGGGACCATGCTTGGGTAGACCTAAAGTATCATCACCCTTGCCAAAGCTCATGTGATGAAAATAGATACTTCCCATAGGTGGTATGAACCATAATACTATGCTTGCTATATGGATCATTTTGTGTTGGACAAACCCAGATAAGTCAGTTGGTCACCTAATCAAAGGCTTTCATGCCCTAATAGGCCCATGTCGATTTATTTGGACTACCTAAATACACAATGGTCAAAACCCATATGTATGCACATTATTTAAGAGAGGTTATGATGCAGGTTTTTTACCGTGCACCATACGTGTCCATTGGGTTCCCTGTTAACCCATGGATCAAGCTCACCTAGGAAAGAGACTGCATGACCTCCTGTGTGGGAATAATAAGGTTAGACGGATCTACATGTTTGCATGTGGTTGTGGATGTTGCATTGCATATTTATGCATTACGCGTCATTCATGCACATAAAAAAAAAGCGTATGCATTTAATTTTGTGTGTGTACATTCTATCCTATGCATATAATTTTCACATATACATATCATCCTATGCAAAAAAATTTCCATGCAGCGCATGCATTATTCTAACTTCTCGACTTTTTAGCCACTGTAGACCATTTATTTAGGTGGTTTAGGGATTCCGATAGTTGTCTAAAGAGAAATTTAGAGATTGGGTTGGTGGATAAAGATCTAGCGTCATTAACAGGACATTCACAAGTATTAGAAATGGTTGATCCTTCGCGATAGATTGATGAGACTCGTGCCTTAATTGCCCAGGAGATGGATAGAAGGTTCGAGGAGCTTGAAAAAAGGCTATTAGCCATGATTAAGGAAAAAATGGATGCCATGGTGCTCATTGTGCTCATTCTTCAAGCTGAACTTATGGTTACTACTCTTAACCCAGTCGAACTGGCCACGGTCAGGAAGGCTCATACAACAACAACCACGGTGCTTTCATTTACTTCTAAGCCTAGAGGAAATGTTCCACTTGATTCACTAGTTGAGCAAAAAGGAAATAAGAGGCCTACTCTAGAATATAACATTGTGCCTGAAGAGGGTGGAGACCCCGCGATGATGCATACTCGGAAAAATGAAACCTCAGGTATCCATAACAACAGTAAGGGCAATGTTAAGATAGCAGAAGTGCCAACCACGAAAATGAATCAAGTGCACTATTTTAATTTGGGCAGACTCTTATCTTGGGTCCTTCAGAGGCTAATGAAGGTAGGGATGTTACAGCCATTGCCAGCTAGGCCCTCCAGAAACCAAGGGCAACCCAATCACAAGGCGGATCAGTATTGTACCTTCCACCAACACACCGAGCATACTTCAGATAATTGCAAGACCTTGAGACATGCTATTCAAGATCTGATTGATTCCAAACAGATCTCTGACCTAGAAAAGCTAAAGGGAAAGAGTAAGACAGATTAAGTGCCTAAGTGGGAAGGGAAGATGGTTCCTAAGGATGGCAATGAGCCATCAACTACAACATCTGTGTTAGCGGGAGAGGAAGATGTTAGCTATTTAGATATTCTTTTTATTTTTGAACTATTTAATAATGTCGTTTTCATTCTGGCTTCATTAATAAGATGAACAATTTTGCTTACTTGTGTGATATTTCTTATGATTTCACTATGCATAATCATGATCATGACTCATTTATATTTGAAATTGATTCAACTGATGCCATTCCATCTAATCTCGAAACTTTAGAAAACCTGAAGGAAATCTTCATAGCATCTGATGTAACTACTGAAGAGAGATTAAAATTTGAGAGAATATTAAAAACTATATATATAAAAAAGTCTTTTCCTGGACCTATGAAGACATGCCAGGAGATGATCATGGAATTACCAAACACGCCATTCTAGCATACCCCGATCATAGATCAATCAAGTAGAAGCTCAAAAGACTGAGGCAAAAATGGGCAGAAAAGGTCAAAGAAGAGGCTAACAAACAAATCGAGGCCAAATTTTTATCGAAGTACAACACCCGACTTGGTTGGTCAGTATTGTCCCAATAGTCGAGAAGAGAAGTGCATGCATCTATAAAGTATCAGGACTGGAACAAAGATTGTCTAAAAAAAATAAAAAAAAAAGTGGAAGGAAAAGAATTGGTATGTAGATATGGCCAAGTTCATTAAGAAGAATTTGATATGGTCTTCCGCACTATATTGTGTCTAATAACGGGATGCAGTTTATGGCTGGAATTAGGAAGCTATTCCAGAAGTATGGCTTTGAGCATCACAAGTCCTCTCCATATCATCCTCAAGACAATAGGGCAGTAGAGGCTACTAATAAGAATGTCAAGAAGATCTTGGCCAAGATGGTTCAGAACTACAAGGATTGGGCAGAGAAGTTGCCTTTTGCACTTTGGGGCTAGAGAACCACCGTTAGAACCTCTACAGGAGCCACGCCTTATTCCTTGGTATATGAGATGGAAGTAGTATTACTGGTTGAAGTGGAGCTCAAGTCTTTAAGGGTAGTCATGGAAGCCCAGATTTCAGAAAATAATTGGGCACAGCAACGATTGCAGCTGCTGAACATGCTAGACGAGAACATATTGCAAGCCTATTATCACAACCAGATCTACCAGAAAAAGGCTTACTTGGTCATTTAGGAAGAAAGTCAGAAGGCAACCGTTGAAAGAGGGAGATTTAGTATTCAAGCAAATGTGACTAGGTATTCCGAACATACGGGGTAAATTCAGGCAAACAGGGGAAGGTCCATTTGTTCTTAAGAAGCTCTTACCCAAGGGAGTAGCGATTCTAATAAACAACGATGGGAACAAATTCAAGGACCCAGTCAACATTGATAGACTCAAGAGGTTCCATGGCTAAAGACTAAAAATCAAAAGAAGAGAATAGAAGCCCTACGGGTCGAAAACTGAAAAAAGGCGGCTTTGATAAAAATGGGAGTCTGGTTAGGGTGAAAACCGAAAAAAGGCACCCTGGGCAAAAATTAGAGGGTCGAGAGAAAATGTCTAATCAAGAAAATCCAAGAGGGCTGATTAGAGCCAAGAGTTTGATGCTTACAAGATCTACTCTGAGATTAGATGTAGTTTTGCATTTTGAATCGATGTTAGATAATTATCATGTATAGAGAAATTATACTGAAATGTGCACAATCTTTGTAATTATATGAAACGATAACAATTCAACTCGTATGATCATTATTTTCTAGTTCTTTTATAAAAAAGGAAACATTATTCTTCATTGAATGCATGAAATCTAATAGCTACGCTTTGCTGCTGCTCTGGCCAGCCAAATGCCTAAGTCAATGGGTCTTGTTATCAACTGCAGGACTAAGCATGTAATGCCCGTTCTCGACCACTAGATTAGCTCAGCTAATGAGGTCAAGAATGGCCACTACACAGCAACACAAGCACACTTCACAATCACAATCTCATGCTGACAATCTAAATAATAAAATTTCTTAACGAAGCATGCATTCACATGCATCATACGTCATAAATTACTTCATGTTTTCCAACAATTTTGCTTACATACATACACTATAGGCATTAAGTTTACAACACTTGGATATTAAAAATTTGCATACTTTTGGATTACCCCAAAATAACATACATAACTTGTACAAACACATTACTAGAAACCCCCAAAAGCTACACTATAGATGTACTCCTAATGTTGACCGTTGACAATGCGGAGATGTCCCTCAAAATCACCTCGCGTCTGAACCTACATGGATTAGGAAGAAACTCGTGCTAAACAAAAACGCTTAGTGGGGAAACACATACAAAGCATATATATGTACACATGAAAACAAATATCACACAAGCATCACATTATAATTCATACTTAAGCTATCAAGTCAAAAGCATGTAAATCATTATACTCATAACATCATTGTTTAATCACATTTTTATATAGCATGCATATGACTAGCACATACTCATTATAACCAACGTATTTACACACAACAACTAATCATTATCCTATATGATTAGATTTGCCTGCAATTCAAAGACGCGGATAATGGGTATCGCTTTGGTACCCCTGAGGCACTATAATTTTAGTGTATCCGTGGATACACACACATTGGTACCCTAAGGTACAAGAATTACAATAGAATCAATATTCCACATTTAAGAATCCAACAAGGATTTAACTCGCATTGTGATTCCCGAGGAATCGGATGCATTGGGCTGTAGCACTTTGACCCTATAGGCATGCCTATCTATCCACTACTTGACTCGCAGTCTAAGATTATTCAATTTAATTCACAATTCGCTTGATTACATGTTTCAACAAGTCATTTTCAAACTAACAGTGAATACACATGCTTAAACTCATCATACAATTGTATTAACTTATCTCATTGCTCTTGAAATAGTTGGCTTAAGCATGGCACAATGGATCTCTTTAAATTAATCATTCACTTATAAACATCACATTTAATAATAGCATGAAGCACTTATTAAGTGTCATTGTATGTGATTACTCATTAACTTAACATCCAAGCATTACCCTTAAAGAATAAGAATTCTTCACAAAAATAGGGTACCTCACTATCACAACCAGTTTGGTTGTCACCGTGACATACCAAAAGTTTCAAAACAGAATGTAGTCTAGGGTATCTCACGGTCACAACTAAGTTAGTTGTCACAGTGACATACATCCAATACCCGAACAGAATGCAACTCTAGGGTATCTCACGGTCTCAACCAATATGGTTGTCACCGTGACATACCTCATGTGTGTTTGTAAACCTTGATACCTCACGGTCACAACCAATTGGTTATCACCGTGACATACCAAATCCACTTCGGGTAGAATATAGTTTGGTTGTCACCATGACATATCAATCACTCTCGATAGAATGCAAACTTTGCATATCTCACGGTGGCAATCTCTTGGTTGTCATCGTGACCTATACACAAGTTGCAAAACACATCTTTTCAAATCACCTCATTTTTCATGCCAACCACAAACTTATCGTTCCATTCATTCTCATATCACTTACATCTCAACTTATTAATTAGCACATTAGAAACTCCATTTAGTTATCCCTAATTCAAAATGCATAGAATTAACACATACATATGGTCTATAAACCTAGATAAAGTTCATTGTTTAAAGACAACTCATATTCTCATGCCAATTAAGTTCCTCCAACAATCACATATCATTCAACATTTACATACAAATCACACGGCAATTTCTCAAATACCAGAATTCAACATACAAATCAGCTAAACTATTTAACACATATCAAATTAGGGCAAGTTTCCCAAACCTCGTCGCCTAAGCTCCTAGCGTTCACTTGAAACTCGATTCCTCGATCTTTGCTTTTCCCTTATCTTTCTTTACTCCTTCCTCTACAATTTTCATCCAATTTCCAGAATTGGACACAAATCATCAATTCCTTAATCCATCACATACCAAAACTAGAAAGAGAAGAAGATAGAATAAGTAATTGACCACTTACCTTTCCAATTTTAACTACTTAATACTTGATCTCCCTCATAGCAAAATTCAATAAATCAAATGGAAATTCTAAGGGAATCACACGAAAATGGAGAGTAGAAGAAACAAAAATTGAAAAAGATGAAGATGGCTGGAAAACACATGCAGAACTAGGCCTTCTCTCTACTCATGCTTATATATTGCATGAGAATGGTGGTGGTGGCAGCATAATGAAGTGCCACACGGATTCCACCTACAGTCCCTACCCCTCATTAAACTCAATTAATCCACAATTAAGTTAACTAACCCTCAATTAACTAAAGCATGCAAAACAACAACTTGACCACTCAACTTTCCTTTACTTTCTCAATTAGGTCCTTCTTTTTATTACAATCAAGTCCAACTTTACACATTTAATCCACACACACCCTTAGTTAAGCTAATTAAGCCAATTATAACTAGGGTACATTTTCGGCCATTACAAAGCACCCACCTCCTATGGGCCCTCGTAAGAAGAAAAGGTGCGATCTCCAATCTGTGGTGTAACGGTCTTTGCAGGCAGCTGTGTCTACAGGCTATGGTACCTGGTAGTGAAGGCCGAGGATAAGATGCCACCTTGGAAAGATAGAGGATCCCTCACTACATCTTGACTCCTCGAACTTTTGAGCATAATGGGCGGTAATATAAAAGGTAGCCTCATGAAGCCACACAATGGGACAGATAACTTCAATTTAGTACTTAGTTTTGTTATTCTTTTCATGTGCTTTTTGGGTTTTTATTTGTGTTTGTTTTTTTGTTTTTGTTACTTTTAGTTAATTTTGCCACATTTAGTTAAATTAGGTTTTTATACACTTTTGATAGCAAATTGATAGTGTTTTATATTGAAATGCAAGAATTACAGGTACCTCACGATCACAACAAAAGGGTTGTGACCGTGACATATATTTTCTCAAGGAAGAATTGTGATCACATGTACCTCACGGTCACAGCCCTTTTGTTGTCACCATGACATATATATATTCACAGTAGAACTGAAAGAAGAGGTACCTCACGGTGATAACTGATTTGTTATCACCATGACATAGAATTTTTCAAGGTAGAGCTACCTCACGATGACAACCATTTTAGTTTTCACCGTGATCTATAGCCAACGAAGGTAGAATTGAAATTCAAATATCTCAAGGTGACAACCATTTTCGTTGTCACCATGACCCCCCTGCACATTCAGGATAGAATTGATTTTTCAAGCATCTCACAGTGATAACTATTTGGTTGCCACCGTGACCCCAGTACCTCATGGTGACAACCATTTTGTTGTCGCCGTGACCCCTCCGAAGCTATATATCATAGGCTGTTGTTTGGCAAAAGGAGCTCTTTTACTTAGATTAAAAAGAGGGTTTTTAGATTTGAGTTTTTTTATTGTTCTTAACTTTAGGGTTTTGATACTTTCCTTAGATTTACACTGAAAGTAGGTAGATTTATAGAAAAATACATAGATTTAACACAAATACATAGCTTAGATACTTAGATTTTCTTAGTTTTACGTTCATTTCAATTGAAGCCTTTAAGAAAAAAATTGAAGAACTTGGGATTTAGCTGGGTTTTCTTCCTCAATGAATTTTTGGATGTATTCTTTCCTTTTGCCTCTTTACTTTGTAATGAATAATGAGTAGTTTTCTAGTTATTTGGGGGATCTTTGAATCCCTTATCCATGATGTGAATATTGAACATATTTTGAGTTTATATAAATAACTGAGTGGTTTATTTCACTGTTGCTTATTATTAATTCATGGGATTTCATGTTCTCAAGTTATTTTCCAGCTTGGATGAATGGATTTTAACATATATCTTTGTTGGTTGTTGAGCTTGTATGGATTGAATAATGACACGACCTCAGCAAGTGTACTGAATCGGCAAGTAATACAGTGGGGTACATTTAAGACCCCGAATTATCGTACCTAAGGGACTGTGTGTGCAAGCAATGAAAATCAAGTGTATGCTAAAGAAGTCCCAATTGTTTGAATTGATTGAGTTAACTATTAATTAAACAATGAAGAATTTAAATAAATAAAATAAGCAAGCAGAAATAATCAAATTTAATTGACGTCAAAAATTGAAGAAATAAAATTAATGACAAAAGTTAACAAGTAAAGAATTCAGAACAGAAAGATGTTGCTCGGGTTCACTCATCCACCCCATGCCCAAACATGAATCAAAACACATAAAGAAACATATACGAAAGAAATCGGGATAATCCTCTTAACTCAAGCAACCCATTCCGGAGCAAGCTACTCTAATTACATGACATCCCATTCCAGAGCAAGCCATATAATTAGCCTAAGTACGGGTCTAAAATCCTAAGTTCGGTTTGCTTTCCCATTCCGGAGCCAAACAATCCAAAACCTAATTATTTCACTCCTCACTCCAATCTTAAACCATGAAAACCTGCACATCTAGATTCCCATTCCGGAGCAGTCCAAATGATATAGCAAACATGGTAGAAAATCTGAAGATAATTGATCATGACATTCAATCCATACAACTCAATAACCAATAAAGATACATGAATTAAGTCATTCATCAAAACTAAAAATTAACTTGAAAATATACATCTCATAATTTGATAATAAGAACCAGTGAAATAAACCTTTCTTTTATATATTGAATATCAAAACATGTTCATAATTCACATCAAGGGTAGGGGATTCAAACAGACCCCAAACAACTAAAAGACTACTCACAATCCATTACAAAATCAAAAGAATAAAGGAAAGAATAAACCCAAAAATTCATTGAGGAGAAAATCCCGGTTGAATCCCACGTTCTTCGATCTCCTTCTTCAAATCTTCAATGGAGAAAAATTCTAGAAATTCTAATGTAAAAACTGTGTATTGAAATTAAACTATGCATTTCAAATGTAAAACTCTTGAATTGCAAATTAATTCTAAATATAAAATTGAAAACCTAAATTAAGAACAAGAGAAAAATCCCCAAAATTCTAGTTCTAAAACCCTAATATGAGAAAAGGCTGCCAAAAATCCGATCCTCTTGCCAAACAGTAAACTTTTCTTTTTATATCCCGAGGGGTCACGGTGGTAACCAGATTGGTTGCCACCGTGAGGGTGTCGAGGAAGTAAATCTACCTTGCGTGTAGGATAGGGGTTACGGTGGCAACTAGTTTTGTTGCCCCCGTGAGATGCTCAAATTTCGCTTCTATCCAGGAGTTACCTATGTCACGTTGGCAACCAGATTACCTTGCCACCATGAGGTACCACCTCACTTTATTTTGCCTTGGTACGAATTATGTCACGGTGGTAACCAGATCGGTTGCCACCGTGAGATACGTGTTGCCTGCATTCTGCCCGATGGATAAATATGTCACGTTGGTAATGACATTGGTTACCACCGTGACCCATAGTATGCCTGCATTCTTTTTTTCTTTCCTTTGCATGTCACGGTGGTAACCAAATAGGTTGCCACCGTGAGGTACCTAAGAAAATGCTGCAAACAACAATCAAACATAATCAAAAACTAACAAAAATGCATAAAAATTCTAATTTCACTAAGATTGACAAAATTAATCTAAAGTAAGCATATCACGACAATAAACACTACTAAACACCAAAAAATCATACGAAAATACTATCAAATCTAAATACTAAATTGAAGTTATCAAAATACCCCACACTTAGACTTTGCTCGACCTCGAGTAAATGAATTATCCACATTCCTAAAATTTCAAACTCTAACTCGGAACAAGAAAGCTCAAAAACCATCAAAGTATTAAGTAGAATAGTCTTAACCACAAATTCTCAATTCAGCTAATATCAATAAATTTCGCGTGTGTATGTGCTAGGCTAAAACAAATTTTCTCTTTTTAAAACAAAACAACCAATGTAATTCAGCAATTTAGCAAAGGAAATGAATAAGCAAATAAATTGCAAATTGGTTACGCACTTGCAACTCAGGGTAATCATAAGCCTCTCCTTTAGCACCGGAACCACAAGGGTCATCTCCACTAAACAACTCAAGCTAAGAGCTGGATCATTAGGACTTATTCCAAGGTTGAAATGTTAGGTTAGGGTATTGGCTAACAAGAAAAGTTAAGGAATTCAAACAAAGAGTTAGCCACTCTACCTAAAAACACCATTACCCAATTCGAATACAATCTTTCCATGACCTATTTTTAATCCTCCTGCAGTTGCTAAAACTTATCTGAACTACCCATAATGAAAAAAAAATTAAAACATTAAACCATAGGAAAACAAAGAGAAGAAATTACATAAAGAAAATTTTCTCTCAACCCAATCATTTCTGAATGTAAAGGCATCTTCTTCTAATTGAGGGTACCCCACACTTGAATTTTTCTACATCTGCTCAACTCCAACATTTAAAACAATGATCAAACTTTTTATCAAATTCTTCTTTTCAGATTCATCTTTTTTTTTTTTTATGAGATACACAAAACCTCTATTTTCCTACCACAAATTTGACTCCATTAAGGGAAACTTAAACGATATACTAGACAACACCACAAAGTTTCATAATTCTCCTCACTCCCATATTATTTCCGCAGTAAATACCCTTATTCAACTTTCAATGATATCCCAACCCAGTCCTAGAGTGGCCAATTCTTAGAAAGGATAGGCAAAGGCATTTAAGTTAAATGGTAACATAATAGTGTAACAAAGAAAAATGCATAGTATGCTTTTAGCATACCAAATCAGCTCAACGGGGCTAACAACGGAAATTATGCAAATAGGTAGGAAAAAATTCATTTAAAGTTGTTATCAAAGAAAATTTTTTTCTAAATCATGTCCTAAACCTGTTTACGTTGTTATGACATTTCGAAGGGTGATGAGGAAGGTTCTAACTATCCTATAATTCCTTTACTCAAAAACTTTCACACACTGGGATTTTTCAAGTTTTTCACAAGCAAGCCTATAGTGCACAAAAGATAGGAAATTCCAAGATATATGACTAATTGAGATTAAATTGCTGCTAAAACTAACAACTACTCTCTTGCTAAAATCAATTTTTAAGAAATTTCATTCACAACTTAAAGTTCAAAACATTCACAACAGGAATAACTAGAGGCAAGCTAAACTAAGATAGGAAAAATTCAAACAACCACAATTAAGTATTCAAATAACTAAAACACAATAAAATAAAAAAAACATGCAGATAAAATAAAAATAACAATAATTAGTTACATATTAGGATGTTAGAGTAACTCCTCCTACCCCACACTGTATACCTTGCTGTCCACAGCAAGTTAAATAATTACAAAACAAAATTAAAATAAAAATAAAAACAAAAGATAGTAGGTTTCCCTTTTCAACTCTCTGGAGGTGGCGGAAGTGAGAAATGCGCATCAATGCGCGTAGTCAATGAGGAGAGTCCCAAGAGCACCTGGTCCATCTAGGACTAAAGATCGGCCTGAGATGCGGAGATGGTGTCCATGCGCTCCATCAGCGCATCGTACTGCTGAGATGATAACTGTGCGGGCTCTGGGGCTAGAGGTGCTTTCGGATCTTCCTCTTGCTCATGGGGCAAGCCTCCTAGACCTCGCTGGACTCCCTGAAGATACTCTGCGCGAGTAGTCAATCTATAACCATTTGCAGCCGTCGCATCATCCACTACGACCTTCATGTTCTTCATCATCTTCTTATTAATGGTTGCAGTGGATGAAAGTGACTTGGGTCTCCTCAAGGGGTGATGTACACCCTTAGCAATAACTGTTACCAACCCACCCAGAGCAATCTTCTTCACCTTCTTAGGGTGCCATTGCATCTCTTCCAATTTATGCCATAAATGAGATGCCCCATTAATTCTCACACCCTGCACCATACAAGCTAAAAATAAGGCCTTCGGTAGATTGACTTGCCAAGGTGAGTCCACATGACTCAGAAAAGAGAGTGAGAAAAATCTATGGATGATCCACATGGCATGATTATCGAGATGGTGGGCCTTTGTCTTGCCCGATACATATGTCATAGCCATCACCGAATCTCGAATTATTGCCCAGGCAGTATCCTTGTCATAATCCTCAAAACAATCCGGGGCTAGGGAAGGGAAACCAAGCATTTATGTAAAGTCCACAAAAGTCTGCTCATATTTCGTTCCTTCCAGAAAAAATGATATTTTTCCAGGATCTTGAGAAGGGTTGCAGCTGATCCTACATTGCACAGTTGACACAAAATCTCTTGTCAACCTCGGGTAGACCTTCTCATTAATCGCAAAGAGCCGCTCCCAACCAATATTAGATATGAGCCGCTGTACTTCATTTTTTATTCTCAGCTTCTCCAACAAACTAAAATTCAAATAACTTGTTACAATGTACGAGCATTTTGAAAACAGAGCATATGCAGGTTTCTGATTAGTCGGAACCCAAGAAGGCACATGGGAAATATCAACAGTAGGTTGGCTAGATGTTTGGCCTATTGAAGTCGAGGCTAGAGCAGAGCTTTTTCGCTTAGGGGCCACTGCACAACATGGAAAAACCAAATTCAATAGCATTCGATGTGCATCAAACAACAATGGCTTTCAAAATAAAGCATTATTTCAAGCTCATGCTAACCTATTAAAATAATCTCCCCAATCTAAGTTGAGATTATAAACGATGCATCAATGCACGAAGTATTCAAATGACATAAGCACAATTCAGCAAAAGTGATGATCAAATTCAGCATTAAACCAAGAATAACCATCGGCATAAACTCAATAGAAAGTTAAGAGAGTTGCAGCTATTGTCAAAAGGCAAAAATGATCAATGAGAACAACAAATGCATTTGAACACTATGGCAAAAGAATCTCTGCATTTTAAATTGGCAATAAATGGAAAAAATAGGAAAACCATTCATTCAGACATTTTGTCAAACACCTGGTATGCAGATAATTAACTGACTAAAATTGAAGCCCACAGATAATAATAACAACCCAAAATTACAAGACGAGGCATTAAAAGGTAGAACAAACAATCAAAACCTAGCAATTTCCATTTTCAACCAAGAATTTTAATGAAATTGATAACTCAATTCACGCACACAGAGAACTGCCCTAACATCCCAACCCAACTCATTCATGGTTTCAACATCAGAGATTGAAATTGAGAATGAACATAAGAATTGAAAACACCCACAACATTAATTCAGAGCATAAAAATAAGAAACTCCTAAGTGGTTAGAAATATGGAGACCTTGAACGTAGTTATGGAGGAGAACATGAACAGGGGGAAAGAACCACAAAAAGAAAATAAATGCAAAAGAAAAATAAAAGAAAGAGCAAAATTACTTACTTGTTGTGTGTTCGCAAAAATCAACGCCTAATAGAAAGAATTGAAGTTCGAAATGGCAGAAAGTAATGAAAAATCCAAGTTTGGAGAGTGAGAGATGTGTTAGGGTGAGAAATAAAACACAGAAAATTTGAAGTTTAAAACAAATTTTCGCGGGGGTCACGGTGGTAACCTGATAGGTTGCCACCGTGAGGTACCCATAGTTTTCAATCCAGAATTGAACCGCCTCTTGGTCACGGTGACAACCAAAATCATTGTCACCGTGATATATTACAAATTCAAAACAGAATTGAAACTTCAACACGTCACGGTGGTAACAAATTTCATTGCCACCGTGAGGTGTGCAAACTTAAAAACAAAATTGAAACTCACCTTATGTCACAGTGGTAACAAAATCAATCACCACCGTGACATGTGCACACATCAAGACAGAATGCTACTTACCTGTTGGTCATGGTGGCAACCAAAGCCATTGCCACTGTGACATACCCAATGTGCCAATCCAGAATGTCTTCTTCACCCGGTCACGGTGACAACCAGATACATTGTCACCGTGACATGTGCACATTCTAGAATCAAGAATGCATTCTCCTCTGGTCACGGTGGTAACCAAATCCATTGCCACCGTGACCACCTGCAAACTTGCAAAAATTTTATCAATCACTCAAAACTTCAGCTACTAAAAACTAAAAAATTCTCCCATTAACAATATAATTTCATTATGAATACAAACCACACAAATTTGACCAAAATAAACAAGACTAACTGCCTAAAAAAAATAGCAATAAACACAAAATAACAAAGTTGAGAAGAAGTTTTGCATTTAACAAGTCCGCAGCTGGACTTTTAAATACCGTCAAGGATTTTCAAGAGTGACAATCGCGGAAGCACTATCAAATGTTGATTCAAAATAAGGCTTCACACGATGTCCATTCACCTTGAATTAATTCTCAAACCTAGGGTGTTTCAATGTTACCACTCCAAAGTTATCGACTGCCACAACTTCATAGGGTCCCTTCCACCGTGATTTTAGCTTCCCAAGAAATAACAGCAGCCTGCTATCATGAAGAAGTACTCTCATTCTAGGTACAATTTTCTTCCTTACCAGCTTTCGATCATGCCACTTCTTGGTATTGTCTTTGTATCTCATGGCATGATAATATGCCCAAAATTGGTGCTCCTCGAGCTCATTCAGTTGCAAAGACCTGCATTTTCCTGCATTCTCAAGGTCAAAATTAAAAAATTTGGTAGCCCAATAAGCCTTATGCTCTAATTCCACTGGAAGGTGATAGGACTTCCCATAAACCAACCTAAAGGGGGACATCCCAATCGGTGTCTTAAATGCTGTCCTATAAGCCCATAGAGCATCGTCTAACTTAAGGTACCAATCTTTTCTAGAAGCATTGACCGTTTTTTCTAAAATGGCCTTTAATTCCCGGTTCGACACTTCAACCTGACCATTAGCTTGAGCATGATATTGGGTAGTGACCTAATGCCTAACTCCAAATTTTTTCAATAAAGCCTTAAATTGGTGGTTCACAAAGTGCTTACCACCGTCACTGATAATGGCTCTAAGGGCTCTAAATCGAGTGAATATATTTTTTCGCAAAAATTCTAGAACAACTTTTGCATCACAAGTTCTAGTTGCTATAGCCTCTACCCATTTACTCACATAGTCAACTGCCAATAAAATATATTCAAATCCATATGGAACTGGAAACGGCCCCATAAAGTCTATCCCCCAAACATCGAACAGTTCTACCTCAAGCATATTACTCAAGGGCATCTCATCTCTCTTAGAAATGTTGCCTACCCTTTGGCATCTATCACAGGTTTTCACAAAAAATAGCACATCTTTAAACATAGTAGGCCAATAAAAACAAGAGGATAGAATTTTTGATACCGTTCTATTTGGCGCATGGTGTCCTCCAGCTTCCCCGCTATGACATGCTTTGATGATCTCACCCTTTTCCTCATCCGAGATACACCTCCTCAGCACTTGATCAGCACACAGGCAAAAAACAAATAAGGGTCATCCCAAATGTAGTGTTTGGCATCCGCTTTCAGCTTCTTCCTTTGCTGCCATGTAAAGTCCTTTGGCATAAATCCTCCTACAAGAAAATTTGCCACATTAGCAAACCAAGGAACAAACAATTCACTTGCAAATAAAGCACAAATATGTTCATCAGCGAATAAATCTAAAATTTCCCCTTTTTCAATTTGATCGCTCTCTAATCTCGACAAATGATCCGCTACGAAGTTTTCTGCCCCCTTCTTAGCTTTGATTTTCAGGTAAAACTCTTGCAATAGGAGCACCCATCAAATCAATTTCGGCTTGGATTCCTTCTTGGCAAATAAATGTCTCAAAGCTGCATGGTCTGACCACACCACGATTTTTACACCCAGCAAATACGGTCTGAACTTCTCAAAAGCATACATGATTGTAAGAAAGCTCTTTCTCTGTGGTGGTGTAATTAACCTATGCCCCTGTCAAGGTGTGACTGGCATAATAAACTGCACAAAATACCTTATCCCGCCACTGTCCAAGCACTGCCCTAACTGCAAAGTCACTAGCATCACACATTAATTCAAATGGCAAATTCCAATCCGGAGATATAATCACCGGGGCTGAAATGAGCCCTCGTTTCAAAGTTTCAAAAGCTATCATGCACTCACTATCAAAATCAAATGGAGCATCTTTCATGAGCAAATTGGATAAGGGTTTAGCAATTTTTGAAAAATCTTTGATAAAACGACGGTAAAACCCTGCACGTCCTAAGAAACTCCTAATGCCCTTAACACTATTCGGGGGTGGCAACTTTTCTATCACCTCTACCTTGGCCTTATCAACCTCTATTCCTTTCTCAGAAATTTTGTGCCCATGCACAATGCCTTCTCTCACCATAAGTGGCATTTTTACCAATTCAAAACTAGGTTGGTCTTTTCACACCTCCCTACCACTAAATCGAGATGCTTTAAACAACTCTCAAAGTCAGCCCCATAAATAGTGAAATCGTCCATGAATACCTCCAAAAATTTCTCTATGAAGTCATGAAAAATAGCCATCATACACCGTTGAAACGTAGCCGGTGCATTACATAATCCGAAAGGCATTCTCCTATAGGCGAATGTGCCATAAGGGCAGGTAAAGGTTGTTTTCTCTTGGTCTTCAGGGTCTATAGGGATTTGCAAATATCCCGAGTACCCATCTTAAAAAAAGTAAAACCTATTGCCTGCTAGCCTCTCTAACATCTGGTCAATAAATGGCAAAGGGAAATGGTCTTTTCTTGTGGCATTGTTCAACCTTCTAAAATCAATACAGACTCTCCACCCTGTAACAGTATGAGTTGGAATCAATTCATTCTGCTCATTCTTAACCACATTCATCTTAACCACAGTCATCCCCCCTTCTTAGGCACACACTGTACTGGGCTAACCCACTTACTATCAGAAATAGGATAAATAATACCCGAGTCAAGGAGTTTCAGTACCTCCTTCTTCACCACCTCTTGCATTGCCGGATTAAGTCTCCTTTGAGGCTGAGCAACCGACTTACATTCCTCCTCCATCGAAATCCGATGAGTAGAGTAACTTGGATCAATTCCTTTCAAATCCGATGTCTCCCATCCGATGGCCTTCTTGTGCTTTTTCAGCACCTCAAGCGGCATCTTTTCCTCAATACCTATCAACAAAGAGGAAATAATCACTGGCTTTTTCTCATTCTCTAAAAACACATATTTTAAATGAGAAGGAAGGGGTTTAAGTTCAGAATTTGAATCACCCTTGTGCGGATTAAGCTCCTCTTTCTGTGATTCATCTTCTTCCTCCTCTTTCTCCACAGCTGCTATCACTTCTCCCTTTAACTCTTCTTCCAACTCTTCATCCTCTAATGAATGTATCAAACTCACATTCACTGGATCAGCTCCCAACACCTTTTCCTGCACTTCCTCTACACACTCATCTATTATATCCACAAAATAAATAGACTCCTCTATATCACTCGATGGATACTTTTGAGCCTTCTTCATATCCACCACTAACTCTTCATCATTAAACCTTAGGGTGACCGTTTGACCATGCACATCGATCAAAGCCTTTGCTGTATTTAGAAACGGCCTCCCCACAATTAATGGCACCCTCCGATCTTCCTCCATCTCTATCACCACAAAATCCATTGGGAAAATGAATTTCCCCACCTTCACTAACAGATCCTCAATCACTCCTTTGGGTCTCCTCACTAACCTATCTGCAAGTTGGAGTCTCATTCCCATCTCCTTAAGCTCTCCAAGATTAAACTTCCTGCAAATAGAATAAAGCATCAAATTTATGCTCGCACCCAAATCACATAAAGCATTTCCATTAAAATCTTCACCAATTGCACAGGGTAGAGTGAAACTACCTGGATCCTCCAGTTTTTCAGGGATCTTGTTCATGATTATAGCACTGCAATTTTCTGTGAGCTGCACAGTTCCATGCCCTTCTAATTTCTTTTTATTAGAACATAATTCTTTCATGAATTTAGCATAGTTAGGCATGTGAGCTAAGGCTTCAGCAAATGGTAAATTTATGTGTAGTTTTTTAAACATCTCCAAAAATCTAGCGAATTGCTCATTTTTCTTTTTTGTTCTAGCCACAGAAGGAAATGGCAGTCTATTAATATCAAGATCCTCTACTCTAGGAGTCACTAGACTTTTACCCTTATTATTTTTAGGAGCATTTTCATTCACATCTACCCTAGAGTTAGGGTTGCTTACCTTTCATGTCGGCTCCTCCATATCAGATGATGGTGAAGAATTTTTACCTTGATCCTCTCTCTATACCACCTCCTTGCCACTTCTCAATGTGATTGCTTTAGCCTCTTCCTTAGGATTCCGGTCCACATTCACAGGAAAAGTCCTCGGTTGCCTTTAAGACATAGAATTTGCAAGCTATCCCACTTGAGTTTCTAAATTTCTCATGGAAGTGTCTTGATTCCGATTCCATTGTTCTTGAGATTTCCACCTTGCTTCTTAATCAGCCATAAACTGTTACTGGCTATTCACAAACCGCTGTTGACTATTCATGAAGCTAGCTAACATATCTTCAAGGTTTGGCTTTTTCTCTTGAACAGGTGGCCTCGGTTGATAACCCGGTGGGTGGTAAGATTCTGGTTGTGATTGATTCAAACTCTGCCCTTGGTTGTAATTTGATGGATATGGTGTTTGGTATTGAGTGTTTTGGTTGAAGGGGGCTCTTGTTTATGAATAAGAAGATGAAGCATTCTGATTTCCATCCTTCCAAGAGAAGTTTGGATGATTCCTCCAACCTGGGTTATATGTGTTACTGTAAGGGTCATTCCTTCGGTAGTCTCCTACAGCATTTACATCTCCCATTGCTCCACTCTCTTAACTAGATTGCCCACTTTCGTACCACCCACTCTCTTGAGAAACAGAGGCTACATTTTGCACTTTCAAACCACTCATCTCTTTTCTCATTGACTCAAATAGTGCCTTCAACATAGACACCTCATCCACATTATGTATTCCTTGTCTCTTCGGAACCGATCTAAGGTTCGCCCATTGAGCATCATTCGCTGTCATTTCATCTAGCAGATGGAATGCTTCCTTCGGCATCCTATTATTGAATGAACCTCCTAATGATGCATCAAATGGGGATCTTATCTGCGTTGTAACCCCAGAATAAAATATTGTCATCAGATGGTAGATTGCTATCTCATGGTGTGGACAGCTTCTCAACAGTCTCCTAAACCTTTCCCAAGCCTCATGAAAAGTCTCGTCACTCATTTGGCTAAAACGCAAAATACTGTTGCGGATGTTTGCAGTTTTTGTAGGAGGGAAGAATCTCATCAGAAACCTCTCTTGTAACTGGTCCCATGATCTGATTGACTGTCTCGGTAACATTTGCAGCCATTCTCTTCCTTTTCCGATCAAAGTAAATGGAAATAATTTTAATCTTACTGAATCGGATGTCACTCCTGGAATCTGGACCACATCACTAACCTCCAAAAATATGTCCAGGTGCTGCGCAGGATCTTCCAATTCTGAACCCGAAAACTGGTTCCTCTGTACCATATTTGATGCGGAACCCCAAGGCTATATAGAACCTGAAACCCCAAACACACAAATGGCAAGAAACAAGAACAGAAATTAAATCCCCAATCTAAAGAACCCCCAATCAATAAAATGAAAGGAAATGCTTATGATAGATTGATTTGAAGAATAAGAACAGAAATTCGCTACAAGATGAAATACCTTGATAAGAAAATTGTTCCTGATGCAAAAGAAGAAGACAAATCCTCCCCAATGGTAAATTCGGCCAAAAGTCCCCTAATACATTCTATCACGTGGTATTTATACCACTAATTAAAAAGAAACCCTAACTAAACAAGGCCTTAACAATGGGCTGCCAAACATAACTAACTTAAGCCCATTTCGCTAATTAAGCCTAATAAACAAGAAATTAAACCCAATAGCTTAAATAAATAACAAAACACAACTTAATGAGCCCAAAAACAAGCCCACACGCCTAACATAACGTTTGGGCTGCCCAAAGCTTATTCCATTGGCTTTAAACAAATTAATGAGCCCATTTGAGTTCCCTCTTGAAGATTCGGCCCCAACTCCTCTTGCTTGTCCATATCTTCCACCATTCGGCCCATGTAGGCTTTGAGACCCTCCTTGAATTTCTTGGCTATTGATCTAGTCACTGGGCCTTCTGGTAAAGCTAGTTCATCTCTTGGTTCCTTGGTCGTGCTCACATCATCCCCTCCCTCTTCAAAAGAATTCGTCCTCGAATCTGAGTCAAAATCAAAAGGAGATAAATCAGAAACATTAAAGGTAGCACTAACACCATATTCACCTGGTAAGTCAATCTTGTATGCATTGTCATTGATGCGTTGCAAAACTTGAAATGGTCCATCACCCCTCGCATCAAGCTTTGACTTCCTTTGCTGTGGGAACGTTCCTTTCGCATATGCACCCAAACCCAGTCACCTGGTTCAAAAATTATTTGTTTTCGCCCTTTGTTAGCCTTCTGTGCATACATGCGATTCTTCTTCTCAATCTGGTCACGTGCTTTCTCATGTATTTCTTTAACCAAATCAGCCTTGTTTTTGCCATCTAAGCTAGCAAGCTTATTCAAAGGTAAAGGCGTTAAATCCAACACAGTTAAAGGATTAAAACCATAGACAATCTCAAATGGTGAAAACCTTGTAGAAGAATGTATAGCACGATTATATGCAAATTCAATGAATGGTAAACAATCCTCCCAAGTTTTCAAATTCTTTCCAACAATAGCACGCAACATAGTTCCTAAGGTTCTATTAACTACTTCAGTTTGCCCATCAGTCTGGGGGTAACATGTAGTAGAAAATAAAAGCTTAGTACCTAATTTTCCCCACAAAACTCTCCAGAAATGACTTAGAAACTTGACATCTCTATCTGACACAATGGTTCTTGGCACCCCATGCAACCGAACCACTTCCCTAAAGAAAAGTTCAGCAATATTTGTGGCATCATATGTTTTATGGCAAGCAATGAAATGAGCCATTTTACTAAACCTGTCCACAACAACAAATATGTTGTCCCTCCCTTTCCTGGTCCTAGGTAAACCCAAAACAAAATCCATAGAAATGTCAGTCCAAGGTTCACTAGGTACAGGCAATGGAGTATATAATCCATGAGGCATTGTCCTAGATTTAGCCTATTTACAAGTAATGCATATGGCACAAACACTTTCCACATCTTTTCTCATGTTTGGCCAATAAAAATGTTTATTAAGCATACCTAAGGTCTTTTGCACACCAAAATGCCCCATTAACCCCCCACTATGTGATTCCCTCACAAGCAACTCCCTAATAGAACATGTAGGAATACAAAGTTGTTTACCCCTAAAAAGATATCCTTCATGCCTATAATACCTATCAAATGCAGCACGCTCACATGCATGATACACAGTAGCAAAATCAGCATCATCAACATACATCTCTTCCAAATGCTCAAATCCAAGTAATTTAGAAGTAAGCATAGAAATCAAAGTGTACCTTCTGGATAGTGCATCTGCCACCACATTTTCCTTACCCTGCTTGTACTTGATCACATATGGAAACGTTTCTAGAAATTCCACCCATCTTGCATGCCTTTTGCTCAATTTCCCTTGTCCCTTCAAATACTTGAGGGATTGATGATCACTATGAATCACAAACTCCATAGGCAGCAAGTAGTGCTCCCATACTTCAAGTGCTCTTACCAATGCATAGAGCTCCTTATCATAGGTGGAATAGTTCAGAATTGGCCCACTCAACTTCTCATTGAAATATGCTATGGGACATTTTTCTTGCATCAAAACAGCACCTATACTAATCCCAGAAGCATCACATTCAATCTCAAAAGTCTTAGAAAAGTCAGGCAAACACAAAACAGGCGCATTGCATAATCTCTCTTTTAACATGCAAAAAGCATTTTCTTGCTCTTTCCCCCATTTAAACCCAACATTCTTTTTGACTATCTCATTTAGTGGCACGGCAATAGTAGAGAAATCTCTAACAAATCGCCTGTAAAAACTAGCTAAGCCATGAAAACTCCTCACCTCACTAACAGTCTTAGGCGTTGGCCATTATTGAATAGCCTTCACCTTTTCAGTGTCAACTTCCACTCCTTCCCCACTAACCACAAAACCTAAGAAAATTACTTTATTCATGCAAAATGAGCACTTCTTAAGGTTTCCATACAACTTCTCCTTTCTCAACACACTCGAAACAGCTTTCACATGCAAAATATGGTCATCTAAGCATCTGCTGTAAACCAGAATATCATCAAAATACACAACTACAAACTTTCCAAGGAACTCACGCAAGACATAATTCATTAAGCGCATGAAAGTGCTAGGTGCATTAGACAACCCAAAAGGCATTACCAACCACTCATACAATCCGTATTTAGTCTTAAACGCAGTTTTCCACTCATCTCCCTCTTTCATCCTAATCTGATGATAGCCACTCTTTAAATCAATTTTTGTAAACAAACATGCACCATGCAATTCATCAAGCATATCATCTAATCTAGGAATAGGGTGGCGATACTTTACAGTGATTTTGTTGACCGCCCTGCAATCCACACACATCCTCCAAGTCCCATCTTTCTTAGGTACCAAAAGAACTGGTACTGCACATGGACTCATACTCTCTCTCACATACCCCTTTTGCAGCAACTCATCCGCTTGTCTTTGTAACTCCTTCATCTCATCCGGGTTACTTCGATAAGCAGGTCGGTTTGGAATCTGAGCTCCCGGTACTAAGTCAATCTGATGCTCAATCCCTCTTAAGGGTGGCAGTCCGTGTGGGCACATCTTCAGGAAATACATCTTCATATTCCTGCAACAAGGTTACAAAAACACTAGGCAAACTCGGGTCAAGGTCAGTGTTAGAAAATAAAGTCTCCTTAAACCGAATTAATATTAAAGCTCTCTTGCCTAAGTACGCACTTTTTAACTCTCTCTCTTTTGCGTAGAGACATGGTTGCTTCTTAACCTTTTCACTCCTCTCAAGTTCTTTTTGCTCACTCTTTTCTTTTCCTTCATTCACTAACTTTTTCTCTCCTGCACTTCCCATCTTCTT
This sequence comes from Excoecaria cochinchinensis, assembly GCA_947683425.1. Taxonomy (NCBI): domain Eukaryota; kingdom Viridiplantae; phylum Streptophyta; class Magnoliopsida; order Malpighiales; family Euphorbiaceae; genus Excoecaria; species Excoecaria cochinchinensis. The sequence goes on from CANTUQ010000110.1 coordinate 5,164,249, forward strand.
TTCCTTACTAGTGCAGTCACTCACCATTGGGCCTTTATTTTTATTCTTTTCTCTCATGGCCTCTTTTCTCTCTTCTTTTTTTTTCATCTCACTACCCGAATTCCCACTTGAAGATTGCTGAATCTTCAACTGTTCCATGTATGTTTCTCTAGGTGACAAAGGTGCAAGAGTGATTTTCTGCCCATTATACATAAAAGAATACCTGTTCAAATACCCATCATGCATAACACGCCTATCAAATTGCCAAGGCCTACCTAACAATACATGACCAGCCTGCATAGGCACAACATCACATACGACGTCATCAGCATATCTACCAATGGAAAATGAGATAACTACCTGTTTGGTCACTCTGACTTCACCACTATCATTCAGCCATTGCAGCCTATAGGGACTAGGGTGTTTTTCACATTTAAGCCCCAATTTCTCTACCAATGTCGTGCTAGCAACATTTGTGCAACTACTCCCATCTATGATAAGACTACAAGCTTGACCACCTACCAAGCATTTAGTGTGAAAGATGTTCTCCCTCTGTTCTAGGCTATTTTCTTTTACATTCACATTTAATGCACGCCTAATAACTAAGGATTCTCCCTTAACAGCATACTCAATAAACTCCTCATTATCAGAACAGTCCTCTAAAGGTGGCATTTCATCACTATCAGATACAATTTCCCCACCCCTAATAAACATAGACTTCCTATTTGGACATTCAGATGCATAATGACCACGCCCTTGACATTTAAAACATTTAACTTCTCTATGTTTAGTATTAGAAGGAATTACATTAGAAGTACCTTTTGAGTCGGTTTTGCCACTCTTGATGTCCTTAGATTTGTCCTTTGAATCATTGGACTTCTGAACAGTCTTGTTCTCTTCCTTTTTCCACTTCGGATTCCAATTTGAAGTTGAACCCGAATTCTGAATTCTATGACTTCCCTTATACTTCAATTGTCTCTCCACCTTCATGGCCATGTTTACCAACTCTTCCATGACGATGAATGGGTGTAACTCCACGACATTAGCAATCTCCCTATTCAAGCCATTCAGAAATCGAGCCATGACTGCTTCTTCTTCTTCCTCAACATTGGCTTTAATCATCAACATCTCCATCTCCTTGTGGTAATCTTCTACTGTCCTAGACCCTTGAGTGAGTCTTTGCAATTGTTGATGTATATCCCTGTAGTAGTAGCTTGGCACAAATCTCTTCCTCATGATTCTCTTCATTTCTTCCCAACTAGCTACCGGAGCCTCGCCAATTCTTCTTCTGGTCTTGTTCAATTCATCCCACCATACTAAAGCATAGTTAAAAAATTCAACAGCAGCAAGTCTTACCTTTTTATTTTCAGAATAGTTATGGCAAGCAAAGACCATCTCCACCTTCCTTTCCCACTCCAAATACTCCTCAGCATCATTTCTGCCCCTGAATGATGGAATCCTCATCTTGATAGCATTGATGTTGCTATCTCTGTCTTCCTCCCTTCTTAGCCTTCCTCTCACAGATTGCACTTCATCCCCATCATAATCATCTTGGTCATACTCGTCATTATGAACTTGACCCCTCCTTGCATTCTTCCTGGTGGTATTAGTAGTACTATTTTCCAACCTGTCCAGCCTGTTATTAATGTTTCCCATCTCCCTCATGAACCTCTCAAAAGTTCCTTGCGTCGCTTGAATGGCAAAGGCAATCTCCTCTTGGGACATTCCTTTCTTGCTGGATTCTTCAGTCATTGTGTGTATTTCTGCAAAAAGGTTAGTTTAGTAACCTCACCACACTCCCTCACGTGTTTGCACTCAAATGATGTCACTCCACTTGTGTTTCACTCAAATCTGGCTTTAACCCTCTTATGAGCTCACACACTCAAGCCTTGTTCCACTCCACTTGCCGTCTCCAATTGCAATTCAGAACTCAATTCCAATTCAAGATAACTCACAAATAGCAAATTAAAAAGAAGAATGCAATGAAAAATACTTAACAATGGAAGGTAGGCTCAATTCTAGAAGCAAAAGACCAAAAATGAAGACGTTGAAATGAGCATACAAGGTGAAGATATGTATGCTGTCCGAATTGTATAAATTTAACTAACAAGAATCAAATTGTTAATTATAGTGTAATCGGAAGCAAAAACACAAGACACAAAAAAAAATGAAACTTAAGAATGAAAGAAATGACAAAACTAATGCAAGATTCCGGAAATTAAAATCTCCCAAGTGGAAAATTCAACTTAGATGCAAGACAGAAATGGAAAAGTTCAAAACCAGATGAATAATGTGAGGTTCGGCCCAACCAGGTGAAATTGAAATACCCAATTGCTGAAAACCAAATTCAAATCTGTCCCAAAATGATATAAAACCCAAAGACTAATCCAAGATACAATTCAGCCCTATAAAGCAAGCCCAATGAAATTTCGGCCTAATAGACAAGCCCCATGTAATTTCAGCCTAATAGACAAGCCCAATGTAATTTCGGCCTAATAGACAAGCCCAATGCAATTTCGGCCTAATGAAGCTTAATTAAGCCTAATTGGATTGAGGTAAGTCTACACTGTTCCAGCCGCAATAAATTTTTTTTTTTTTAACTTCAGACCAAATTTTAGAAGCTTAAAAGACATTTTTTTGGATTTTGAAGGGCTAGTTAACGAGCACAGCTGGTTACTTTTGTAGATCTCGAAATTCCCTTTCCAAAAAGTTATTATAGAGCAAAATCGGACACCGAAAACAAAAGTTATGGCCAAATAAATCTAATTTCGGATTCTAAGCAAATTTTGATGCAAACAACTAAAACAAAATGCGATTTGAAAACAAAGACAAGGATAGTTAAGAATCTAATCCTAATTAAGGCTCTGATACTAACTGATGCGGAACCCCAAGGCTATATAGAACCCGAAACCCCAAACACACAAATGGCAAGAAATAAGAACAGAAATTAAATCCCCAATCTAAAGAACCCCTAATCGATAAAATGAAAGGAAACGCTTATGATAGATTGATTTGAAGAATAAGAACAGAAATTCGCCACAAGATGAAATACTTTGATAAGAAAATCGTTCCTGATGCAAAAGAAGAAGACAAATCCTCCCCAATGGTAAATTCGGCCAAAAGTCCCCTAATACATTCTATCACGTGGTATTTATACCACTAATTAAAAAGAAACCCTAACTAAACAAGGCCTTAACAATGGGCTGCCAAACATAACTAACTTAAGCCCATTTCGCTAATTAAGCCTAATAAACAAGAAATTAAACCCAATAGCTTAAATAAATAACAAAACACAACTTAATGAGCCCAAAAACAAGCCCACACGCCTAACATAACGTTTGGGCTGCCCAAAGCTTATTCCATTGGCTTTAAACAAATTAATGAGCCCATTTGAGTTCCCTCTTGAAGATTCGGCCCCAACTCCTCTTGCTTGTCCATATCTTCCACCATTCGGCCCATGTAGGCTTTGAGACCCTCCTTGAATTTCTTGGCTATTGATCTAGTCACTGGGCCTTCTGGTAAAGCTAGTTCATCTCTTGGTTCCTTGGTCGTGCTCACATCAATATTGATGGTTGCTAGTTTAAGTTCAAACTACACTCCCCTTGGCAGCACAATTGTACGATGATCCTCAATCCATCTCGGTACAGCGTAGTCCCTTATCGTCCTCTGCCTGGGGACCGTTTCTCTATAATTACCCGACATCTCTTCTTGTGGCCTAAGCACTTGTTCATTTTCGGGAGGAAATTCACCAATAGGAGGATTGTTTTCTGTGTTGTTATCTCTGTTGGCTCTCCATCGTTCATGCAAAGTCCTCTCGATTTCAGGGTCGTAGGGTGCTATTTGTTCCTGTCTCAATCTGCTCATTCACCACAACTACCTGAAAAGAATAAACAAAAATAAAAATAAGAAAAAGAAAAACACATACAAAAAATAATGAAAACTCAAAAACAACGCTAGTCCCCGGCAACAACGCCAAAAACTTGACACGACCTCAGCAAGTGTACAGAATCGTCAAGTAATACAGTGGGGTAAATTTAAGACCCCGAATTATCGTACCCAAGTGAATGTGTGTGCAAGCAATAAAAATCAAGTGTATGCTAAAGAATTCCCAATTGTTTTAATTGATTGAGTTAACTATTAATTAAAAAATGAAGAATTTAAATAACTAAAATAAGCAAGCAAAAATAATCAAATTTAATTGACGTCAAAAATTGAAGAAATAAAATTAATGACAAAAGTTAACAAGCAAAGAATTTCGAACAGAAAGATGTTGCTCGGGTTCACTCATCCACCCCATGCCCAAATATGAATCAAAACACATAAAAAAACATATACGAAAGAAATCGGGATAACCCTCTTAACCCAAGCTTCCCATTCCGGAGCAAGCTACTCTAATTGCATGACGTCCCATTCCGGAGCAAGCCATATAATTAGCCTACGTACGGGTCTAAAATCCTAAGTTCGGTTTGCTTTCCCATTCCGTAGTCAAATAACCCAAAACCTAATTATTTCACTCCTCACTCCAATCTTAAACCATGAAAACCTGCACATCTAGATTCCCATTCCGGAGCAGTCCAAATGATACAACAAACATGACAGAAAATCTGAAGATAATTGATCATGACATTCAATCCATACAACTCAATAACCAATAAAGATACATGAATTAAGTCATTCATCAAAACTGGAAATTAACTTGAAAATATACATCTCATGATTTGACAATAAGAACCAGTGAAATAAACCTTTCTTTCATATATTGAATATCAAAACATGTTCAAAATTCACATGTAGGGTAGGGGATTCAAAAACCTCCCAAACAACTAAAAGACTACTCACAATCCATTACAAAATCAAAAGAATAAAGGAGAGAATAAACCCAGAAATTCATTAAGGAGAAAATCCCGGTTGAATCCCACGTTCTTCTATCTCCTTCTTCAAATCTTCAATGGAGAAAAATTCTGGAAATTCTAATGTAAAAACTGTGTATTGAAATTAAACTATGTGTTTCAAATGTAAAACTCTTGAATTGCAAATTAATTCTAAAGATAAAATTGAAAACCTCAATTAAGAACAAGAGAAAAATCCCCAAAATTCTTGTTCTAAAACCCTAATATGAGAAAAGGCTGCCAAAAATCCAATCCTCTTGCCAAACAGCAAACGTTTCTTTTTATATCCCGAGGGGTCACGGTGGTAACCTGATTGGTTGCCACCATGAGGGTGTCGAGGAAGTAAATCTGCCTTGCGTGTAGGTTAGGGGTCACGATGTTAACCAGTTTTGTTGCCACCGTGAGATGCTCAAATTTCGCTTCTGTCCAGGAGTTACCTATGCCACGGTGGCAACCAGATTACCTTGCCACCGTGAGGTACCTCCTCACTTTATTCTGCCTTGGTGCGAATTATGTCACGGTGGTAACCAGATAGGTTGCCACCGTGAGATACATCTGGCCTGCATTCTGCCCGATGGATAAATATGTCATGGTGGTAATGACATTGGTTACCACCGTGACCCATAGTATGCCTGCATTATGTTTTTCTTTCCTTTGCATGTCACGGTGGTAACCAAATAGGTTGCCACCGTGAGGTACCTAAGAAAATGCTGCAAACAACAATAAAACTTAATCAAAAACTAACAAAAATGCATAAAAATTCTAATTTCACTAAGATTGAAAAAATTAATCTAAAGTAAGCATATCACGACAATAAACACTACTAAACACCCAAAAATCATACGAAAATACTATCAAATCTAAATACTAAATTGAAGTTATCTAATACTATGAATGATTTTACTCAGTTTTTCTTTCATGAATGCTGTATATTTTGGATTGCTCCGAAATGGGACTCTAGATGTACAGGATTGTATGGTTTTAGGACTAGAGTGTGGAGTGAGATAGATGAGTTTTTGGTGTTTTAGCTCCGGAATGGAAAACCAAATCGAACTTAGGATTATAGACTCGTGCTTAGGCTAATTGTAAGGCTTGCTCCGGAATGTGACGTCATGCAATTAGAGTAGCTTGCTGTGGAATGGGACAATTGGGTTAAGAGGGTTATCCCGAATTCATTTATATATGATATAGGTTAAATTAATTCACATTGGGTATGGGGTGGATGAGTGAACCCGAGCAACGCTTCTTTTATATTGATTTTTATACTTGTTAATTTTTCCATAGCTTAATTCGTACCAAAAATTTACTGCTAGTCTAGTTTAACAAATTTTAATTGCACATTTTAGCTGCTTAATTTCTTCAACTTGAACAATAGATAACTTTTACACAAAAAACAATTGGGAATTCTTTAGGATATAATTAATTGTCATAGCTTGCACGCACAATCCCTTGGTTATGATAACTCGGGGTCTTACCCTATATTACTTAGCCGATTTAGTACACTTGCTAGATTTGTGCCAAGTTTTTGGAGCTGCTGTCGGGGATTGGCGTTGTTTGTGAGTTTTGATTGTTATCTGTATGCGTTTTCTTTTTCTTATTTTACTTTTCCTTATTCTTTTCAGGTAATCGTGGTGTATGAATAGATTGCGACAAGTGCAAGTGGCACCCTATGACCTTAAAATCGAGAGGACTTTACATCAATGAAGGAGAGCTAATAAAGAGAACAACAAGGAACCAGATCGTCCTATTAATGAATTTACTCCAGAGAATGAACAAATGCCGAGGGCACAAGAAGAAATTCTGGGTAGACGTTGAGAAGAAGTACCTAGGCAGAGGACGATTAGGGACTATGCTATACCAAGATGGAATGAAGACCATAGGATGATTGTGCTGCCTAGGGGGCATAATTTGAGCTTAAACCAGCAACTATCACAATAGTACAGAGAAATCAGTTCTCTGATTCAGATTTGGAAGATCCTGCTCAGCACATTGACGTATTCTTGGAGGTCAGCAACACAGCTTAGATTCTGGGTGTTACCACTGATGTAGTTAGGTTGAAGTTGTTTCCTTTCACTTTGATTGGAAAAGTGAGGGAATGGCTTCAGATATTACCAAGCCAATCAATTTGGTCATGGGATCAGTTGCAAGAGAAATTTTTGATGAGATTTTTCCCTCCCACTAAGACTATAAGTATTCGCAACAACATAATGAGTTTTCACTAGATGACTGAGGAGCCTTTCCATGAGGCTTAGGAGAGGTTCAGGAGGCTATTGAGAAGCTGTCCACACCATGAGATAGCTATTTACCAATTGATGACGATATTCTATGCTGGAGTTACACCACAGACAAGGTCATTATTAGATGCATCATCTGGAGCCTCTTTCATAAATAAGTTACCGGAAGAAGCTTTGCATTTGTTGGATGAGATGGCAGCAAATGACTCTTAATGGACTACTCCTATATCAGTTTTGAGAAGACAAGGGATGCATAACATAGAAGAAGTGGCACTATTAAAGGCATAGTTAGAGTTGGTGAAGAAAGAGTTAAGTGGGTTGAAGGTACAGAATATAGCTTCAGTTGCTCAAGGTAGTGAATCGTATGAAGGCGGGCCATGTATTCAAGAGGGTGGAGCTATGAGAGATGTGAATGCATTAGGAGATTATCGAAGAAATTATCCATATAGTAATACATACAATTCGGGTTGGAGGAATCACCTGAATTTCTCTTGGAAGGATAGAAACCAGCATGCCTCATCTTCTCAACCACAAGCAAGAGCCCCTTTCAACCAAAATATTCATCACAACCACAATCAATCTTACCAACCTTAAGGAACCACTCATTACCAAGCCCCATATCCACCACATCACCACCAAGGGCAAAGTTCAAACCAATCCCAACCTCAAGCGTATCACCCACCGAGATATCAACCAAGACCACCTGTGCAAGAGAAGAAGCCTAATCTTGAAGACATGCTAGCTAGTTTTATGAATAGTCAACAGCAATTTGTTAATAGTTAGCAGTAATTTATGGCTAGTCAAGAGACAAGGTGGAAATCACAAGAGGAATGGAACTAAAATCAAGATGCTTTCATGAGGAACCTAGAAACACAATTGGGCCAGCTTGCAACTTCAATGTCAAATAGACAACCAGGGACTTTTCCTTCAAACGTGGACCGAAATCCCAAGGAGGAGGCTAAGGCAATTACATTGAGAGGTGGAAAGGAGGTAACACAAGGAGAAGAGAAAGGTAAGTTATCTTCACCATCATCGAATAAGGAGGAGCCGACACGAAAGGTACGTGACTCTAACTCAAAGGTAGAGGTAAATGTGGATGCTCCTATAATTGATAAGAGTAAAAGCCTAGTGAACCCCAATATAGAGGATCTTGACATAAATAGGTTGCCATTTCCTAGTATAGCTAGGAAATAGAAGAAAAATGAGCAATTAGCTAGGTTTCTAGAAATGTTTAAGAAATTGCACATCAATTTACCTTTTGCTAAAGCCTTAGCTCACATGCCCAATTATGCTAAATTCATAAAAGAACTTTGTTCTAATAAAAAAAAAATTAGAAGGGTATGGGACTGTGCAACTTACGGAGAATTATAGTACAATATTAATGAACAAGATTCTGAAAAAATTGGAGGATCCAAATAGCTTCACTTTACCCTGTGAGATTGGTCACACTTTTGTTGGAAATACTTTGAGTGACTTAGGGGCCAACATTAACTTAATGCCATATTCCATATGCAGGAAACTCATTCTAGGTGATCTCAAGGAGACGGGAATGAGACTCCAACTTGTGAATAGGTCGGTAAGGAAACCCAGAGGGGTAATAGAGGACCTACTAGTAAAGGTGGGAAAATTCATTTGCCCTATGGACTTTGTAGTCATGGAGATAGAGGAAGATAGGAAAGTGTCGCTCATTATGGGGAGACCATTTTTTAATACGGCGAAAGCCTTGATTGATGTATATGGTCAAAAGGTCACCCTATGATTCAACAATGAAGAGTTGGTAGTAGACATGAACAAAGCTCAAAAGTATCCATCAAGTGATTTAGAGGAGTCGATTTATTTTTTGGATAAGGTGGGTGAATGTGTGGAAGAAACTCAAGAGAAGGTGTTGCTAAATGATCCATTGAATTTGAGTTTAATGCATTCCTTATAAAATGAAGAGTTGGATGAAGTAGGAGAAGAATTGATAGCAATAGTAGAGAAAGAATGTGGAGAGGAGAAATCACAGCAAGAAGGGTTTACTCCACAAAAGGGAGATTTAAAATCTGAACTTAAACCCCTTCTTCCTCATTTAAAGTATGTATTTTTAGAGCATGAAATAAAACCAGTAATTATCTCTTCTATGTTGTCATGTTTTAAAGAGGAGATGCTGCTTGAAGTGCTAAAGAAGCACAAAGAAACAATTGGATGGGAGACATCGGACCTAAAGGGCATCAACCCAAGCTACTGCACTCATCGGATTTCGATGGAAGAAGACTACAAATCGGTAGCTCAACCCCAAAGGAGGCTAAACCTAGAAATGCCAGAAGTGGTAAAAAAAGAGGTACTTAAACTCCTCGATTCAGTTATAATCTATCCAATCTTAGATAGTCAATGGGTTAGCCTAGTGCAATGTGTTCCTAAAAATGGGGGAATGACAGTGGTTAAGAATGAGCTCGATGAACTCATTCCAACTCGTTCCAACTCATAAATTACGAGTTGGAGAGTCTGTATAGATTAGAGGAGACTGAACAATGCCACTAGGAAGGATCATTTCCCATTGCCATTTATTGATTAGATGCTAGAGAGGCTAGCAGGGAATAGGTTTTATTATTTCTTAGACGGGTATTCGGGGTATTTACAAATCCCCATAGCCCCTGATGATCAGGAGAAAATGACCTTTACCTGCCATTATGGCACATTTGCTTATAGGAGAATGCCGTTTGGATTGTGTAATCCACCGGCTACGTTTCAGCGGTGCATAATGGCAATATTCCATGACTTCATATAGAAATTTATGGAGGTCTTTATGGATGATTTCACCATTTACAGGAGAGACTTTGAGAGCTGTCTAAAGCAACTTGATTTGGTGCTAGGGAGGTGTGGGAAAACCAACTTAGTATTAAATTGGGAGAAATGCCACTTTATGGTGAGGAAAGGCATTATGCTGGGGTACGAAATTTTAGAGAAGGGAATAGAGGTGGATAAATCCAAGGTAGAAGTCATAGAGAAACTCCCACCCCCAACAAGTGTCAAGGGAGTTAGGAGCTTTTTAGGGCTTGCGGGGTTCTACCGCAGGTTTATTAAAAATTTTTCAAAAATTTCAAAACCCTTGTCCAATTTGCTGTTGAAAGATGCTTCTTTCGATTTTGCTAGTGAATGTTTGTTGGCATTTGAAACCTTGAAATAAAGGCTTATTTCAGCCCCGGTGATTATATCTCCGGATTGGAATTTGCCATTTGAGATAATGTGTGATGCGAGTGATTTTGCAGTAGGAGCAGTACTCGGACAAAAGCGGGAGAAGGTGTTCCATGTAATTTATTAGGCATGCCATACCTTGACTGGAGCCCAAGTTTACTGCACCACAACAGAGAAGGAACTTCTTGCAATTCTCTTTGCTTTCGAGAAGTTTAGGCCATATTTGCTAGGTACAAAAATTGTGGTGTGGTCCGACCATGCAGCCTTGAGACATCTCTTTGCCAAGAAAGAGTCAAAGCCAAGATTGATCAGATGGGTGCTCCTTTTGCAAGAGTTTAACCTGGAGATTAAAGATAAGAAAGGGGTAGAAAATTTTGTGGCGGATCACTTGTCTAGATTAGAGCACGATCACATTGAAAAGGGGGAGATTTTTGATTTGTTCCTTGATGAGCATATTTGTGCTTTATTTATGTGTGAAGTTACTGTGCCTTGGTTCGCTAGCTAATTTTCTTGCAGGTGGCTATATGCCAAGGGACTTCACATGGTAGCAGAAGAAGAAGTTAAAAGCTAATGCAAAGCACCACATTTGGGATGACCCTTATATTTTTTGCCTATACGTTGATCAAGTGTTGAGAAGGTGCATTCTGAATGAAGAGAAAGGGGAGATCATCAAAGCATGTCATAGCGGGGAAGCCGATGGACATCATGGGCCGAATAAAACGGTATTAAACATTCTCTCTTCTAGTTTTTATTAGCCTACAATATTTAATGATGTTAAGTTATATGTGCAAACATGTGATAGATGCCAAACGGTAGCCAATATTTCTAGGAGGTATGAAATGCCCTTAACCAATATGCTTGAGTTAGAGTTATTTGACTTGTGGGGGATAGACTTTATGGGGCCTTTCCCGATATCCTATGGGTTTGAGTATATCTTAGTGGCAGTATATTATGTGAGCAAATAGGTAGAAGTCGTAGCCACTAGGACTTGTGATGGCAAGGTTGTGCTAGAGTTTTTGAGAAAGAATATATTCACCTGATATAGAGCCCCTAGAGCAATTGTTAGTGATGGTGGTAAACACTTTGTTAACCACAAATTTAAGGCTTTGTTGAAAATATTTAGTGTGAGGCATAAAGCTACTACCCCTTATCATGCCCAAGCCAACGGTCAAGTTGAGGTGTCCAACTAGGAATTGAAAGCCATCTTAGAAAAAACGGTTAATGCATCTAGGAAGGATTGGTACCTTAAGCTAGATAAAGCTTTGTGGGCATATAGGACAGCGTTTAAGACACCGATAGGGATGTCTCCCTTCAGGTTAGTGTTTAGGAAGTCCTGTCACCTTTTGGTGGAATTAAAACATAAGGCTTATTAGGCTACCAAGGTCTTGAATTTTGACCTTGTAAGTGCAGGAAAGTGCAGGTCCCGATAGCTGAATGAGTTATAAGAGCTTTGATTTTGGGTATACGATCACACCACAAAGTACAAAGACAACAATAAGAAATTGAACGATTGAAGGTTGATCAAGAAGGAATTTGTGCCCGAGATTAAGGTGTTAGTGGTTATGCCCTAGGCCAAATATTTGGACCTTGATGTAATCATTATATTTTCATTTATATGATGGTTTTCTTCACGTTAATATTATTGGCATGTTACATTATTGTAATATTTATGAATAACAATGTTCTTCATGTCATCCCTAGTCATTTATCACTAAAGGGCATAAAGATAAATTAAGACTAGTATAGACTTGCATTAATAATCATCGGATGATTATATATGATGATATAAATCAAATCTATAGGTACTTGTTAGAGAACAAAGTACTGGATAGACCCACTGTGAGATCACTATATGGGATAGTGTCATAAGTGATCTTATAATAGATATGTTATTGAATCCTTTGACCTGAGGTTATCACGGTTTCCTACATAAGGAACATTATGTTTTGACATAATCAAACATTATCTTTAATCGGATAATTGTAAAGTTTATGATCGAACATGATGAGAATTATGCAGAGGAAAGTGAATAATCAAGATGGAATTTGTCCCTCTCTTATGAGAGAGATATCTATTGGGCCCCTCGATAAGTAGGACTGTAAAAATGAATGGCCGTGCTCGAATAAATTAATATTGTGATCAATGTCATTTGAATTTATCAGTCTACTTAGTGATCGGGAAATTATATATTTGAACAATATAAGTTTGACATGGACCATTACTTATGTTCAAACAAGATATCGTGTGACAAAAGGATAATAGCGTGTTCTATTGTCAGGTTAAAATTGGACTAACGATATTTATATTATTTGGGTAGTCATAATGCCTTAATAGAGACCAATTATGACTTGTGGGCCTATTATGGTGTTAGGCCCACTGCCAACTTAATATAAACCTATTGGGTCACACACCAAGACCACAATAAATTGATTGGATTTTAATTAGGGTATTATGAAATTATATAAATATAGGTATTTATATTTAAGTTTCGTAATGATATATAAATATATATTTGCATATGATATTTCTTATTTTGAATAAGAAATAAATAAATATATATATATATATATATATATATCTTATTTTGAATAAGAGATAATATTGCTAATTTATCTCTCTAAGGTTTACATATATAGAATGATATATATTTAAGGAAAAGGATTCACATTTTCTCCTAATTACATTTTTCTAAGAGAGGCTATTTTGAGAAACCCTAGCTGCCATTTTCTTTTACAAAGAAAAACACAGAAAAATCCAGTTGCACGTGAAGGGAGCTAGCAGCCCTGCGATAATCTGTTCGTCGGTTCATGCGTGTGGATACCGATAGAGGGCGTTCGTGGTTGCAGCAGTGCCTACAATCCGATATAACTAAGAGTTAGTTCGTTTTTCAGCACACCAAAAGGTCGGTATTCTTAATCCCTACTTTTGAATCAATTGAAAATACATGGATCCTGTTTGGGTTTCAATTTATATTCCGCTACGTTTAATTTGAATTGCGATGAAACCCAATAAAAGGTGCTTCTATATGATAGCTAGTTGAGATTATTTCCTGGGAAATTAAAATCGAGGTGGAAAGGGCCTTTGGAAGTTGTGGGAGCTAATAAATTTGGGGTGGTGACATTAAGGCACCTAAGGGATGAGAAAGAGTTCAAGGTGAATGGACATCGCGTAAAGCCCTATTTTGAATCGAAATTTGATGACGCTTCAGTGATTGTCACCCTCACGTTGATGGTACTTAAAAGTCCAGCTGCAAACTTGGTAAATGCAAAACTACTTCTCAACTTTGATTATTTTTGTGTTGTTGGTCTTCCATAGGTTGTTAATATTTTTTGGTTTTGCTCAATTATTGTGTTTCATAGTCTTAGTTTAGCAATTTTCTTATTGGAGAGTTTTTCAAGTTTTATGTGGCCTGAAATAATGTGGTAAGTCAAATTTTTTTTGGAAATACGTAGGAGGTCACGATGGCAATGAATTTATTGTCACCGTGACCAAAGGAGAATTACATTCTGGATTGGAAATTTGAATATCTCACGGAGGCAATGAATTTGTTGTCACCATAACAAGTGGAGAGTTTAGCTTTTGGATTGCATTTTGAGTTATGTCACGGTGGCAATGGATTGGTTGTCACCGTAACCAAGTGGCAATTTGTATTCTGGATTAAGGCAAGAGGTATGTCACGGTGGCAATGAATTTATTGTCACCGTGACCGAAGGTGGAGTTACATTCTGTTTTGAAATTGGGGTATGTCATGGTGGCAATGGATTTGTTGTCACCGTGACTAGCTGAAGGTTAGCTTCTGTATTGGAAATTTAGGTATGTCATGGTGGCAACCAATTAGTTGTCACCGTGACCTAAGTAGAGTTTTCTTCTGGATTGGAAATTTTGGTATGTCACAGTGGCAACTATTTCATTGTCACCTTAACCAACCCATAAAACCTGTTTTAAAAACCCAATTTTTTCGTGTTTTTTGTTTCACTTCCACCGCACTTCTCACTCTTAGTTTGCAATTTATTTGTGTGCTTCATTTTTAAATCCAGGCTATAGCATTCTCACATCTTCAACAAGTAAGTGATTCTTCACTCTGTTCTTCTTCTTCATTTATTTTCTTCTTCAGTTGCTTCTCTCTGTTTACGAAGTTATCTCCATTGCTATTCTTTTGGGCATGAGCTTTGGTTTCATATGGCATTTCTTTTCATCATACTTTGAATTATTTGTGTGAGTTTCATCAATTCCTATTTATTTCTTCAATTGACATTCTTGTGGTTATTGAATGCATGTAACGTTTGTGAATTGGGGATTTAGGGCATATTCTATGGAATGGGGTATTAAGTGTGTTCATGATTTTGTTTGAATTTGATAAATTGGTTAATACTCCATATTGTACTCTTCATTTGCCATGAATGCCACTTCAGTTTGGGAAGTTTTGTTTAGAGCTTGGGGTTTAATTGCAGAGAGTTAATCTTATGCAAACCAGGTGTTTGTTAAAATGCTTCAATGAATATTTTTACACAAATTTTTGCATTTTCTGGCAAGATGGAGTTCAGTGTTTATATTGCCCTTATGGTCGATTATACTTTACGTATGTCATTGAATGAAACATTCTTGACTGTGTGAATTGCTGTTTCTTCTTCAGAATTTTATTGTCATCAATTTTTCATGTGAAAAAGGATGTGCTTGTTTATAATGAGTTTGATAATTCATGTTGCTATTTAGGGCTATGGTTATATTATGAACTTGAGTTGCCGTTGAATCTTTTCCTTTCTCGTGCAGTGGATCCAAAGCGCAAGAGCACCACAATTGCTTCTAGCCCATCCAGCCAGCCTTCTGTCGACATCTCTAAGGTCCCAAATTGGGTACAAAACAATATGAAAGCGAACTATGCCCTCTTTAGCAAATGCAATTACATTCTAACAACCTACTTAGACATGGACTTGCTTGGCAAATTAGGATCAGAGATGAAGTCTAGCATCTCATTGCCAACATCGGATGGGAGCGGCTCTTTGCACATAATGAGAAGGTTTATCCTGATTTAACAAGGGATTTTATGGCGACTGTGCAGCGTAGGATCAGTAAAAATAGTGCCACAGATCCAAGAGCTGTTTCTTTCTATTTGGAGGGCACATTATACGAGATCTCTTTTGGGAGATTTTCAGAGCTGCTAGGTTTTCCTCCTCTTAGGCTGGATTGCTTTAATAACTATGATAAGGATAGTGCCTGGGCATTGATCAGAGACAATGTTACAGCCACCAGTTATGTGTTGGGGAAAATGAAAGCGCACTACTTAAATAGTCATGCTCGGAGGATTATCCACAAATTTTTTTCGATGTCATTATTGAGCCGTGTGGATTTTGTTGAGCAGTCAACTTGCCTGAAGCCCTCTTTCTGCCATGCATGGTTAGAGGATTTAGGATTAATGGTGCCCCACATTTGTGGCACAAGCTAGAAGAGCTGCAGTGGAACCCCAAGAAGGTTAAGAAAATCTCCCTTGGTAGGTGGGTAACGGTTATTGCCAAGGGTGTACATCACCCATTGAGAAGGCCTCGAGAACTACCATCTATTGCTTCAATCTACAGGAAGCTATTGAAAAATATGAAGGTGGTGGCAGACGATGACACAGAAGGTTATGGGTATCGCTAGACCAGCAGACAGGAATATTTACAAAAAGTGGAGCGCAATCTGGATGGATTACCTCGTGCACAAGATCAAGAACCTGATGCTCTGGATCCAGAACATGTCTCATTCACTTCTATATAGTATAACTCATTGGTGAAAAAAGTAGATACCATATTGGCAACTCAAGTGGATCTCTAGGCCCAACTAGATCAAGTATTGCTAGGCCTCACATCCTTAACGGCACGCTTTGATGCACATTTTTTGCCACCAACACCACCGGAAACTTGAGCCCAGGGAGCCCCCCTATCCTGTGTTTTTAATTTATTTTTATGTTACTAGTGTTTAACTTGTTAGGGACAGCAAGATCTTAAGTGTTAGGTAGCAGAGTAAAACCAATGAAATTGTGTTGTTAACTTTTTGTTGAAGAATAACAAGTTTTAAATTGCTACATTTTGTTTTTATTTCTAAGTTTCATGTGCTTTAGTTTTAATGGACGTGTTTTATTTTTAAGTTATCTGTGTGCTGAATTGTTGTTACCTTAATATCCTTATCTTAGTCTAGTTTACCTCTGGTTATTCAAGATTTGAATGGTTTGAACTGTAATATGTGAATGGATTATCTTAAGAACTAATTTTAGCAAGAGAATAGTTGTATGTTTTAGCGACAAACTAATCTCAGTTAGTCATATGTCTTGTGATTTCTTATCCATTGCGCACTTTAGGCTTTATTGCGAAAAAACTTGAAAAAATCAGTGTGTGAAAGCATTTGAGTGAAGGAATCTTAGGATAGTTAGAACCTTCCTCATCATCCTTTAAAACAATATTACAATTCAAGCAGGATTAGGACATGACCTAGGTAGTTTTTCTTTGGTAACCACCTTTAAATGACTATTGACCTACCTATATGCATATCTGCCATTGCTAGCCTGTTGAGCCGATTTGGTATTCTAAAAGTGTACCATGCAATTCTTTTATTATTACACTCATCACTTTACCATTTAGTCTAAATGTTTTTGCCTACCCTTACTAAGAATTGGCCACTCTAGGATTGAGTTGGGATAACATTGAGGGTTGAGTAAGGGTGTTTATTGCTAGAATAGCTTAGGTGTGAAAATTTTTTTTAGAATGATGAATTATAAAACTTTTGGGTGTTGCCTAGTATGTTTCTGATTTTCCCTTAAGGAAGTCCAACATTGTAAGAGAGCAAAAATTGTGGGTATCTCACTGTTTATTTTTGAAAAAATTAGGCTAGCTCATGATTTTCATATAAAATAAAAAAAATAATAACAAAAAAGAAGAAGAAGAAAAAGAAAAAGAAAAAAATGAAAATGTTGATCATGAATATGATCTTCAAGCTAGTCATATATAGAAAAATTCAAGTGTGGGGTACCTTCAAATAGAGGGAAGTGATAATACGTTCAAAGGTGATTGGGTTTGAAAGAATAAATTCATTAGGGCCTTCCGTCTGCTTATTTTCTTGTGGTTTAGTGTTTTTCATTTTGGGAAGTTTAGTTTTGGCAACTGTTCGTAAGATGAATGTGGGTCAATACAAATTTTTGTTCAAATTGGATAATGGTGAATATGGGTAGAGTGGCCGACTCTTTATTCGATATCCTTATCTCTTTTTGTTTGCTAATTCCCTTACCTAGCATTACAACCTTAAAGTAAGGCCTAGTGATCCTGTTCTTGACTTGAGTTATTTAATGGAGATGACCCGTGTGGTTCCGGTGCTAAAGGAGAGGCTTATGACTGTCCTGAATTTCAAGTGCGAAACCAGTATGCAAATTATTTGCTTATCATTTTCTTTGCTCAATTGCCGGAGTGCGCTGGTTGTCTTTGTTTTGAAAAGTAGAAAAATTGTTTTAGCCTAGCACACACGCACATGAAATCGCTTGATATAAGCTGAATTGAGACATTTTGGTTAAGACTCTTCTACTAAGTGCTATTTTGGTTTGTTTGAATTTTTCTATTTCGAGTTAGAGTTTGAATTTTTAGGAATGTGAACAATTCATTGACTTGAGGGCGAGCAAAGTCTAAGCGTTGGGTATTTTGATAACTTCAATTTAGTACTTACTTTTGTTATTCTTTTTGTGTGATTTTTGGGTTTTTATTTGTGTTGTTTTATTTTTGTTACTTTTAATTAATATTTAAATTAGGTTTTTATACACTTTTGATCGCAATTTGATAGTGTTTTATGTTGAAATGCAGGAATTACAGGTACCTCATGGTGTAACACCCCCTTCCCATACGTAGGCGATCCCATCCGAGGAGGAGTGAGATGCCGTATGAGTCAAGGTGTCACCAAGCAAGTACAAAACAAACATACATTCATTCATTACATACATACAGAAATACAGGATAATTAAAATCTTTAAAGGAAAAGAAAGCCATAGCTGATCATGCATTAATATAACAAACCATTATAATAATGTTCTGATCAACTAGCTGAAACCAAATATATTACATATCCAAAAATCTAAGTACAAAAGCGGAAGCTGATACAAAACTGATACACGAGAGTTCTATACAAAAAGAATCATCAACTATTACAAAATTAAGCCCTAAACTAAACCCTTCTGTGTTGGCTTGATTGCGGCGACTCTCTCAAAGCAAAACTCCTTCCGCACCTGCACGGGTAAAAACACCGTGCTAAGCGATAAACACTTAGTGGGGAAACACACATAAATTATGGACGGCCATTCACAATGGTCATCAAGGCATATCACAATCACAATGGCAATATGCAAAGGTTATAATATAATCCATATAAACATGCTCAAATTTAAAAAACCATACAATCAGTATCTCATATTCATATCCATTCCAGAATAATTCGACATGCAACTCATCATTATACTCATTCAGATATCACATTTTATATCCAAATCAGAACAGAGCAATTCAATCGAACAATAAATGAACACCTGAAGAACACCTGCTGACTCTAGGTAGTGGATAACGAGTGTACTGAAGGTACCTTACGGATACGAATCGAATACAGAGGGTACCACACAGGTACAAATCAAAAGTCATTTCATTTTTATCAAAACACATTATTTGTATACTGAGGGGATCTTAAACAAGATCCTAATACTGATGGGTTCGTGAGGAACCAAACGGGGACCTGATCGGGGTTCAAACTGAACTGAGGGCTGCAGCTAAAAGACTCTATTAGGCATGCCTAACTATCCACTTACTTGACTCTAGCAGGCTAAAACTCATTCAAATCACAATTCAAAACATCGCGTATAATTCATCAGAAGAATCATGGTATCACGCATTTCAAAGCATATAAAAGTATGACATGCATCATACAACAGTATAAATTCATTCGAAGGAATTACGGAATCCAATTATAAGTTAAAATCCGGGAAATTTTAGAAAATGGGCTGAACGGGGTGACAGGCGAGGTTGGCTGGTCACGAGGCGTGACTGGCATCACAACTCGTGACTGGCTTCCTTACAAGGCAGGTCACGAGACGTGACTGGGGGTTACGCCTCGTGACTGGCTCCCTGGTCACGCGTCACTTGCCTAATTCTTGCTGGTCACGAGTCGTGACTGGGAGTCACGTCTCGTGACTGGCTTCTTTTGGCTGGTCACGCGTGACTGGCTTCCTTCTTCAGCGGGTCACGCGACGTGACATCGGTGACTGCCCTCTCTCTCAGGCCGGTCACAAGTCGTGACTGGGAGTCACGTCTCGTGACTGGCTTCTTTTAGCTGGTCATGAGTTGTGACAGGCAGCCACAACTCGTGACTGGCCTCAAACTGGCAGGTCACGAGTCGTGTCCGGAGGTCACGTCTCGTGGCTTGCCTCTCTTTCTTGGCTATTCACGCGACACAACCTGGAAAACGGGATTTCTACAGTAACTCGATTCCCAGTTTTCCAGAATTTCCCAGAATACAAAGATTAACCACACAAATCAGTTCTTACCTTCCAGAAGATCATTCAAGCATCAAAATGACATAACAACGACTCAATTCAACAATTAAAACAACCAAATCAAAATCAACAGTAAATGTATTCAAGCTTCCAAGGAACACAAACCCTAGAATTTTACAGTAAGCTCAAAATCACACAAATCATAACAAACAATTCCCAAACCTGAATTCTAAGCTTCACTTCACTTAGTCCCACTACTCTCAGCAATCTCCTTGCCTTTGGGATCGCGAGGAGCCTCAGCTAAACACAAACATCGAACAATGCAAACCCTAAGTTAAATCTAAACTCAAGGAAGAAGAAGAAGAAAATAAATGGAAAAATAAGATGAGGAATGCAGTGACTTACCAACAGAATACTAAGGGGTTGATTGATTTCCACTAACAGTAGCTTAATCCAAGCTTAGGGTTTCAAAATTAAGAGCAAAGAAAAAGATGAGTCAAAGAGGAAGAAGAATCGGGAAGAATAAATGAATTCCAGCATTTCCCATTTTCCTTTCTCTATTAACTCTTCTTTTTCCTATCCCTACATCTGTCACTTTCCTGTTGGTGGAAACCAACCACTCACACCAAACTAATATGCACAACACACACTCTACACACTCCCAACTTATGCACACCCTACAATGGTATGAACACATGTACATAATCATTTCCCAATTAATTCACGCACTAATGCCATGCATATAACCACATGCTAATAAACCCCAAAAACATGTATTTTACTAAAATACCCTTATGATATGCTGAACACATACAAATGCATGCTCACACAGACAGGCTCATTCTACTAGGGGGCAAACGGGGTGTGACAACTCTCCCCTACTAATAAGAATTTTGTCCTCGAAATTCCCACCTGAACTGAATAACTGCAGATACTGAGCTCTCATCGACTCCTCTGGTTCCCAAGTTGCTTCTTCGACTCCATGATGGATCAACAATACTTTAACCAAAGGAATTTGCTTACTTCTCAACTGCCTCACCTCTCGTGCTAGAATAGCTCTCGGTTCCTCATCATAGGAAAAGTCTGGCTGAACCTGAATATCCCGAACCGAAAGAACATGCGAAGGATCTGATCTGTACCGACGAAGCATCGAAACGTGGAACACATCATGCAACTTTGCTAACTCCAACGGTAAAGCCAATCTATAGGCTACAGGTCCTACCTTAGCCAAAATCTCATAAGGACCAATGAAACGAGGACTAAGCTTGCCTTTCTTTCCATATCGAAGCACTTTCCTCCAAGGTGAAACTTTAAGAAAAACTTTGTCCCCGATTTCAAAATGCGCGTCTTTCCTCTTCAAGTTGGCATAAGACTTCTGTCGATCCTTGGCTGCCTTCAAATTCCGTTGCACAACTCTGATCTTTTCTTCAGTATCTCTAACCAAGTCTGGCCCAATCACTGATCTCTCGGATAGCTCGGTCCAACAAACCGGAGTCCTACACTGACGACCATATAAAGCCTCATATGGTGCCATACCGATGCTCGACTGAAAACTGTTGTTGTAGGCAAACTCCATAAGCGACACATATCTTTCCCAACTACCCGGAAAATCCAAAGCACAAGCTCTCATCATATCCTCCAGAATCTGAATGACTCGCTCTGACTGACCATCGGTCTGAGGATGAAACGCTGTACTGAAGTTCAACTTAGAACCCAAAGCTCTCAGCAACTCCTTCTAAAACTTGGAAGTAAACCTCAGATCCCGATCTAAAACTATGGACAAAGGCACACCATGCAACCGAACTATCTCATCCACATAGATACTGGCCAATCTGTCCATCGAGTAGTCCACCCTAACCGGCAGAAAATGAGCTGATTTCGTAAGCCGATCCACAATTAACCAAACTGAGTCATGTTTCCTCTGAGTCAAAGGCAAACCAGAAACAAAGTCCATGGCGATATCATCCCATTTCCACTCAGGAATGGATAAAGGCATAATCAATCCCGAAGGAACCTAATGCTCGGCCTTTACCTGCTGACAAGTCAAGCACTTGGAAACAAAATCCACAATATCTCTCTTCATACCGGACCACCAATAGAACTATTTCATGTCCCGATACATCTTCTCACTGCCCGGATGCATAGTAAAAACTGTACTATGCGCCTCACTCATAAGCTGTCTCCTCAAATCCTCAGACTCTGGCACACATAAGCGATCTCTGAACATAAGCACCTCATCTTGAACTGAGAACTCTGACTGCTTACCCGATCTAACCTCATGCACAATCCGCTGAAGTCTCACATCATCTCTCTGAGCATCAACTATCCTCTGTCTCAAGGTAGGCTTCACACGCAGCTGAGCAATCAAAGCTCCATCTGAACCAAATCTCCATCTAAACCGCCTCAAGAACAAGGCTGAAACTAACTTCCGACTCAAAGCTTCAGCGACTACATTAGCCTTACCAGGATGGTAATCCACAATGCAGTCGTAGTCCTTAAATAACTCAAGCCAACGGCGCTGTCTCATGTTCAACTCTTTCTGTGACAGGAAGTACTTCAAGCTCTTGTGATCCGAAAAGATCCTACACTTTTCTCCATACAGGTAATGACGCCAAATCTTCAAAGCAAAGATCACAGCTGCCAACTCAAGATCATGCGTCGGATAGTTCCTCTCGTGTGGCTTTAACTGATGAGAAGCATAAGCCACGACCTTACCTTCCTGCATCAAAACACAGCCAAGACCAACACCCGAAGCATCACTGTAAATGACAAACTCTTTACCCGAGATGGGTTGAGTAAGAATAGGAGCCTCAAAAAGCAACTGCTTTAACCAATCAAAACAAGCCTGGCATCTATCTGACCACTCAAATCTGACTCCTTTCCTCAACAATCTAGTCATCGGAGCAGCAATCACAGAAAAACCCTTAACAAACCGACGGTAATAACCTGCCAAACCGAGGAAACTCCTCACTTCCTGAACATTTCTAGGCGCTTTCCAATCAACTATCGCCTCAATCTTGGCTGGATCTACCTGAATACCTTTAGCTGAAATAATGTGACCCAAGAATGATACTTATCGAAGCCAGAAATCACACTTGCTAAGTTTGGCAAATAACTGATGCTCTCTCAACATCTGCAAAACCAATCGGAGATGCTCCTCATGCTCACTCTCATCCTTGGAATACACCAAGATGTCATCAATGAACACTACTACAAATCGATCTAAGTATGGCCTAAACACACGGTTCATCAAATCCATAAAAGCCGCTGGAGCATTTGTCAAACCAAACGGCATCACAAGAAACTCATAGTGGCCATACCTAGTCCGAAATGCAGTCTTAACCACATCTGCATCCTGAACTCGAAGCTGATAGTACCCTGATCGAAGATCTATCTTAGAGAAGACACCTGCACCTCGAAGCTGATCAAATAAATCCTCAATCCTAGGCAACGGATACTTGTTCTTCACTGTAACTTTATTAATCTGCCTGTAGTCGATACACATCCGCAAAGAGCCATCTTTCTTCTTGACAAACAGAGCTGGAGCTCCCCAAGGAGAAATGCTAGGTCGAATAAACCCCTTATCCAATAACTCTTGTAGCTGAGTTTTAAGTTCCCTCAACTCTATAGGAGCCAGTACCTGGCATAATCTCAATGGACAACTCAACCTCTCTCTCGGGAGGCAAACCAGGCAACTCGCTCGGGAACACATCACTAAACTCCCGCACTACTGGAATGTCCTCAATCTGAACTTGATCTCTCTTGGAATCTAACACAACTGCAAGAAAAGCCTCACAACCTTTCCTGATAAACCTCTTGGCTTGCATCGCAGAAATCACATTATTCACAGAACTAGCACCCAAACCTTTCAAAAACACAAGAGACTGACTTCTATCCCGAAGTACAACTGTCTTCCTATGGCAATCAACTACAGCCCGATGCTTACCCAACCAGTCCATACCCAGAATCAGATCAAACTCTCTGAAAGGCAACTCAATCAAATCCGCTGGAAGCACAACTCCCTCAACTATCAAAGGACAACTCCTAAAGACTCTACTCACACTGACACTATTCCCTAATGGACTGGTCACACATATCTCATAATCTAACTGATCAACCACATGTAACTTATCAACAATTTTATCTGTGCACAAGTATGAGTGTGTGGAACCAGGGTCAATTAGAGCATACAACTCAGTGTCATGGAGTAGGAAGTTACTAGCAATAACATCAGGCGCATCCTGCTCCTCTCTGGCTCTCATAGCATAAGCTCTAGTCGCAACCTGAGGAGGACGCTCAACAGTCTCAGAAGCAGCTCCATCTCTAGGCCGACCACCTCGACCTCTACCTCTGCCTCTACCACGGGAAGCCTGAGAAGCATTCGAACCGACCCTGCTGGCCTCTCTCTGGGAACCTGAATCCTCATGTAATCTCGGACAACTGGCCAAAAGATGCTCAGAGCTCCCACACCTGAAGCACGCACCGGAGAGCCACCTACACTCACCCCGATGAGTCTTAGTGCAATGTGGACAAACTGATGTAGTCTTTGCTCTACCACCCCTACCAGAACCTGACACAGCTGCAGAACCCTGTCGTCTACCTCTAGAAGCCGGGCCAGAAGATGACTCATCCTGTGGGTTCCTAGATCTCTTACCCGAGGATGAAGAAGATCCTCCACGAGAAGAGTTCCTCCTCTGAGCTCTCTCTCTAAGAACCGTCTAAGATAACTCAGCCCTCACAGTAGCCTCCACAATCTGATAGTAGCTAACCCCAAGCATGCACATCAAAAAATCAAAGCAATCTTCAAAGACTCATTCAACCCTACTTCGAAATGCTTGCATCTGAAATCATCTGTCATAACCCCACGCGGAGCATAGCGAGATAACCTGTTGAACTCTTTCTCATACTCTGCTACTGACATAGCCCCCTGTCTCAAACTCAAAAACTGCGCCCATCTCGCATCTCTATAAGTCTGAGTAATATACTTCTTTGTGAACTCACCCTCAAAGAACTCCCAAGTAATCGGATCCGGTAGCTGAGGATGCCTACAAACAAATTCCCACCACTCAAAAGCAGACCCTTGCAGTAGAACTAATGCACACTCTGCCTGCTGGTCGGGAGGACACCGAATCTCTTTCAAGGCACGCTTCACTTTATCTAACCATTTCTCAGCCATCTCAAACTCATTCAAACCAGTGCCATAGAAATCCTCAACTCCTGCCCTTCTCAAATTCTCCATAGGTGCTCTAGGAGCAGTCACTCTCTCCAAAACCCTAGCCATGTCTTGATGCAACCTGAACATCGCCTCAAAAGGCATGGCTGCGGCCTCGGGCTGGACCCTAGCATGCTGAGCCGACACAGAAATTGATGGATCTACAGCTTGAGGGTTCACACTCTCGACGGATTCCTCAAGTGATCCACGAGCAGAATTAAAAGCCATCTAAATAAACAAGAAACAACCGTATCAGCCAACACAGATCTAGACGCATACACATCTAAGCAACTCAAAACAACCGCAACAACACCCAGAAATGCCTAAACTTATGCTCTGATACCACAAACTGTAACACCCCCTTCCCATACGTAGGCGATCCCATCCGAGGAGGAGTGAGACGCCGTATGAGTCAAGGTGTCACCAAGCAAGTACAAAGCAAACATACATTCATTCATTACATACATACAGAAATACAGGATATTTAAAATCTTTAAAGGAAAAGAAAGCCATAGCTGATCATGCATTAATATAACAAACCATTACAATAATGTTCTGATCAACTAGCTGAAACCAAATATATTACATATCCAAAAATCTAAGTACAAAAGCGGAAGCTGATACAAAACTGATACACGAGAGTTCTATACAAAAAGAATCATCAACTATTACAAAATTAAGCCCTACACTAAACCCTTTTGTGTTGGCTTGATGGCGGCGACTCTCTCAAAGCAAAACTCCTTCCGCACCTGCACGGGTAAAAACACCGTGCTAAGCGATAAACGCTTAGTGGGGAAACGCACATAAATTATGGACGACCATTCACAATGGTCGTCAAGGCATATCACAATCACAATGGCAATATGCAAAGGTTATAACATAATCCATATAAACATGCTCACATTTAAAAAACCATACAATCAGTATCTCATATTCATATCCATTCCAGAATAATCCGACATGCAACTCATCATTATACTCATTCAGATATCACATTTTAAATCCAAATCAGAACAGAGCAATTCAATCGAACAATAAATGAACACCTGAAGAACACCTGCTGACTCTAGGTAGGGGATTACGAGTGTACTGAAGGTACCTTACGGGTACGAATCGAATACTGAGGGTACCACACAGGTACAAATCAAAAGTCATTTCATTTTTATCAAAACACATTATTTGTATACTGAGGGGATCTTAAACAAGATCCTAATACTGATGGGTTCGCGAGAAACCAAACGGGGACCTGATCGGGGTCAAAACTGAACTGAGGGCTGCAGCTAAAAGACTCTATTAGGCATGCCTAACTATCCACTTACTTGACTCTAGCATGCTAAAACTCATTCAAATCACAATTCAAAACATCGCGTATAATTCATCAGAAGAATCATGGTATCACGCATTTCAAAGCATATAAAATTATAACATGCATCATACAGCAGTATAAATTCATTCGAAGGAATTACGGAATCCAATTATAAGTTAAAATCCGGGAAATTTCATAAAATGGGCTAAACGGGGTGACAGGCGAGGTTGGCTGGTCACGAGGCGTGACTGGCATCACAACTCGTGACTGGATTCCTTACAAGGCAAGTCACGAGACGTGACTGGGGGTTACGCCTCGTGACTGGCTCCCTGGTCACGCGTCACTTGCCTAAATCTTGCTGGTCACGAGTCGTGACTGGGAGTCACGTCTCGTGACTTGCTTCTTTGGGCTGGTCACGCGTGACTGGCTTCCTTCTTCAGTTGGTCACGCGACGTGACATCGGTGACTGCCCTCTCTCTCAGGCCGGTCATGAGTCGTGACTGGGAGTCACATCTCGTGACTGGCTTCTTTTAGCTGGTCACGAGTTGTGACAGGCAGCCACAACTCATGACTGGCCTCAATCTGGCAGGTCACGAGTCGTGTCCGGAGGTCACGTCTCGTGACTTGCCTCTCTTTCTTGGCTATTCAAATGACACAACCTAGAAAACGGGATTTCTACAGTAACTCGATTCCCAGTTTTCCAGAATTTCGCAGAATACAAAGATTCACCACACAAATCAGTTCTTACCTTCCAGAAGATCATTCAAGCATCAAAATGACATAACAACGACTCAATTCAATAATTAAAACAACCAAATCAAAATCAACAGTAAATGTATTCAAGCTTCTAAGGAACACAAACCCTAGAATTTCACAGTAAGCTCAAAATCACACAAATCATAACAAACAATTCCCAAACCTGAATTCTAAGCTTCACTTCACTTAGTCCCACTACTCCCAGCAATCTCCTTGCCTTTGGGATCGCGAGGAGCCTCAGCTAAACACAAACATCCAACAATGCAAACCCTAAGTTAAATCTAAACTCAAGGAAGAAGAAGAAGAAGAAAATAAATGGAAAAATAAGATGAGGAATGCAGTGACTTACCAACAGAATACTAAGGGGTTGATTGATTTCAACTAACAGTAGCTTAATCCAAGCTTAGGGTTTCAAAATTAAGAGCAAAGAAAAAGATGAGTCAAAGAGGAAGAAGAATCGGGAAGAATAAATGAATTCCAGCATTTCCCATTTTCCTTTCTCTATTAACTCTTCTTTTTCCTATCCCTACATCTGTCACTTTCCTGTTGGTGGAAACCAAACACTCACACCAAACTAATATGCACAACACACACTCTACACAATCCCAACTTATGCACACCCTACAATGGTATGAACACATGTACATAATCATTTCCCAATTAATTCACACACTAATGCCATGCATATAACCACATGCTAATAAACTCCAAAAACATGTATTTTACTAAAATACCCTTATGATATGCTGAACACATACAAATGCATGCTCACACAGACAGGCTCATTCTACTAGGGGGCAAACGGGGTGTGACAACTCTCCCCTACTAATAAGAATTTTGTCCTCGAAATTCCCACCTGAACTGAATAACTGCGGATACTGAGCTCTCATCGACTCCTCTGGTTCCCAAGTTGCTTCTTCGACTCCATGATGGATCCACAATACTTTAACCAAAGGAATCTGCTTACTTCTCAACTGCCTCACCTCTCGGGCTAGAATAGCTCGCGGTTCCTCATCATAGGAAAAGTCTGGCTGAACCTGAATATCCCGAACCGAAAGAACATGCGAAGGATCTGATCTGTACCGACGAAGCATCGAAACGTGGAATACATCATGCAACTTTGCTAACTCCAACGGTAAAGCCAATCTATAGGCTACAGGTCCTACCTTAGTCAAAATCTCATAAGGACCAATGAAACGAGGACTAAGCTTGCCTTTCTTTCCATATCGAAGCACTTTCCTCCAAGGTGAAACTTTAAGAAAAACTTTGTCCCCGATTTCAAAATGCGCGTCTTTCCTCTTCAAGTTGGCATAAGACTTCTGTCGATCCTTGGCTGCCTTCAAATTCCGTTGCACAACTCTGATCTTTTCTTCAGTATCTCTAACCAAGTCTGGCCCAATCACTGATCTCTCGGATAGCTCAGTCCAACAAACCGGAGTCCTACACTGACGACCATATAAAGCCTCATATGGTGCCATACCGATGCTCGACTGAAAACTGTTGTTGTAGGCAAACTCCATAAGCAACACATATCTTTCCCAACTACCCGGAAAATCCAAAGCACAATCTCTCATTATATCCTCAAGAATCTGAATGACTCGCTCTGACTGACCATCGGTCTGAGGATGAAACGCTGTACTGAAGTTCAACTTAGAACCCAAAGCTCTCTGCAACTCCTTCCAAAACTTGGAAGTAAACCTCGGATCCCGATATGAAACTATGGACAAAGGCACACCATGCAACCGAACTATCTCATCCACATAGATACTGGCCAATCTGTCCATCGAGTAGTCCACCCTAACCGGCAGAAAATGAGCTGATTTCGTAAGCCGATCCACAATTACCCAAACTGAGTCATGTTTCCTCTGAGTCAAAGGCAAACCAGAAACAAAGTCCATGGCGATATCATCCCATTTCCACTCAGGAATGGATAAAGGCGTAAGCAATCCAGAAGGAACCTGATGCTCGGACTTTACCTGCTGACAAGTCAAGCACTTGGAAACAAAATCCACAATATCTCTCTTCATACCGGACCACCAATAGAATTGTTTCATGTCCCAATACATCTTCTCACTGCCCGGATGTATAGTAAAAACTGTACTATGCGCCTCACTCATAAGCTGTCTCCTCAAATCCTCAGACTCTGGCACACATAAGCGATCTCTTAACATAAGCACCTCATCCCGAACTGAGAACTCTGACTGCTTACCCGATCTAACCTCATACACAATCCATTGAAGTCTTACATCATCTCTCTCAGCATCCACTATCCTCTGTCTCAAGGTAGGCTTCACACGCAGCTGAGCAATCAAAGCTCCATCTGAACCAAATCTCCATCTAAACCGCTTCAAGAACAAGGCTGAAACTGACTTCCGACTCAAAGCATCAGTGACTACATTAGCCTTACCAGGATGCTAATCCACAATGCAATCGTAGTCCTTAAACAACTCAAGCCAATGGCGCTGTCTCATGTTCAACTCTTTCTGTGACAGGAAGTACTTCAAGCTCTTGTGATCCGAAAAGATCCTACACTTTTCTCCATACAGGTAATGACGCCAAATCTTCAAAGCAAAGATCACAGCTGCCAACTCAAGATCCTGCATCGGATAGTTCCTCTAGTGTGGCTCTAACTGATGAGAAGCATAAGCCACGACCTTACCTTCCTACATCAAAACACAGCCAAGACCAACACTCGAAGCATCACTGTAAATGACAAACTCTTTACCCGAGATGGGTTGAGTAAGAATAGGAGCCTCAACAAGCAACTGCTTTAACCGATCAAAACAAGCCTGGCATCTATCTGACCACTCAAATCTGACTCCTTTCCTCAACAATCTAGTCATCGGAGCAGCAATCACAGAAAAACCCTTAACAAACCGAAGGTAATAACCTGCCAAACCGAGGAAACTCCTCACTTCCTGAACATTTCTAGGCGCTTTCCAATCAACTATCGCCTCAATCTTGGCTGGATCTACCTGAATACCTCTAGCTGAAACAATGTGACCCAAGAATGATACTTCTCGAAGCCAGAAATCACACTTGCTAAGTTTGGAAAATAACTGATGCTCTCTCAACATCTGCAAAACCAATCGGAGATGCTCCTCATGCTCACTCTCATCCTTGGAATACACTAAGATGTCATCAATGAACACTACTACAAATCGATCTAAGTATGGCCTAAACACACGGTTCATCAAATCCATAAAAGCCGCTGGAGCATTTGTCAAACCAAACGGCATCACAAGAAACTCATAGTGGCCATACCTCGTCCGAAATGCAGTCTTAACCACATCTGCATCCTGAACTCGAAGCTGATAGTACCCTGATCGAAGATCTATCTTAGAGAAGACACCTGCACCTCGAAGCTGATCAAATAAATCCTCAATCCTAGGCAACGGATACTTGTTCTTCACTGTAACTTTATTAATCTGCCTGTAGTCGATACACGTCCGCAAAGAGCCATCTTTCTTCTTCACAAACAGAACTGGAGCTCCCCAAGGAGAAATGCTAGGTCGAATAAACCCCTTATCCAATAACTCTTGTAGCTGAGTTTTAAGTTCCCTCAACTCTATAGGAGCCATCCGATAAGGTGCTCTCGAAATAGGTGCAGTACCTGGCATAATCTCAATGGACAACTCAACCTCTCTCTCGGGAGGCAAACCAGGCAACTCGCTCGGGAACACATCACTAAACTCCCGCACTACTGGAATGTCCTCAATCTGAACTTGATCTCTCTTGGAATCTAACACAACTGCAAGAAAAGCCTCACAACCTTTCCTGATAAACCTCTTGGCTTGCATCGCAGAAATCACATTATTCACAGAACTAGCACCCAAACCTTTCAAAAACACAAGAGACTGACTTCTATCCTGAAGTACAAATGTCTTCCTATGGCAATCAACTACAGCCCGATGCTTACCCAACCAGTCCATACCCAGAATCAGATCAAACTCTCTGAAAGGCAACTCAATCAAATCCGCTGGAAGCACAACTCCCTCAACTATCAAAGGACAACTCCTAAAGACTCTACTCACACTGACACTATGCCCTAATGGACTGGTCACACATATCTCATAATCTAACTGATCAACCACATGCAACTTATCAACAATTTTATCTGTGCACAAGTATGAGTGTGTGGAACCAGGGTTAATTAGAGCATACAACTCAGTGTCATGGAGTAGGAACTTACCAGCAATAACATCAGGCGCATCCTGCTCCTCTCTGGCTCTCATAGCATAAGCTCTAGTCACAACCTGAGGAGGACGCTCAACAGTCTCAGAAGCAGCTCCATCTCTAGGCCGACCACCTCGACCTCTACCTCTGCCTCTACCACGGGAAACCTGAGAAGCATTCGAACCGACCCTGCTGGCCTCTCTCTGGGAACCTGAATCCTCATGTAATCTCGGACAACTGACCAAAAGATGCTCAGAGCTCCCACACCTGAAGCACGCACCGGAGAGCCACCTACACTCACCCCGATGAGTCTTACTGCAATGTGGACAAACTAATGTAGTCTCTGCTCTACCACCCCTACCAGAACCTGATACAGCTGCAGAACCCTATCGTCTACCTCTAGAAGTCGGGCCAGAAGATGACTCGTCCTGTGGGTTCCTAGATCTCTTACCGGAGGATGAAGAAGATCCTCTACGAGAAGAGTTCCTCCTCTGAGCTCTCTCTCTAAACACCGTCTCAGATAACTCAGCCCTCACAGCAGCCTCCACAATCTGATAGTAGCTAACCCCAGGCATGCACATCAAAGAAATCAAAGCAATCTTCAAAGACTCATTCAACCCCGCTTCGAAATGCTTGCATCTGAAATCATCTGTCATAACCCCACGCGGAGCATAGCGAGATAACCTGTTGAACTCTTTCTCATACTCTGCTACTGACATAGCCCCCTGTCTCAAACTCAAAAACTGCGCCCATCTCGCATCTCTATAAGTCTGAGTAATATACTTCTTTGTGAACTCACCCTCAATGAACTCCCAAGTAATCGGATCCGGTAGCTGAGGATGCCTACAAATAAATTCCCACCACTCAAAAGCAGACCCTTGCAGTAGAACTAATGCACACTCTGCCTACTGTTCGGGAGGACACCGAATCTCTCTCAAGGCACGCTTCACTTTATCTAACCATTTCTCATCCATTTCAGACTCATTCAAACCAGTGCCATAGAAATCCTCAACTCCTGCCCTTCTCAAATTCTCCATAGGTGCTCTAGGAGCAGTCACTCTCTCCAAAACCCTAGCCATGTCTTGATGCAACCTGAACATCGCCTCAAAAGGCATGGCTGCGGCCTCGGGCTGGACCCTAGCATGCTGAGCCGACACAGAAATTGATGGATCTACAGCTTGAGGGTTCACACTCTCGACGGATTCCTCAAGTGATCCACGAGCAGAATTAGAAGCCATCTAAACAAACAAGAAACAACCGTATCATCCAACACAGATCTAGACGCATACACATCTAAGCAACTCCAAACAACCACAACAACACCCAGAAACGCCTAAACTTATGCTCTGATACCACAAACTGTAACACCCCCTTCCCATACGTAGGCGATCCCATCCGAGGAGGAGTGAGACGCCGTATGAGTCAAGGTGTCACCAAGCAAGTACAAAGCAAACATACATTCATTCATTACATACATACAGAAATATAGGATAATTAAAATCTTTAAAGGAAAAGAAAGCCATAGCTGATCATGCATTAATATAACAAACCATTACAATAATGTTCTGATCAACTAGCTGAAACCAAATATATTACATATCTAAAAATCTAAGTACAAAAGCGGAAGCTGATACAAAACTGATACACGAGAGTTCTATACAAAAAGAATCATCAAGTATTACAAAATTAAGCCCTACACTAAACACTTCTGTGTTGGCTTGATGGCGGCGACTCTCTCCAAGCAAAACTCCTTCCACACCTGCACGAGTAAAAACACCGTGCTAAGCAATAAACGCTTAGTGGGGAAACACACATAAATTATGGACGGCCATTCACAATGGTCGTCAAGGCATATCACAATCACAATGGCAATATGCAAAGTTTATAACATAATCCATATAAACATGCTCACATTTAAAAAACCATACAATCATTATCTCATATTCATACCCATTCCAGAATAATCCGACATGCAACTCATCATTATACTCATTCAGATATCACATTTTATATCCAAATCAGAACAGAGCAATTCAATCGAACAATAAATAAACACCTGAAGAACACCTGCTGACTCTAGGTAGTGGATAACGAGTGTACTGAAGGTACCTTACGGATACGAATCGAATACTGAGGGTACCACACAGGTACAAATCAAAAGTCATTTCATTTTTATCAAAACACATTATTTGTATACTGAGGGGATCTTAAACAAGATCCTAATACTGATGGGTT
The DNA here is from genome assembly GCA_947683425.1 of Excoecaria cochinchinensis. Taxonomy (NCBI): domain Eukaryota; kingdom Viridiplantae; phylum Streptophyta; class Magnoliopsida; order Malpighiales; family Euphorbiaceae; genus Excoecaria; species Excoecaria cochinchinensis. Next base: position 5,197,703 of record CANTUQ010000110.1, read on the forward strand.
CGCGAGGAACCAAACGGGGACCTGATCGGGGTCCAAACTGAACTGAGGGCTGCAGCTAGAAGACTCTATTAGGCATGCCTAACTATCCACTTACTTGACTCTAGCAGGCTAAAACTCATTCCAATCACAATTCAAAACATCGCGTATAATTCATCAGAAGAATCATGGTATCACGCATTTCAAAGCATATAAAAGTATGACATGCATCATACAGCAGTACAAATTCATTCGAAGGAATTACGGAATCCATTTATAAGCTAAAATCCGGGAAATTTCAGAAAATGGGCTGAACGGGGTGACGGGCGAGGTTGGCTGGTCACGAGGCGTGACTGGCATCACAACTTGTGACTGGCTTCCTCACAAGGCAGGTCACGAGACGTGACTGGGGGTTACGCCTCGTGACTGGCTCCCTGGTCACGCGTGACTTGCCTAATTCTTGCTGGTCACGAGTCGTGACTGGGAGTCACGTCTCGTGACTGGCTTCTTTGGGTTGGTCACGCGTGACTGGCTTCCTTCTTCAGCTGGTCACACGACGTGACATCGGTGACTGCCCTCTCTCTCAGGTCGGTCACGAGTCGTGACAGGGAGTCACGTCTCGTGACTGGCTTCTTTTAGCTTTTCACGAGTTGTGACAGGCAGCCACAACTCGTGACTGGCCTCAATCTGGCAGGTCACGAGTCGTGTCCGAAGGTCACGTCTCGTGACTTGCCTCTCTTTCTTGGCTATTCACGTGACACAACCTGGAAAACGGGATTTCTACAGTAACTCGATTCCCAGTTTTCCAGAATTTCCCAGAATACAAAGATAAACCACATAAATCAGTTCTTACCTTCCAGAAGATCATTCAAGCATCAAAATGACATAACAACGACTCAATTCAACAATTAAAACAACCAAATCAAAATCAACAGTAAATGTATTCAAGCTTCTAAGGAACACAAACCCTAGAATTTTACAGTAAGCTCAAAATCACACAAATCATAACAAACAATTCCCAAACCTGAATTCTAAGCTTCACTTCACTTAGTCCCACTACTCCCAGCAATCTCCTTGCCTTTGGGATCGCGAGGAGCCTCAACTAAACACAAACATCCAACAATGCAAACCCTAAGTTAAATCTAAACTCAAGGAAGAAGAAGAAGAAAATAAATGGAAAAATAAGATGAGGAATGCAGTGACTTACCAACAGAATACTAAGGGGTTGATTGATTTCCACTAACAGTAGCTTAATCCAAGCTTAGGGTTTCAAAATTAAGAGCAAAGAAAAAGATGAGTCAAAGAGGAAGAAGAATCGGGAAGAATAAATGAATTCCAGCATTTCCCATTTTCCTTTCTCTATTAACTCTTCTTTTTCCTATCCCTACATATGTCACTTTCCTGTTGGTGGAAACCAACCACTCACACCAAACTAATTTGCACAACACACACTCTACACACTCCCAACTTATGCACACCCTACAATGGTATGAACACATGTACATAATCATTTCCCAATTAATTCACACACTAATGCCATGCATATAACCACATGCTAATAAACCCCAAAAACATGTATTTTACTAAAATACCCTTATGATATGCTGAACACATACAAATGCATGCTCACACAGACAGGCTCATTCTACTAGGGGGCAAACGGGGTGTGACACATGGCCACAACAAAAGGGTTGTGACTGTGAAATATATTCTCTCAAGGCAGAATTGTGATCACATGTTCCTCATGGTCACAACCCTTTTGTTATCACCGTGACATATAAATATTTACGGCAGAACTAAAAGAAGAGGTACCTCACGATGACAACTGATCTGTTGCCACCGTGATATAGAATTTTTCAAGGCAGATATGAAGGCATAGCTACCTCACGGTGACAACCATTTTAGTTCTCATTGTGACCTAGAGCCATCCAAGGCATAATCAAAAATCAATTATCTCAAAGTGACAACCATTTTTGTTGTCAGCGTGACCCCCTGCACATTCAGGAAAAAATTGATTTTTCAAGCATCTCACGGTGACAACGATTTGGTTGCCACCGTGACTCCTAGTATCTCACGGTGACAACCATTTTGTTGTCACTGTGACCCCTCTAAAGCTATATATTGCACGCTGCTATTTGGCAAAAGGAGCTCTTTTATTTTTCTGAGATTAAAAAGAGGGTTTTAGATCTAAGTTTTTTTGGGTTTTCTGTTGCTCTTAACTTTAGGGTTTTGATATTTTCCATAGATTTACACTAAAAGTAGATAAATTTGTAGCAAAATATATAGATTTAACACAAATACATAGCTTAGATACTTAGATTTTCTTAGTTTTGAGTTCATTTCCATTGAAGCCTTGAAGAAGAAGATTGGGTTTTCTTCCTCAATGAATTTCTGGGTTTATTCTCTCCTTTTCCCTATTTAATTTGCAATGGATAATGAGTAGTTTTCTAGTTGTTTGGGGGATCTTTGAATCCCCTACCCATGATGTGAATATTAAACATATTTTGAGTTTATATATATAAATGAATGGTTTATTTCACTGTTGCTTATTGTTACTTCATGGGATTTCATGTTCTCAGTTATTTTCCAACTTGGATGAATGGTTTTTTATCATATAACTTTGTTGCTTATTGAGCTTGTTATGAATTGAATACTATGAATGATTTTACTCATTTTTTTTATCATGAATGCTGTATATTTTGGATTGCTCTGGAATGGGACTTTAGATGTGCAGGATTTTATGGTTTTAGGACTAGAGTGTGGAGTAAGATAGATGAGTTTTATGTTGTTTGGCTCCGAAATGGGAAAGCAAATCGAACTTAGGATTATAGACCTGTGCTTAGGCTAATTATAAGGCTTGCTTCAGAATGGGACTTCATGCAATTAGAGTAGCTTGCTTCAGAATGGGACACTTGGGTTAAGAGGGTTATCCCGAATTCATTTATATATGATATTAAGTTAAATTAATTCATATTGGGTATGGGGTGGATGAGTGAACCCGAGCAATGCTTCTTTTATAATGAGTTTTATACTTGTTAATTTTTTCGTAGCTTAATTTATACAAAAAATTTACTGCTTGTTTAGTTTAACAAATTTTAATTGAACATTTTTACTGCTAATTTCTTCAATTTAAATAATAGATAACTCTTAAACACAAAATAATTGGGAATTCTTTAGCATACAATTAATTGTCATAGCTTGCACACACAATCCCTTGGGTACGATAAATCGGGGTCTTCAAATTAATGCCCTACATTACTTAGCCGATTTAGTACACTTGATAGACTTGTGCCAGGGACACATCTCAAAGAACCATCCAGAGTCACAGCAGAAAGGGGGAGCTAGGAGCACATGAAGCTGATGTCCTCATCTGCCACCTCGCTCAATTTAGCAACACTTTAGTTAGGAGAGGCAAAGGAATACAACCTCTATTTAGGAAGGAAGTGCCTTAAGGAATAACTACTGATTACCCTAGGAGGGGGCTCTGATAGTAGCTTTAACTTTGCTCGCAGCCGTACCCTTAAAAAAAATAAAAATAAGAAGAAACAAAGAAAAAAAGGCCGTTGGAGATGGAAATCGTAACTGGCTCTCTAAGCAAAAGTTAGGCTAAAGGGCAGAATGAGAACTTGGAAACAGGCAGTTTATCCTACAAAAAATAAATGAATAAAAGCCGCTGGAATGGGTTGGATCCATTCCAGGCAAAAATTAAGCACAGGGTTATGCGAAAATGCCTAAAAGGGACGTAATTCCCGCAAAGAAAAGCTAGTGCGAAAATCCACAAGGGATGCACTATAATAACCTGGTTCATACCCTAGTAGGCTTTATGGTATAATTGTATGGATAAGGGTATAATAGAATTGGACTAAGAGTGAAATTATGGGTAATTAAGGACTTAATTGAATGAGATAAGTAAAGATTTTGTACAACAGATTTTAGTGGAGGGAATTAAGAGAGATTTGCCATGGACTAATTGAAGAGAGAGGTAGTGGTGAGTGGGACATTTGTCAAGAGAGTCTTAGGTGGCAAGAGGAAGGGTTAGTGGAATTTTCTGTCCCAATTATAGCACATGCAACTTGAGAATTCCACTCATTCCTCTCTCCCTCTCCCTCTCTTTATTTTCTCTTTTCCTTTGCATCATTTTTCTGCATTTTGAGCTTCTATTCTTTTCTCCACATGGTTGCTTGAATTTGAATTTTATTGGATGGTTTGAAGGGTTTCTGTGTAAAGCAAGGAAGGTAAGTTCAAGATGGATTTATGATGATCTTCTTCTACTCCTTTTTTTTGTGTATTGAGTTGTTTGGGTTAATGGCCTAAGAGTGTATGTGTTCTTGGATTGTGCAAAAAGCTATTGACAGAAGGAAAGAGAAGGGCTAGGAGAAGGTGTGATCTTGAAGAGTAGAGTTGAGCTGCTTCCTAGACGTTGGGATTGTGTGCCTTGATATTGCTTTGCATTTGTGTTTTGAGCTTGTTGATATGTTATGTTATAAATGCATGTTAGAATTATTAGTAAATTGGCATGTTGTAGAAGTGTTATTGTTCAATTGCGGGCCATAGTTAGCTTTGCATGTGGTAAATGTATAGATTTTGGCATGTGTAGTATTTGATATGATCTTTATGTCTATTTTACCATTTTGATTAATATTAGTAATTTAGTGAGTTTGATCTTGATTTAGTGTTTAGCAGTGTCATTGGTATGATTCTAAAGGTTCTGCAAGTGAGTTTTGAGCTGGTTGTGAAGTATGTGCTTGAATGATTTATTTTGCTAGGAGTTGAACACTTAGATCACCTCTGTCGCGAATGCGACATGGGTCGCAGGTGCGATAGAATGCTCCTTTGCAAGGTCTGCCTGCCGTGCCTGTCGAGCTTTCTCGTAAATGGCTAAGCAGTGTCGAGGTTTATCTCGAGCGCGAGCTCTATCGCGGGCGCGATAGAAGTCACTTTGGCATTTTGTAGCGAGGGCGACAAGGCCCGCGTGCGTGATAGCAGCGTGCGATCGATTCTATCCTAAGCGCGAGCATGGTCGCAAGCGCGACAGAAGCTATCTTGGTATTCTATCATGGGCGTGACAAGGGTCGCGAGCCTGACTCTTTGCAGAGTTGCAAGTTAAGCCTTTTTCATCTTAATTATGTATAATGTTGCATTGATTATGAATTACATCTATTTTAAGCCTATATGTATCATATATGCGCGTGAACCGTTTGATGGTTTACTCGACTTGTACATGAATGGAATGGTTATGCATCCTTGGTTGGATACTTGGGTAATTGTTGGAATGTGATTAGAGTGTTAGTTAAGCCTAAGTGTCAAGATAGTGGATAGATAAGCATGCTTATAAAAGGTTTTGCGCAGCTGGTCTGTAGACTCGTATGGGCCTTTTATTTAGAGGTTTTGGTCTCTTCTGTTACCTTCAGGTATAATTATATTTGAAAGTTACGTATTTTGTGTGTTCATGTACTGTGTCCAATCAGTATCTTCAGTACTCGTATCCACAATTTATAAGAGTTCAGGCTTTCTTTTGGCTTCCTTGTTAGTTATTGACTTTGAGCTATTGTTTTAGTATTTGAATGTTTCTCTTTGAGCATTCATGTTAATGATTGTGATAAGACCATGCTTTAGCAAGAGTATATGATTATGTTATGACTAAGGCATGTGTTATGTATTGTGAGAATGTATATGCTTTCTTGGGCATGAAAGGTTCTGGTAATTTTCAATGTGCTTAACATAATTCCACTTATTATGTTAATGCCATAGATTATGGATTTATGATGTTTGTGAGTATAATTCTTATGTATTGCTGTGACTGTTTGGGTAGTCCTTTGTATCCGTATATCCCCACTAAGCGCTATCTCTTAGCACAAGTGTTTTATCTGTGTATGTCACAACCCAAAAAGTACCCTAGAAGGATTCGTGCATATTGAGATGAGTGGTCACCAAAGTTATGCAAATTGAAGTGTTAGGTATGTCAAATGAACCATTTAAGAATTCAAGTGAAAGTTTCGGCAAGTACGATTAATGGTAAAATTGTGAAGTTCGAGTTTAGGACTTAATTGAAGGAGTAAGATTAATTTTGTGGGCCAATGTTAAGAATTATATAGACGGATGCTAAATGTAAGAAGAGAAAGGAGTTGATAGACTAGATGGGAGAATTGACATAAATATCTACTTTTGGACCAGTGGGAATGTGATAATTGGCAAGGGATAAGAAAGAGTATAAAAGGAAGAGAGAGGAAGAGAGAGAGGGCAGAATCTGCTTTTCCCCTCTCCTGTTTCCGATCTTCCTTTCCTCCTCTTCTTCTTCTTCTTGCTTCATGCCATTCACTCCCTTTGAAGATCAAAGACCAAGATTTTGATGATGAAGGTGATTAATTCAATAGGATTAAGTGTGGAAATTGTTGAGGAAAGGTGAGTTTAAGTTTTGATTTTCTTGATTTCTTTTGATTAGCTTTTACACCCTAGATTTATATTTTGTGTATTTGTATGTGTTTTGATGAGGATTTTGGATGAGAAAGATTTGGGATGAGTTTGGAAGCAAGAAAGATCATCTAAGTGAGCTATTGGAGCAAAGGATTTGAGGTTAGGGATTTTGGTGTATTTGATTTATTTTGTGATTTTGGTTTTTTATTTGGAATTCTTGAAAAGTATGTGATTAATGAGGTTTCTAATTGGTTTAAAAATTGGGTTTTATATTTCTTTTGATGATTTTAAAGTTTGATTTGAGTTATATTGAAATTTGGATTGTATTGGAGGTTTGGGATTTTTGTGATTTGATGCAATGCATGATTGTATTCTTTGATTTGATTTACTGGAAATTATGTGGTTAGTGATGATCATGTTTGTCCATATGTTATGAGTTTTGTTTGATTGAGTTAAGATGCCTTATTGAAGGATTGTTGAATTAATTGAGTTGTTATGATCTTAAGCATGTTTTGAGTATGGTTTTTCATGATTTTTGGTATGTTTTTGGATTTTTGTCGTTTTACACGGGTGTAGGGATTTCCATACCGCCGTGTAAATGCATTCTGGATTGATGTTTTCCTGGTCCGTCGAGCCACACGGTGGTAAGGAATTCCATACCGCCGTGTAATTGCTCTCTGGACACTTATGGGAATGACTTTCTTCGGCTGCCTCACGAGTCATGAAGGCTAGCATGACTCGTGAAGCTCCTTCATGAGTCGTGAAGGATGGCACAACCCGTGAAGCTCCCTCATTGTGGCTGTGCATGACTCGTGCAACTTCTGTCATGAGTCGTGACATCGTGCACGACTCGTGAAGCTTCTGTCACGAGTTGTAACACCGTGCACAAGTCGTGGCACTGAGCACGACTCATGACAGCCCTCTTCCTGCCTTGGTGTTTGGTCTTTCCTTACCACCGTGTACAATACCTTACACAGCGGTAAGGTCTGGTCATACTGCCGTGTAATTGCCTTCTGTCCTGAAATTTTCTAATGATTTGAATTCTTGTCCTTTTGTTCCATTTTAAGTTATATTTTTTTCATTTTAATATTTATTTAGCGTTACCTCAGCTTTTAAATGATATTTAACTATAATTATTTTTGCTTCAATAAATAATAGTGACTGTTATGTTTCGATTATGGAATATTTTATGTATAGCCTGCGTGAGTCAGTCTGTGGATAGATAGGCATGCCTATAGAGTTCTGTTGCTGCAGCCCCTTTGTTCTGGACGCTGATCAGGTCCCCGTTTGGATCTTTGCTATCCTCAATATATACGGATCTTGTTTAAGATCCCCCAATGTGAAAATATTTTTTGAATGAGAAAATGAAAGATGTTGCTTTTCGATTGTACCCTCAGCTAACCCCCAATGTGTTCTGTATACTCGCTTATCCACCCTTTTGACTTAGCAGGCAATTAAATGAATTGATAAGTTCTGTGATAATGTGCAAAGAGTTACGTGAATAAAGTATTTGAAAGTGTTTGTTGAAATGATGAGCTTGTGCTTCACGCACTAAAGTGTTCTGGATCCTTTATGGACTCGAATGTGGAATTGTGTGGTATCTTTGGATACCTAAATGGTTTTGTATCTGAATCTAATGTCAATTAATCGAAAAGAGATGTAACCAATAATGTTGTTCCAATAAGTGTGTATGAAGTCTTTGTAAAGAATTATTGAAATATTTGATATGCATATTTGTTATGGTTGAATAATTAGTGAATGAATTCTATAAATATATTCGTTTACATGTTGAATTGAGAACACAGGTATGTTATGTATTTGCTTGTCTTCTGAACCTTAGCTTGGATGACCAATGTAAGTATATCGGTAAGGAATCCTTATGTATTGTTTGTTGGTTCTCGAAGAATACGATAATTGCATGTTGATTTATAGTTAATGGGAAATAAAGTGGTAAGAACGATATAGATAACTGACTTTAAGAAAGGGTTATAATTAATTTTTGGAATATGTATGTACAAAGGTTTTCTGTAGAACTACGTGGTTCTGATTCCCCAATCATAGGGATATGTAGGAAGTTTGGAATAATTATTCCAAGCCCGAACCAAATCTGAAAGTCTAAATGTTTTTGTTGGTTTTGATCAATTAATGGGTTGAATAAATGAAATATTTTAATGTTAGTGCTAATACTGCAATTTTCATGATTTTAGAAATATTAGTAATAATGGGAATCGATATGATTTAATTTGCCCGGTTAGCAAATGTATCTTTGGTAACCTAGGAGGTATAAGTATTCAAATGGTTAATTTAAATGAATTAGGCAAACAATGAGTATATATTATGTCAATGTAAATTAAAAAGGTAATAAAGTAAATTATGGCTATGGTATAAAAACGAATGTGCATAGGAAATGGTGTAGGTTTTCGTATGAGGAAAGAATATGAATTTGTGATAAATTTAACCAATATATTTTATGCTTATGAATATGTGTAAATGCATGTGCTGGTATCACTATCACTGTTAGTGAATGGGTATTAATGTTTGTGGATCCCTCCTAAGAGTTATCGCTTAGCACGGGTGTTTCTCCGTGCAGGTTAGGAGGTTAGAGTAACGCAACGGTCCTTTGTGACATTGGCCAACAAGTCGGCAGATCTGTATAAGAAATGTTTTGATTTTGGCATGCAATTAAGTTTTTATTTACTAGCATTTGTAATAAGTTGTAATATTCTATAGTGAGAATAATGGTGTGTGGATGATATAGCTTTAGGATGTGCATGTCTTAGGGTCCTGTTTCAAAGAAATTTTATTACTCTGATTTTTATATTTGTCACACCCAAAAAGTGGCCTAGTCGGAAATTGCATGCAAATTGGATGAATGAGGGTAATTTGGAAATGTTACAAGTAGAATTAAGGACTAAATTGAGTGGAAATAAAAGTATTAAATAAAAGAATTTGTTGTTAGTGATTAAAAGGGAGTTTACCCAGGATTAAAAGGTAATTAGTATAAGAGGTCCAATAGAAGAGAGGTAGGTGGCTTGGGTAGGTGAGAGCATTTAATGGGATGTGAAAGGGGAAAAGAGAGAGGGTGTTACACCCCAAAAGTGGCCCAGTTGGAATTAGTACGTTAATTGGACTTTGGGAGTATTGTGGTTATTTATGCAAGAGAAATAAGAGCATTTGGGTAAGTTTATATTGGAAAAGAGGATGTAATTGAAAGGAATTAAAAGTATTGTTTTTATTTATTTGGCAGATTTTATTTAGTGAGTAAAAAGTATTTTGACAAGGATTTGTTAGTAATTGTAAGGAGCTGTTGGAAAAAGAGTAGAATATGACAAGCGGATAGTGTGCATGTTGAGGATTTGAAAGAAGAAAGAGGAAGAGGCAGAAATTGGTTTCATTTTTTCCTTGGCTGTCCTGTTTCTCCTCTTTCTTCTCTTCATTCTTCCTTGCTTCTCTATGGGTTATGCATGTTTTAATACTCTGCAAGTTGAGTTGTGTTTTAAGAGTTAAGAGCTGAGCTTTCAGGGTAAGCTACTATATTTATGTGTGGTTCTCCATCTTCTCCTTCTTTCTGGATTTTGGTTGCTGTTTCATTGAGTTGATATTGCGGTTTATTTATTGGTTCATGCAAGCCGCTGAAGAGAAGAGGAAGGATAAAGGAAAAGGGAAGTTAGGGGCTTGAAGGTTACAGTGGGAGTTGGAGCTCCATATCAGGTTTAGGAGCTGTATTTTTTTTATGGATGTTGTCATTGGGAGTGTTTTCCCATCCTCACTTTGGTTCCTATTTTGAGTTTAAATGATGAGGTTGTTAGAGTATGTGAATATGACTTAAATGCTGTTATTAATTTAAGTTTGCATGTTTAGTTGATATGTATTTTTAGAGGAGATGTAAATGATTTTGATATCTGATGATTGTTAATAAAAATGGTTAAATGTCATATTTGGATGTTAGATGAGCATGTTTTTGGTAAATCATTTAAGCCTTCAGGTATGATTTTGAGATTAAGAATAAGTTGTAAATACATGTGAGTTGATTGTGGTTGTTTTGGGTTTCAAAAGGTAAGCTTTTTCCTTAGTTTTTGTGGGTTTGTCGTCTTACACGGCGGTATGGAACACCCATACTGCCGTGCAAAATGCCGCTGGTTTGTGAAGTTTATGTGTCCGTCGTGTTACACGGCTGTAAGAGTTACCACATATCGCCGTGTAAAATGCTATTGGTAAGTAAGAATTTTGTGCCCGTCGTGTTACACGGCGGTAAGGGGTACTCCATACCGCCATGTAAATCGTGACTGGAAGTTTATTTCCAGCTTCTACACGGCGGTAAGGGTGAACCATACCGCCGTGTAAACCCTGTTTCCTCTTTTTGAGATGTTTTTATGGTTTCTTTGTATTTGTGTCTTTATTATGGGTTCATAGTTAATAAGTTTATCATATTATAATACTTATGATCATGTAAGATATGGTTGTCTTATGTCATGAGGTTTTAAGTATAAGCTAAATGATAATGAATGTTTTTCCTATATATGACTATTATGTATGTGATGTAAATGTATGTGAGTCACTAAATTGGGAGTTTATGTTTGATTACAATGGTAAATGATTTATATGTCTTGGTTTAAGAGTATTATACATGTATGCACAAATTATATGTTTACTTTTATAATATACACTACTATATGACAATGAGCTTAGTATGTGGAGGTATTATATTCTTGAACCTGATCAGTCATAGTTAGTGGATAAGATAAGCGCTTATCTAGGGTATAAGTATATGTGTGAGTGCAACTGCTATACGATATATGAAATACGAAGACCCCAATCGGGTCCACTTGTTTTGAGGCTTCGGTCTCTACATAAAATATATATATATATATATATATATATTCGATTCGAGACTTATGTCTCTACAAGTTGGATACTGTGTCCAATCAGTATCAAATTCCCGTATCCACTAGTTAATGAATATTGGGCTATAATGTATGGGACTAATTGTATTTGTTGCTGTCATTAGTATATAATTTGAGCACATGTTACATGTTTATATTCGAGTGACGCAACTAGATGTAATATGATAAAGGTAACTTGGTGAACATGAATAATTGCTTTATATTGTGTACATGCTTATGATTATAGATAATAGTTTACACATGAATATGTTAGTATACATGGTTAGTCATGCAAATAGTTTATCATTTACATATTTAATTGCAATTGTCTATATATATATATATATGTTGTTGTTTTTCTGTTTCTCCCCACTAAGCGATTTCGCTTAGCACGGGTTCTTTCCCGTGTAGGTGGCGAGTTCCTTTTTGGAGTCGGACATCTGCAGGTCGGCCACTAAAAGTCTTTGGATGGAGTTTATTTTGTGTCTTCCGCTGTTTACCTATTTTTGTATATGGATTTGAGTATGGAAAATGTACTTTTTGTAATGGAATAACTATTTTGTAGATGTTTATGTTACAAGCTAATTTTAGTAAAACGATATAGTTGTATGTATTTTATAAAGACTTACTATATTTTGATTAAATGTTTCATTGTATCTCATCTTGGTTTTGTTTATAAGTGTGTGTATTTGGATTCGTATATGTGTTTGTGCGCGTGACATCTCGGTATCCTTCCAACGGGGGTAACGGGGTGTTACAGAGGGAGAACAAAAGTCTTCTAGCTTCACGTTGAAGCCAGAATCTGTCTCACATAGTGTATTCTCTGTTCCTCTCAAGTGTTCATTCCTTGTCTCTCTCTTCTCGCTTTCTGTCTCAATTGGTTGCTCCTCTCTCTCGCCTAAGTTGCTCTTCAAGATTGGGCGTGGATTTTATGAGTTTGAGCTAGAGTTTTGAGTGAGATTTGCTGAGTTTTTGAGCTGGTTCAAAGAGTGTTGATTTGGCTGAGTTTTTGTGCAAGAATCAGAAGAGAAAAGGAAGAGTAAAGGCAAGGATAAAGTGGTTTACTGAAGATAGTAGATTGAAGCTTTGTTTCCAGGTTTGGGAGCGTGTGTGTGATGATGTTTGTTTAGGAGTTGTTTGTTCATCTTCTCCCTTTGGATCGTGAGTTTTTCGTGTTTTGAGTTCTGGAAATTTGAGTGTTTTGTATATAGTGATGCATGCATTATAGCGAGTGACTTGCTAGTATTGTGTGTTAGTGTTGTGAAGTGTTGCATACTGGGTGTTGATATGAATTTCATGAATGAAATGGTTTTGGCATGGTTTTGAAAGCTCTATTTGCAATGGATTTTCTGGAGTTCTAGAGAAAATGTGACTTTGTCTCGATCGAGACGCTTGACCCGATCGCGATAGAGCGGAGTTTTCCCAATCCGCTCAGCATGTAGAGTCCGCTCGGCATGTAGAGCCCGCTCGGCATGAAGGGCTCTGCTCGACATGCAGGGTAGGCTTGGCAGGTTGAGCCGATCGAACTGAAAATTATTTTCCTGTCTCACTTTGCACGATTTCTCACTATTGCATGGCTCATACTTTTGCTTATGTTTTGTTCTACTATTGTTTTAGATTTGAGTAAGTGATTATTGCTATGCTAGTGTTCCTATTCTCTATTCTGATAATGTATGGTGTTGTGTTTTGTGTGAGTGAGTGGACCCTGAAGTGTCATAGTAGTGGATGGATAAGTATGCTTATAAAGGGATAGTGAGTGCAGCTGCCTATGTGTGACCCCGCTTAGGGTCTAGTGATTACGGTTGACCTCCGTTATGGTCTTAGTGAAAATGTTTTGAGACTCTGGTCTCCCGTGCTGCCTTCGGGCCTGTGAAAAATGTTTTGAGGCTTCGGTCTCCAGCGTAGTGTTTTTCCCGTATCCACCACCAGTGAAGTTTAGGCTTTTGTGTTCCGTTCGGTCCTTTCGTGCAGTGAAGTGTTATGTTCGTTTGAGTGATCTTGAATAGTTCTTTCTGTATTGTCTGTATAGTGTTTCTTTTGTCTTTGTTTCCTCTCCACTAAGCATTATCGCTTAGCACGGGATTATCTTCTAGTGTAGGTGATAAGTTTTGTTCTGGTCAGAGTCGAGCAACTATAGGGTCGGCCACGTAGGAGCTAGAGTTTATTTTTTTGTAATATGCTTCTGTTCCTTTTTGTATGTCATTATGGGTTTGTAATTAATAACTCTTTTGTATTATTATGGGATATTGTATATTTTGTTATTTTAATATGTAATTGTTTAAGTATGCTTCCGCTTGTGTGCTCGTGTGTTAGTATGTGTAGTGTCGTATTAGTGCATATCTTGTTTGGCGTGGCGCTCCGGTCGGGGTGCTTTCGCGGCGTTCCGATCGGGGTGTTACAGTATTACCATGTGTATCTGTCTGGCAGCACCCTCCACTCTCCGTAGCTCTTCATCCTTCGATATGCTACGTGTGTGAGTTGGGGGTGTTACAGTGTAGCTATGTAGATTCGGTTCGGTTGTGAGTCATCCATCTGCTGGCCACTAGGATTGGATTGAAGCTTTTGCTTTTTATTAAGATTCCTTTTGTGATGTATTTGCTAAGGAGATACTTTGTATTGGCATATGTATATCTTGATCATGTAATGTAAGAATGGTTATATTCTTTTTTGTAATATGAATATTGTCCTAAAGTGATCATTTATACAAGTATGTTTCTGTTAATTGATGCTTCCGTTTATTGAATGTTTATGCATGTATATATTGTGCTTGAGTGTTAGGTTGCGTAGTGATGTGTGTGTAGCATTCCGATATTCCTTTCGAGGGGTATTGGGGTGCCATAGTTGAGTGGTATCAGAGCTTAGGTAGATGGTTTTGGACTATAAGGTGTTTAGATGTGTATGAGTCTGTCTATAGTTGTGGCCTAATGTAGATGTTATCTTATGTAGAGTTAGATGGAGTCTGATCCGAGTGAAGAGAAAGGTGAGACAATGGGTAGTGTTAATCCAACAAGAGCTAATCGGCCTGCACTTGAGAGACCTCGAGCTGAATGTATGGATCCAGCTTATGAAGATCCAGTATTAATGCAAGGAATGATGTAATTGATTGAGAGGTTAACTACCCCTATGGTCCCTACCGATCTTATTAGAAGAAGAGGGGCAGACAAATTTAATAGTACTACTATGGATTAATCAGACTTAGCTGAGTATTGGTTAAAGAAGACGGGCAAGATTCTCCAAGAGATAAATTGTCCATAGGATCAAATAGTTACCTATGCAGTGTCCCTACTGCAAGGCCCAGCTTATGATTGGTGGAAGCTGGTGTTGAGGAATCCCCAGCCACCTATTGAGATGACTTGGGATTACTTTGTTCAAAAGTTTGAGAAGAGGTATGTCACTAAGGCATACAGAGAGGCGAAGTGGAAGGAATTTGTGAGTTTGAAACAAAAGGTTATGTCTGTGGGCGAATATGAGAAAGAGTTCAGTAGATTGAGTAAATATGTGCCGGATGTGTTGCTTACCGAAGAGTTTAAGTGTTGTCATTTTGAAGATGGTTTGAGAGAGAATATTAGAGGGCCTTTATTGGCCATGGCAGCGATGAATACGGTGGGTTACTACCAATTGATCTCTGCAGCGATGAAATTAGAAGAGTCTGAATTGATTAAGTAGAGAAAGGAATAGAACAGGAAAGTGACGGTAAGTAGTGTGCCTAGTGGTAAGAGAGCCCGAGAGGCAATTAGTGGGCAAGTTACCCGAGGATCGGGTTATGTGCAAGAACTGAAAGGAAGTGTTTTGGCACCCTCTAGTGAGGATAACACGGTGCCAAAGTGTGAGCACTACGGGAAGTTTCATCGTGACACGTGTAGAAAGCTTACTGGAGCGTGTTTCAACTGTGGCAGCATGGATCATATGCTTGCTAACTGTCCGGAGTTGAAAGACAGCACGGTTCAGCAAGGTAGTAAAGACAATATGGGAGTGACTAGATCTACAAGAGGTGGAAGAAGAAGAGGTCGAGCAGCGAATGAGTTATCGAACACGGTTGAGAAGCCAATTCCATCGGGTGGTCCAGCTCGATGTTATGCTATTATCAGAGAGAAAGAGGATGAGCAAGCGGGTCCTTCTGGTGAGTTCTTTATTGCTTAAGCGTGTTTGATATCAGTTATTGGTTAAGTATAAGTATTATCGCATGTATAGTAACTTGGGGAAATTTCAAGGATGAAATTTCGTAAGGAGGGAAGATTGTAATAACCCGATTCATACCCTAGTAGGATTTATGGTATAATTGTATTGATAAGGGTATAATAGAATTGGACTAAGAGTGAAATTATGGGTAATTAAGGACTTAATTGAATGAGATAAGTAAAGATTTTGTACAGCAGATTTTAGTGCAGGGAATTAAGAGAGATTTACCATGGACCAATTAAAAAGAGAGCTAGTGGTGAGTGGGATATTTGTCAAGAGAGGCTTAGGTGGCAAGAGGAGAGTGTGCCACATGGATTATTGAATGAAAATTTAAGGAAGGGTTCGTGGAATTTTTTGTCACAATTACAGCACATGCAACTTGAGAATTCCATTCATTCCTTTCTCCCTCTCTCTCTCTCTCGGTTTTCTCTTTTCCTTTGCTTCATTTTTCTGCATTTTTAGCATCTATTCTTTTCTCCACTTGGTTGCTTGAATTTGAATTGTATTGGATGGTTTGAAGAGTTTCTGTGTGAAGCAAGGAAGGTAAGTTCAAGATGGTTTATGATGATCTTCTTCTACTCCTTTCTTTTTGTGTATTGAGCTATTTGGGTTAATGGTCTAAGAGTGTATGTGTTCTTGGATTGTGCAAGAAGCTGTTGATAGAAGGAAAGAGTTGGGCAAGGAGAAGGTGTGATCTTGAAGAGTAGAGTTGAGCTGCTTCCTAGAGGTTGGGATCGTGTGCCTTGATATTGCTTTGCATGTGTGTTTTGAGCTTGTTAATATGTTATGTTATAGATGCATATTAGAGTTACTGGTAAATTGGCATGTTGTAGAAGTGTTATTGTTCAATTGAGGGCTATAGTTAGCTTTGCATGTGGTAAATATATAGATTTTGGCATGTGTAGTACTTGATATGATCTTTATGTCTATTTTGCTATTTTGATTGATATTAGTAATTTAGTGAGTTTGATCTTGATTTGGTGTTTAGAAGTGTCATTGGTATGATTCTGAAGGTTGTGCAAATGAGTTTTGAGCTGGTTGTGAAGTATGTGCTTGAATGATTTATTTTGCTATGAGTTGAACACTTAGTTCGCTTCTACCGCAAGCGCGACATGGTCGCGAGCGGGACAGAATGCTCCTTAGCGACATCTGCCTACCGGGCATCATCGTGCTTCCGAGCTTTCTCCTACATGGCCGAGCAGTACCGAGGTTTGTCGCGAGTGCGAACTCTGTCGCGGACGCGATAAAAGTCACTTTGGCATTCTATCACTAGTGCGACGAGGACCGTGTGTGCAACATCAGCGTGTGGTAGGTTCTGTCGTGAGTGCGAGCATGGTCGCAAGCACGACAGAAGCTATTCTTGGCATTCTGTCATAGGTGCGATAAGGGTCGCGAGTGCGACTCCTTGCAGAGTTGTAAGTTAAGCCTTTTTCATCTTAATTGTGTATAACATTGCATTGATTATGAATGTACATGCATTTTAAGCCTATGTATATCATATATGTGCATGAACCATTTGATGGTTTGCTTGACTTGTACATGAATGGAATGGTTATGCATCCTTGGTTGGATACTTGGGTAATTGTTGGAATGTGTTATTGTGATTACAGTGTTAGTTGAGTGTAAAGTATCAACATAGTGGATAGATAAGCATGCTCATAAAGGGTTTTGCGCAGCTGCTCCGTAGGCTCGTGCGGGTCTTTTATTTAGAGATTTTGGTCTCTTCTGTTACCTTTGGGTATAAGTTTATTTGAGACTTACGTCTTTTGTGTGTTTAGATAATGTGTGCAATCTGTATTTTCAGTGCCCGTATCCACAATTTATGAGAGTTCAGGCTTTCTTTTGGCTTCCTTGTTAGTTATTAACTTTGAGCTATTCCTTTAGTATTCGAATGTTTGTCTTATCACATTCATGTTAATGATTGTGATAAGACCATGCTGTAGCAAGAGTATATGATTATGTTATGACTAAGGCATGTGTTATGTATTGTGAGAATGTATATGCTTTCTTGGGCATGAAAGGTTCAGGTAATTGTTTAATGTGCTTAACATAATTCCACTTATTATGTTTATGCCATGGATTATGGATTTATGATGTTTGTGAGTATAATTCTTATGTATTGTTGTGACTGCTTGGGTAGTCCTTTATGTCTATATATCCCCACTAACCGTTATCACTTAGCACGAGTATTTTATCCGTGCAGGTATACAGGTTCGGTTCGGTTCGGTTGTGAGTCATCCGTCTGCTGGGCACTAGGATTGGAGTGAAGTTTTTGCTTTTTGTTAAGATTCCTTTTGTAATGTATTTGCTAAGGAGATACTTTATATTGGCATATGTATATCTTGATCATGTAATGTAAGAATGGTTATATTCTTTTTGTAATATGAATATTGTTTTAAAGTGTTCATTTATACAAGTACGTTTTTGTTATTTGATGCTTCCATTTATTAAACGTTTATGCATGTCTGTATTACTTCCGCTTTAGCTTGTGCTTGAGTGTTAGGTTGCATAGTGATATGTGTGTAGCATTCCGATATTTCTTCCGAGGGGTATTGGGGTGCCACATGCACTACCTTTAAAATAATGACTTTCGATACCTAGAGCGATAAGGCGGTCCGAATAACTTCCCTTTAGGCAGATAGTGCATAATTCAGGACATGAGTCAGAGTCCTGGGGGCAAGACGCTGTACAGATCATAGCAAAAGGTGCATGCTTGTTGACCGGGAGGCAAAGATGCGCACGGGACAGTTCTCTCTGAAAGGATTATGGGTCTGAATTTCTAGGCCAAGACGACACCCTTCTAGATCCTTGAGGGCATCAGACAATATAAGCAATACCCTCAATGAGTCCCTTAACCACCTAGGATGTGGTCTATCCATTTTTGCATATCACGTGCATCCCGCGTGTACACTATTTTGCATATCTCTTTGCATAACTTTACACGTGCCTAACTTTTTACATTGCCCAGCATGCATTCACACATGGATGAACTTTGTATATATCTCGCATATGCAATTCTTCGTGCACATACTGTGTACATAATGTTTTTATACATGTAACGCATAACTCTTTGCACATGTTTAGCACGCATATCACAAGCATTCAATCCTTTGCACGTATAGTTGTGTACACATAATTTTGTACATTAATCCTTTGCGTATGTTTCTTGTATATTAGTTTTGTGTATATATTTCACACACATAATTCCATACACATGCACAATCTTTTGTATACATTGTTGTGTATATAACTCTGATGGAAAGGTCCAAATAGACCTCATGCGCTAAGATGATCTAAGAGATGGGTTTAGCTTAACATCATCGTCCACTGTATCCGACATAAAATCAGGTGAGTCTGTATAGAGGAGGAACTCCCAGAAGAACAAGCCTACTTGGGCACACCATGCTGAGGGCAATCCAGAATCACACAAATCTACATAAAAGAAGATCCTTTGGGAAGTTGGACTACCCACATGTACTTTAGTTGGAGGCCATCAGACGCAAAAGCCAAGGTACAATTTCAGCTTAATATCAGCGCTCATCCATGCTGGACAATCAGATCGAGATGAAGTCCTCATGGAAAAGGAATCCCGCGGACCCGTGCCAAATAGGACATTTAAAAGACCAAGACTATTTATGCACACCATGCCGGGGCAATCAGGTACATTTCTCTATCATAAGATGTATGTTTACACACACCACACGATAAGTGTACAAAAATCCAAATTCAAATGTACAAAGAACACAAATTCTTAACAAAGCTAAATAAAACAAAACAAAACAATAAAAGAAGAAGAAGGTAATTTCAAGGACTTGAAAATCCAACATACTATAAAAATTCAAATACATTCAAAATGTGAAAATCCCAAAAATTTACAAAAAACAAAAAAAAAATTATCTTAAGAGACACCAAAGACATTGAAACCCATTCGCCTACGGGCCAAACTGAAATATAATTTTCCTCTAATGAGTTTCAAATCTAATTTCCTCCCTAGAGACTCAAATCTAATTTCCTCTAAGAAGGCCCAAATCTAATTTTCTCTGAGAAGGCTCAAATCTAATGTCCTCTTTGGAGGCCCAAGTCTAATTTCCTCCCCGAATGTTCAAATCTAATTTCCTCTGAGGAGGCTCAAATATAATTTTCCTCTGAGGGGGCTCAAATCTAATTTCCTCTCTGCAGGCTCAAATATCATTTTTCTCTGAGGAGGCTCAAACCTAATTTTGTCTCAAGAGGCTCAAATCTAATTTCCTCTAAGGAGGCTCAACGTCAAAGTATCTCAGTGAGCATCAAAGTCTCTCAGTGAGCATCAAAGCCTCTCAGTTATCAATCAAAGTCTCTCAATGAGTATCAAAGTCTCTTAGTGAGCATTTAAACCTCTCATTGAGCATAAATTTTCAAAGTCTCCTTGTGAGCGGAAAGCCCTCTTAAGGGGCATACAGGTTTTCTTTCAACAAGAAGGAGGCTCCGGTTGGAGATGATAGAGGGGTCGATATCTCGTATATGATAGTCAGTAAGAGATCTCCAAGAGGATGATGTTCCCCTCTTTGCAAGAATTTGACGTCCGCACTTTATAGCCTAAATAACGACTCTCCGCACTTTGTAGTCTAGATAACAACTCGGGACCAACCAGCCCTTCAGGGGGCATCCATTCAACACCAAATTAAAAGGGATTTGAAGTGCCAACAAGACGACGTCAAGCGACCCGATCAGAATTACCCAATAAGGAAATTAACGTCTGTTCACAAGCAAAAAGGTTGGAAGTGATGATTTCCTCGTCAAGATTTTTTTTTTAGACATAAAAAAATTAAAAAAAAAGGGAGTTTTAAAATTATAGTGTTTTACTGAAAAATACCTTAAAACAAATTTTGAAAATTTTTGGGCCACGGCACTGGGCTCGTGCACGTGGCGAGCACCAGAGCATAGGGCTCCCGCGCTGGCACTGGGGCAATAGCCTTGCAGGCGCCCTTCGCCCGTCCCTCGCAGCAAGCGCGCTCGTCGCTCACCTACTGTGCGCAGCGCGCGCCCCTTTCCGCCCAAATTTGCTGATTTCAGCCAAAATTGATTTTTTTTCCAAGCGTTTTTCCTAAAATTTGATTTTTTATCCCATTTTTTTGGGATTTTCATGGTTTTTTCAATTTTTAAAATTAAGATAAAAAATAATCTAATTTAAAATTTAATTTCCTTTCCTAATCAACTAGGGTTTTTTATTAAAGATATAAATAGAAAATTATAGAAAGAGAATGGGGGGAGGCAACCAAAAGGAAAAAAATTCAGATTTTTTCTTCTTTAAAAAAAAAAACATTCTCTTCTACTTCAATTGTTCTTCTTATTTTTACTCCAATAAAATTTCTTCAAAAATATTTTAGATGGAATTTTGTTGATGAAAAATTGATTTTGAGACAAATAAAATAATTGTTTGCTCTTTAAATCTAATTTTCTCACTTGTTTTTTTTTGCGAATTATTTTTAATTAACTTCTTCAAAAATTTTTCATTGAATCTTTTGGATGAAAATTTGATTTTGGGATAAAAAAAAATATTTTTTGTTCTTGAAATCCAATTTTTTCATTTGATTTTCTAAAAAACAAGATTTTTACAATTATTTTTCTAAAGATAATAGTTTTAGATTTATTTTTATATTCTTTCATCATTTCTTTTTATGCAAATTTCTTTCTTTGAATAAAATTTTAATTTTTATTATCTGCAATTCTAATTTTGCGAAACAAAGTAAGGAAATCAATCTCATTTTTCCATCCATCGAATTCGAATTCTGAGGGTAAACATTTTAGGCTCAATCTCTTATTTTTTATTTTCTTTTATTTTTTTTGTTCATATTTAATTAGTAATCATGTAAATCTTTATATTTATTGTTTATTTATTTATTTTATGTTATCTTAGATATAAATTTAACATTTTTTACATTTTTCTTTGTTCTTTCTTATTTATTTGATTATTCATTCTTCTTTTATTATTATTATTATTATTGTTGTTGTTGTTGTTGTTGTTGTTGTTGTTGTTATTTTTCATGTTTTTATGTATTAGTCTATTAATATGTTGTTTTATTTGTTTCAATCATGTTATTTAATTTATTTGACTTTCATAATGCATTCTTTTCATTTATTTTAATTTATTATTGATTATTTTATGTGTTTAATTAATTTTCTTGACTTAATTACTAATATTATTTTTATTTGTGTTTGTTTTTTTATTCCAATACTTGTTTTCCTTATTTGGCCATTCTCGCGAGCAAATGGGGAGATCCAAGAGACTCGTTTGGTTTGACTATTTATTTTTATTATTTGTATTATTTTCTTTATTTAGCTTTTTCATTTATTTTGCCATATAATTTCTAATAAAATTGTTTATTTTATGCACGTTTAAAAGAAAATCATAAAAAATATTTTTATTAATAAATTGAGATTTTTTTTAATAAAATAGAACCAATGTCCTAGTTTTCCATCCAAATAAATAATCACTTTAAAATTATTTTCTGTAAATATGCATGCGAGTACCAATGTCTTCATCCTTAATAAATACCCAATTTTTTGTATGATTTACATTTCGTTTATAGTGGGGGTTGTATTTCGCCCCTAGTTTTATTGTAAATTATTGTGCTTTTATTTACTTTATGTTTAATTTACTTTTATTTACCGCTTTCACAAGGTGATTAATCTGCGCTTTAATTTTTGCATTAAATTGTATGAAAAAAGGAATGAAAGTTTAAATTCAAAACTCAATTATAATTTAATCAAGGTATGAATAATTGGAAAGTCCTAAACCATCTCTGGTCTTAGGCTCAACGAGGTTAGATGAACCTTTCCAATGTTCTATTGGAAAGGAAATTCTAAAATATCTCTTGCAGCCCAAAATAGGCTTATGTTGCATTGTCTTAGGTTCTATGAGGTTAAACGAACCATCCCAATATTCTATTGGGGGGTGGGGACTCTAAAATATCTTTGGCTTGCCCAAAATAGACGTATATGCATCATCTTAGGCTTCACAAGATTAGATGAATCTTTTCAATGTTCTATTAGAAGGAGAATTCCTATAACACCCCATACCTATACGTAAGGGAGCTCACTCGCAAGGGATATGAATGCCCGTATAGATAAGGGTGTTACCAACACAACAAACATACATAACCAAAGCATGCAATAATAACCTGGAGACAGAGTAAATTAAAACTTTATATCTCAAAAAAAATGGGCCAACAAAACTTCTTAAAATCTTATTCACTGATATAACGGAATATTCATTACAATAAGGGGTATAATATCATCCTTACATAATATTACAAAATTACAAAACTGAAAGTATTACAAAATCATTTGTATAACAAAAAGGCTTTACATCAGAGTACAAAATACAAAATACACACACAAGGCTACAAAAACCCTCTAATGTGTAGGCTCTGATGGTTGCAGATCGGACTCCCACAAACTCCGACTACTTCCACACCTACATGGATGAAACACTCATGCTAAGCAATAATGTTTAGTGGGGAAAACAAAATATGAATGACCACTCAAAGTGGCCGTCAAGGCAAAACGCATACATATGGCACACACATATTAAATACGGTATAATCATGTCATTCCTATATCAATTACATTCATAAATACTTCCTGTAATATCAACATTATTATATCATTACGATAACAATTCACATTATTACACAAACATATCAGAATCAACGGTATGCTTGCAGACTCAGAGTAGTGGAGAACGAGTGAACACATTTGTACCCGTGGGTACGAATAAAAGCAATTTCTTTCATTTCATTCAAAAACATTTTCACTGGAGGGGATCTTAAACAAGATCCAAACACATCAGGATCGCAAGGACCCAAACGTTGACCTGATCAGGGGCCAGAACACTAAGGGGCTGCAGCTTACAGAACTCTATAGGCATGCCTATCTATCCACTAATTAACCCTTGCAGGCTAGGCATAAATCAATACATTGAGCATACATAGAAGATATAGGAGTACATTATAATCCATACAATATTGCATTAGCAAAGCAAAGCATGAGTGAGCAACCATGAAAAAAAAAAATACAAAAACAAACTAACATAACAGAATAGTGGAAGGTCGCGCTCGCAACAGAGTCAAAATTCTCCTAATGCCGGGCTCGCGACATCCCCCACGCTCATGCAAAGAAGGATAGGCAGGCCTCTGTCGCACTGATGACATAGGTCACGCCCGCGACAGAGGGCGGGGAAGTTCACTGTCGTGCTTGTAACACCCTAATGCCCCTCAGGAGGAACATCGGGATGCCACAACGGAAACATGCAAAAGACATAAGCTAAACACTGAAGCAGAAGCATACATATGGTAGCGAAAATGAAAGCAACCCTTAAGCAACATAAACTTATATACAGAACATAAAAGATAAACATATACAAAATCATAACATGCCACTGATCAGAATTACATGCCTTACAGAACGTTTACAAAACGCTATACAAAAGTCCTATAAAAAAAATGGAAATAGCATAACTAATATAAAATGATCACTTCAAGACAACCCTAGTGGCCAGCAGATGGGGACTCTCGCTCCGAACAGGACCTGCAAACCTACACGAAAATAAACATCCGTACTAAGCGATAATGCTTAGTAAGGATGAACAAAAGCAAAGGACTTCTGAAGAAGTCAGCAGTAATAGATACTCGAATCAAGATTTAGAAGCTCATCATATACATAGCAAGCAGGAAAGTTCAATACTCAAGTCAAAGCAGATTCGGAAGCAATAACAATTGCTAGCACTTAGGAGTATCAGAACATACAATTGCTAATATCAGGAGTATACAGAACATATAACCAAACCCAGCTTTACATATAACCTCACATTCAAACAAATAATAGCCTAAGTTACAAAGATGGTGGATACAGGTGTTCAGAATATTGGCTAGCAGTATCAGAAGACCGAAGCCTAAAACTTTACAAAAACAGAAGACATAAGCCTCAATGTCAGATACCCAAAGGAACATTTTCAGATACCCAGAGGTACAATTTTCAGATACCCGAAGGTACAAAAACTAGACCTTTAATAAGCATGCTTATCTATCCACTACCTTGACCGATCAAGCTGACAAATAACTTAAGTAACCAAACTCTACTCATGTACTCAAGCACGATCAACTTAATCAATTCATGTACAAGTCAAGTAATTCATCATACTAAAACATAGCTTTAAACACATATCAATCCTCATAGAATGATGTTAAACTAGGTTAAAATGATGCTCAAACTCATGCATAACATTTACAAATGAAAATAAATCATAGAGCAAAAATAGGGCACCTCACTGTCACAACCACTTTGGTTGCCACCGTGACATACCAAAGATGCAAAACAGAATGCAAACATAGGGTACCTCACGGTCACAACCACTTTGGTTGTCACCGTGACATACCAAAGATATAAAACATAATGCAAACATAGAGTACCTAAGGGTCACAACCACTTAGTTGTCACCGTGACATACCTCACAATATCCGGGCAGTAAGCAATCAAGGGTATCTCATAGTCACAACCACTTTGGTTGTCACCGTGACATACCAATGATGCAAAACAGAATGTAAACTTAGGGTACCTCACGGTCACCACCATTCTGGTTGTCACCGTGACATACCACGGAATACTCGGATAGAAGCTCTTCTTGCATACCTCACGGTCACAACCACTTAGGTTGTCACCGTGACCTATGCAAAAATGCCAAAAACAGAATTGCATCAAACTTTAGCACAACTCAACTCAAAGGCCATTTGACCAACATACTCCTCTAATAATGCACATGCATAAATCCAAGACTTGCCAAACAATATGCCAATAACATTTCAAGGCTCTATAACAAAATTTAACATATAATCATATGCCAAATTCAAGCAAGAACATGAACAACCAATCATAAACACATGCCTTTCAAAAGCACAACTAATCATGCTCAATAATCATACTTTAAACAGGTCTAAGATAGTCAAAAATCAAACTAACAGCACATGCATATACACAATCCTATCTCTTAACACAACATGCATCACATATACTCAATTCAATAACACATGCACAATCTATAGGGCACACGATCCCAACCTCTTGAAGAAGCCGAAACACTTCCAAAATCAGACCTTGTCCTTACCATTTTCAATCCTTCTTCTATCCTCAGGTTCTTGCAATCCAAATCAAAATAAACTCTTAATCCAAATTACAACCAACTAACCACAAAGAAAGGAGTAGAAGAAGAACTCAACCAGAACACTTACCTTTAAGACTTAATCTTAACAATCACCCTTCAATCCAAATTAAAATGCAAAATTCAAAACAAGAAATGATAAAGAGGAAACAAAAGGAAAGAACTAAGAGAAAGAAGAGCAAATCCGGCCACATACAAGAGAGAATGGGACAGAAAATCCCACTCACAACCCATATATTGCATGGTAAGACACAAGTGGCAAGCTCTCATCAAGCCAAGTATACCAATCTGCACATGCTCCACTCACATACAAATTCTCTCTCAAGCCCATGGCAAAAGCTCCTTAAGTCCCTCAAATCCAATTCTTCCCTCGCTCAACTTCTCATTCCATTCAATTAAGTCCTTACTAACACTTAAACTTGCACAAATATAGGAATTTGCACTACCAATTCTACCAGGGTGCAAATCGGGTCATTACAGTGCTCACGCACACAGATGCGTCCGTAAAAGCAGCCAGCACGGTAGCTACATGATATTCAAGCTCTCGGTCACGCTCGCGACCGAGGTCGCACTCGCGATTCAGACACTCCAGGTAAGGAGCTCAGAAGATCGGGCTCTGTCGTGGTCCCGACGAAGGTCGCGCTCGCAATAGAGTCGAGTTTCACAGCTCCTTCACCAAAAATCTGCAGAAATCTCTTAATTAATCCATCCCCAACTTGCCATTCATCCACCAAACCTCAACATAATTAACCATAGGCACTCAAAACCCAAGTTTTATGTTAAATTGCATGAATTAAAACTTCAATTTAAGCAAATCAAACTCGAAATCCATCAAACCTAGAATTTTGCCGACAACCAAACAAATTCATACCTAATCTTAAATTAATTCATAATAGTAACCATATCACTTCAATTAATCATCATATACTTCAATTGAGCACAAATAAACTCATTTACACTCTTAATTTCCAGAAATCAAACAAAAACATAAAGATGAACATATACAAAGAATCAAGCAATTTCCCAAACCTTAACTCCTTAGCTCAAATGGATCAAAGAGCTTAACTTCCACCAATAATTTCCTTCCCTTTTGGATCCTTAGGAGGAATTTCAGCTACAACAAGCCAAAGCACAACAACAAAACTTAAACCTAGCCACAACACACACAACCCAATGGGAAAGAAAAAGGAAAGAAGAAGAAGAAGAAGAAGAAGAAAAGAGCAAACACTTACTTGAGTAGCTCTAGGATTTGCCAAATTAAGCAAACAACAAGTGAAAGAACTAATATAGGGCAAGGAAAGGGGAAGAAGAAGAAAGTAAGAAGGAGATGGTATAAGGGGGAAACGGGAAAGAGGGGCAGATTGCTCTCTCTCTCATTTCCTCTCTCCTGGCTTTTACAGCCACTCCTTTCTACACTCTCTCTCTTGCCACATGTCACAAGCTCATTGGTGAGTTTGGAAAAATTGCTCTTCTAATCCTTCACTCTTCACAGCTTCGCAAATATACCACACAATCAAAATATAACATACAAATGTACCCTAAAACTCACACACTCACATGCTCAAAACTGCTAGGGTGGGAACCGGGGTGTTACAATTCCAAAATATCTCTGATTGCCCAAAATAGACACACATGCGCAGTCGTAGGCTCATTGAGGCTAGACGACCTTTCTCAATGTTTCATTGGGTAGCGATTCCAAAATACCTCCTCGTTGCCCAAAATAGATGCCCTTGCAATCTTTTGCAAGTCTTACAAACCTCTCTCAAATACCCTAAAAGCGAGTCATTTGGTGCCGATCAGGGTTCGGCGCGTGTCACACCAACCCATTATAACCTACAATGGTTTAGGATGATTTTAAAATGGTTTACATACAGTATGAAGTAGATTAAATACTATGTTTATTTTTTTTTGAAGCTCTAACTCTTCAAATTGGTTATAAAATAAAATAATAAACAAGATAATAATTACATTAAATTATAAATTGCACTTTATTTTGGAAAAGCTACAAATTTTTATTTTTTAATATATTTACAAATTAAATACAAATTACAAACTCCATTAAAGAAACTGTATACAATAAAAAAAACCAAAAAATAATCACCAGTGAAATAGCAAGAATCATCAAGAATTATCAAATTTCCATCACTCTCTAATTGAAAGTGCAAGCAAATTTGAAAAATCTATAGGACAAAATGAGTTAAAAAATTGAATTCCAGTTAAAACTATGACATAAAAGCCATAACTTCAAAAATAAATAGCACCTGACTCGACTTCTTCTTATGTTTCCACATTGTCCATAGCTTTTCAAAGATCAATTGGAGTAGAACCCAACCAATTTTGGCACCAAACGAGTGCTTCTACCATTAAAGGTGACAATATACTTCTAAAAGGATCCAATATCCTCCCTTTAGTACTAAATGTTGATTTCGCCACAAGCGTTGACACAAGAATAGCTAGGACATCTCTAACTAATTTAGAAAGGTAGGGATACATAGAGGCATTAATCTTCCACCATGCTAGAATATGAAATTTTAATTTCAAGGGTATAAAAATAAATAATAATAATAATTATACGGCTTATTAATTTGATAAATGTGTTATGACTAAGGTAACCATGCAAGATTAGAATTGTATAGTTGTTTGTGTAGCGCTTCTATATCATTTAAGGGGGTATCGGGGCATTACAATTTGTGGTATCAGAGCTTAGGTTTAGGCGGTTATGGACTATGAGATGTTAAAGACCAGATTATTATATGTGCGTGTCTATAGAGTGTTGTGGCCTTATGTAGATGTTGTTGTTTTTTTGTAGGGTGGAGATGGAATCGGATCCTAGTGAGGAAGTGAGTGAGACCGCTAGTGTAAACCCAGCATTTGTTAATCCCTTGTACCTGAGCAACCACTACAAGTAGGAAATCCAAATCCTGCTCAGGATAACCTAGTCTTACTGCAAGGATTAATGCAGATGATAGATAGGTTAGCTGTTCCAAAGGCTCCTAGGGACCTTATTAGGAAGAGAGGAGTAGAAGAGTTTAGAAGAACTTCTATAGATGACTCTGATGTAGCTGAATTTTAGATAAAAAAGATGGGGATAATATTGCAAGAGATTCATTGTCCACATAATCAGAGGGTGACCTATGCAGTGTCATTATTGCAAGAGCCTACAATTGGTGGAAGCTGGTGCTTCGGAGTCCCCAGCGACCAGTTGAGTTGACATGGGAATTTTTTGTCCAAGTATTTAAGAAGAGGTATATCACCAAAGCTTTAGAGAAGCTAAATGGAAGGAGTTTGTGAGTTTGAAACAAAGGAATATGACAGTGGCAGAGTATGAAAATGAATTTAGCCGACTAATCAAGTATGTGCCTGATGCTTTACTAACTGAAGATTTTAGATGTCGGCAATTTGAGGATGGGTTGAATGAGAACATTAGAGGGCTTTTAGTGGCAATAACAACTATATAATCAGTGAACTACTATCAGTTGGTTTCGGTTGCCTTGAAAATGGAAAATTTTGAATTGATAAAACAAAAGAGAGAGCAAAAGAGAAAAGTTCAAGATGGTGGAGTTCTTATTGGCAAGAAAGCTCGAGAGACTCTGAGTAAACAAGTTACTCAAGGTTCGGTTCAGAAGCCGGTATCGACAGCTAGTATTGCACTACCATCCAGCCAAGGTAGCACTGTACCGGAGTGTGAGCATTGTCGGAAGCGACATTAGGGAGTGTGTAGGAAGCTCATTGGAGCTTGTTTCAAGTGTGGAAGCATGGATCACATGCTTGTTAATTGCCCCGAGGTTCAAGAGAATTTGTCTTCGCAGGCAAGTGGATGTAATGTTATGGTGTTTATAGCAGGTAGAAGTGGTAGAGGTAGAGGTGATTGAGTGCAATTTGAGACCATTGAGAAACCAGTAGCTTCTGCTGGTCCAGCCCGTGTTTATGCCATGATTAGAGAAGAGAAAGATGACTCGAAAAGTTCACCTGGTACGTTTTGTATATTGTTTAAGTTTTTGAAAGGTAGTTATTTAAAGATAGTGTCAGCATCTATTTAGTGACATAAGGAATTTCGAGGACGAAATTCTTTTAGGGGGAGAGAGTTGTAAGGCCCCAAAGTATACCTTAGGAGGATTAGAACATGTTATGCATGCTTATGTGTGAGTTGTTGTGCATTTAAGCCCAAATTGTGCATTTGGGACGTAATCGGTATTTTTAAATTTATTTGAGGGAATAAAAGTAATTGTGAATTAATGACTTATGGACTTATTTGAAGGGAAGAAATTGTAGTTTATGCATGTGGAAAGTTATGTTAAGAGAGGGATTTAATGGAAATTAACCAAGGACTTAAAATATTGGGCCAACAGGAGAGTGACACCTAGTGGATTTAGATGAGATTGTATTAATTGAAGTGGAAAAATCTGCCTCTTTAGGGATACATGCTGGCCGACAATCCTAGGCCACAAAAGCAAGAAATTCCTTTGTTATATATCACTTGTGTAAATCCCCATTTTCTGCTCTTGGGGGGAGTGGTTCACGTCAGAAAGAGAGAGAGCTTGGCAAGGTAAGTAATACATGTTTTAAGCTTTGATGGTCACCTTCTTCCTTTATAATTACCTTGTTTGTGATTTAAGCTTTGTGTATTGGAATGTGTATGATTTTTGGATGGTTATTTGTGTTGGTAGCTGAGGTTAGAGTGAAGGATAAGGGCAAAGAGAAGGTTTGAGCAAGAGAAAGAAAGATCAAGTTTCTAAGAGTACGAGAGTGTTTGTTTGCATGTTTGTGTTAATGTTTGCATGAGTTTGATGGTTGGAAACATCGTAGTGTTATGTAAAATATTTGTGAATGTAAATTAAGTGGTAAAGTGGTCATTAAGAAAGAAAAGTGTAGAGATAAGCTTGTAGGCTGAATTCTGGTGTAGATCCCTTTTGACATCTAGTGACTGTTTTGCCTATAACTAGAGTTAGAGAGCTGAAATTGGGATGATTCCAATAAAGCGTAAACTAGAAATACAAAACCTGAATTTCGTATAAAGAGGCTGGAACCTGATTGCATCGGGAAACCACTCATTTCTTGGTTATAGTGCAGTGTTGGTGGCTGTCCCGTTAACTCGAGCAGTCTATAGTGTTTTGAGAATATATCTTTCTGTTGATCTCCAAATGACCTGATTTTGGTGTCTATGGAAATCTAAGACATAGAGAAACAAAATTATAGAAGAGCACTTTAGCAGAAAATGCAATTTTTTTAGTCCAAACTCGGTCCTCAAACTCGGAGCAGAATCTGTGCCCGTGCAGATTCTGTGCCGAGTAAGCACAATGGTGCCGACTTGGCACGGGTGGCCTCTGGTGTAACACCCTTATACCCTATACGTATACTGCCGACCTAAAAAATATACTGTGCGATTACCATGCTCGTTTAAAGGTCAATCTAAGCTTAATGCCCACTTGTGGCTAATTTTTTTTCTTTCTTACACTTAATCTTTTACTCACTAAATCACTCATTTCACTTATCAATATCACTTATTGACTTAGTATGCCGATTGACCTATAACTGACTAAAGTTACTATCTATTTGGTCAAAATTTCAGCAGTATAACGGCTTATATTTCTCACTACCCAAACCTGCAAATCTCAAACTCCACAGCTCCAGCAAAGGGCACAACAATATATCATTCACAACCATGCCATTCACAGTCTAAAACATACATCTATGAAGTCACATCATTCGCATACATAAATACATATAAACCATTACATAATTAAATCCCAATACAAAATTCCCAAAACATACAAAATATAGCTTTCAATCCTTCTTCGGTGCTTTCTACAACCGGACTAAGGTATGCTGCTCCGACCTAACGCGTACCTACACGCAGTCAAAACAACTACGTGCTGAGCATTAATATGACCAATGGTGGTTACAAATCTGTAAATTTTCACTGCTACTACTTATTCAATTAAACTACACTACTTTATTTTATTAACTATATTATTATTATTTTATATTATTATTATTATTATTATTATTATTATTATTATTATAATCGTCTTTATTATTTGATCAATTAATCCACTAAATTAACCACATAAATAAGCATTAAACCTCATTATCCACTAATTACATTTAAATCCTTTTATTAAATTTGCTATTCCACTAATTTCACTTTTACTCTTAATTACCTTATAATTAAAAATTATACTTTTATTTACTATTATTTCTTATTTATTATCTTTAACTTAATTACTCAATTAACTCATCGATTAATCACATAATTAAACATTAAAATGTATTACACACTAATTACAGTTTAATTCTTTCATTCTAACTCTTATTCCCTTAATTACATTTTTACCCTTAATACTTTTCCTTGGTTTCCAATTTTACCCTTATCTTTTTTATTAATTACATCCATGTCCTCACTTTTCATATAATACCTTTTATGTCCCCACTTTTACTCTAATTCCACTTATGTCCCTTCTTATACACTAATTCCACTTATGTCCTCCTTTTACATAAATTACTATTTTACCCTTATTTATTCTTTATTTACATTTTTAACCTCACTTAAACTTATTTTTCACTTTTACCCCTTAATAACTTCTTTAATTACAAAAATACCCTTTTTACTTCAAATCTCCACTTTTAAACTTATAATTTCTTAAAATTACAATTAGGATCCCTACTTTATCACATTATCACCAAATTACAATTTTAACCTCATATCTTTTCGAAATTATCATATTATCCTTACTTTTACACATTTTTACCTAACTTTAGCTACTTTTTACGAACTTATTATAAAATTACCATTTAGTCCCTACATTTTCACTTATTTACATAAATACCCTTTTTAATTACACTTTTCACCTATTTAACACTATTTTTACCCTCAAGCTTTCTATTTCTATTATTTTAATCCTGTGTTCACTTAATTTCTTATTTGTCACTATCTTAATCACTTTAATTACATAATTACCAAAATGCGCCTATATTATTATCAAATTATGATATTGCCCTTCTTTACACTTTAGTTACAATTATGCCATTATCTAATTATAATTGCACAATTATTTACTTTTTCATTTTATAATATGTATTAATTAATCCACTAATCACTCATTTTCATGGTAAATTACATTTTAGCCCTTAAACATGTATTTTCTTCAAATTAGTCCTTTCTTTACTCTTTATTTACTATATTTTACAATAAATCTCTTTTAATCAATTTCTTTCAACTTTGCCCCTAGTATCACCCAGTAGCTATCACTAGACTGGATATGTAGGACTGAGCTCTATAGCCCTAACCTATCGAAGTGGCCACTAGGGGGCTAAATTACACTTCGGTAGTGTCAGAGTGGCACTAGGGTGCCAAATTACACTCCGACGACTATATACACACACTTTACACTACACTAATATATAGACCCTCATTGGTCTAAATTTGCAAGTCGCCATGACTTGCCACCGCGGCTTACACTGATGTCTCTATGTCTAGCTATATATATCCTGAACTAGATTTCACTACCAGATAACTACTAAGGTGCAATAATTCATCAAAGTTCATATAAATTTCATATTATGCTAACACACATATTTTGACATGCACTTCATTTTCTCTTACCACTTTACATACACACTCATTTATCATTGTTTAGCCATTATATGAGATATACAATCAAAATACACATAATATATTTCATGTATACCATTCGGCTCAAATGACACATTTTCATATCTTGCACTATAATTTCACTTAATCACTTAATCATTCTCTTTACATGTTATATATGTTATAAATACCAATAACTTGCCATAATTCATTATATATCTCAACTAAACCCTTAGTTAACCATTCGGCCAAAGGATTATATTTTCATTAGGTTCACTTTAATTCATTTATCCCCTTAATCATCCTCTTTACATGCTATATATGTTATAAATATCATTTATAAGCCATGTTACATAGCATATCCCACTAATTTCCTTAATAATCCAATCGGCCAAGCTTACATAATTTCATTAAGTTTGTTTTTCAATCTTTTAATTATTCCATTATACATTACACATGTTATATACATTATAACCATCATTTATATGCCATAAAACTCATATATACATTATGAATTTCTTAAGTATCTATTCGGCCAACATTAGGGATTCCATACTAATTTGTTTTAATTTAATCTAAGCATGTTCATACACTAATTTAAGTCCATTAATCATGATTATCAAGTTAGATTTAATTAATCATGCATAAATTACATACTTATACTTAAACATAACCTAATATTCAACTTAAAATAATTGAAATAAAGGGATTTTGTAACCACAAACCTCAATTTCTTGCTCTACACTCCCATAAGCTTCCTTTTCCTTCACTTTGGCTTGAGAAAACTCCTCCTTACCTTGAATACCAAACCATGCCCCGAATATGAACAAGCTCATATCATAAAAACCATGCATTCTTTTTGCAAACCAACATCATAAATGAACTCTAAACCCACAAAAAACCCCCATAGGGACCAATAAACCTAAGTAAAACCACTAAAATCTCTTACTTCAAAATGAACCCTAACCTTTGAACACTTAAAAAATCCCACTTCCAAAGCTTCAAATGGACTCCAATCACTGTCTCTATGTTCTAGAGGGGCGGAAGTTTGTTTAAGAGGCTAAGATTTGTGGAGAAATTGGAGAAAAAGAAGAAGAAAAATGGAGAAAAGTGAAGAAAAATGGATTCGGTTTTGAGGAAGAAGAAGGAGGTCGGTTTGGCTGGATTTAACTAGAGAAATTTGACCTCCCCCTCCCTTATATAGGCCATAAATGAACCGAACCAGTCCCACCGATTTGGACCAGAATTTTTATTTTTTGGTTCATTTTCACTGTTTTAAAGCATCTATATGTTCCTCACCTTATTTTCAATTATAACCAATTCCATCATTCTTAAAATATAAAAAATAGCATCTCTGCAAATTTTTAGCTTAATCGGAGTCCTTTTGTGCCTCAGTTCACTTAAATCTGTCCGATTCAACCTCTTTTTGTTCTACCATATAATCCAATTCTAATGCTGACAAAACTTACAGGAAATTATTCTATGCCTTTTTACTCACCAATACAAACCCATTGGAGCTCAATAACTATTTTTAAATGCTCAGTCAAACTTCGGTTCAATTTGAACCGAACCGGATGCCAACTTCATAATGACTTTCGGAGGCCAATTTAACTTTGTTTTCACTCCAGATTTCACCACTAAACTCCTGATGATCCACATAACACTTTTACCAAATTAGAATTTTTTGGCCGACGGACACCGGGCCGGCTGTATGGCTACCACAAGGTTAACCGTCCTGAAATTTCTATACCACAAACTCACTTTACACTCAATATTTTTCCACATACTCATACTTATGACATCACTTTACACTGATATCACACAAGAAACACTGCAATCTTACACTAACACTTCTAGACCGGTATTTGGGTCACTATATCTGGGCCGACTCGGCACTGCTCTGCAAGTCGGCATAGTAAGCCACTGTCATGAGTCATGACATGGAGCACAACTCGTGATAGCCCCATCCTTTCCCGTTTTAATTCCTTTTGAATTAGTTGTTCCATTTATGCATTTCCCATGTAAAGTTTATTGTTTTTACTTTTATATATTTTTATATTATGAGTGGGAAGCCATGGAAACGTGGTAATGAAATGGAATTCTTGGTTAACTGTGTTATAAAATATTATAATATTAATTATAATATTACTTATATATATATATATATATGAAATTACGCATTTAGATGTAATACAAGGAAATAAATGTTATTATTATTATTATTATTATTATTATTATTATTATTATTATTGATAAAACTATGAGTGAGAGCCTAAATTTTAAATAGTAATGGACAGATAGCCGTGCCTATTAGGGTCAGTATTGGCAGTTGTCCAGTGTTCTCACTGAAAGGTGCATAGTATTTGCACCGAAAGGTGCCTAGTGTTCGATACCACTTGCTATCCCAGTGATTCAAGACTTATTGTAGACACCAAGTCCTGAGGTAGCCCAGATCAGAGTTATCCTATGATGATAAGATGCCTTGCCACAGGCAAAAAGGTTGAAAGTGGTGATTTCCTTGTAAAATTTGTATTTTAGAGTCAAAAATTTAAAAAATAATAAAAAATATTTTAAAAATTAAATTTAAAGAATGGGGTTTAGAAATTATTGTATTTTTAGTAAAATTTTAAAATTACTGGCGGGCGTCGGTCACCCATTCTTGCCCATCTGCTGCCGATTTCGCCCCAAATTGCCTTTTTTCCGATTTTTTTACCTAAAAATTAGTTTTTTTATCTCTTTTTTAAGGTTTTAAAGAATTTTTTCCATTTTTTAAAATTCAAATAGATAATATTTTATTTTATTAGGTTTTATCCCTTTAATTATTTTTATTTTTCTTGAGATAAAAAGAAAAAGACGAAAAAAATCAAAGGGGGATTTTTTCTTAGGGCTTTTTCATCTTTTTCTCTTGTTCTTCATTTCAAACTCTCTCAAAAATTTTCAGATTTTCCCCAAGTAAAAATCAAAAGAGAAAAGTTCGTCTTTCATTCTTTTTCCAACATAATTTCTTCTAAACATACATTTGGAAGGAGTTTTGTTGTTTGATTTAATTTTGAGACAAATACAACAATTATTTGCTCTCAAAAATTCTTTTTTTCTTTTTTATTTGTGTTCAATTAAATTTTTTCCATTGATTTTCTTTTGAATCTCTTTTTGATGAAAAATTAATTTTGATACAAACAAAATAATTGTTTGTTATCAAAATCTAATTTTTTTCATTTGATTTTCTAAAAATATTTTATTTTGAGATAAACAAAATCATTTTTTGTTCTTAAAATCATTTTTTTTAGTTTCAATCAATAATTTTTTTTTTATCAACAATATTTCTTTTGGCAAAGAAATTAATTTTTTGTTCTTAAAGAATTTTTGATCATTTTTCAATCTTTTTTTTTCGGAATAAAATTCCGACATTGTCATATTTTAACTCTAATCTTGCAAACCACAAATAAGGAAATCAATATCATTTTTACCTTCATCGAATCCAAAACTCTGAGGGTAAACATTCTGGGCTCAATCTTCCTCTTTTATTATTTTTGTTCATATTTAATTTATTCATGTATATTTTTATTATCTTCATTTATTTATGTATTTTATATTTGCTTTATTTAATATGTTTATATATTATTTTATTCTCGTTTATGTGAATATTGATTTCTTTTAATTCTTAACATGTAATTAATTTATTTTGCTTTGATTTCTCATTATTTTTAACAGATAATTAATAAATTCATTTTAATTGATATTTTTACTATGTAAATGTTTTATATTAATTATAATTATATTAATTAATCATGTTGCTCATTTAATCGTTTTCATCATTCTTTGATTCGTTCATTTTTATTATTCTTTTCTTTATTATTGTTTATATTCATTGATTTGTTCATCTCCATTATGATTATCATCATGTTCATATTTTCTTGTATTAATCTATTAACATGTTTTATTTTATTTTAATCATTTACTTTTATTTCATTTTATAATTTATTATATTTGATTGATTTAATTACTAACATTATTTCATTTGTGTTTTATTTTTATTTTACATCTTATTTTCCTACTTGGGAATTTTTGCGAGCACGCGAGGAGATCCCGGGGTTCGGCGTGGGTTACATGGCGACTCCACTGGGGATAATACTCGAGACTTCGCTTTGAAATTGCCTTTGTTAAAATTTACAATTGAGTTTTAATTTAAAAATTTCATCATTTTTCGAAACTGCATTGCATCTCATTAGAGCCTTAGATCTATGCTAGTTTTGTCCCTCTTTTAGCCCCAGTGCGTTCCCGAAGCACGACCCGACGTTCACTCAATGTAGGGAAGTGTTAAGGAGAATCACCAGCCCAAGCCTCGTACCATCATGGTATATTAAATGGAGACCCGATCGGTCGTTACGCTCGTGATGAGCTAGACCCGTTGGCAGGGACCATGCTTGGGTAGCCCTAAAGTAACATCACCTTGACCAAAGCTCATGTAATGGAAATAGATACTTCCCCTAGGTGGTATGAACCATAATACCTTACTTGCTATATGGATCATTTTGTATTGGACAAACCCAAATAATTCGATTGGTCACCTAATCAAAGGCTTTCATGCCCCGATAGGCCCATGTCAACTTATTCGGACTGCCTAAATATAAAATGATCACAACTCATGCGCCTGTGTATTAGTTAAGAGAGGTTATGCTGTCGGTTTTCTACCGTGCACCATATGCATCCATCGGGTTCCCTGTTAACCCATGGATCAAGCCCACCTAGGATAGAGACCGCATGACCTCGTGTGTGGGGGCAATAAGGTTGCAAGGACCTATGTGCTTGCATTTGATTTGTGGATGATTCATTGCATATTCATGTCATTGATACACAAATAAAATGTTTATGTCCTCCCTATATATATATCCTATTCTTTGCATATAATTATTACATGTACATATCATCCTGTGTATTATTTTTCAAATGTTTCACATGTATTATTGTAATCTCTTTTAGTCATTGTATACCCTTTGTTGCATAGCACGACCATGCATTGTATATTATTCATGCATCATTCTAACTCCTTGCTTTTCATCCATTGTAGACCATTTACTTAGTTGGTTTAGGGATCCCGATAGTTATCTAAAGAGCGATCAGAGTTTGTGATGGCTGACAAAGATTTAGCATCCTTGCCAGAGCATCTAAAGGTAGTAGAAATGGCAGGCCCTTCGTAACAGACCGAAGAGACTCGTGCTTTGATTGCCTAGGAGATGGATAAAAGGTTTGAAGAGCTTAAAAAAAGGCTATTGGCTGTGATAAAAGAAAGAATGGATATCATTTTACTTTTTCTGCAAGCTCAACTTCTGGCGACTACTACACTTAACCAGGTTGAGCCGGCCATTATCAAGAAGACCTATACCAAGAAGGTTGCGGCGTCTCCTTTTGCTTGCGAACCCAGAGCCAAAGGGCTATTTATTTTGCAAGTTGAACAAGGAAGAGGCAAGAAGCCTACTCTAGAATACGACTATATTCCTGAAGAAGAAGACATCCCAACAGTGATGCAAGTTCAAAATAGTAAACCGTTAAGGGCAGGATATGATTTAAGGTCAGGCTCAGGTCCGCACTTAGGCGAAACATTAGAGGGGTCTTTGATGCAGTTACAAGAACAATTAAGAAGGCCAGAAGGAATAGAGCCTTCACAGTCAATAGACATCCCTAGGTCCTCATGCATGAAAAAAGAGACAGCTGATCTTGGAAAAGAAATTATAAATTCCAAACTTACAACTACCAGAATGCCTCTCAGTAAAACTGTTACTGGTCCTTCAAGTCTAAGAGTGGGTTGTTATGATAATAGCAGTAGTGCCCGAAGGATAGGAAAAGCGCCAACCACAGAAGTAAACCGAAGGCATTTTTCTAATTTAGGCAGATCCTTATCCTGGGTCCTCAAGAGACTGATGAAGGAGGGGATATTACAGCCCTTGCCGGCTAGGCCTGCTAGAAGCCAGGGACAGCCCGATCATAGAGGCGATGAGTATTGCGCCTTCCACCAGCACACTGGGTATACCACAGATTATTGCAAGGCCTTAAGACACGCCATTCAAGATCTGATTGACTGCAAGCAGATCTCTGACCCAGAAAAGCGAGAAGGAAAGAATAAGTTGGACTAAGTGCCTAAGTGGGAAGGGAAGGATGGTTCCTAAGGATGATGGTGGACCATCGACTGCAACAACTGTGTTGGTAAGAATGAAATTGATTAGTTATTTAGAATGTTCTTGTTATTTTTGAACTATTTAATAATGACATTCTGGTTTCATTAATAAGATAAACATTTTTGCTTACTTGTACAATATTTCTTATAATTTCACTATACATAATCATGATCATGACTCATCCATATTTGATATTGATTCAGTTGATGCTACTCCGTTTAATCTCAGAACTTTGGAGAACCCAAAGAAAATTTTTATATCATCTGTTGTAACTTCTAAAGAGAGATCAAAACTTGAGAGAAATTCAACAAAATATAAAAAAGGTCTTTGCCTTGACATATGAAGACACACTAAGAGTTGATCATGGAATCACTAGGCACATCATTCAAACACACCACAATCGTGAACCGGCCACGCAGAAGCTCAGAAGATTGAAGTTGGAAGGGGCAGAAAAGGTCAAATAGAGGAATCTACAAGTAGAAATGAAGCCAAAATTTCTAATCGAAGTTCAATGCCAGTCTTGGTTGGTCAATGTTGTATCAAATCGAGAAGAGGAGGAGTGCGTGTATGTGTAAACTATTAGGATTTGGACAAAACTTATCTTTAGATCAACAAAAAAAAAGAGAAAAATAAAATACAAAAAGGAGAAAAAGGAAGGAAAATAATTAATACGTAGATCTGGCCGAAACTGTTGATATGAAAGGCAAGGGAAGGTCATCCTGGGGGCAAGCTTTGTTCGAATCCTATTAACCTACACATACGCGCACTTTGACATTTTTCTTGACTTCAGAAAAGGACCACAAGAATTATATCAACTTGCAATGGATATAGGTTGCTCGAGCTTGGAAATAGACATCATAGGGGAGGTGCGCCCTACAGCCCCAATGGATAGGGTCATGTCAAGATGGTCTCCCGCACCACGCAGGGTTCAAGGATGGAAGGACGATTTATGGCTAAGGCTAGGAAGTTGCTCCAGACGTATAGCATTAAAGACCACAAGTCCTCTCTGTATTGCCCTCAAACTAATGGGGCAGCAAAGGTTGGTAACAAGAAGATCTTGAACAAGATGGTTCAAAACGACAAGGACTGGGCAGAGAAATGGCCTTTTGCACTTTGAGGCTGGAGAACCACCATCGGAACATCTACAAGAGTCACCTCCCAGTTCTCAATACATAGGGCAAAAGCACTATGGCCAATAGATGTAAAGCTCAAATCTTTAAGGACAGTCATGGAAGCCCAAATTTTAGAAGCCGACAGGGCACAGCAATGGCAGTAGCAATTGAACAAGTCAGACAAGGATAGGTCATGGGATTATTGCCACGGTTAGGTATATCAGAAAATATTCTGCTTGATCATTTGGAAAGACGGCTAGAAAGCATTCGATGAAAGAAAGAGATTCAATTATCAAGCAAATGAGACCAGGTGTTCCAGGCATACGAGATAGGTTTAGGCTAACGTGAGAGGACCCCTTGTCCTTCAAAGATTGTTATATAAGACAGCAGCAACAGGCAGCGATAAAGATGACTTCAAAGAACCAGTCAACGTCGATGAACTCAAGAGGGTCCATGGCTAAAGACTTAAAAATCAAAAGAAGAAAATAAAAGCCCTGCGGGTTGAAAATCGAAAAAAGGCGGCCTTGCTAAAAATGGGCACCTCGTCAGGGTGAAAACCAAAAAAAAAAGGCATCCTGGGCAAAAATTAGAGGCTCAAGCGAAAATGTCCAATCAAGAAAATCCGAGAGGGCTGATTGGAGACAGGAGTTTGATGCTTACAAGATATACTCTGAGATTAGATGTAGTTTTACATTTTGAATCAATGTTAGATAATGATCATGTATAGAGAAATTATACCGAAATGTACACTATCTTTGCGACAACATGTGTTCATTGTTTTCTAGTTCATTTATAAAAAGAGAAATGTTGTTCATTGCTGAATGCATAAAATCTAAATGGCTACACTCTGCTACTGCTCTCACCATCCGGATGTTTAAGTCGATGAATTCTGCTATCGATTGCGAGACTGAGCACCTACCTCTTGAATGCATTAGTGGGAGCAAAAGAACAACCCCCAATAGACGGCATAATAGTCTTCACCGGCAGCTTGCCCAGAGGCTATAGTGTGGAGGTAAGAGCCGAAGATAAAGGTCCACCTTGGAAAGATAAGGGATGCCTCACTACATCATTAATCTCTTTAAACTATCGAGCACAATGGGCGGTAATGTAAAAGGCAGCCTCATAAAGCCCTAAAGAACCCGATCCTCATTCGCTACCTCACCTAATCTGGCAACACATTCATCTAGAAAGTCAAAGGAATGCAACTGATGCCTAGAGGGAAATACCTCAGAGAATAACTGCTGATTACCCTAGGAAGGGACTTTGATAGTAGCTTCAACTTTTCTTGCAGCCGTACTGGAAAGGCAGGAGAGTCTCAAAAAGAAAAAAAAAAGAGGCCATTAGAGATGAAAACCGTGACTGGCACTCTAAGCAAAAGTTAGGCCAAAGGGCAGGGTGAAAACCTGGGAACAGGCAGTCTGTCCTACAAAAAAATGAAATAAATAAAAGCCGCTGGATTGGGTTGGGTTCATTCTAGGCAAAAATTAGGCACGGGATTATGTGAAAATCCCTAAAGGGATGCATTTCCCGCTAAGAAAAGCTAGTGTGAAAACCCACAAGGGACGCACTACCTTTAAAATTATGACTTTTGAAGCCTGGAGTGATAAGGCAGCATTACTTCATATAAATTTCCTTTAGGCAGGTAGTGCATAATGCAGAAATTAATTCAAAGTCATGGGGGCAAAATGCTCATTGACTGGGGGGCAAAGATACACGCGGGTCAGTTCTATTTGAAAAGAGTGTGGGTCAGAGTGCGTAAAGCCAAGATGATGCTTTTCTAGAACCCTAGGGGCATCAGACAATGATGAGCAGCCGAGCAATACCCTCGATGAATCCCTTAACCACCTAGGATGTGGTCTATCCATTTTTGCATTGCACATTCATCCCACATGCATAGATCTTTTGCATATCCCCCTGCGTATCACGTGCATTCAGTCCTTTACACTTATGGTTGTACACATAATTCTTGTACATTAATCCTTTGCTCGTGTTTTCTGTATATAGTTTTGTATGTATATTTCACACACATAATTCCATATGCACACACAATCTTTTGTATATATTGCTGTGTACATGACTTTGAGGGAAAGGTCCGAATAGACCTCATGAGCAAGGATGGTCCAACGGACGGATTCAGCTCAACATTATCGGCCACTGTATCCAGCATAAAATCAGGTGAATACGTATAGAGGTGGAATGCCCAGAAGAACAAGCCTATTCGAGCACATCATGCAAAGGGCAATCTGGAATCACACAAATCTACAGAAGATGAGATCTTTTGAGAAGCCCACACATACTTTAGTTGAAGATAATCAGATCAAGATAAAGCCCTCATGAGAATAGAATCTCAAGGACCTGCTCCCAAGAAGGAAAAGAATAAGCCTTTCCATGCACACCATGTCGGGGGGCAATCAGGTAAGTTTCTCTTTCATAAGATGTACGCTCACACACCTCACACAAAGCGTATAAAATCCGGATTCAAATGTATGTATATTGCACACACATGATTCCACACACGTGCATAATGTTTTGTATATATACATGGCTCAGATGAAGGGTCCGAATAGACCTCATGCTTAAAGATGATCCAAGAGATGAGTTCAGCTTAACATTATTAGATTCATGCCATGTCGGGAGCCACTAGGTAAGTTTCCTT
Source organism: Excoecaria cochinchinensis (assembly GCA_947683425.1). Taxonomy (NCBI): domain Eukaryota; kingdom Viridiplantae; phylum Streptophyta; class Magnoliopsida; order Malpighiales; family Euphorbiaceae; genus Excoecaria; species Excoecaria cochinchinensis. Next base: position 5,240,882 of record CANTUQ010000110.1, read on the forward strand.
GTCATAAGAGGCACGCTCACGCACATCGTACAATAAATGTACAAATTCTCAAACAAAATAAATGTACAAAAATACAAACTCTCAAACCAAAAACAACACAAACCAAATGATAAAGTGACAAAACAAAACAAAAAGAAGAAGACATTTTCAAGGCCTTGAAAATCCAATATACTGTAAATACATTCAAAATGTAAAGATCAAAAACAAACAAAAAAACACAAAAAGACAAAAACAAAACAATAAGAAATCACCAAACCCTATCTGCCTACAGGCAAACAACAAAACTTCCAATCTAATTTTTTCTTTGAGAAAGCTCAAATCTTTTTTCGTCTCTGGAGGCTCAACATCAAATTCTATCACCCTCTTAAGAAGTACGCAGGTCTTTTAACAAGGAGGCTACAATAGAGGAGACGATACCTGCCATATCATAGTCCGTACAATCAAGAAAACGGCATCCGTACTTTAGAAGTTTAGAGCAGACTCAGCCAAAAAGCCAAAAGGATGACGCTCCACAAATTATCTTCCAAGAGAGCGACCAACCGTCCTTAAAGGGGGCACCCGTCTGACACCGGCCCCAACAGGTATGTACTGCCACAGGTATGCGTCTTTTATATGCCTTGTAAATTTGCTTTTCCCTTGTTGTAGTAAAAAAGAAGAGGTCCAGGATAAGCGCCAGCAAAGAAAGTGATGAATGGTTCACCATACCGACCTCAGGATGGTTGATAGTCGGACAATGCACTAGCCAGGTGGGGGTTAGCAGATCAGATAATGCACTAGCCGGATGGCGATTAGCAGATCGGATAATGCACTAGCCGGATGGGGGTTAGCAGATTAGACATTATACTAGCCGAATGGGGGTTAGCAGATCAGACATTATACTAGCCAAATGGGGGTTAGCAAATCAGACATTAAACTAGCCGGATGGGGGTTAGCAGATCAGACATTGCACTAGCCGGATGGGGGTTAGCAGATCAGATATTGCACTAGCCGGATGGGGGTTAGTGTAACACCCCCTGACCCGTACTTAGGCGATCCCATCCGATAAGGAGTGAGATGCCGTATGAGTAGAGGTGTCACCACACAGATACAGAATATACATACATCCATACATAAACATACATACCGAAATACAGGGTAAATTAAAACTTTGCGGAACCAATCATGAAATAAGCTGATCATGCATTAATATAACGGAAATCATTACATTACTGTTTGATCAACCCAAAGATACAAAGGATAATTACATAACCAAAATTATACATAAACATATGCAGAAGCTATTACAAAACTAAAGTAAGAGAGTTTTATACAAAAAGGATCATCGAGATACAAAAATTAGGCCCTACACTCAAGACCCAGCTGTGTTGACTCCAATGGCTGCGACACTCCCTAACAAACTGGTTTCGCACCTGCACGGGTAAACACATCGTGCTAAACGATAAACGCTTAGTGGGGAAACACACATATAGCATAAGGACAACAATTCACAACGGTCGTCAAGGCAAACACATACAGGTGGCATAATCAGAAATACTTAATAAATAAGAGTACAAACATAAGAACATGTAAACATATAAAGTCATACCTTCGATAAAATACCACTGCCTTCATAACATCTCATAGATAAGCATATTCGGATAATACAATTCCATACTTAACAAAGTAATTCAAAAAGATAAAGTGCCTGCTGACTTCAAACCCAAAACCAGAAAGTAGAAAAAGAAGGGAAGATGAAGAACTAAATGAAGAAGAGAAGAACAAATGCAATGGATTTACCTCAAAAAAATGCTAAAGGATGATCAATCCCCACCAACTAAGCCTTGATTCCAAGCTAGGGTTCTTAGAGGAAGAGAAAAGGAAGAAGAAGAGAGTGAGGGGGAAGAAGAACGGGAAATGGAGACAGCCACTATCCCCCTACTCTTCTCTTTTCTTTTTCTTTTTCTTTTTCCTTAACCCTAGACAAGTGTCACTTCCCTATTGGTGGGATTTGATCACTCACACCCAAAAGACATGCATCACATACACACAAGACACTCCCAGCTAATGCATACCCTACAAATGTGTGAACACAAACACTCTAGTACAGCCCCACAAACACACCCTACAAACATATGAGTAACCACACCCAAGTGCAACCCAACTAATTCACACCCTAACACCACACATGCACCCACATGCTAACAAAACTCTTAAATTATGCATTTCTACCCAAAATGCCCTTAACACATGCCAAAACTCACACAATGCACATGCACATACATGGCTCATTCTACTAGGGGGCAAACGGGGTGTGACAATTAGCAGATCAGATAATGTACTAGCCAGATGGGGGTTAGAAGATCAAAAATTGTACTAGCCAGATGGTGGTTAGCATCTCACTGATACCGCGCAGATTGAGATGAGGTTAGCGGGGCGCTAGCGATAGAACAGATCGCAACAGAGGTTGGAGTTAGAGACACTGCACCTCAAACCGTGCAGGCCGAGACGAGGCTAGCGGTACAAAACAGTCACCGTGCAGACCGAGACAAGGTTAGTGGGGCGCCAGCGATAGAACAGATCGCAACAGAGGTTGGAGTTAGAGATACTGCACCTCACACTGGGCAGGCCGAGACGAGGCTAGCGGTACAAAACAGCCACCATGCAAACCGAGATGAGGTTAGCGAGGCACCGGCGATAGAACATATCCCAACAGAGGTTGGAGTTAGAGACACTGCACCTCACACTGTGCAGGACGAGATGAGGCTAGCGGTACAAAATAGCCACCATACAGGCCAAGACTAGGCTAGCGGTACAAATCAGACTCCGTGCATACCGAGACAAGGTTAGCGGGGCACTAGCAATAGAACAGATCGCAACAGAGGTTGGAGTTAGAGACACTGCACCTCACACCGAGCAGGCCAAGACGAGGCTAGCGGTACAAAACAGCCACCGTGCAGACCGAGACGAGGTTAGCGGGGTGCTAGCGATAGAATAGATCACAACAGAGGTTGGAGTTAGAGACACTGCACCTCACACCGTGCAGGCCGAGACGAGGCTAGTGGTACAAAACAGCCTCCGTGCAGACCGAGACGAGGTTAGCAGGGCGCCAGCGATAGAACAGATCGCAACAGAGGTTGGAGTTAGAGACACTGCACCTCCCATCGTGCAGGCCGAGACGAGGCTAGCGGTACAAATCAGCCACCATGTAGACCGAGACGAGGTTAGCGGGGCACCAACGACAGAACAGATCGCAACAGACGTTGGATTTAGAGACACTGCACCTCACACCGTGCAGGCCGAGACAAGGCCAGCGAGACAGACCAAACGCCGTGTAAGCAACCGAAGGCGAGCGAGACAATGCGTAAGGCAAGATTACGAACGAGCCATAGTCGGATAGCACTACAGCTCAGCAGCGACAAGTCGCAACATTCCGCACGGCAAAAGGTAAGTGCTGCCTCAGGTACGCATCTCTTTCCTTGTTCTCTGAATTTTGGCTCATCTAGGCGCTAGTGCAATAGTTTTCCCAAAATTGGGGACAACTGTAGACACCGGGTGCTGAGGCATCCCAGATCAGAGTTACCCTATGATGATAAGATGCCTTGCCACAGGCAAAAAGGTTGAAAGTGGTGATTTCCTTGTAAAATTTGCATTTTAGAGTGAAAAATTAAAGAAATAATAAAAAATATTTTAAAAATTTAATTTAAAGAATGGGGTTTTGAAATTATTGTATTTTTAGTTAAATTTTAAAATTAAAAATTAAAAATAAAAAAAAATTTTGCGAACGTCGAGGTGCGGCAATGAGCCAACGACCGAGCGCAGGCGTGTGCCCGTGCCTGCGCGCGGAGAGCTCGTCGTGTGTGCGGCGACGAGCTGCGCACAGCTCCGCTTGCGATTGCGGGCACCGACGCCCGTCGCACGCGCTGACGGGCGTCAGTCGCCCATCTGCTGCCGATTTCGCCCCAAATTGCCATTTTTCCGATTGTTTAACCTAAAAATCAGTTTTTTATCCCTTTTTTTAAGGTTTTAAAGGATTTTTTCCATTTTTAAAAATTCAAATAGATAATATCTGATTTTATTAGGTTTTATCCCTTTAATTATTTTTATTTTTCTTGAGATAAAAAGAAAAAGATGAAAAAATCAAAGGGGGATTTTTTCTTAGGGCTTTTTCATCTTTTTCTCTTCTTCTTGCTTTCAAACTCTCTCAAACATTTTCATATTTTCCCCAAGCAAAAATCAAAAGAGAAAAGTTCATCTTTCATTCTTTTTCCAATATAATTTCTTCTAAATATATATTTGGAAGGAGTTTTGTTGTTTGATTTAATTTTGAGACAGATACAACAATTATTTCTCTCAAAAATTCTTTTTTTCTTTTTTTTATTTGTGTTCAATTAAATTTTTTCCATTAATTTTCTTTTGAATCTCTTTTTGATGGAAAATTAATTTTGATACAAACAAAATAATTGTTTGTTATAAAAATCTAATTTTTTTCATTTGATTTTCTAAAAATATTTTATTTTAAGATAAACAAAATCATTGTTTGTTCTTAAAATCATTTTTTTTTATTTTTAATCAATAGTATTGTTTTGGGCAAAGAAATTAATTTTTTGTTCTTAAATAATTTTTGATCATTTTTCAATCTTTTTTTTCGAAATAAAATTCCAACATTATCATATTTTAACTCTAATCTTGCAAACCATAAACAAGGAAATAAATATCATTTTTACCTTCATCGAATCCGAAACTCTGAGGGTAAACATTCTGGGCTCAATCTTCCTCTTTTATTATTTTTGTTCATATTTAATTTATTCATGTATATTTTTATTATCTTCATTTATTTATGTATTTTATTTATTTTATATTTATTTTATTTAATATGTTTATATATTATTTTATTCTCGTTCATGTGAATATTGATTTCTTTTAATTCTTGACATGTAATTAATTTATTTTGCTTTGATTTCTCATTATTTTTAACGGATAATTAATAAATTCATTTTAATTGATATTTTTACCATGTAAATGTTTTATATTAATTGTAATTATATTAATTAATCATGTTGTTCATTTAATCGTTTTCGTCATTTTTTGATTTGTTCAGTTTTATTATTCTTTTCTTTATTATTTTATATATTCATTGATTTGTTTATCTCCATTATGATTATTATCATGTTCATTTTTTCTAGTATTAATCTATTAACATGTTTTATTTTATTTTAATCATTTCCTTTTATTTCATTTTATCATTTATTATATTTGATTGATTTAATTACTAACATTATTTCATTTGTGTTTTATTTTTATTTTACATCTTATTTTCCTACTTGGAAATTTTTGAGAGCATGCGAGGGGATCCAAAAGGCTTATTTGGGTTTAAATATTTATTTGTTTTATCTGTAATATTTTATTTATTTGTCTTTTTTTTTATTTATTTTGCCATATAATTTTCTTATAAAATTATTTATTTTAGGCCCGGTAGAAAGAAAATCACTAAACCATTTTTTATTAATTAATTTGGAATCTTTCCTAATAAAAATGGGACTAATGTCTCAATTTTCTCCATCCAAAATCATCACATCAAAAATTGTTTTATAATAAAAATGCATGCGAGGACCAAAGTCCTCATCGTTAATGAACATCCCGTTTTATGTATGGTTTGTACTTTATTTACAATGGGGGTTGTATTCCACCCCTAGTTTTGTTATAATTTATTTTCACATGCTTCATTTTTAATTTTGCTTTATTTATCGCTTTTTCTTGAGTGGATGACATGCGCCTTAGTTAAACTGCATTAAAATGAATGAGAAATAGGATGAAACTCTAAATTCAAAACTCAATCATAAACTCAACCAAAGTATGAATAAATGGAAAGTCCCGGACTCACTCTTGTCTTAGGCTCAACGAGGTTAGAGGACCATCTCAATGTTTCATTGGGATGATGCCTCCAAAATATCTCTTGTTGCCCACCAAATGGCCCAACACGAACAATCCTAGGCTCCACGGGGTTAGAGGATCATTCCAATGTTCTATTGGGATGAGGTCTCCAAGATGCCTCTGGCTTGCTCAAAATGGATATATATGCGCCGTCTTAGGCTCACTGAGGCTAAATGACCTTTCCCAATGTTTTATTGGGTGGTGACTCCAAGAAAACTCCTTGTTGCCCAACATAGACGCACTTGTAATTCATTATAAGTTTTAATGAACCTCTCTCGAAAGCCCTAAAAGCGGGCCTTCGAGGCACCCTGGAGTTCAGCGCGCGTCACACTTATGTCTCCCAGTGTTCGATACTGCTCATCAGTATCTAGTGATTATTCCCGTTATCCATTCTTGATAAGAATTCAGGTGATTGAAGTGAAATAATTGCATAATTGCGACAAGTGATTATTGACGACTGTACAAATGACTTAGTGATCTTTGAAATACCAGAGTTCGAGTGTATGTTTTATAATTAATGTTTTTATGTGACATTAATGTTGGCATCTATAGGCCACTAGGATTGAAGCCTGAAGTCTTTTTGTTTTTGATATACATATATTTTGTAATGAACAGTTTAGTGAATATGTAAAGGATATTGTAATAATGCAATGTAAATATGATATAAATATTTTAGAGTTTATATATGTATTTATGTATGACTTATTATGGAAAGTATAAAGTATATCATCGTTTAAGTAATCAAGCAATGTTAATTTCAAGGGTATAAAAAGAAATAATAATAATTAAACGGTTTATTAATTTGATTAATGTGTTATGACTAAGGTAACCATGCAAGATTTGAATTGTATAGTTGTGTGTGTAATGCTCCTATATCCTTTAAGGGGTATCAAGGCGTTACATATAACCTAACCAATACATCATAAAATTTATCCCCCATCTCCTTAGCCTTGGAATCATCATACACTTGACCAAAACAATATCTCACACATTCCATTTTGTACCAAATATCTAAGAAAACCACAAAAAATAATAAGAAATACATATTTGCATCATTTTCCTAATATTTTTCCAATTTCTTCTTCATTTTTATAGCCATAGAGTACAAGAGACTTTTCCCACTTTCCATTAATGTACCTAACCTATCTATTAATGCCATAAGCTCATGCAAAAAATAATTTGATGTTACATATAGTGAACCCGAAAATTGCAAAGTCACAACATAAAAAAGTCTTAAAAACTTGACAAAGACTGTAAGGGGTATTCCAATCTTCTCTAGTAGGAGGACCTATATTATTGTTTTTGTTAAAATAAGAAAAATAATAGGGGTCTTCCTCCACTGGCCTAGCAAAAGCCTTCTCAAACGTTTTCGCAACTTTTAGCATCTTATAGGTAGAATTCCACCTTGTTTCTATGTCAATACATAGGGGACCTTTGTTTTCTATCTTAACTCTCTCACACACATTTTAAAAATATGGGACTTAGGAAAAGAAGACCTCACATACCCTATGGCATTTCTGATTTTGACAGTTGATTGATCAAGTTCATCTAAACCATCCCTCATTACAAGGTTCAATATAAGAGCGCGACATCTTACATGTAAGAACTCATGATCTAAGATAGCGCCTCTCTACTTTATAGTCTCTCTCTTTAAATATATAATATCACCATGATTGGAACACGCATTATCAACTGATAGTGTGAATATCCTGTTTATTCCCCAATCTAGTAAGTAAGTCTCAAACATCTTTCCAATTGTCTCTCCCTTATGGTTATGCACTTGACAAAAGTTCAAAATCCTTTTATGCAAGTTCCATTCCCTATCTATCCAATGGGCCATTAAACATATAATATTTAGGTTTTGAATAAATGTCCAATAGTCCTTTATAAGACATAAACGTTGAGATTTTAATACACTTTTTAACTTTGATTTCTCCTCCTCATAAACTTTTAAGTAATGTATTGCCAAAGTTCCTCCACCCCTTCACTCTAGGGCTTTCACTTCTACACCCAAAACTAGAACTAGAACCCCTTTGTGATGCTTTAACTACTTTATAAGGATACTCCATATACTAGTTATTTAAATGAACCCATAGAGTACTAGATCCATGGATTTTTGATTTAGAAGCATACGATTTCTCATAATATACACAAACTACCCTAGTTTTATCTCAACACTCTGTCAACCTAAAATGATCCCATATAGCCGAACTTATTATAGAACCCAACCTATTACTTTTTTTTTCCTAAGCATGGGGAGAGGAGGACAAGAAATGTTTTTACTCTTAAAATCTTCATTTTTAATTTCCATAAATCAGATTACTTTTATCCATGATGAATCTGTAATATTATGATTTTTTATATAATCATGTATGCACCATAAATTCTAATTTATAAATAAAATTTGTAATGCGAAAAGAAGTAAATCATACTACTCATCCTTGTAGATATATCAAGCATGCGAAGGCCAATTGCATTTTTTAGAAGTAGATAGTAAGAACAACAGCATAAGAAAACTGTTTAAAATAGCAGATTTACCAGCACCCTGACCAAGTTATAAAAAGAAAAGAAAAGCAAAAGCAAAAGTATCATAAAACCAGCAAACTTGTTTCAAACAGTAGAGAAATTCGGAATCACAACAACAAATAAAGCTAGATTTATGGTCAACAGATAAGTCTCATCTTCAAAGTTGCTTAAGGCTCATAATCATGAATTGCTTTCAAATTTTAGTGAACATGAATTCCTCTAATACAAGAAATATTATTAAACAAACTTAATTATCATCAATGCTTCCTTGATATATGAAGAAACACAACAATATCTTTTCTAAAATAATGGATTCAATTTTTAATGGCTGACAAAAGCCTCATTGAACCTTCTGCAAATGACATGTCTAACCTAAAACAAAGGTGAAACACGATCAATCCTATCTTAACTAGAATTGAGGCTAATTAGAGATGAATAATATAAAAATTGATTAAAACTCCAGTTACATTTACTTTGAGCTAATTATAAATCTTCTAGAACTTCTGTTACTTTAACCAAATACATATAAACCATTTGTACTTACCATGAAGTTCCAGTTCAAAATATATAATTAACAAATCAAGAATAAATGAGATTTGTGCACAAGCAATAAGTGGGAGGATTATTCATGAAAGTTACTCTAATTAATAAGTTGATGAAATTTACTGATAAATAATTAGTTGAACATGATATGCATAAAACAACATAAACCAACGCATCTAATCTACCTTTAATTAGTTGTCCATATCAACACAATATGTTAATATGACTAAATATATAACTAGAAGCACAACTTTCCTTATTTACTCAATCTTTGAGCAAGAAAGATGAAAGAAGGGACAAAAAAAAAGTTAGTATACCAAGAGTTCAAAATTAAATTGAGCAGAAATCAAGATTATGATGTTCTGCAAAACTATGTCAAAGGATGTATTGAGGTCTAGCCCAAGTCCTCCAGCTAGAAATTTACATATTTATGTCTATCTTGTCAATTTAGGAGCAAGAACATTAAATTAAAGCTACTTTGATAAAGAACTAAGAAAGTTTACTAACACAATAAAAAATGGGAGACTAGATTTCTTCTCCTGGAGCACACAAAAAGAGAACTAATATGAAATCTCCCAAAAAAGAGTAAAGGATTCAACTAATAAAATCAGTTGAAAATGGCAAAAAATAACAAAATGAAAGAATTAATGGTTGAGGAAATTAAGAACACACAGATCTGGAATTAAGTATATCATGTAGAATAAGTAGAAAAGCAAAAGATAAAGCCAATGTCTTTCAATATCATACATTCTCAAACACATAACTAGTTAATGGCACAAAACAAATTGAAGGAGAGCGAGATCGAGGTTGAGAGAGTGAGATTGAGATAGAGAGAGCCAGATTGAGATAGAGAGAGCGATACTGGGACGGAAAGAGAGTGAGATTGGGATAGAGAAAGATCGAGATTAAGACAGAGAGAGCGTGAGATCGAGTAAGGGATAGCAAGAAACAAAGAGAGAGATCGAGTATGGTTGAGGCTCTTTCGATTCCTCTTCCATTAATGGCACGGGTCGATTGAGAGAAGGAAGAAGAAAATGATCAATTTAGCCAATAACTGACTTATTATCCCATAACCCGACATAACCCAATTTTAAAATTATAAATTTAACCCAACCGGACTGAAAAACCACCTAAACCATATTTTTCTGGATTGGTCAATTTGACTCGATCGGGTTGGTCAGTTTAACACAAAAACTAAACAATCCTAGCCAAAATTTAGTGACGAAATTGGCTACAAAAAGTTTTGTCACTAAATATTTTGTATTTTTTATTTGGAGATAGTTTTCCAATTTAAATTAGAGAATATTTAGGGTGCTTAGCGACGGTTTCTTGTTGTCACTATTCAGCAACTGCAACAATATTTCATCATCAAAATTTAGCAACTGCTATATTCGCAATGGGATTTTGTTGTCCCATTGCCACAAATTGAAAAAAAAATGTTAGTGACGGAATTTGGCTTTTAGTGACCTTTTATCCGTCGCTCTTTTCATTTCTTTTTCGGTAATTCTTTACAGTAATTTAGTATATGTAGCTCATTAGCAGCCCTTAAGTAATTTTTTTGTTACCCACGTATAAAGATAAAAGTAACAAAATTTAGATAATAATATTTTTTCCGTTTCACTCAATAAGATAATTTTCAACTCTAACTTTTAGCTTTTCATATAGACAAAAAAATATTAATTAACATCAATTTTATAAAATATTTATTATAATTTACTAAAATATCTTTTTACTAATTTCCTTCACTCTTATTAATTACTTTTTTTTTTGCATACATAAGGGTATATATATATATATATATATATATATATATATATATATATATATATATATATATATATATATATATATATATATATATATATAATACTTTTTGATACCAAAAAATTGTTATTTTGAATGAAAAGAAATCTCTCAAAAATTATTGCAATAAGTGGAATAAGTGGAGCAGAGTAATAAATTAAAATAGAATATCCAAATTCAAAAAGACATTATAATATTTAATATGAAAATTTAAAGTTCAAAGCACATAATTCAACGAAATATTAAACAATATTATGTGTCCAAAAATTATCACAAGGCGCAAAGGTAACGTGTTCCAAAACTTAAAGTGCACCAAGTCTAAAAAGGTACAACAACAAAAGAGATTAAGTGCACAACTCCATAATTTTAGAAAGGAACTTCAGCAATTGTAATTTATTAAATCTTTGTAACCACAAATTAGATTATAATTTTAACAATTTGTTATCTCTGGTGTCAATTGGAAAATTAGTCTACGTTAGCATAATCATATTGAAGGGAAATATAAATCGAAGTAATATTAACTAATGGTACATACCTCTTATAGCGCAGAAACGTTGTGGAAGCGTTTCCAATAATTCCTTTTTATTTTTGGTCACTGGCCCTGCTTTTACCCACGTGCGAGATAACAACAGGTTTTTCGCTATCTAAAAACCCCTTAGAGATTATTGTTTAGAGTATTTCACGTTACACGCTCTCAAGCATCATTTTGACATTATTTCCATGTCACCATTTTTTGGCATCATTTTGACGTCTCAAAATCTGATATCTAATTATCTATTTATAGTATCCTAAAACTAGAGACCAATCTCTGATTTAACTCAAATTTTTTTTGGGATAAGATTAGATAATTCTTATAATAGCTCCAATAACGGGTTAGCCGTGAATAGTATTTTCCAGAGGCGAATAGTGCACCAGGGGCCAAAATTACACTCAGAGACGAAAAATATTTTATTTGACCATCGGAAAATACTAGTTATGGTGAGTCCAGTGGTAAAATTTGGAGTGAAAATGAGTTTAAATAGGTCCCCAAAAATCAACAATAAGAAAAGTCTTGAACTGTAATTAGGGACCCCGATTTGACCAAAATTTGACTGAGATTCTAAAAATAGTAAATGACCTCCAAATATTATTTTAAGGGTATAGACAAGATTAGAATAATATTTGAAAATTTTTCGTAAAGAAAAATTAATTTTACGGTAACACTGAAAATTGTCGAATCGAACCGATTAGAGTGTACCATCCCCGAAAATGGATTCCGATTGGGTTAAAAATTTTTGTGGAGACTTAATTTATTATTTAAGGAATTTTGGAACTGATTTAGACTGAATTAGAGGTCCGAAAGGAAGAGAATTAAATTGTGTTTGGTTAATGGGCTTAATGGTTGGACCAGCCCAGCCAAAAAATGAGGGTATAAAAGGGCTGAAAAATCACAATGTAGAGAGAATTCCAAATTTCTTCAGCCCTTTCCGCCCCTATCTTTGGCCGAATCCCATTTTCCCATTTTCTCTCCATAATTCTTCATCTCTCTTCCAATTTCACTCTAAATTTAAGTCTCCATAATACAATTCAGCCCCTTTACAGCCTAATTGCACTCTTTAGAGCTCAATTGAAGTGAAAGAATTGGAAAAATTCAATTCTTCAAGGTTTTGGGTACAAATTGAGGTAAGAGGAATTGGGGTGTTTTAATTAATTTAATGGTTCTAATAGGTAAATTAGAGTGTGTAGAGTGTGATTATGTAGTTATATTGTGATTAGAAGGCATGATTTTGATGGAAACTTAATGTTAAACTTCGGCCATACTTAAGTAATAAAGAAAGTGAAGGCACTTTAAAGACAAAAAGCAAAGGGAAGGAAGCTCTAGAGGAGTAAAACAAAAAATTAAGGTTAGTGGTTACAAATTCTATCCATTTCCATTGTTTTAGGGTGAATTTATGTTATGTTTAAATAGTAACTATGTAAAATATGCGTGTATAATTGAAATAAATATTATAATTATGACTTAGAATGTTAGAAATGATGAAGAAATAAATTATAGGATAGAGAACTTAGGTTGGCCGAATGGTATATTAAAGGGAATTAGGGTATATTTTGGGTATATTTGTAAATTAACAAAGTATACATGTATGTTAAGATGCAAATTAGTTTAAATAATGATACATGAGTGGAATAGAATTTTGAAAGGTAATATTTGTGAGTTGGCCGAATGGTTAACATGTGGAAATTATGGTCTAATTGGTTTATTTACCAAGTATAAAAGCATAAAATAAAGATAGGATAATAATGGAGTGTATGATAATTTATTTGGAAATTATTGTGCATAAATGAATATTCTAGAGTAAATTAGTGTAGTATGTTTATAATGGAAATGAAATTAAATAAATAGTTTCAATGGAATTATGGTATAAATGGTTATGGAATTAAATAAGTAGTGGAATAAAAATGGTTTAGCGAGAAAAAATGAATATTATAAAGTTTTATTATGTTGGCATAATGGTATTTTATAATATAGTAATGTGATAAATTATTGTATCTTGCCCTTAGTAATAGTCTAGTAGTTAAATCTAGTTCAGGATATAATTGGCTAGCTATAGGGACAGTAAAACCGCGGTGTGAGTCATGGCGACTCACTATTAGTAGGCCAATGGCAGTCTGCAAAATGAATGAATGTTTAAAATGTTCAATAAAATAAAATTTAAATATAATAGTGGTCCTACGGGGTCACTTTGGAATGATGTGGATCTGTGGGGTCCACATCCCTCATATTCGGTTCGGAGATTTTTACTGGACCGATACTATGAGCAAAATAGTAAAAATGAATAAAATTAACTGAACCCGTACTAATGTGTGAAAAAGGACTAAAAGGAAATAAATTATGTAGTTTTAGGGATTAATTGGTAAAAAATATGTTAACATGGTAAAAATAAAATATTTAATTGAGGACTAAAATGTAATTAGCCCTAAAAATAGTAAATTGAGGAATAAATAATAATATGTTGGTTAAATAATGATTTAAACTAGGAAACTAGGACAAATAATGGTAAATTGGTAAAATGTGTGTAATAGAAGGGCAAAACTGTAATTAAAAAGAAATTTAAGAACTAAGTTGTAAATTGACACCAAAACAATTAAATTAAAAATAATATACTATAATGTAATAGATTAGTAATGTAGGAAATAATTGAAAGTTAAATAGATAATTAATTAAATAGGTTATTATATAAATAATGATTTAGAACATAATAAGATAGAATATTAATATGAGAAATTATAATTGATTAAGTAAATAAATTAATTAAGTAATAGAATTAGATTGTAATAATAATAATAGTAATAAGAATAATAATAATGACAATATAATTAAAATTGTTAAGAAGAATTGAATGGAAATTAATTAACCCAAGAAAAGTTAGTTATGTCACATATCGGCTGAATGAAATAATTTTATTTGCATACCCAAATAAGTAACACTATTAGTAACCATTACAATCGCTAACGTACATTAGAAAAGTTATATAAGGGTGTTACAATTCTAATTAGATAAAGATACTAAATCTTATTCAATATGGAACTTTATCCATATTCAGAGTTATGGGCGTACCCAAACTCTATCATCTCCCACTCGCACAAGACGAAACTATTTCCAATCATAATCTCAAGTTATACAGGCAGATAGATCGTGTAACCAGCAATATGTCGAGAGCACTAGCGCTATACACCGGTTAAGGATATATAATATCTTGAAAAAAGTGATCCGCTTTTTCACGTATGCCAAACCCTATATGGCTTCTCACATTCATTGTTTTCACTCATGATCTCATAAAAACAACTTTTGTATTGACTATTATGTCTCAACTCATACAGATTGTAATAGGTATGCTGGGGAACCATGAACTAAATGAATGTGATCAAAAGGCTATCTTTTCCTTTTACTATATGCCATCCATTATAATTTAGCCCAAATTATTCCATGACCTATTGGAGACTAACTAAGCTAGCCACACTGAATCATACTTCAGGTATAAGTTAAAGGTTCTAAGGGTCAAAATTTAAAGAGGACCTCACAATAGAAAAAATTGAGATCCATAATATTAAATTACCATCCCTTGGTCACTTAAGCACCACGGTATAAAACATGTGTTATGGTGTTCTTTCCGTCCCTTCAAGGAGCACATGTCTCACATTTAAAATATATATATATATAAGACTATAATAAAGCATAAGGTTGCGATGCGTCGAAGCATCCAACTTTAGTCCGCTTACTTGAGGACTACTTCTGGCTTTTTGGATAAAACATGGTCGTTACGTTTAACTTACCATAGGATTATGTTCAATACTTATTTGGATATTAATCAAAAACATATATACATCCTTATGTATGTCTTTATCTCGCACGATGAAAAGACTAATCTTGTAATTTCTGCAAGACGATACTTTTATTTTAAATAGGCTCTTGACCTAAATCATATGTTCAAAATTTGCCTCATCTTAGTCTTTGCCAACTCATTGACAAAACTAAGATAAACACCCTTGTGAATGGGTTACTTCTCTAGCCAACATGCTTAATCTCATATAAATAACAATAAATGTTTACACATAAAACATTTATAATTGCCAACAATGAACTTGGTTATTATTCATAAATAATAATGTTTGGGGATTACATAAAATATAACAGTACAAATCAAATCCTATGCAAGCCCTGAGATCTAATGTGTCTTTCATACACATCTCTCTGGTTTAGACAATGGATCTAAAATTATATCTTGCATGGATATATACTGTAAGTTCACTTCTCCCCATGCAATAATATCTTTCATGTATTGATACTGAATGTCGATATGCTTAGTCATACTATCAAATTTTGGATCTTTTATGTAAGCTATCGATGATTGACTGTCACTATAGATTGTCACTGGTTGCTTTGAGGCAATTACTCTTAAATGGCCCATAAACTATTCCAGCCAAATTGTCTCTTATCCTGCAGCGGAGGAAGTGAAAACTAATTTCCTTAGCTTGGCATTCCATCAAAATCATTTTCTGGTTTTTGTTTTCTTGAGTTTTTTTATGTGTTGAAAAACTTGAGTTTTCTTGAATATTTTTGGTGTTTTATGACTGCAAAACTTGACAAGTGAGACGGACTGAGACATCATTTCTCCACTATATAAACTCTGAGGGTAAAGATTCCTGAACCCCTTCTTCATCAATACATTTTATTTTATTTTTTGTTACGGTTTTGATTATGCACGAATAATGGTTTAATAAATGCATGTTTTCTTTTTGTTGGGTTTGAGATTTATTTTTTGCATGACTTTCGTGATGTTCCTTCTATGTTTAAATGCTAATGCTTTTTTATTTACTAAGATAAATACCCTTGTGAACGGGTTACTTCTCTAGCCAACATGCTTAATCTCATATAAATAAAGTAAATGTTTACACATAAAACATTCATACACGTGTATTGCCAACAATGAACTTGGTTATTATTCATAAATAATA
Source organism: Excoecaria cochinchinensis (assembly GCA_947683425.1). Lineage (NCBI taxonomy): Eukaryota > Viridiplantae > Streptophyta > Magnoliopsida > Malpighiales > Euphorbiaceae > Excoecaria > Excoecaria cochinchinensis. Next base: position 5,257,160 of record CANTUQ010000110.1, read on the forward strand.
ATGTTTGGGGGTTACATAAAATATAAATGTACAAATCAAATCCTATGCAAGCCCTGAGATCTAATGTGTCTTTCATACATATCTCTCGGGTTTAGACAATGGATCTACAATTATATCTTGCGTGGATATATACTGTAAGTTCACTTCTCCCCATGCAATAATATCTTTCATGTATTGATACTTAATGTCGATATGCTTAGTCATACTATCAAATTTTTGATCTTTTATGTAAGCTATCGATGATTGACTGTCACTATAGGTTGTCACTGGTTCCTTTGAGGCAATTACTCTTAAATGGCCCACAAACTATTTTAGCCAAACTGTCTCTTATACTGCAGCGGAGGAAGTGAAAACTAATTTCCTTAGCTTGGCATTCCATCAAAATCATTTTCTGGTTTTTGTTTTCTTGAGTTTTTTTTATGTGTTGAAAAACTTGAGTTTTCTTGAATATTTTTGGTGTTTTATGACTGCAAAACTTGACAAGTGAGACGGACTGAGACATCATTTCTCCACTATATAAACTCTGAGGGTAAAGATTCCTGAACCCCTTCTTCATCAATACATTTTATTTTATTTTTTGTTACGGTTTTGATTTTGCATGAATAATGGTTTAATAAATGCATGTTTTCTTTTTGTTGGGTTTGAGATTTATTTTTTGCATGACTTTCGTGATGTTCCTTCTATGTTTAAATGCTAATGCTTTTTTATTTACTAAGATAAATACCCTTGTGAACGGGTTACTTCTCTAGCCAACATGCTTAATCTCATATAAATAAAGTAAATGTTTACACATAAAACATTCATACACGTGTATTGCCAACAATGAACTTGGTTATTATTCATAAATAATAATGTTTGGGGGTTACATAAAATATAAATGTACAAATCAAATCCTATGCAAGCCCTGAGATCTAATGTGTCTTTCATACATATCTCTCGGGTTTAGACAATGGATCTACAATTATATCTTGCGTGGATATATACTGTAAGTTCACTTCTCCCCATGCAATAATATCTTTCATGTATTGATACTTAATGTCGATATGCTTAGTCATACTATCAAATTTTTGATCTTTTATGTAAGCTATCGATGATTGACTGTCACTATAGGTTGTCACTGGTTCCTTTGAGGCAATTACTCTTAAATGGCCCACAAACTATTTTAGCCAAACTGTCTCTTATACTGCAGCGGAGGAAGTGAAAACTAATTTCCTTAGCTTGGCATTCCATCAAAATCATTTTCTGGTTTTTGTTTTCTTGAGTTTTTTTTATGTGTTGAAAAACTTGAGTTTTCTTGAATATTTTTGGTGTTTTATCACTACAAAACATGACAAGTGAGATGGATTGAGACATCATTTCTCCACTCTATAAACTCTGAGGGTAAAGATTCCTGAACCCCTTCTTCATCAATACATTTTATTTTATTTTTTGTTATTGTTTTGATTAATGCATGAATAATGGTTAAATAAATGCATGTTTTCTTTTTGTTGGGTTTGAGATTTATTTTTTGCATGACTTTCGTGATGTTCCTTCTATGTTTAAATGCTAATGCTTTTTTATTTACTGCATGTTCATTTATGTTCTTCGTTTTACTTCACCTAATTTCATTGGTTTATTATTAACACTAGTGCTATTATTATTTTTTATTCTTGCTATTGTTGTTAATATTATCATTATTACCTTTTATTATTTTTATTATTGCTATTATTATTATCATTATTATTATTGTTGTTGTTGTTGTTGTTGTTGTTGAGATTGTGTAATTATTACTACTATTGCCCTTTTTTATTGTCATCGTCATTATTATTATTATTATTATTATTATTATTATTATTATTATTATTATTATTATTATTATTATTATTATTATTATTGTACATTTGTGTTTCGTATTACTGTTGTCATTATTTTATTAGGGTTATTATTATTATTATTGCTATTAATGATGTTATTATTGTCGTATTATTATTGTTGTCATTATTTTATTGTTTGCCATTATTATTATCATTATTTTGTTGTGATCATTGTCATTGTTATTATTATTATATTTTTGCATGAATAATTTTCAAATCCTGTTGCTTGTGAATTGCCTATGTATTAAGTTAAATATATGCAAATTAACCTATCTTATTTTCTACATGCATGCTAACCACGCTTCATATTTCTCTTGTCTTTATCTTTATGTGTTTAATGTTAGAATTATTACTAATATTTTTTTTGTCAGTTTTCGTGTTTGGGTAAAATGTGGTGTCGCTTGTTTGAGCATCGTCGTGACCAAACGGAGGCATCGTGATGCGTAGGAAACCCTTTTTCGGTGAGATCTTACCTATCTTTTATTTATGTGACTCTGTTTTGTTTCCAAATCCAATAGTTTTATTTTATACGTGTGTCGGATAAAAAATTACAAAAAAATATTTTATAACTGAATTGGGATTTTATAAATAAAATTGGGACCAATGTCCTCGATTTTAGCTAAAGAATGCAAAATGTCATTAATTAAAACGAAGAGTTAAATTTTCTAAAAATGGGATCACTTATCTAGGTTTTCAAGCCAATAGCCAAAATAACTCTTCGATCCCTCTTTAAGTGAGCGTGAAGGAACCAATGTTTCCAAACCAAATAAATATCCCGATTTATGTATGTCTCCTCATTTGAATAATTTTGCATGATTGTTTACCTTTTCATTTACATATATCATATGGGTCCTTGTAATTAATTACTTTTGGGGCAATTTTATTAAGCTTTCTTTCATTTGGGGATTGTATTCTGCCCTAATTTTCATCTTAATTTAGCTTAGGTTTTTAGGGGATTGTATATTTTCCCAATTTCTCCTTTGTAAATGGCGTGTTTGCGTGTTTACCGCTTTATTTACCACTTTATTTACAGCTTTCATTTATCGCTTTCTTAGTGCTTGAAGTGCGCCTTTAATAAATTGCATTAATAATGTGAGAGGAGAGACAAAATTTTCAAATCTAAAAACTCATTGATAATTAAACAAGGCATAAATAAGAGTAGAGTTGTGTGACGTGCGCCGGACCAGCAATGCCCTCTTTGAACCCGCATTTAGGATTCAAGGGATTGGTCACGTCTCTTTTGATCATGGGCATTATGAGACATTTTGGATGCGTCCCACCCAACAGAACATTGGAAAGGATGATCTAGCCCTATAATGCCTAAAGGCACCTTTGAGGTATCATGGAGTCGCTACCCAATTTTGGGAGAGGTCTCTCACCTCTATTGGTCTAAACCAGAGATTGGTGTCTAGAACTTCACTCTTATTAATGACTTAAGTTTATAATTGAGTTGTTAGAAAATCTAAATTCCATCTCTCATCTCACGCGGTATGCAATAAATTTAAAGCACAATCATTCACATAGAAAAGCGATAAATAAAGCAATAAATAAATAAATTACAAACTAAAAATGGGACAGAACAATCCCCAAAACGATTAATGAAAATAAGTAAATAAAAATGGGACAGAACAATCCCCCAAATAAATAAGTAAAAATTAAACAAATTAATAAACACATACAAGAAATTAAAATGCAACATACATAAATCGGGTTATGAATTTTAGGAACATTGTTTCCTTTTTTATTTATTAGAAAAATTGGAGAACTATTTTTAGGATATTGATTGAGAAAATCGGGATGAATGATCCCATTTTAAGAAAACTAGTTCTCTATTTGATATTGAGGTTTTATTGGTTAAAAATAGAACATTGGTCCAATTTATTAATAAATCCCAAATTATTAATTATGTAAAAAAAATGTGACTTTCTATAGTGAGGATAATTAAAATATATATTTTACATACAATACATAAAGATAATATAAATAAAATAAACTAAACAATTAAGATGTAAACTCTAAGTTTAGATGATCTTCGATTCCCCGGTTCTCCAACCCGTGCGCGAATATGACTCGCGAAGATAAATGATTTCGAGACCAAAAAAAAGGAAATAAAATGTTAGTGAAATAAACTAAGGAATTAACATGAACAGATAAATAAAATTAGTTGGATAAAATAAATGACTAAAGCAATTAATAAATCCATCAAATAATAATCAATTAAACAAATTAAGTATAAACAACTAATTAAATAAGCCAATAAAATAATTGAATCTTGATAAATAATATAACAATAATATAATAATAATTAAATCTTGATAAATGATGATAATAATAATAATAATAATAATAATAATAATAATAATAATAATAATAATAATAATAATAATAATAATAATAATAATAATAATAATAATAATAAGGGATACTTTAATAAATTAATAATCATAATCTTTGAGAATATATTAATATAGAATATTAATAATGATAGAAAAATAAGATAAAATAATAAGTTGGAATAAGGCAAAGTAAACATAAAAGATGTAACTTTAGATAAACAAATTAAGGAATCACGTGGAGAACCTAACTAAAGGACAAAAAGTGGCCAAAATGAGGAGAAATGCAAATGGAAATGTAAAAGAAATGGAAAAGTGAAGTATAAAAGTGGAAATGTAAGAAATTGAAAAGAATTATCAGTGCATGACTCGGATGGGACAATACGACACAGACAAGAAGAAAAAAGGAGCTAGGCAAGCCAAATGAAGCACGACTCGGATGGAATGACACGACACGGACGGAACGAGCAGAGGAAGATGGCAAAGGGAAAGGCGCATGACTCGGACAAAGCGACACGACTCGGACAAGGCAACACAACACGGACAGAGGAAGAAAACAGAAGAAGAAGAAGAGGGCAAGGGACACTACTTGGTTAAGGGGACACAACTCGGATGGGGAAGGCACACACACGGACACGAAGAACTGGAAAATGAAACCAGGTGGAAGAGAAACAGGGGCAAACAGAGCTCTATAACAGACCAAACAACAAGATGATATACCAGCAAAACGAGCAAAATGTAATTATAAACACATTTAACTAATCATTACACACATATAGAACTCACACCTGATGACAAACAACATAAAACATGCACTTAAAGAAATCAAAAATTCAAACAATAAATATATGTACAATATGTACAAAGGAGAAGGAAACAGATAAAAACGAGAGAGAGAAAGAAAATAAAAATAAGAAAAGGGAAGAGATGAGCCCAGTATTTACCCTCAGATTTCGATTCTTGATGTGCAAATGATATGGTTCTGGCTTCTTGGATTCAAAAATAATCTTTGAACAGCTTTTGAAAATCAAAAATCCTCCTTGCTCTCAAAACCTTCTCTCTCTTTTCTCTGTGTTTTCTCTCCTTTTTCATTTTCTTTTCAATCTTCCCCCTGAATCATTTCCCCCTCTTCTTCTTCAATTCTTTCTTTTTTATCTTTCTAGATAGACTTGATGGTTTCCCACCAAATCCACTGTAAACCCATACTCTCAAACCAACTCTCCCGAAAACATGGAAAGGAAAAGAGACATTGGGCTGCACAAGTGAGGCAGAGAGGGGCAAGTGAGTGAGGCTCCTCACTAATGTGAGGCTGGGCCTCACTTCCCCATCTCACATTAGTGAGATGAGTCTCACTACCCAGGCCCAAAAGCATTTTTTTTTTAATGAAAGAAAAATGGAAAATATATTTTTTTCGAGAAAGCCATCACTTCGATTTGCCTCTTGCCCGCGAACAGACATCATTTTCATCATTGGATAACTTTGGTCTGGGCTGCCTCAGGACTCAGTGTCTACAAGTTGCAAACACCTTCTCTTGTTTACACCGTAGAGGTTAGATGACCTTTCCAAATTTCTTATAAATTGGGTGGTGACTCCAAAATACCTCAAAGGTGCCTAAAGGTTTTATGAGGCTAGATGAACTTCCCCAATGTTCTATTGGGAGGGGATTCCAAAATGTCTCATGTTACCCAAGATCAAAATGACGCGAACCAATCCCTCGAACCCTAAAAGCGGGCCTCATAAAAGGGTCCTCCCGGTTCGGCATGCGTTATAGTGGTGACTCTAATAGGGACTTTGTGACTTTGCTCTAAAAGTTTCTTGGTTAAAAAATATAATTGAGTTTTTAAAACCTAAAATTCTATCTCTTTTCAAAAATCGCATTGCATCATTTTAGAGCATTAGAATTACGCTAGTTTGTACCCATATTCTACCCTGGTGTGTTCCCGAAGCACGACCCTATTTTCACTTAACGTAGGGAAGTGTTAAAGATAATCACCAGCCCAAACCTAGTACCTTTTGGTATATCAAATGGAAACATGATCGGTTGTTATGCTCATGATGAGCTAGACCCATTGGCAGGGACCATGCTTGGGTAGCCCTAAAGTATCATCACCTCGACCAAAGCTAATGTAATGGCAATAGATACTTCCCCTAGGTGAGATGAATCGTAATACAATACTTGTCATGTGGGCCATCATGTATTGAACAAAATCAAATGAATTAAGTGGTCTTCCATCAAAGGCTTTCATGCCCAGGTGGGGTCACCTTAATTTGATTGAAGTGTTTGAATACCTAATGGCTGAAACTCACACGTATGCGCATTTTGAGAGACGTTATACTGTCGTATTTCTATCATGCACTATGTGCATTCATCGGGTCCCCTGTTGACCCATGAAATAAGCCCACCTAGGGAGAGACCACTTGACCTTGTGTGCGGGAGTTAAAAGGTTGGAAGTGTCTACTTGCTCGCATGTGGTTGTAAATGCTGCATGATTCACGTCCATGCATTGCACTTTATTCATGCTTCATCCTAACCCTTTGAGTTTTTACAGCCATTATTGAGTCATCCGAGTGGTTTAGGGGATCCGACGAACGACTCATTAGAAGTTTATCACCAGAGTTAGTGCCTGCATCGAGTTCAGATTGGGATGAAAGCTCAAAATTCTCTTCAGAACAATCTATAGGGTCTGTAATAGCAGATTTACAACAAGAAATTAGTGCCTTGACAGTACAGGACCTAGATAAGAAACTTGAGGATTTTGAGAGGAGGATGTTAGCCATGATGGGAAATATTATTTCTCAAATGACACCAAATGCCAGGCAGCCACCTGTAGCTCCTGCTATGGGACAAGTCAAACTACCTATTGTGGGGTAGACTCCTATAGCAACCGCTACGGTGCAGCAACCTATCGTTGAGCCCAAAGCACCAGCACTAATAGAGCAGAGAAGAGTGAGGATCCCTGATCCAAGAGATGACTTCATAGTTGAGGAGGAGGATGAACTAGTAGTTCCTCAAGCTATGAGAAATAGAGTTCCCAAGGTAGAGGATGATGTGGTGAAGAAGATGGAAGAAAAGATTGAAGCGATTACAAGTTTACTATCAATCGGGAAAGGAATCAGCCCTGAAGATATAGAGTTGGGTGATGAAGAGCTATTGCCCCAGAGGTTTAAGTTGCCCACGGGCCAAAATTTGACGGTACTTTGGACCCTTCTGCGCACATTAAGCAATATGCCCTGATTATAAAGGGCACGGGGCTGACAAAGAAGCAAAAGGTGGAGTACTTTTGCCTTAGTCTGACGGGCCCGACAGTTGATTGGTACCATGGGTTAAATAGGAGGTCCAGGGAAGATTGGGATCTACTGATAGAGGAGTTCATGAGGCAATACGACTGTAGTACCAGGATAGAGATAACATTGAAAGGCCTTGAGCTTTTACAACAGAAACATGGTGAGTACTTCCATAACTAACTTACTCGGTGGAGGAATCGAGTTATGGAGATGAAAAGGAAGCCTGATACATCAAATTAGATTAGGCTAGTCATTAGGAATGCGAGCCCATACTTGAGAGAAGGACTTAAAATGAAAGGGCTGAAGGATTGGGAGTCTCTGTAGGACATCGCCATAGAAGCAAAAATTGAGTACATGGCTAGGAAAGTGAATAGTGAAGCCTTTCCCAAGAAGGGCTATAGCAATCTGGGTGTGAATAAGTTGGTAGGCTCTAACAGTGGCAATAGGATTGGGAAGATAGCCGAGGTATCGGCTATAGGGGTAAACCAAAGGTACTTTTCGAATTTGGGCCGACCATTATCGTGGGTGTTGGAAAGACTGATAAAAGAGGGAAAGTTACAGCCCCAACCACCGAAGTCGGCTAGAACTCAAGGGCAGTTAGGGCATAAAGATGATGAGTACTGTGTATTCCACCAGTACACTAGGCATATGACATACAACTGTGTGAGACTAAGGCATGAGATTCAGGATTTGATCTATAGTAAGTAGATTATTGATCCTAAACAGAGGGAAAGCAAGAAGAAGACCAGTTACAATGTCGTACCTCCACCAGTCTTCATGATTGGGTCAAGCTTGCTTGAGTAGTATGTATTGTGGGACTTATATGGCAATGAGTACATCACTATCACTCGCTCTGAGGGAAGTGAAGAAAGAATTCCCGTGGTGGTAATAGATTGTTGGGATTCGACCAGTGAGAGCAAGGCTGAGGAAGTTGATGAGCCGGAAGACTTATGGAATTCTGAGGGTGAAGGGAAGGTGCAGAAAGTGTAGGTCGTCACTCGGAATGGGAGAGTGGTACCGGTGATTGAGAGACAACAGGACCCAATCTCCCCAACTGCGGAGAAAGAACCAAACGAGAACCAAGTTTTGAAACAGTTAAAGAAGATGCCAGCTCAGATATCGGTTTGGGACCTGCTAAGGCAGTCTCCAAAAAGCTAGTGGAAGCCTTATGCGAATCAACTATTGCTACCACCATTTAGCCTACCGAGTTGCTGGATATGGTAAAAGGGGGGTCTCGAGAGAATGTGGTTTACACTGATGCCGACCAACCAATTGAGGGTCGCAATCACAATCATCCCCTGTATATCAGAGCCCGAATCAATGGCAAGCACACGGCCAACGTCATGGTGGATGATGGGTCTTCCATTAATGTATGCCTGCTCGTGGCACTATCTTCCTTTGGGATGAATGAGAGCATGTTAAGCAAATCTGACCTAACCATCACCGCCTACGACAATTTAAGGAGGCAAGCCGCAGGTGAAAACTGGGCCAGTTACGACTGAAGCTGAATTTGTTCTCCTACCTATCTCGTCCAATTTCGCTGTGCTACTAGGGAGCCCCTGGTTTCATAAGTTGGGAGGGGTCCTATCTACCCTCCACCAAATGATCAAAATCCCCTATGAGGGCCAAGTTGTGACCATTAAGGCAACCATTGATAATCAAGTATTGGTCCTCGGGATTTCTAACCAACCTTTCAGCGGATTCTATGTGGCCATGATAAATGAAGAGGTTGATTCAATGGATAACCCTCAGGTTATCAATATGATGAAAAGGATAAACTACCTCCCAGGGGCTGACTTACGCAAGAACTCACAAGGGCCTCAGGCACCCATCACCACAAGGTGGCAGAAAGATAGAAAGGGGTTTGGTTATACGGTTGAAGCTAAAAAGAACGAGCCTAAGAAGAAGCCCACGGAGATCCCTCATATTTTAGAGAGTTTCGTGCCAGTTGCATCATTATGTGCTTATTGTGGAGAGGCCGAGCCGCAATGGATTAATGATAAGATCGCCATAGGATTTGAGATCTTCAATGATATCTTTGATTGGTCTAGTGTAACGGTCAAGTCTATAGAGGGTTTCTGGGACAAGGAGATTCTCTGCCACAGTTTTGCATGGGATCGAGAAGTCCCTGAAGAAGTCATCACTGGCAGCTTGTAGGCCACTCGGATGAAGGGCAAGGAAAAGGTGAAAGTTGAGGTAACAATGCCAGAACTTGAAGACTTGAAGATTGCAGACAATCAAGATGGCAGACCGTCGACTTCGGTGCCAGCATTAGTAGAAGATGTTAATGAAAACTTTTTAGATGTACTTTTCATTCCCGAACTATTTGACAATGATGTTCGTAATTCTGAGTATTTCAATAAGATGAATGACTTTGCTTAGTTGTGTAATGTTTCCCATGATTTCATTATGCATGATTAAGAACATGAATTATTCATATTTGACATTAACTCAACTAATACTACCTCATTTAACCTCAGAACTTTGGAAAACCCAAAGGAAATCTTGATAGCATCCGATATAACTCCTGAAGAGATGAAAAATTTTGAGTGAATATTGAAAAAATATGAAAAAGTCTTTGCCTGGATCTATGAAGTCATGCAGGGAATTGATCGGGAAGTTGCTAAACACACCATTCCAACCTATCCATAATGCAATGCAGTCAAGTAGAAGCTCAGAAGGCTCAGACCAGAGTGGCCAGAGAAGGTAAAAGAGGAGGTGCAGAAACAGATTGAGGCTAAGTTCTTGGTAGAGGTTCAATACCCAATGTGGTTAGCTAATGTTGTCCCCATAGCCAAAAAAGACAGAAAGGTTCGAGTGTGTGTTGACTACCGAGACTTGAACAAAGCTTGCCCGAATGATGACTTTCCTTTGCCTCACATAGATGTCCTAGTGGATAGTGCTGCCGCCTGCAGTATGTATAGTTTTGTGGATGGATAGGCTGGGTACAATCAGATCCTCAACAAGATAGCAGACCAGATCAAGATGGCTTTCATCACGGAATGGGGCACTTTCTCTTATAAGGTTATGCCTTTTGGGTTAAAAAATGCAGGAGTGACCTATCAAAGAATGGCCACCAAAATTCTCGATGACCTAATGCATAAGGAGGTAGAGGTGTATTTTGATGATATGATGATCAAATTGGTTACTCGAGAGGGTTATTTTGAGGCTTTAGAGAAGTTCTTTCAAAGCATTAACAAGTACAATCTTTGCCTCAATCCTAAGAAGTGCATATTCAGAGTCACCTCAGGTAAACTACTGGGCCATGTGATAACTCAAAAGGGAATTGAGGTGGATCCCGACAAGGCCAAAACAATCAGAGAAATGCAGGTACCTCGAAAGGAAAAAGAAGTCAGGAGTTTTTTAGTCAAACTACAGTACATCAGCAGGTTTATCTCCAAGCTTGCTTCTGTGTGCGAACCGATCTTTAAACTTCTTAGGAAGAATCAGCCAGTTCAGTGGAATGATAATTTCCAAAAAGCTTTTGATACCATCAAAGAATATCTCCTACACCCTCTAGTTCTGTGACCGCCATGACCAATTAAGCCATTAATCCTCTACCTAGCAATAGAGGAAAATTTTGTAGGCACTATGATGGCCCAAGAGGATGAACTCGGGGTTGAATTTGCAGTTTACTACCTTAGTAAGAAATTCCTTCCTTATAAAGCCAAGTATGTTGAGGTGGAAAAGATCTGTTTAACAGTAATTTGGGCGTCGAAGAAACTAAGACACTACTTCCATTCTTACAAGGTGAAGGCAGTCGCCAAACAAAACCCTCTTCGATATCTGCAGGAAGCAACCTCCTTGCTAGGAAAAATGGGGAGATGGCTGATATTGCTGCAGGAATTTGACGTGGAGTACATCACTAGAAAAACCATTAAGGGCTGGGCAGTTGCAGAGTTTCTAGCCAACCATCCGATCGAAGGCAATTAATTTGAATATGAATTCCTCAACGAAGATGTGGCAGCTATTACAGTGCAAAAATGGCAGATGTACTTTGATGGGGCAGTGAATAGCAAAGAAGTTGGAGTAGGAGTAATTTTGGTAACCCCCGAGGGTGAAAAGCTGCCCTTAGCTAAGAAGTTCAGATATAAAGTCACCAACAACAAAGCTGAGTACGAGGCCTGCATTTTTGAGCTAGAAGCACTCTCAGTCATGGGGGCAAAAGTAATAGGTCTTTAGAGATTCAGCCCTAATGGTCCATCAAGTCAGGGGTGAATGGTTTATCAAGGAAGAATGACTGCTACCATATGTGGAGTGCCTGAAGGAACTAAATGGTCAGTTCAAAATTTGCACTTTTAGCTATGTGCCCCGAGATGAGAACCAATTAGCATATGCCCTAGCCACCCTGGTTTCTATATGGGATAACCCAGAAGGAATAGTTATGAAACTTGTACTCATTTCTAGTTCAGACAAGCCATACTTTGAAACTAAATAGGTCTGGGATGTTGAGGTCACCGATGGAAGGCCGTGGTATTACGATGTCCAGAATTATTTGGAAAAGTCAATATTCCCAAAAGAGGCCACTGAAAATGACCAAAGGATGATGCGCAAGCTATCCACCCAGTTCATTAGTGTAGATGGTGTGCTGTACAAAAGGCAAGTTGATGGCATACAGATAAGATACTTAGATGAGAAGGAGGCCAAGAAGGTTATGGAGGAGACCTATGCTGGGGTTTGTGGAGCTCATATGAATGGTCTAGCTATGGCAAATAAGATCATGCGCCAAGGGTTCTTCTTGCTCATGATGGATATAGACTGTTCTAAATATGTGAAGCAGTGCTAACTGTGTCAGCGGTATGCCAATCTAAGACACCTGCCAGTTTCAGAGTTATGCAATCTTACTTCTCCGTGGCCATTCGCAGCTTGGGGGATTGATATCATGGGAGAAATACATCAAATAGCTTCTAACGGGCATAGATTTATCGTAGTCGCTATCGATTACTTCACTAAGTGGGTAGAGGTTGAGTCCTTCAAGAAACTAGGTGCCTGAGAGATGGCCAAGTTCATTGAACGACACCTGATTTGTATATATGAACTCCCGCATCACATTGTGTCAGATAACGGGGTACAATTCCAAGCTGAAACCAAGTAGATGCTCAATAAGTATGCCATCTAGTACCACAAGTCCTCTCCCTATCAACCATAGGTTAATGGGCCAGTCGAGGCAGCTAATAAGAATGTGAAGAGGATACTGGCCAAGATGGTGCAGACCTATAAGGACTGGGCGAAGAAGCTACCTTTCGCAATGTGAGGCTACAAGACCACTGCTAGAGCTTCAACAGGAGCTACCCCCTTCTTTTTGGTTTATGGGATGGAAATGGTTTTACCAGTAGAAATCAAACTCCAATCCTTGAGGGTGATATCAGAAGCCAAGCTACTAGAAGCGGAATAGGCGCAACAACGGTTGCTACAATTGAACTTATTGGATGAGGACAGGATGCGGGCCTATTACCACAATCAAATTTACCATAAGAGATTAGCCTGATCATTTGGGAAGAAAGTCAGAAAGCACCCCCTGAAAGAAGGGGATTTGGTCTTCAAGCAAATGAGGCTAGGGGTTCCGGACTTTCCCGATAAATTCAGACCGACTTGGGAAGGACCTTTTGTTTTAAAGAAGATATTTTCCAAAGGAGCAGCAATCTTAACAGTTAGCATTGGAAATGAGTTGAGGGAACCATTTAATGTGGACAGATTGAAAAGGTTCCATGGCTAAATACCAAAAATCAAAAGAAGACAACGAATGACCCAGGGGTTGAAAACCGAAAAAAGGCAGCCTTGCTAAAATTAGGCACCCTGCCAAGGTGAAAACCTAGAAGGCACCTTGGGAAAAAATTAAGGGCTGAGAGAAAATGTTCAATCATAAAAACCCGAGAGGGCTAATTGATAGCAGGAGTTATGATGCTTTCAGGATCCATCCCGAGATTAGATACGGTCTTGCATTTTGAGCCTGATGTTAAATAGTGATCATGTGTAATGAAATCACATAGAAACATATACATATATGCAATTATAGCTCACTTCGTATGATTAATGTCATCTAGTTCCCTTAAAAAAAGATAATACGTCATTTTTAATCGGATGCATGCTATTTATCCATTGTTGCTTCTACCGGTGAGGGGCTTTAGCCGCCTTACCTTGAGGAACATCAAACGTTATTAATAATGATAAAAAAGGCCGTCAAAGATGAAAACTGTGACTGGTTCTCTAAGCAAAAGTTAGGCCAAAGGGCAGGGTAGGGTGAAAACTTGGAAACAGGCAGTCTGTCCTATAAAAAATGAATTAAATAAAAGTCGCTGGGTTGGGTTGGGTCTATCCCAGGCAAAAGTTAGGCACAGGGTCATGTGAAAATCCCCAAGGGGACGCATTTCCCACTAAGAAAAGCTAGCATGAAAATACACAAGGGATGTGCTACCTTTAAAATAATGACTAATGGCACCAAGGGTAATTAGAGACTTCCAGTTGCGAGTTATAGAGTCGGCATAGTGGGAAACCGGACCACGAATCATATCAGTAGAGGTTATCAAAGAATGATATTGCGGCCCGACACTTGGGCCACTCGGATGATTGGTGTCACTCGCATTCCGCATAGCATGTGCACATTTACGCGCATAACTTACCCTTGTATATGGCTTTTAATTTTGTAGGAAATATTGGCAGTGAAAGCTGCCCGAAAAAGTATCCTCAAAACATTCAGGGAGTATTCAGGAAATAATAAATTAGTGACTATTTAAGTTTCCTTTTTTTCAGGGATACCCCTACGACGCGGTCCACCTAGGGAGCCAATAGATATTCCACCCACAGCATGGATGACCGATGTACAGAGGCAAAAGTTTGAGGCGCTATGTCACCCACAGTTCTTGTCTAGTAAGTTTTTGTTCCAGGCATTCTTGGAACAGATGGGCATGTGGGAGGAAGTCCGCATGTTGTTAATAGCCGTGGGTTGGATGGATTTCCTCACACCAGCTTTTCTCACATACTCGGAGGTTACAAGAGAGTTCCTGGCTACACTTAAGTATGGGGGGTTCTCAATATCGGATACAGACCCTAATGCCATATCGTTCCAAGCCCAAGACATAGGGCACACGATGAGTCATCAAAAATTTGCAGAAATTATGGGTCTCCCAACTAGAGATCGTACATGGGTGCCAGACAAGGCTGATTTGGCACACAATGGGAGGTGATCACAACACCAAGGGTCCGTTATGACCGTAACACAGCCAAGAGTACTCTTTTTGCCTCACAGGTGTATAGGTATGTTCAGAGGGTCTTAGCTAGCAGTTATTTGGGCAGAATAGGTAGCCCCATCGCTGTCAGTGCTGTAGAGATTTGGAGCCTATGGGCTATGGCTATAGGAACACCGCTCAATATCAGTTATGAGATTCTGGTTGGTATAGTCAGACAGGGCCACATCACAGCTATGTATAGGTGGAGTAGTCACCAGACTGCTACTGCATCTGGGTCACGACCCCAGCACATTTGGTCCCCCCGTGGATGTGGACATTTACGTTGACTGGGTTCTTGTTAGTAATATAGGCATGGTTGAGCAGTTGCCTGGGCAGGCAGGAGGATATAGACTACCTACTATGGCAGAGACTCGGATATACCATTTACCTTCGCTCGCAACGGTGGTGCCACCTGAGGATCAGCCTCAAGTAGAGGGGGAGTCTCCACTGCCTCAGCCTGATGAGGGGTATTATTATCCGCAGCCAGGGGGAGGAGAGCTTCACTCGCCGCCAGATGCTATGGATATAGATATAGATCTGGACGATCTTTTTTGCACTCTATCATTGCTGTCACCTCCGAGGGATCAAATGCGCTCTCCTCCTCATATACATACTTGGGGGTTAGATCCTCAGGCATCTGGGGGGTATCATCCCCACGGCCTTCCATATTTGCAGGGAGCACCTACTTCGGAAGCCCCGCCACTGCCACCTGGGCCAAGGTTTGAGCAGAGCCAAATGAGCACGGAGGCCCTAGTCAAGGCAATGCATGAGAGGCTGATGGCTATGGAGCAACATATGGATGAGAGACTGATGGCTATGGAGCGGCATGCTGATGAGAGGTTGATTGCCATGGAGCTACGTATCGAGGGGAGGCTACAAGCCATGGACGGGAGATTGTAGTGCATGGAGTGGTTCATGGAGGAAATGGTCAAAGGGGTCGGCACAAGGCACATCCCGGTTAGTGAAGCCTCTACAGGAGGGTGTGGACACCATATTTACAGACATGACCGGTTAAATTAGAGACCACTGATTTTTAGGGAGACCAGCCATTATAATATTTACTTTAGTTCATTTTTATGCAACATAGACACTCAATATATAGATGATCCTTTATTATCTCTATTTCTTTGTTCCTATTAGCATGCTTTTGGCTTAATACTGTAGGGAATATTAAAGAATGAAAATTAGTCGAAAAAGCACAATCGGACACCTAGAGAGACCCTCTGTCATGATTTGTAGATTTGTTTATTTTTTACAAAACAGATATATTTTGTATGATGATGATCGGTTGCTTCCTTTATGTACTTATTTTCGTTTGGCACACTTTTGACGCAGTAAAGGGTAAAAATAATATGTTGCGATGATAAAGCCATAGATGATAAAATGAGAAAATGAGATAATAAAAATTGAACTGTTGCGAAAGGTGAATGATGCAAATGATTATCATGGTAAATTGATCTAACAGTGCTTGTTTTATTCCTAGGACAACTGAGGTTGTGCTATAAAAAAGAGAGCATCCTTAGCACTTCGTGGTATTGTCAGCGACTTGATGCAGCTCAAGAGAGCACATTGTGTGCTTTGTAAGTCTGGAGCAGACTCGGCGTGCCACCATTTGAGGATGGCACACACACTTCATAAGTCTAGAGTAGGCTCGATACAGTCCACAAGGACATTTCTCGCATTTTGTAAGCCTAGAGTAGACTCGGCGCACCGCCATTTGGAGATGGCACCCACACTTTGCAAGCCTAGAGCAGACTCGGTGCAGTTCAGGAAAACAATCCCAGTGCTTTGTAAGTTTGGAGCAAACTCAGTGCCTCTCGATTTGATGATGGTACCCGCGCTTTTGAAGTCTTGAGAAGACTCAGTGCAACCCAAAAGGATGACAATCACTCCACAGTCTAGATGGTGACTTAAAGAGATGATTTCCTTCTCATAACAGTAGGAAGATCATCGCCTCAGGCACACGCTTCTTTTCTTTTTTCTAAATTTTGGCTTACCTAGGCACTTAAGTTCTAGGTTCCATAAAATTAGGGGCAACTGTATACACCGAGTCCCAAGGCGGTCAAAGATAAGGATTATATGATGATAAAATGATTGCATGTTCGCAGGCAAAGATGTTTGAACTGATGTTTCCCTTGTCGATGCCCTTCATTTTAAATTAAAAATTTGGTTTCGAAAAAATATTTTATTTTGGGTTTTGGGTTTTTAGTGGGTTGCGACTATGTGTCGGCACGATGAACGCGGAGCGCAGGGCCCACTGGCTATGCGGAGGTGCCGTATATAAGCGCGACGTGAGTTATGGCCTCCTGCGGGAGGCCGCACCTCGCGATCCTCACATGTGGCCTCCCGCGAGGAGGGCGCACCTCGTTGCCCTCGCATGCGGCCTCCCGCAAGGAGGCCGCACCTCGCGGCCCTCGTGTGCGGCCTCCCATGAGGAGGCCGCACCTCGCAGCCCTCGTGTGTGGCCTCCCTTGAGGAGGCCGCACCTATTGGCCCTCCCGTACGCCCTCCCGTTAAGGGGCTGCGGCTCAAGTGCGGCCTCCCGCGAGGAGGCCGCACCTCGAGGCCCTCGTGTGCGGTGTCTCGCGAGGAGGGCGCACCTCACGACCTTCCGCTTGCGGCCTCCAGCGAGGAGGCCGTACATCGCGGTCCCTGCGTATGAGGTACGGACACCCGCTTGCGGGTAGCCTTCCCCTGTCCCTTTCCCGCCTACGAAAAAGCTATTTTTGGGGACTGTAAAATCTATTTTTTTTCATGTTTTTGTGTTTTTTGAAAATATGGCTTTAGGAAAGGGGCTTTTGTCCTTTCCTTTCTAGGAGATCAGGAAAAATAAGAGGGAGAATTGACTTCATTTGGGGGGTCTTCTTCTTCCTTAGAAAAAAGAAGGAGGCAGACGAGAGAGCAAGAAAAAGGAGCAAAAAACACTTTCTTGAAAACTTGGCTTTTTGTTCTTCCTTAACTCGGAAGATTTTTGTTCTTGGATTGCCCTGAGCAAGGAAAACTAATTTCCTCAGCTTGGGCATTCCATCAAAATCATTTTCTGGTAAAACATGACAAGGGAGCCGGGTTGAGACATCATTTCTCCACTCTATAAACTCTGAGGGTAAAGATTCCTGGACCCCTTCTTTATCAATAGATTTTATTTTATTTTTGGTTACGGTTTTGATTAATGCATGAATAATGGTTTAATGTATGTATGTCTTCTTTTTGTTAGGTTTGAGATTTATTTTTTGTATGACTTTCGTGATGTTCCTTTTATGTTTAAATGCTAATGCTTTTTTATTTACTGCATGTTCATTTATCTTTTTGGTTTTTTTTCACCTAATTTCATTGGTTTATTATTAACACTAGTGCTATTATTATTTATTATTCTTGCTACTGTTGTTAATATTATCATTATTACCTTTTATTGTTTTTATTGTTGTTGTTGCTGCTGCTGCTGCTACTACTACTACTACTACTACTATTATTTATTATTATTATTATTATTATTATTATTATTATTATTATTATTATTATTATTATTATTATTATTATTATTATTATTATTATTATTATTATTATTATTGTAATTGTGTAATTATTACTACTATTGCCCTTTTTTATTGTCATCGTCATTATTATTATTATTATTATTATTATTATTATTATTATTATTATTATTATTAATGTTATTATACAGTTGTGTTTGGTATTACTGTTGTCATTATTTTATTAGGGTTATTATTATTATTATTGCTATTAATGATTTTATTATCGTATTATTACTGTTGTCATTATTTTATTGTTTGCCATTATTATTATTATCATTATTTTATTGTGATCATTGTCATTGTTATTATTACTATATTTTTGCATGATTAATTTTCAGATCCTGTTGCATGTGAGTTGCCTATGTATTAAGTTAAATGTATGTGAATTAACCTATCTTGTTTTCTACATGCATGCTAACCACGCTTTATATTTCTCTTTTCTTTATCTTTATGTGTTTAATGTTAGAATTATTACTAATATTTTTATTGACGATTTTTGTGTTTGGGTAAAATGTGGTGTCACTTGTTTGAGCATCGCCGTGACCAAACAGAGGGGTCATGACGCGTAGGAAACCCTTTTTCGGTGAGATCTTACCTGTCTTTTATTTATGTAACTGTGGTTTGTTTGCAAATCCAATAGTTAAATTTTATACGTGTGTAAGATAAAAAATCACAAAAAAATATTTTATAACTGAATTGGGATTTTATAAATAAAATTGGGACCAATGTCCTTGATTTTAGCTAAGGAACTCAAAATGTCATGAATTAAAATGAAGGTTAAATTTTCTGAAAATAGAATCACTCATCCTAGTTTTCAAGCTAATAGACAAAATAACTCTTCGATTCCTCTTTAAGTGAGCGTGAAGGAAGCAATGTTCCCAAACCAAATAAATATCCTGATTTATGTATGTCTCCTCGTTTGATTAATTTTGCTTGATTGTTTAACTTTTCGTTTACATATATCTTGTGGGCCCTTGTAATTAATTATTTTGAGGCAATTTTATTAAGCTTTCTTTCATTTGGGGATTGTATATTTTCCCAATTTTTCCTCTGTAAATGGTGTGTTTGCATGTTTACAGCTTTATTTACCGCTTTATTTACTGCTTTTTTACAGCTTTCATTTATCGCTTTCTTAGTGCTTGAAGTGCACCTTTAATAAATTGCGTTAATCGTGTGAGAGGAGAGATGGAATTTTCAAATCTAAAAACTCATTTATAATTAACTAAAGCGTAAATAAGAGTGGAGTTCCGAACACCTTCTCTGGTTTAGACGGTCGAGGTTAGATGACCTTTCCAAATTTCTTGTAAATTGGGTGGCGACTCCAAAATACCTCAAAGGTGCCTAAAGGTTTCATGAGGCTAGATAAACTTCCCCAATGTTCTATTGGGAGGGGATTCCAAAATGTTTCATGTTACCCAAGATCAAAATAACGTGAACCAATCCCTCAAACCCCAAAAGCTGGCCTCATAAGAGGGTTTTCTCGGTTCGGCGCGTGTCACAGCTGCATTTTTTAGTGAAACCTACAGGTTGTTCCATGTAGATTTCTTCATCCAATTCTCTATTGAGAAAAGTAGTCTTCACATCTATTTGATGTGGCTCTAGGTCCAAACTCGCCAATATGGCAAAAATTAACCTTATGGACATAAATCTTACAACGGGTGATAAAGTCTCCTTATAGTCAATCCATTCCTATTATGTGAATCCTTTAGTCTTGTATCTTTCAATACTTCCATCAGCCTTTCTCTTTGCCTTGAGAATCCATTTATTCCCAATTGCTTTGTATACTTTCGGTAGATCAACTAATTCCCAAACATGGTTTGATCTCATGGATGCCATTATTTTTTCATTGCTTTAATCCATTTTTCCTTAGCTGGGCATGAAAGAGCCTCTTGAATATTTTTAGGCTTTTCCTTATATTGTGGGGTAACCAAAAAGGGCTTTATTCAAGCCTTTGATTTGAAATCATCGGCGTGGAACACTTATCTTTTTAGATTTTTGTAGTTCTAAATATTGATAAACATGTCTCATATATTCATCACAATTTAGAATGCTCCCACTAAAGTCAAAAATACTCCCACTGAAAATAAGGTCATGAACATCTGGATCATTTGGAGAATAAGGGTCTTGACCTTTTTCCTCTAACTCCCTCCGACTCGGATAGAGTGATCCTGATGGTTCCTCTTCCTGAGTTTCATAAAAAGTGAAATCTTGATTCACTGTGCCCAACTTTAGAAATTTATTCTCTAAGAATACAATATCTCGTGATTCAAATTATATCACAATGCCATTTTCTTACTCACCCGTGAAAATTTATCCTTTTGATACTTTAGAATATCTCACATATATACTCTTGTTACCTCTTAGACCTAATTTACTAATTTTTACTTGAGGCATCATGGATGTAGGCAATACAACTTGAAAGTTGTAAATGGCTTAGGTCAACTTATTGACCATTCCACAACTCATAAGTTATGGAAGTGACAGATTTTGAGGGCACATGGTTTGGAACATATGCAGCAGTTAATAAAGCATCTCCCCAATAGGAGATTGGCAAATTTGCCTTTATTGTAATGACCCAAAATGTACCCTTGATGGATTCGCACATGTCTAGGGCGTAATGGTGGTAGAAAATGCCTAATTAGATGATTGCAATGGTTAAGTGTGATAGAGGACGTAATCGGTATTAAGTTAAAGGTTAAAAGTAATTTGGTAAATTGATATTTAAGGACTTAAAATAAATAGATTAAGAGATATTGTATGTTAATATCAAATTTAGAGATGATTATATGTCAAATGTATGAAGAAACAAGAGTTGAAGGATTAAATTGGAATATGGCATTAAAATCAACAACTGACCAATGGGCATTTGACACTGAACACTTAAGATAAATATGAATTAGTGGCCTTATAAATTGGCCAAAGTTGGCCGGCCACAAGGGATAAAGAACAATAGCCAGTTTCTTCTTCTTTCCTGTCCATTTTTCTTAGTTATATTAGCTTGCTAAGAGATGAGTGAAATCAAGTTGAGTTTTGGTGCATCTAAGGTAAGTTTTTGTGTAGTTTGCATCTCTTTTCTTCTCTATTTCTTGACCTGAAATTTTGAATTAGTAATGGTGCTTAATGTGAGATTTTGGTATGATTTATTGAGGATTTTAACATGTGGAGTAGGGGAGTTGTGGAGGAACAAGTAAAAGCAAGAAGGATGATAAAGGAGGAGCAAAGAGAAGCAATAAAGAGCGGGGAGAAAAAGTTTGGGAAAATTTGTGTGCTTTTGTGTTTATGATGATTAATTGATTATCAGGAAGTGTGTATGAATGATTTATGTTGAATTGGATTGAGTGGTTATTGTGGTTATGTTGAATTGATTAATTTAGTGCATGATGAGTTTTAAGGGAAACTCTGCCCAAATTTCAATCTGACCTTTGCTTTTTTTTTAGTTATAAAATGTGTTATATAACTCCAAATTGAATAAAATTAGTGTCTTTGGAAAGCTAAGACAGAGATGTATAAATGTCTTAGATATAGTCATGAGCTAGGTTTAGCTCTAAATGGCCCAAAATTTGCTACAACTAAAGAGTATCTTCACTGGCAGTGTTCAGGGAATAATTTGTATGTCTAAGGCCATAAATCCTAGGATATAACTCTAAATTATCTAAAATTTTACCAGTAAAATGGTAAGACATAGGGTAACAAAAGTATAGAAACACTTTTGCCGAAAAATGTCTCTATCTTAGCAAAAATCCCTAACCAAAATTGGACCCAAAGTCTTCCTTATGCAGAGTGGGGCAAAATGGGTTTACACGGTGGTAAGTAATTCCTCACCACTGTGTAAAAGCATTTTTGTTACTGTAGCTACGTTTTTCACGCCCTATATGGTGGGCAAGAACTCTTAACTGCCAAGTGACCCCTATTTTTCGCTTATAACATGCATTTTTCCCTTCGAATAGATCCCAAACTTCACTGGAACTTTTCTAAATTTGTCCAAGATATGTCTAAGGTTATATAATGAATCTATTCATGGTTAATAACCTAATATATATATGGTTGAGGTTATAATTATGGACAACTAATGAATCATTTAAAGGTATATTTGACTAGAAATTATCGAATATATCTAGAAATAACTTGGCATGTCATATTGAATATGTATGGGTAATAGAACTTTGTTTGGGATTATTTATTAATATGTTAGAAATGTGTATGTTTGCATATTGTGTGGAATGTTAAAACATAATGAGGATGTAATTAAAAGAATTACTGATACATAAATTTATGTTATGAATTGACAATGTAATAATGAAATACATATTTGTATAAGATGAATTCCTATTAATTCTTCTAAATTAATGATTATACCATCATTAAAATATTGGTTAAGCTCTAATGTGAATAGCTTGTGTTAATATGAAGATTAGCCCATTTTAACCGGGATGTGAAACTACAAATTTATTCATATAAGTGTTATAATTTATTAATGAGATGTATGGCATATTGAATATGAATTAGGGTTATGCATAAATGGTTATAAATGAATTGTATTTGAGTTTTACTGTTGTACGTTGAACATTATATAATATACATACATGTGTATATGATGCTTATACAAATGAATTGTACGTGATTATGTGTTAACTCATAAAATAGGGATATGAATTTTTATGCGTGTGACAAGGCTATGTATGATTATAGTTAATGGATGAATAGATGTTAAATACATATAAATGAAGTAGTTGTAGTATTTATACAGCGTTATCAAATAATGTTCAATTAATTTATGTAAATCTATTATGTGAAACCATATAAAGTAATATGAAGAACCCAATGAAAATATGAAAGGATCTTTTATTTAAGTATTGCATATTAAAGAATGATACATGTTAATTGCATAGTATGAGTTTTTAAATGTTTATGATCATTATATGATCATAATAAATGATTGTGAATATAAAGTGCATCTTATTAATACAAGTAGTATGAGTTTGAAATAAAATATGATTGAGCGCCTGCATTAATAGAGTTGTGGATAGATAAGTGTGCCTTTAGGGACCTCTATTATTGCAGCGTATATGATCTGGATCCCGTTTGGATCCCTATGTGTTCTTAATCTTGATTAGATACCTTGATATTTCGGATCCTTATTGGATCTCTATGTGTTAATGTACACACGGGTACCTATGTGTTTCCTCTCCCATTATCTACTTCCTTGGATATGTAGGCAACTATTGAACAAAAGAATGCTAAATGAATAACTTAAAATGTGGTAGTAAAAGAATGTACTCATCCACATGAACTTTGAATGCATAGCATGATAAATGCTTATGATTTTTTGGAAACTAAGAATGATTCTTGGGTGAATATAAAGACTTGTACTTTCAAAGGAAATTGAAAATAAGCTTTTTATATGCATGAAATACTAATAATTATGTGATATAATTTATATGAAATATGGTATAATTGGTTTATAAATAATGCTAAGTGTTCAGATTTGGTAACGAAGTAAAAAATATGTTTTGATATTATTAAGCACTCTTATAAATAAGTGACCTTATAATTGTGTTTGTAGCTACATATTCATCAGTATGATAAGTAAAGATGTATTAATGTTCTTATGAAGGCTTAATAAGTTAATTTGGTTTCCTAATATGAATGTATCTTATTAACTCTTTTGTTATACATGGTTGTTAATAAACAAATGCATATGATAAAATGTTAAAGACATGAATGTATGAATATGAAGAGTATATTAATTAAATGTAAGAACTAATTTTATGTGGATTATGTTAGAGGAAAGAGATACTAAAATTTGTAAATGTTTATGGAATGTCGATATGATTTTGTACATGCCTTATATGATCATACATGTAAAGTAAATACTAGTTTAAAAAGACATACAATAAGGGAATAACATAGCACTTGACATTATGGATATAAATGTGAATGTGTAGCACCTATGTGTATTATTATAAGGCCTATTCTAATTTATAAGCATGCAAAGTTATTAAACTACATAAGTATGTGCATGTCTAATGTATGCTTCCGACATACTTAAATATTAGGAATGTGATTAATAACATGCAAATATTTGTACAAAAGTTCAAGTATGAAATACACATGTATAATAACCATAATCAAGTATTTTGTATGTGACTCCTTTAAATGTCTTAATCTGCGTCTATTTGCTAATGACTACTGTGAGAAGTTGTTCATATCATACAAGTTTCCCTACTAAGCTATAAACTTAGCACGGGCGTTTCATCCATGCAAGTATTGGAGATAGATGTGTCACCAAGGACATTCCACATCTGTTAAGGCCATCAAGTCCATAGAAGTTCTTTGTACTTGATTTGTATTACACGTATTAAAGTGTAGAAAACTTACATTGTAATTGTATAATTTTAATTATTGTATTTTGATTATTATGTAAGGAATATGGTTTCTGAAGTGTATAGCTTCTAATGAACATTGTTATGAGTGCAATTAATCCATAAAATTCGTTAATTGTGTACTTTGAGACACATTTTATTTTGAAGGAAATTTTATAATTTTGATTTTTGGTATTTGTTTTTAAGTCAATCGTACTTAGCTCTTTAGCATCCTTCACTCGTCATCGTAAACCAACCCTAATATCATACGGTTTGCTACGTAAGAGTAAGGGGTGTTACATTTATTGGTATCAATAAAAATGACTATCAAATCCATAATGCAATTCACATTCCAAAAATGAATTCAAACCTATAAGAAAATAATCTTACCTAATCAAGTATAGTTCTTTTCCTCGGGTTATTTCGGGATTATTCATAATAATTTCTATCATATCTCTATTCAGGAACCAAACATATACATTTCACATTTAAACCAATCTACACACTATCTTATTAAACAATTCCTTATCACTTCGAACATTCAGAATACAGTAACAGCTTCTATTCCTGCTACTTATCATCCATTCAGAATCTTAGTAACAATTTCTTGTATTGTTCTTCGAAATAATCTTTTCATGTTAATTTTGCATGTTCACTCTCTATACCTTCTTTAACAAACATTTTATGTTTTCTTATGGTACCCCTTTTTAACACCGAGCACTCGAACCACACCTTGTACGGACCCAATTTGTACCCTAGTGGTTTTGAGCATGTTTACTATTTTTTTATAGAAGTCTTGTGTGTATTATTATTGACCTTAGGACTTATTTGCATGTTTTAATACGTTAGAAGGGTATAAGTGTGTGTTAGTTTTAATTTTGTGATTTAGGTGTGTGTTGAGAAGAAAAGAAAGGATTAGAAGTGGAATTTGCCAAATTTACCACAAATGAGTGATATGTGGTAGGAGAGAGAAAAAAAAGATAGGGATTGACCATATAAGTCAAGAGAGAGAAAACGTGAGGGAGCATATTTGCCTTTCTCTCCCATTTTCCCTCATGTCTTCGTCTTCTTCTTCTTCATCATTTTCTTTGTCTTCTTCTTCTTCTTCTTCTTCATTCTTCTAGCAGCTGTTACTGTTGTGTTGGTTTGGCAAATTCCAAATTTTTGGGTAAGTGATAGTGTTCTTCTTCTTCTCCTCCTCCTCCTCCTCCTTGTCTGGTTGATGTTTATGTATGTGTTTGGGTTTTGAGCTATTGGTGTTATTGGGTTGATTTATTTATAGATTCCAGCTAGAGAACCTAAAGGGAAGGAGAAAGTAGGCGAAAGTGCGAGTAATTGATCTTTGAGGAGCATAGGAGACAAGATTTGGGATTTATAGGTGTTTGTATTAATTTTTCTCTTGATCCTTTAGTTTGAATTTCTGGATAATTTGGGAAGTTGAGCATGTTTTCGTGCATGATTAAGTTAGGTTTTGACAAATTTGAGAAGAATTTGAAAGTGATTTTGTGTAGGAAAAGTTGGAGTGATTTTGTGGGTTTCTATTGATTTTGGTGGGTCTGAAGTTTGACTGGGTATATTGTTTAGTTTTCCTAATTAGTCAATTTTAATTAGTGTAAAACTTTGATTGAATGATTAGAATTATGTTTGAGTGATTTGTTATGGTTCGGTTGTAGTTATTTGGTTGATTATATGAGTTTTGGAGGAGTTTGGCGTGAGGAGAGCTGTTGAGCTTGGAATCAGGCCACGAAACACCACTCTATAACCGAGCTCCAGCTGAGGCGCTCACTGTCGCGGGTGTGACCTCAGTCGTGAGCGTGATTGAGAGCTCGATAAGTCAAGGATCTACTGGGCGGATCCCATCGCGAGGGCGAAAGGAGCCTACCCACCCTCTGTCGTGAGGATGACCTATGTCGGAAGCACGATAGAGGCCAGCCTGCTTTCCCTCGCAAGCGCGGCTGGTCATCATGAGCATGCCTCCGTGTGTAATCAGTCTCTATCCCAAGCGCGACCCTCCCCTTTTCCTCGTATGTGTATTATTTATTACACTTTGCATAGTTTTTCACTTGTAATTTAATATGCTTTATGGTATGACCAACAATTGAATTAAATATCTTAGCCTACAAGAGTCACGTAGTGGATAAATAGGTATGCCTATAGAGTTCTGTTTGCTGCAGCCTATGCATTTCTTGGACACTGATCAGGTCCCTATGCATTTGGGTCCTCGCGATCCTCTATGTGTTTCGATCTTGTTTAAGATCCCTATGTGTTTTAAAAGAAAAGAAATGAAGGAAAGAAATTATTTGTTTGTACCTTCGGGTACCTATGCGTTCACTCGTTATCCACTTCATTGAGTTTGCAGGAGTAAATATGTGTTTGTTTATTATGAAAATTTATGTAAATTATCCTAATGATGCTACATCATATGTATGAGTGATGCTTTACTAATAAGTAGAATTGATGGTTATCCTATGATGCTTCAGTTATATGAATGTGCCATGTGAATGCGATTTGCATTAACATCCACTGTGAGTGGTCATTCATCTTTTATTTTTTCCCACTAAGGAATTGAGCTTAGCACGAGTGTTTCAGCCGTGCAGGTGTGGAAGCAGTAGGAGATTTTGTAAGGGCAAGTTCGTAGCAGCCAAGGCCAACACAATAAACTGGGCTTTTATTTTAGTGTTAGGCTTTGTTTTTGTTCTGATTTAAAGCCTTTGGATATTGTAATTATGTAAGCCTTGTAATATGTTCAGTTATGAAATTTTTGTAAGACTTGAATTTGTATATAAGTGAAGATGTTATTGTAATACAACTCAAATAAGTAAATATTTTTGTATATCAATGAAAGAGAAATTTTTTGTTCCCCCATTTCTATTAAGTGTACTTATGTATTTACGGATATGCACGTGCTATATTGAATGTTTTATGTACGCTTTGTTTCTATATGGTAACAACCCTTGCCTATTGAGACAATCACTTCTCTACAGAGGGTGAGCGTCTCTATGTATAGGTAAAGGGTGTTACAATTTGATTGGTATCAGAGCATAGTGTGGCACATGCCAAACCGTTTTTTCGAAAGGCCCGCTTTTAGGGCCCCTAAAGGGATTGATTCGCGTCATTTGATCTTGGGTAACATGAGACATTTTGGAATTTCCACCGAATAGAACATTGGAAAGTTCATCTAGCCTCATAAAACTTTTAGGCACCTTTGAGCTATTTTGGAGTCGCCACCCAATTTAAGAGAAATTGGGAAAGGTCGTCTAACCTTTATGGTCTAAACCAGAGAGTGGTTCGGAACTCCACTCTTATTTATGCCTTGATTAATTGTAAATGGGTTTTTAGATTACTAAATTCCATCTCTCATCTCTCACGATTTATGCAATTTATTAAAGGCGCACTTCAAGCATCGGGAAGTGGTAAATGAAAGGTATAAATAAAGCAATAAATGAAGCACTCAATAAAATGATAAACAAAGCGGACAACACATAAAGCCATGCCATTTACAAAGGATAAATTGGGACAAATAAAATCCCCCAAATGAAAAGAAAAGCTAGACAAAATTAAAATGGAAATTGGGGCAGAATACAATCCCCAAATGAAAGAAAGCTAAATAAAATTGCCCCAAAAATAATTAATTACAAGGGCCCGCAGGATTTATAACAATCAAACAAAATCAATCAAACGGGATTACATGCATAAATAGGGATATTTATTCAGTTTAGGAATATTGGTCCCTTCATACTCACATTAAACGGGATCGAAGAGTTATTTCGGCTATTGGCTTGAAAACCGAGATGATTGATCCAATTTTTGGAAAATTTAACTCTTCATTTTAATTCGTGATATTTTGCATTCCTTGGCTAAATTCGAGGACATTGGTCCTAATTTATTAATAAAAATCCCGGTTTAGTCATAAAAATATTTTTGTGATTTTTATCTTACACGTGTATAAAATAAAAATGCTTTATTTATAAACAAACACAATCACACGAATAAAGGGTTGGTAAGATCTCACCCAAACGATATGATCACTTACGCACAGTGACCCCTCCATTCGGTCACGACGATGCTCAAACGAGCCACTTCACATTTTACTCGCATAACAAAGACAATAAGTAATAATTCTGAAATTAACCAAATAAACATGAAAAGAAGGGGAACTTAAAATAATATTAGCACACAATTAGAAAGTAAAACGAGTTAAATTAAGCACACTAATTTAATACGCAAACAACTCACATGCAAATGGAATTAGAAATGAGTCATGCAAAAATATAATAATAATGACAATAACAATGAAAAAATAATATTAACAGTAATAATAGCAATAATAATAATAGTAATAATAATAGTAATAATAACATTAATAATAATAATAATAATAATAACAATAACAATTGCAGCACTAATAAGAATACAATAATAATGATAACATTAATAATAATAATAATAATAATAATAATAATAATAATAATAATAATAATAATAATAATAATAATAATAATAATAATAATAATAATAATAGATGATGAAAATAAAAAATAATAGTAATAGCAATGATAAATGACAATAATAAGAATATTAATTATGACAAAAAAAAACAACAGTAAATGACAATGAAAAATAAAATAAAATAAGTAAACAAGGTGGTTGAGGAACAAATAAACATCAAACAAAAATAATATTCAAACATAAAAAATGATTGCCATAAAAATCATACCAAAAAAAGAGAAAATCAATAAATCCAATTTTTCACACCCAAATCATACACATTTAACCATTTTAATATAAAACATGAGATAAAATTTAAAAATTGAAATCTCAAAAACACATGTTCATAAATGCAACAAAAAAAAATTAAATAAAATGAAATTAGATATTAATAACAGATCCAAGAATGTTTACCCTCAGATTTGATGATTTAGAAGCAAGATGTCTCAATCTACTTTTTTCTTTGTCAAGATTTAAGAACAAAATCAAAAAATTCAAAAATATTTGAGTTTTAATCTCAAAAAATTTCAAGAACTTAAAAATTGATTTTTTGATGTTTGATGAGGAAACCCAAGATAAGGAAATTAATTTTCCTTCTTCAAGTTAATGCAATCTCACCAAGCTTTTTCTAGATCTAGGAAAAAATCAAGAAAGGTGAAGAAAGGTGAAGAAAAGAAATTTTTTCGCTCAAAAATTGAGTTTTTCTCTCAAGAAAACCCTCTCCAAGGTCTCCCCCAAAAACTTTCATTTCTCTCTCCAAAATATTCTATTTATACCCATTATCAAGAGAAAACCATAATTTAATTAGAGAAATAATTTAAAAATCAAAAAACCCCTTAAAAATGGGTTAAAAACCCTAAAAGAGGCCAAAAGGCTGATTTTCGATGAAAAAGGGGGCTGACAGGCTCACAGGGCGGCCCTACTGTGCGCTGGGCGCGCCTCGCTACTGCAGCCGCGAGTGGCCAAATTTTTTTTTTTAATCAAAACTTTTTGAGAAATAATATCACTTTCAGCCTTCCTTTTTTTTATTCTTAATTTTCAAAATATATATTTATTTTTATTTATTTTTTAAAAAAACATTATTGATAAGAAAACAATCAACCCTCAATTTTTTGCCAATGAATCGGTCTTTATTCTCATCATTGGATAATCCTCATCTTGGACTGCCTTGGGACCCGATGTCTACAGTAGCCCCCAATTTTGGAGAGGCTAGTGCATGGGTGTCTAGGTGAGCCAAAATTCAAAAAAAGGAAAGAAGCTCCTACCTGAGGCGGCAAACTTCATGCTGCTACGAGGAGGAAATCATTTTTTATTGTCATTCTTCCATGTTGCACTGAGTCTACTCCAAACTTATCAAGTGCGGGTGCTATCCTAAAGTGACGATGCGCCGAGTCTGCTCCAAACTCACAAAATGCAAGGGGTTGTTTTCTTGAACTGCACCGAGTCTGCTCTTGTAACACCCTGATTCCCCCCTAATAGTTTGAACCATGTTTGCCATGTGTATGCGTATATGTGTGAGAGTTTTGGCATGTGTAAAGGGTATTTTGGGCAAAATGCATGTTTTATGGGCTTTTTAGTATGTGGATGCATGTATGTTTGTAGGACGTAAGTGTGTGGGATGTGTTGGTGTGTGCATGCTCACATGTTGGTAGGGTATGCATTAGTGAGGATAGTGTTGTGTGTAGTGTCTTGCATACTTGTAGGGTGTGAGTGGTCAATTTTCACCAATGAAAGGGGTGCCATTTGGCTAGGGTTTAGGAATGGAGTTAAATTGAAGGAAAGGAAAAAGAACACAGCAATTGCTGTCTCTCTTTCCTATTACCCTCTTCCTCCTCTTTACCTCTTCTTCCTTTTCTCTTCTTAAGTGTGCGCTAATTGGATTCAAGTGATTATTAGTGGGAATAGATCATCTCTCCAACTCTACTTGGGTAAGTTTTGCTGCATTTTCTTCTTCATTCTTCTCTTCTTAATTAGCTAGTTTGGGGTTTAATTTAGGGTTTGTGTTTGTATGATTTTTTGCGTATGTTTGTTAGTTGAGCCGCCTTGCGATCCCAAGGGAAAGGAGAAGGCTTGTGGGAGTGGTGCCAAGTGAATTGGAGCATAAGAGCATCAGGTTTTAAAATTTTGTGCATTTTTATGTATTTGTTCTTCTTTGATGTTCTGGGAAATTGTATGACCAATGATGTTCTTGATGAGTGCATACTATGAATCTTAGTATGTTGAGTTGGTAAGGCTTAGAGTATGACTTGATTGGATGATATATGCATTTGATTATATTGTGGATTGTCATTTACTGGGTTTTGAATGAGTTGAGGTTATGATTGTTGATCTTGGTTGGATGATTTAATCATGTTAATGCATATTCCTTGAGTTTATGAGCTTCAAAAAGGTGAGTTCGAGTTAGATTCATGTTTGGAATGTCTTAAATTATGGGTGTGTTGAGTTTGGTGTGAGTGTGGGTTGTTTATTTGGAGAATTTATGGGCTTCTGTCGATCCACACGGCGGTATGGTATGTCATACCCCCGTGTGAATCGTGAGATTTCCCAAGAAATTCTTCGCCGTGATTTTACACGGCGGTGAGGAACTTTTCATACCGTCGTGTAAAGTCATTTTGCCTTGTGAGATTTCTGGGCTGTGCATTTTACACAGGGGTATGGATTTCCATACCGCCGTGTAAAAGTATTCTGCCTTTTGTGTGAGGCATGTTACACGGTGGTATGGTTTTTCCTTACCCCCATGTAAGATGTCTTACACGGCGGTAATGCAATGTTATACCACCGTGTAAAATGTCTCTGCCCCCAGTTTCTGAAGTTCTTCGGTTTCTTCGTTTTTGTTCCCTTTTCATTTATTATTGCTTTTAAATATTATTAGTGTTATTTCATGTATCTAGTATCATTAAAATATTTTGTTTGAATACAGAATGTGTTATGCATATCTAAGTTCATGATTCTCCTTTATAAGTAATATGTTATACTTGAATGTGATTTAATGGCTTATGCATGACCTGCAAGAGTAAGTTTAGTGGACAGTTAGGCATACCAAAAAGGGTCCTTCAGCTACAGCCTCTGAACTGTTCTGGACCCTTATCAGACCCCCGTTTAGTTCCTCGCGAACTTCTACGTGTACGGATCTTGTTTAAGATCCCTTTGTAAAATGTATTGATAAGAGAAAATGTGATGCTATTTTTCTATTTGTACCTGTAAGGTACCGCTACGTGTTTACTCATTATCCACTACTTTGAGTCAGCAGGTCTTATGATTTGTCTGATATGATTATAAGTATGTGATCCGAATGGATATGATTATAAG
Source organism: Excoecaria cochinchinensis (assembly GCA_947683425.1). Lineage (NCBI taxonomy): Eukaryota > Viridiplantae > Streptophyta > Magnoliopsida > Malpighiales > Euphorbiaceae > Excoecaria > Excoecaria cochinchinensis. The sequence goes on from CANTUQ010000110.1 coordinate 5,289,549, forward strand.
TATTTATGAGTATATGATCTGTTGGCATATGAATATGTTTATTGAGCCTTTGAATGGTTATGAACGGAATTCTATTATGATTATATCTTACGATTTTCAGTATGCCATTATGTATGTGATTTGCCTTGACGACCATTGTGAATGGCCGTCCATTTGTTATTGTTTGTTTCCCACTAAGCGTTATCGTTTAGCACTGTGTTTTCACCCGTGCAGATACGGAAGGTGTATAGCTTTTGGGAGAATCACCGCCAGTCAAGCCAACACAGTGGGATTATTGATAGGACATAGTTTCTTTTCGTATCATCATTATTTTGTAATATTGATCTCTCTTGTATATAGTATTTTGGTAATTTTTCGCTATGTATCTCTGAATGATGTAAGTATGATGGTATCATAACAGTGATGTAATTGAATATTGTGATATAGTGAATGAACGCTCAGTTGGTTTTAAAGTTTTAATTTTCGCTGTTTATATGTATGTTTATATTATGTGAATGTATGTTTGCACCGTCCTGTTGTTGTGTGACACCCCTGCTCGTACGGGTTCTCACTCCCTCGCGGATGGGTTCCCCTATGTATGGGTAGGGGGTGTTACAATTTTTGGAATCAGAGCCCCAGTTTAGGCATTTATGGGTGCTTATTGAGTATAGCTATATGTTTGGGACTATGTTGGCTGATACGGTTGTCTTTGTCTTTCTTTTAGATGGATTCTAATTTTGTTCGTGGGTCACTTGAGGGGTCCGTTGAAAGTGTGAATCCTCAAGCTGTTGATCCTTCAGTGTTTGTTTCAGCTCAAACACATAGGGTTCAGCTTGAGGCTGTAGCCATGCCCTTCGAGGCAATATTGAAGATTTCTCAGGACATGGCTCGAGTCTTGGATAGGGTGACTGCTCCGAGAGCCCCTTTAGAGAGCATGAGGAGAGCTGGTGCAGAGGATTTCTATGGGACCAGTCTGCATGAGTTTGAGCTTGCTGAGAAATGGATTGAGAAAGTAAAATGAGTATTTAAGGAAACTTGGTGTCCTACTGATAGGCAAGTTGAGAGTGTGGTGGCTTTGCTTCAGGGGTCTGCTTATGACTGGTGGAAGTTGGTCTGTAGGCATCCCGAGTTGCCTAACTCGGTCACATGGGAGTTCTTCGAGAGAGAATTCACCAACAAGTATGTGACTATGGAGTATAAGGTTGCCAAGTGGGCACAACTTCGAGGTTTAAAGCAAAGGGTTATATCAGTATCAAAGTTTGAAAAAGAGTTTAATCATTTGGCCAAGTATGATCCAGAAGGTGTTCTGACTAAAGAGTTCAGATGTAGGCATTTTGAGGCCGATTTGAATGAGTTGCTTAGAGCTATGATTATTTTTTTGATGAGTACTCCGGGCATTGGGTATTATCAGATTGTGCAAGCGGCTGTGCGGGCCGAGAGATGTGAGTGTGTTCTGAGAGAGAGAGCTCAAAGGAGGAGTCCCCCTCGTGGTGGATCGGGATCGTCATCATCTTCGGGTAAGAGGTTAAGGAACCCGCATGATGAGTCCTTAGGTCCAGCTTCGAGAGGTAGGAGGCAAGGTTCTACTAAGGGTTCTGGTTCTGGTAGAGGTGGTTCTGGTTTGAGAACTGATGTGTTGCCTGAGTGTTCGCACTGCAATAAGCGCCATTGGGGTGAGTGTAGGTGGCTCACGGATGGTTGTTTCAGATGTAGTAGCACTAATCACTACTTGGAAAATTGTCCGAGGTATAATGAGGCTTATGGTGATCAGCGTGAGGCTAGCAGAGTTGGTTCTAGTGCTCCGCAAGCTAGTCGTGGTAGAGGCCAAGGTAGAGGTCGAGGCGGTTGGCATAGAGAGGGAGCTCCATCAGAGTCTGTTGATCGTCCTTTAATAGTTCCTGCTAGAGCTTATGCTATGAGAGCTCGGGATGAGCAAGATGCCCCTGATGTGATTGCTGGTAAGTTCCTACTCTTTGATACTGAGTTATATGCTCTAATAGACCTTAGCTCCACACACTCATATATCTGCACAAGTATATTGTTTGATAAGATGCATGATGTTGACCAGTTAGATTATGAGGTTTGTGTGACCAGTCCTTTAGGGCATAGTATCAATGTGAGTAAGTGCATAGGAATTGTCCCCTTCTGGTTCAGCGTGTTGAGTTTCCTACTGATTTGATAGAATTGCCATTTCAGGAGTTTGATTTGGTTTTGGGTATGGATTGGCTTACTAAGCATCGGGCTATTGTTGATTGTCATAGAAAGGTAGTTGTGTTGCATGATAGAGATCAGTCTTCAGTTCTGGTCAAAGGATTGGGTTCGAGTTCTTTGAGTAATGTGACATCTGCCATGCAAGCTAAGAGATTTATGAGAAAAGATTGTGAGGCATTCTTAGTAGTTATTTTGGACTCTAAGCATGATCAGGTCGAGATTGAGGATATCCCCATTGTTAGGGAGTTTGGTGATGTGTTTCCAAGTGAATTGCCTGGTTTGCCTCCTGAGAGAGAAGTGGAGTTATCCATAGAGATTTTGCCGGGTACTTCGCCTATTTTGAAAGCACCTTATCGGATGGCTCCTGTAGAGTTGAGAGAACTCAAAACTCAACTACAAGAGTTATTGGATAAGGAGTTTATTCGACTCAGCATATCTCCATGGGGAGCATCGATTTTGTTTGTTAAGAAGAAAGATGGTTCTTTGAGGATGTGTATCTACTATAGGCAAATTAACAAGGTCACAGTGAAGAACAAGTATCCCTTGCCTAGAGTCGAGGATTTGTTTGATCAGCTTAGAGGAGCGGGTGTCTTTTCCAAGATTGATCTTCGATCGGGTTATTATCAGCTTCGAGTTCAGGATGCGGATGTGGTTAAGACTGCATTTCGGACACGGTATGGACACTATGAATTTCTTGTGATGCCATTTCGTTTGACTAATGCACCTGTGGCTTTTATGGATTTTATGAACCGAGTGTTTAAGCCATATCTCGATCGATTTGTAGTAGTATTTATATATGACATTTTGGTTTTCTCGAAGGATGAGACTGAGCACGAAGAGCATCTTTAGCTAGTGTTGCAAGTTTTGAGGGAGCACCGTTTGTTTGTGAAGCTTAGCAAGTGTGACTTTTGGCTCCGAGAAGTGTCTTTCTTGGGGCATATTGTGTCGGCTAAGGGTATCCAAGTGGATCCAGCTAAGATTGAGGCGATTGTGGATTGGAAAGCACCTAGGAATGTTCCAGAAGTTAGAAGTTTCCTTGGTTTGGCAGGCTACTACCATCGGTTTGGGAAGGGTTTTTCGGTCATAGCGGCTCCTATGACTAGATTGTTGAGGAAAGGAGTCAAATTTGAGTGGTCGGATAAGTGTCAGCTATGCTTTGAGAGGTTGAAGAGTTTGCTAGTTAAAACTCCTGTACTGACTCAACCCACCTCGGGTAAAGAGTTTGTGATGTATAGTGACACTTCAGGTATTGGACTCGGATGTGTATTGATGCAAGGGGGTAAAGTTGTGGCTTATGCTTCCCGTCAGTTGAAACCTCATGAGAAGAACTATTCGATGCATGATTTGGAATTAGCGGCTGTGATCTTCGCTTTGAAGATTTGGCAGCATTATCTGTATGGGGAGAAGTGTAGGATTTTCACGAACCATAAGAGTTTGAAATATCTCATCACGTAGAAAGAGTTGAACATGAGGCAGCACCGATGGTTAGAGTTCTGACTGCATTGTGGATTACCATCTAGGTAAAGCAAATTTAGTTGCTGATGCTTTGAGTCGGAAGTCGGTTTCAACTTTGTTTGTGAGGTGGTTCAGATGGAGATTTGATTCAGATGGTGCTTTGATTGCCCAGTTGAGAGTGCAGCCTACCTTGAGATAATCGATTGTGGATGTTCAGAAGGATGATGTTAGATTGCAATGGATTTTACAAGAGGTTCAGCAGGGTAAGCAGTCTGAGTTTTTGGTTTTGGATGGACTGCTTATGTATAGGGATCGCTTGTGTGTGCTCGAGAATGATGAGTTAAGGAAGAAACTTTTGAGTGAGGCACACACTACGGTCTTTACTATGCATCCTGGTAGTGAGAAGATGTATCGAGATTTGAAGCAGTTCTACTGGTGGTCTAGGATGAAGAGAGCTATTGTGGAATTCGTGGCAAAGTGTTTGACGTGTCAACAGGTAAAGGATGAGCATCAAGTCCCTTTGGGATTGCTCACTCCTTTATCCGTTCCTCAGTGGAAATGGGATGATATTGCCATGAATTTTATATCGGGTTTGCCAGTGACTCAAAGGAAGCATGATTCGGTTTGGGTTATTGTAGATCGGCTTACAAAGTCAGCGCATTTTGTGCCGGTTAGAACGGATTACTTGATGGATAAGTTAGCCAGTGTGTATGTGGATGAGGTAGTTCGGTTTCATGGTGTGCCTTTGTCGATAGTTTCAGATCGGGATCCAAGGTTCACATCTAAGTTTTGGAAAGAATTGCAGAGAGCTTTGGTACCAAGTTGAACTTCAGTACAACGTTCTATCCTCAGACAGATGGTCAGTCCGATTGAGTTATCCAGATTTTAGAGGATATGCTCCGGTCTTGTGCTTTGAATTTTTCTGGAAGTTGGGATCAGTATGTGTGGCTTATGGAGTTTGCCTACAATAATAGTTTTTAATCGAGCATTGGAATGTCACCATTTGAGGCTTTGTCTAGTCGACCGTGTAGGAATCCGGTTTGTTGGACAGGGTTAACCGAGCGATCTTTCATTGGGACACAGATGATTAGAGATACCGAAGAGAAGATCAGAGTTGTGTAGCGAAATCTGAAGGTGGCTAAGGATAGGCAAAGATCCTATGCCAATCTAAAGAGAAAGGATATTCGGTTTGAAGTCGGGGACAAAGTTTTCCTTAAGGTTTCATGTTGAAGGAAAGTATTGCGGTTTGGCAAGAAGGGTAAACTTAGTCCTCAGTTCATTGGACCTTTTGAGATTTTGGATAGAGTTGGCCCAGTAGCCTATAGGTTCACTTTACCGATGGAATTGGCTAAGATGCATGACGTCTTTCACGTCTCCATGCTTCGTCGGTATAGATCGGATCCGTCGCATGTATTGTCAGTTTAGGATGTTCGGATTCAGCCGGATTACTCCTATGATGAAGAGCCGAAGGCTATAGTAGCTCAGGAAGTGAGGCAGTTGAGAAACAAGCAAGTCCATTTGGTTAAGGTTCTTTGGCAACATCACGGAGTCGAGGAAGCGACTTGGGAACCAGAGGCAACGATGAGGATTCAGTATCCGCAATTGTTCAATTCAGGTGAGAATTTCGAGGATGAAATTCTTGTTAGTAGGGGAGAGTTGTAACACCCCGATTCCCCCCTAATAGTTTGAGCCATGTTTGCCATGTGTATGCATGCACATGTGAGAGTTTTGGCATGTGTCAAGGGTATTTTGGGCAAAATGCATGTTTTGTGGGCTTTTTAGTATGTGGATGCATGTATGTTTGTAGGATGTAATTGTGTGGGATGTGTTAGTGTGTGCATACTCACATGTTGGTAGGGTGTGCATTAGTGAGGATAGTGTTGTGTGTAGTGTCTTGCATGCTTGTAGGGTGTGAGTGGTCAATTTCCACCAATGAAAGGGGTGATATTTGGCTAGCGTTTAGGAATGGAGTTAAATTGAAGGAAAGGAAAAAGAACACAGCAATTGTTGTCTCTCTTTCCCATTGCCCTCTTCCTCCTCTTTACCTCTTCTTCCTTTTCTCTTCTTAAGTGTGCCCTAGTTGGATTCAAGTGATTATTGGTGAGAATAGATCATCTCTCCAACTCTACTTGGGTAAGTTTTGCTGCATTTTCTTCTTCATTCTTCTCTTCTTAATTTGCTGGTTTGAGGTTTAATTTAGGGCTTGTGTTTGTATGATTTTTTAGGCATGTTTGTTAGTTGAGCCTCCTCGCGATCCCAAGGGAAAGGAGAATGCTTGTGGGAGTGGTGCCAAGTGAATTGGAGCATAGGAGTATCAGGTTTAGGAATTTTGTGCATTTTTATGTATTTGTTCTTCTTTGATGTTTTGGGAAATCGTATGACCAATGATGTTCTTGATGAATCTTAGTATGTTGAGTTGGTAAGGCTTAGAGTATGACTTGATTGGATGATATATGCATTTGATTATGTTGTGGATTGTGATTTACTAGGTTTTGAATGAGTTGAGGTTATGATTGTTGATCTTGGTTGGATGATTTAATCATGTTAATGCATGTTCCATGAGTTTATGAGCTTCAAAAAGTTGAGTTTGAGTTAGATTGATTTTTGGAGTGTCTTAAATTCTGAGTGTGTTGAGTTTGGTGTGAGTGTGGGTTGTTTATCTGGAGAATTTTTGGGTTTCTGTCGATCCACACGGCGGTATGGTATGTCATACCCCCGTGTGAATCATTAGATTTCCCTAGAAATTCTTGGCCATGATTTTACACGGCGGTGAGGAACTTTTCATACCGCCGTGTAAAGTCATTCTGCCTTGTGAGATTTCTGAGCTGTGCATTTTACACGGGGGTATGGATTTTCCATACCGTCGTGTAAAAGCATTCTGCCTTTTGTGTGAGGCATGTTACACGGCGGTATGGTTCTTCCTTACCCCCATGTAAGATGTCTTACACGGCGGTAATGCAATGTCATACCGCCGTGTAAAATGTCTCTGCCCCTAGTTTCTGAAGTTCTTTGATTTCTTCATTTTTGTTCCCTTTTCTTTTATTATTGCTTTTAAATATTATTTAGTGTTATTTCATGTATCTAATATTAGTGTTATTTCATGTATCTAGTATCTTTAAAATGTTTTGTTTGAATACGGAATGTGTTATGCATATCAAAGTTCATGATTCTCCTTTATAAATAATATGTTATACTTGAATGTGATTTAATGGCTTATGCATGACCGGCAAGAGTCAGTTTGGTGGATAGTTGGGCATGCCTAAAAGAGTACTTTAGCAGTAGCCTCTGTACTTTTCTGGACCCTGATCAGGTCCCCGTTTAGTTCCTCGCGAACTTCTATATGTACGGATCTTGTTTAAGATCCCTTTGTAAAATGTATTGAAAAGAGAAAATGTGATACTGTTTTTTGATTCGTACCTGTAAGGTACCGCTATGCGTTTACTCATTATCCACTACTATGAGTCAGCAGGTGTTATGATTTATTTGATATGATTATAAGTATGTGATCCAAATGGATATGATTACAAGTATTTATGAGTATATGATCTGTAGACACATGAATATGTTTATTGAGCCTTTGAATGGTTATGAATGGAATTCCATTGTAATTATATCTTACGATTTTCAGTATGCCATTATGTATGTGATTTGCCTTGACGACCATTATGAATGGCTATCCATATGTTATTGTTTGTTTTCCCACTAAGCGTTATCGCTAAGCACGGTGTTTACACCCGTGCAGGTGCGAAAGGTGTATAGCTTTTGGGAGAGTCGCTGCCAGTCAAGCCAACACAATGGGATTGTTGATAGGACATAGTTTCTTTTTGTATCATCATTATTTTGTAATAGTGATCTCTCTTGTATATAGTATTTTGTTAAGCTTCTGCTATGTATCTCTGAATGATGTAATTATGATGGTATCAGAACAGTGATGTAATTGAATATTGTTATATCGTGAATGAATGCTTAGTTGGTTTTAAAGTTTTAATTTCCGCTGTTTATATGTATGTTTATATTATTTGAATGTATGTTTGCACCGTCCTATTGTTATGTGACACCCCTACTCGTACGTGTTCTCACTCCCTCGATGGGTTCCCCTACGTATGGGTAGGGGGTGGTACATCTCTAGACTTACAATGTGGGGGTGTCATCATCAAATGGCAATGCGCCGAGTCAGCTCCAGACTTACAAAACACGAGAAATGTCCTCGTGGGCTGCACTGAGTCTGCTCCAGACTTACAAAGTGTGGGTGCCATCCTCAAATGGCGATGCACCGAGTCTGCTCCATACTTACAAAATGCGAGAAGTGTTCTCTTGAACTGCACCGAGTCTGCTCCAGACTTACAAAGTGTGGGAGTTGGAAATTGGCCTCCTCAGAGGACTTTGAGGTTTGCCTCCTCAGAGGACTTGGAAATTTGCCTCCTCAAAGGACTTTGAAATTTGCCTCCTTAGAGTACTTGGAAATTTGAACTTGAGTAGACTTCATCTTGGCTTGATTGTCCAGCTCGGGAGAGGGCTAATGTTGAGCTGAACTTGTCCTTGACCCGCTTTCGTGTGGGTGGTTTTTATTTGGACTCTTCCTGCAATGTTATGTGCATAGGCACATATAAAAGGAATTGTGCATGCCTGTGTAAAATGCCATATGTAGATGTTTGTTAAGGAATTGTATGAAATGGGATGTATGCAAAAATGGATAGACCATGTCTCGGGTGGTCAAGGGTCTATTGAGGATATGGCCTAACTGCTTCATCATGCCCCCAGGGATCTAGAAGTGTCATATTAGCTTAGGGACTCTGACTCATAATCCTTTCAGAGAGAGCCGTCAATTGTTCATCTTTACCCCTCGACCAAAGAGTATACGCCCTTTCGATATAAGCTGTACGGCATCTTGCCCCCATGATTCTGACTCATGCTGTGCATAATCACTATCTACTTGAAGGGAGGTCATCCGAAGTAATGCCGCCTTATCGCTCTAGGGATCGAAAGTTATTGTTTTAAAGGTAGTGCGCTCATTGTGGATTTTCACACTAGCTTTTCTTTGCGAGAAATGCGTCCCTTTGGGGATTTTCACATAACCCTTTGCCTAGAATGGACCCAACCCACTCCAGCAGCTTTTATACATTTTATTTTTTGTAGGACAGACTACGCATTTCAAGGTTTTCACCCTGTCCCTCAGCCTAACTTTTGCTTAGAGTACTAGTTATGGTTTTCATTTCTAATGGCCTTTTTTTTATTTCTTTTTTTTTAAAGGGTATAGCTACAAGAAAAGTTGAATTAACTATCAGAGCCCCCTTCTAGAGTGTTCAACAGTTATCCATTAAGGCATCGTCTTCCTAGACAACAATTATATTCCTTTACCTTTCCCGATGAAGATGTTACCAGATTGGGTAAAGCAGCAGACAAGGGCCTCTGCTTCATGGGCTTCTGGCTCCCCCTTTGTGTTATGACCCTAGGTGGTTCTTCAGGATGTGTCCCATTATGTGGGCTCTATGAGGCTACCTTCCACATTACCGCCCACTGTGCTCGACATGTTAGAAAAGATTTCAAGACATAGTGAGGCATCCCTTATCTTTCCAAGGTGGCGCCTTATCCTCAGCCTTCACCTCTAGGTATCATGGCCTCTAGGCCCAGCTGCCTGTAAAGACTGTTATACCACTAATCAGAGATTGCCCCTTTGCTTCTATGAGTGCATACAAGATATGGGTGCCAAGTCCAGCGGTTGATAATGGGACCCATCGACTTAGGTATCCGGCCGATGGGAGAAGAGTATAGTTATTTAAATTAGATGCATTCAATAATGAATGACGTTTCTCTTTTTATAAAAGAACTAGAAAATAATTAACATATGAGTCTAATTGCCTTTGTTTTATATCTTTCTGCAAAATTGTACATTTCAGTATGGTTTCTCCATATGTGATCATTATCTAACATAGATTCAAAATGCAAAACTACATCTAATCTCAGAGTAGTTCTTGTAAGAATCAAACTCCCTAGTGGAATCGTCACTATGACGCGCGCCGAACCGCGACTCCCTTTTTTTAGGAAGGCCCGCTTTTAAGGCCCCCAAAGGGATTACTTCGCGTCATTTGATCTTGGGTAACATGAGACATTTTGGAATCCCCACCCAATTGAACATTGGGAAAGTTCATCTAGCCTCATAAAACCTTTAGGCACCTTTGAGGTATTTTGGAGTCGCCACCCAATTTACAAGAAATTAGGAAAGGTCGTCTAACTTATATGGTCTAAACCAGAGAGTGGTTTGGAACTCCACTCTTATTTATGCCTTGATTAATTATAAATGGATTTTTAGATTACTAAATTACATCTCTCATCTCTCACGATTTATGCAATTTATTAAAGGCACACTTCAAGCATCGAAAAGCGGTAAATGAAAGGTATAAATAAAGCAACAAATGAAGCGGTAAATAAAGCTATAAACAAAGCAGTAAACACACAAAGGCATGCCATTTACAAAGGAGGAATTGGGACAAATACAATTCCCCAAATGAAAAGAAAAGTTAGACAAAATTAAAATGGAAATTGGGACAGAATACAATCCCCAAATCAAAGAAAGCTAAATAAAATTGCCCCAAAAATAATTAATTACAAGGGCCCGCATGATATATTAAATTAAACAATCAAACAAAATCAATCAAAAGGAATTACATGCATAAATCGGGATATTCATTCGGTTTAGGAATATTGGTCCCTTCGTACTCACTTAAAAGGGGATTGAAGAGTTATTTCGGCTATTAGCTTGAAAATCGGGATGAGTGATCCCATTTTTAGAAAATTTAACATCTCATTTTAATTCGTGATGTTTTGCATTCCTTGGCTAAAATCGAGGACATTGGTCGTAATTTATTAAGAAAACTCCCAGTTTACTCATAAAAATATTTTTTTGATTTTTTTATCTTACACGCGTATAAAATAAAAATACTTTATTTATAAACAAACACAATCACACGAATAAAGGGTTGGTAAGGTCTCACCTGAATGATATAATCTCTTACGCGCCGTGACCCCTCCATTCGGTCACGACGATCCTCAAATGAGCTACATCACATTTTACCAACATAGCAAAAATAATAATAGAAAAATTATTAATAATTTTGAAATTAACCAAATAAACATGAAAAAGAAGGGGAACATAAAATAATATTAGCACACCATTAGAAAGTAAAACGGGTTAAATTAAGCACACCAATTTAATACGCAAACAACTCACATGCAAAGGGAATTAGAAATTAGTCATGCAAAAATATAATAATAATGACAATAACAATGAAAAAATAATAATAAGAATAATAATAATAATAGTAATAATAACAATAATAATAATATTAATAATAATAGTAAAAATAATAATAATAATACTAATAATAATAATAATAATAATAATAATAATAATAATAATAATAATAATAACAATAATAATAACAATAACAATTGTAGCACTAATAATAATAATAATAATAATAATAATAATAATAATAATAATAATAATGATAATAATAATAATAATGATGATGATGATGATGATGATGATGATCATAATAATAATAATAATAATAATAATAATAACAATAATAAATGACGAAAATAAAAAATAAAATTAATAGTAATGATAAATGACAATAATAAGAATATTAATTATGACAATAAGAACAACAGTAAATGACAATGAAAAATAAAATAAAATAAGTAAACAAGGTGGGTGAGGAACAAATAAACATCCAACAAAAATAATATTCAAACATAAAAATTGATTGCTACAAAAATCATACCAAAAAAAGAGAAAATCAATAAATCCAATTTTTCACACGTAAATCATACACATTTACCCATTTTCATTCCAAAAACGAGATAAAAATTGAAAAATCGTAATCTCAAAAATACATGTTCATAAAGGCAACAAATAAATAAAATAAAATAAAATAAAATTAGATATACTAATAGATCCAAGAATGTTTACCCTCAGATTTGATGATTTGGAAGCAAGATGTCTCAATCTACTTTTTTCTTTATCAAGATTTAAGAACAAAATCAAAAATCTCAAAAAGGTTTCAAGAACTCAAAAAATGATTTTTTGATACTTGATGAGGAAACATAAGCTAAGGAAATTAATTTTCCTTCATCAAGTTAATGCAATCTCACCAAGCATTTCATAGATCTAGGAAAAAAATAAGAAAGATGAAGAAAGGTGAAGAAAATAAATTTTTCCTCTCAAAAATGGGGTTTTTCTCTCAAGAAAACCCTCTCCAAGTTCTCTCCTAAAAACTTCCATTTCTCTCTCTAAAATATTCTATTTATATCCATTATCAAGAGAAAACCCTAATTTAATTAGAGAAATAATTTAAAAATAAAAAACCCTTAAAAATGGGTTAAAAACACTAAAAGAGGCTGAAAGGCTGATTTTCGACAGAAAAGGGGGCTGACAGGTGCACAAGGAGGCGGGGGGCCTACAGCGCACTGGTCGCGCCTTGCATACCGAGGGCTTCAAGTCACCGAAAAATTTAATCAAAACTTTTTGACAAAAAATATCACCTCCAACCTTCCTTTTTTTTATTCTTAATTTTCAAAATATATATATTTTTATTTATTTTCTAAAATAAATAATGTTGACAAGGAAACGATCGATCCTCATTTTTTTACCGATAAATCGGTCTTTGTTCTCATCATTGGGTAATCCTGATCTTGGACCGCCTCTGTCATGGCCGGATTTGTACCCTAAGAGAATTAACCTAATTTGGCATGTGTGTGAGTGGATTGAATGTGTAGGATTGGACTTAATTGAAAGAAAGCAGTATAGTTAAGGGGTTAAATGGTAATTATGAATGTTTGTGCTAAGCATGAGTTAAAGGCTGATTAACTAGTTAATGGAGGGTTAATTAGGAATAAAATAAAGTAAGAAATTGGTAAGTGGAGGCAGGTTTTCTGAAGTGGATTCCGTGTGGCTTTGTAAGGTTTTTCCACCTCCTTCTTTGCATGCATTTGCCTAGTGAAGTGAGAGGTGAGTGTGTGTTGGCCTCATTCTTCATTTTCTGCATTTGGCTTTGGCTTTCTTCTTGTTTCCGTGAGTAAGGATGAGAGTGGTTTAAGTGGATGTGAGCATGTAGCTAATTGGAACAAGAATTAAGTGTTAAGACCTTAAGGTAAGTGGTTTTGTGTGCATATTCTCATCTTCTACTCTTCTTCTTGGTTTTGATTTAGTTTGGAATGAGGATTGATGGATTGTGCTCAATTCTGGAATTTGAACTGGTTTTGCTAGCTGAAGAAGTGAAGAGAGATAAGGGAAAGGCTGTAATCGGCGAATCGAGCGTCCGTTATAATTAGGAGCTAAGGCGACGAGATTTGGGAACAAACCCTAATTGTATGAATATGTGATTAGTGTTGGTTAAATAGGGTTTTGAACTGAATTGCATGATATGTGAAATTGAAGGTTGAGCATGAATTATGTGATGCTAAATTGTATGATTATAGTAGCAATATGATTATGATTTGTACTATTATTGAATGCAAAACAAGAAGGGAAAATCAGGTATGTGTTATTGATTGTGTGGTTGTTGCATTTGGGTTGATTGCCAAACAAATAAGAATGAGATTTGAGGTCTAGGCGTAAAAGGAGAAGTGGACTGAAAAAAGCACAGCCGTGCTAGTGATAAACACAGCTGTGTTTTGGTATTTTTGCAAAGGTCACGGTAACAATGAAATTGATTGTGACCGTGACATATGCTGAGTTCAATTCTGCCTAGAGGAATTTGGTATGTCACGGTGACAATGGAATTCATTGTGACCGTGACCTACCCAGTAAGGCATTCTGTTTTGCAAATGAGAATATGTCACGGTGACAATGAGATTCATTGTGACCGTGACATACCCTCAGGTTGCATTCTGCCGAGAGTTGGGAACACATCACGGTGATAATGAAATTGATTGTGACCGTGACATGTCCCCAATTTGCATTCTGTTTTGGACTTCAATATGTCACGGTGACAATGAAATCCATTGTGACCGTGACCCACCCTGTTTTGGCAATATAATCCTAATGTGTTTGGTCATTCAAATGGCATGGCTTTAAGCTGAAATGAAGGACAACATGAGTAAGTAATGTATATGTGTTAAGTGATCTACAAATGCATACAACTATGATGACTTCTGAATTTGATAGGTTATGTGAATATTAAATGGGAAGACTGAATTTGAAAGCATATTGAATATGCAAATGAAATGTATGGCTGTGTGCTAATACAAATGTGTAAAGTGAAAAGTGAACTGAATAACGTGTTTAACAACTTAAGCCTGCGAGTCAAGTAGTGGATAGTTAGGCATGCCTATAGGGTCAAGTGCTGCAGCCCCATGCGTTAAATGTGTCTGATTCCATGGGAATCACAATGCGATTATCCTTACTGGATTGTGTTATATGTGAAATGATGAAAAGTACCAGAAGGTACTAATGTGATAAGAAGCACCATAAGGTGCTAATGTGAAAAAGTAGTCTCGATGAGATTACTGGTATCTGAGAGATACCGATGCGATACCCGTTATCCGCGTCATTGAATTGCAGGCAGAGTGGCAGAAAGGCTAATTGGTTAATCGGCTAAAAGTTAATTAAATATAAACAGAAGTGATTGTGATACAAGAAAGTATGGAAATGTGAATAAGTAGTTGATTCCTTATGATTGAATATAGTAATGGTTGATCTGGCATGTTTGTTAGCATGTTATGTATGATGATTCTGATGTGTGATAAATTATATGCTATATGTATGAGTTCCCCACTAAGCGTTATCGCTTAGCATGGATTTACTCTAATCCGTGCAGGTACGGACGAGAGGTGACTGAAGGACGTCCCCCGCATTTTGGTACGGTCAACAATAGGAAGTATATAGTGTAGGTTTGGGGGCTTGTTATTCGGGACTTTTGTATAAGTTTTATATGGTTAATATGTATTTTGAATATGTAAAGGCATGTAATAATGTAGTAATCACGGATGTAACCTCCCACATGTATGTGTGTCATGTGAATAGCTAAGGCGTGTGACTAATAGTAGTTGGCATGTGATGCATGAATTAAAATAGTGTGTGATGAAATTTTATTATTCAGTTTCCGCATGTGTTCTGGGTGTGTGTGCGACCTTCCCTAACTAAGATTAGCTGAGCTAGTTTGTCGTTAGGGAACGGGCGTCACAAGTTGTGGTATCAGAGCCTAGGTTGAGTCTTTTCTGGGAATTGGGTAGATAAGATGTGTATAGTTTGTTGACCTAATGCGGAAGTCCTTGTTTAATCTGTGTAGTAAGATGGATTCTGGAAGGCATACCGGTGAGGAATCTGCCGAAAGTGTGAATCCTCGTGAAGCTGAGGTGACAGGGTCTGGGCAGTCTAGATCGGTTGGCTATGGGAATGAGATTCCATTTGGGCCTATGGAAGCCATGATGAAAATGACACAAGATATAGCGAGAGTGATGGAACGTATGATGGCGCCAAGAGCCCCAATAGAATCTTTGAGGAAGCATGGTTTGGAGGAATTTCATGGAACAAGGTTAGATGAGTCAGAAAAAGCAGAGTACTTGATCGAGAAGGTGGAAAGGATTCTTAAGGAGATACGATGTCCTCCAGATCAGTGGGTTGAATGTGTGGAGTCATTACTCCAAGGTCCTGCATATGATTGGTGGAAGCTGGTCCTGCAGAATTCGATGCTTCCTGAACCATTAAACTAGGAGTTCTTTGAAAAAGAATTCAAGAACAAGTATATTACTAAAGCACATCGAGAGGCAAATTGGAAGAAGTTCTTGAGTTTGAGACAGAGGACTATGACAGTGGCGGAGTATGAAGCAGAATTTTGTCGCTTAAGCAAATATGCGCCGAAAGGTGTGTTAACTGATGTGTTGCGATGTCAACAGTTTGAGGATGGATTGATTGAGGAAATTAAAGCTTTGCTGATTTCTTTAACAACAGAGCAGAATATAAGTTACTATCGAATTGTTCAAGCAGCTTTGAGAGCTGAAAGGACTTTGGGAGCCCAAAGAGAATGGAGACAAAGGAAGAATGCGAATAGAGGTGGTTCCCAGACGGGGAAAAGATCAAGAGATTCTCATGTGGCATCACCTGCGGAATCAGGGTTCCGTTCTGCAGCGAGAGGTAAGAAGCGAGGCGCTCCCTCAGCATCTGGTTCTGGAAGAGGAACTTCTGGTAATAGAAGTAAGGTTCATGAGTGTCCTCATTGTGGTAAGAGGCATAGAGGAGAATGCTGGAGAGTGTCGGGTGCTTGTTATAGATGTGGGAGCACTGAGCATTTCATTGCTAATTGCCCGAATACCTATGAGATGTCAGGAAATCAACAAGAGCAGAGTAGGGGTGGTTCAAACTTGCCTTCTACGAACAGAGGAAGAGGAAGAGGACGTGGCAGAGGTAGTCAGTCCAGAGGTGCAGTCGATTCTGAGATTGTGGATAGACCTGATGAGGCTCTAGTGCGGGCTTATGCTATGAGGGCACGAGAGGATCAGGACGCGCCTGAGGTGATAGCAGGTACTATTCTACTTTGTGGTGTGGAAATGTTTGCACTTATTGATCCTGGTTCAACTCATTCATATGTATGTGATAAAAAGATATGTGAAAAGATGCCTAAAGTTGAATGTTTAAAATATGATATATGTGTGTCTAGCCCTTTGGGAGGTAATGTTAGTGTGAACAGAGTGTATCGAAACTGTGCATTAGAAGTTCAAGGTAGTGTGTTTCCAGCGGATTTGATTGAACTACCGTTTGATGAGTTTGATTTGATTCTGGGTATGGATTGGTTAACTAAGTATGATGCGGATGTTAAGTGTAAGAAGAAAATGGTTATACTCTCGGATGGTAAGGGAAACAGAGCGACAGTGAGAGGAGTGTGAACTAATCCTCTTGTGAATGTGATATCTGCTATTCAAGCCTGTCGGTGTATGAGAAAAGGATGTGAAGCTTATTTGGCCCTGGTATTAGATAGTAAGAGAGAACAGGTAAAGATGCAAGAGATACCAATAGTCAGAGAGTTTCCTGACGTGTTTCCTGAAGAATTAAGCGGTGTACCACCAATAAGAGAAGTTGAGTTATCAATTAACGTGGTACCAGGAACTGTACCGGTATCGAAGGCACCGTATAGAATGGCTCCAACTGAGTTGAAGGAATTGAAGTAGCAGTTGCAAGAATTACTGAACAGGGGTTTTATTAGACCTAGTGTTTCTCCTTGGGGAGCACCAGTGTTATTTGTTAAAAAGAAAGATGGTACAATGAGAATGTGCATCGATTATCTTCAGCTGAATAAAGTAACAGTAAAGAATAGGTATCCTTTACCACGGATTGAAGACTTGTTTGATCAGTTAAGGGGAGCCGGTGTATTCTCAAAGATTGACTTGCGTTCAGGGTATTATCAGTTGCAAGTGAAGAAAGAAGATGTACCTAAGACCGCGTTTAGAACTCGTTATGGGCATTATGAATTTCTAGTAATGCCATTCGGGTTAACCAATGCGCCAGCTGCATTCATGGATTTAATGATTCGGGTGTTCAGACCGTACTTGGATCAGTTTGTGGTTGTGTTCATAGACGATATTTTGGTATATTCAAGAAATGAAAAGGAACATGAACAGCATTTGAGAGTTGTACTTCAGACTTTGCAAGAACATCAGTTGTATGCCAAACTCAGTAAGTGTGAGTTCTGGCTCAAAGAGGTATCATTTCTGGGTCATGTGATCTCATCTGAAGGAGTTAAAGTGGATCCAACTAAGATAGAAGCAATTGTGAATTGGAAACCGCCTAAGAATGTGTTAGAGATTCGCAGTTTCTTAGGGTTGGCTGGATACTACAGAAGGTTTGTGAAAGGATTTTCAGTAATAGCTTCACCATTGACAAGATTGTTACGTAAAGGAGTGAAATATGAGTGGTCTGAAAGATGTCAAACAAGTTTCGATCGGTTGAGGAAGATGTTAGTAGAAGCACCGATTCTTACACAGCCTATGACTGGTAAAGAGTATGTATTGTATACCGATGCTTCAGGTGTCGGATTGGGTTGTGTATTGATGCAAGAGGGGAAGGTGATAGCGTATACGTCAAGGCAATTGAAACCGCATGAGCAGAATTATCCGACTCATGATTTGGAATTGGCTGCAGTAGTGTTTGCTTTAAAGATTTGGCGACATTACTTGTATGGTGAGAAGTGTAGAATTTACACGGATCACAAGAGTTTGAAATATCTGCTTACACAGAAGGAACTGAATCTGAGACAGCGAAGGTGGCTTGAGTTGTTTAAAGATTATGATTGTATTGTGGATTATCATCCGGGAAAAGCTAACGTAGTGGCCGATGCTTTGAGTAGGAAGTCAATTTCAGCATTACAGTTAAAGCGGATTGAGTGGAGGTTTTCTGCAGATGGAGTTTTTTTAGCACAGTTGAAAGCAAGACCGGTTCTGAAAGATGAGTTAATAGTTGCTCAGAGTAGTGATGGGAGATTGCAACAAGTTCTGCAGTCAGTTGGTGATATGGATAAGACTGACTATTCAGTGAATGAAGATGGAATACTGCTGTATAAGAAT
Source organism: Excoecaria cochinchinensis (assembly GCA_947683425.1). Lineage (NCBI taxonomy): Eukaryota > Viridiplantae > Streptophyta > Magnoliopsida > Malpighiales > Euphorbiaceae > Excoecaria > Excoecaria cochinchinensis. Next base: position 5,307,756 of record CANTUQ010000110.1, read on the forward strand.
AGAATGTGTGTGGCCAACGATAAAGAATTAAGAAAGAGACTGATGCACGAGGCTCATAATACAGTTTTCACTATGCATCCAGGTGGAAACAAGATGTACCAAGATATGAAACAGTTGTATTGGTGGCCAGGGATGAAGAAGGATGTAGTGGAATATGTGTCTAAGTGTCCTGTCTGTCAACAAGTTAAAGCGGAGCATCAAGTGCCCCAGGGAATGTTGCATCCACTCCCTATTCCCCAATGGAAATGGGATAATATCACGATGGATTTTGTTACTGGATTGCCTCTGACCTCAAGACAACAAGATGCAGTATGGGTTATCGTAGACAGGTTTTCGAAATCAGCTCACTTTATACCTATTCGGATGGATTATTCTATGGAAAAGTTGGCTGAATTGTATGTAAGGGAAATTGTCCGATTGCATGGGATACCTTTGTCTATTGTTTCTGATAGGGATCCCAGATTCACTTCTAAATTTTGGAGGAGTTTACAGGCAGCGTTGGGTACGAAATTGAATTTCAGTACTGCTTTCCATCCACAAACCGATGGACAATCGGAAAGAATTATTCAGGTTTTGGAAGATTTGATGCGAGCGTGTGTTTTGGATTTCTCTAAGAGTTGGGATAGGTATCTTCCACTTATGGAATTTGCTTATAACAACAGTTATCAGACCAGTATTGGTATGGCACCGTATGAAGTTTTGTATGGAAGGAAATGTCGTTCACCGATTTGCTGGACAGAATTGAATGAAAGCAGAGTCATAGGGCCAGATTTGGTTCGTGATACAGAAGAGAAAGCTAAAATCATACAGCAAAGATTGAAAGCAGCAAGTGACAGACAAAAGTCGTATGCTGATTTGAAGAGAAGAGATGTTGAGTTCAGTGTAGGTGATAAAGTGTTTCTGAAAGTGTCTCCTTGGAGGAAGGTACTGCGATTTGGTAAAAAGGGGAAGCTGAGTCCAAGGTTTATTGGGCCATATGAAGTGCTTGAAAGAGTAGGTTTTGTAGCTTATCGGTTGGCTTTGCCTCCGACTTTGGCTAAGCTACATGATGTGTTCCATGTGTCTATGTTAAGAAGATATAGGTCAGATGATTCCCATGTGCTATCTCTACCAGAAGTGGAAGTGCAGTCAGATTTCACTTATGATGAAAAACCAATAGTGATCCTAGCAAAAGAAGTCAGACAACTTCGGAACAAGCAGATACCACTTGTGAAAGTACTCTGGCAGCATCATGGTGTTGAAGAAGCAACTTGGGAACCAGAATCGGCTATGCGAGAACAGCATCCACAACTATTTCACTCAGGTATGAATTTCGAGGACGAAATTCTTTAAGGAGGGGAGAGTTGTCATGGCCGGATTTGTACCCTAAGAGAATTAACCTAATTTGGCATGTGTGTGAGTGGATTGATTGTGTAGGATTGGACTTAATTGAAAGAAAGCAGTATAGTTAAGGGGTTAAATGGTAATTATGAATGTTTGTGCTAAGCATGAGTTAAAGGCTGATTAACTAGTTAATGGAGGGTTAATTAGGAATAAAATAAAGTAAGAAATTGGTAAGTGGAGGCAGGTTTTCTGAAGTGGATTCCGTGTGGCTTTGTAAGGTTTTGCCACCTCCTTCTTTGCATGCATTTGCCTAGTGAAGTGAGAGGTGAGTGTGTGTTGGCCTCATTCTTCATTTTCTGCATTTGGCTTTGGCTTTCTTCTTGTTTTCGTGAGTAAGGATGAGAGTGGTTTAAGTGGATGTGAGCATGTAGCTAATTGGAACAAGAATTAAGTGTTAAGACCTTAAGGTAAGTGGTTTTGTGTGCATATTCTCATCTTCTACTCTTCTTCTTGGTTTTGATTTAGTTTGGAATGAGGATTGATGGATTGTGCTCAATTCTGGAATTTGAACTGGTTTTACTAGCTGAAGAAGTGAAGAGAGATAAGGGAAAGGCTGTAATCGGTGAACCGAGCGTCCGTTGTAATTAGGAGCTAAGGCGACGAGGTTTGGGAACAAACCCTAATTGTATGAATATGTGATTAGTGTTGGTTAAATAGGGTTTTGAACTGAATTGCATGATATGTGAAATTGAAGGTTGAGCATGAATTATGTGATGCTAAATTGTATGATTATAGTAGCAATATGATTATGATTTGTACTATTATTGAATGCCAAACAAGAAGGGAAAATCAGGTATGTGTTATTGATTGTGTGGTTGTTGCATTTGGGTTGATTGCCAAACAAATAAGAATGAGATTTGAGGTCTAGGCGTAAAAGGAGAAGTGGACTGAAAAAAGCACAGCCGTGCTAGTGATAAACACAGCTGTGTTTTGGTATTTTTGCATAGGTCACGGTAACAATGAAATTGATTGTGACCATGACATATGCTGAGTTCAATTCTGCCTAGAGGAATTTGGTATGTCACGGTGACAACGGAATTCATTGTGACCGTGACCTACCCAGGAAGGCATTCTGTTTTGCAAATGAGAATATGTCACGGTGACAATGAGATTCATTGTGACCGTGACATACCCTCAGGTTGCATTCTGCCGAGAGTTGGGAACACATCACGGTGACAATGAAATTGATTGTGACCGTGACATGTCCCCAATTTGCATTCTGTTTTGGACTTCAATATGTCACGGTGACAATGAAATCCATTGTGACCGTGACCCACCCTGTTTTGGCAATATAATCCTAATGTGTTTGGTCATTCAAATGGCATGGCTTTAAGCTGAAATGAAGGACAGCATGAGTAAGTAATGTATATGTGTTAAGTGATCTACAAATGCATACAACTATGATGACTTCTGAATGTGATAAGTTATGTGAATATTAAATGGGAAGACTGAATTTGAAAGCATATTGAATATGCAAATGAAATGTATGGCTGTGTGCTAATACAAATGTGTAAAGTGAAAAGTGAACTGAATAACGTGTTTAACAACTTAAGCCTGCGAGTCAAGTAGTGGATAGTTAGGCATGCCTATAGGGTCAAGTGCTGCAGCCCCATGCGTTAAATGTGTCTGATTCCATGGGAATCACAATGCGATTATCCTTACTGGATTGTGTTATATGTGAAATGATGAAAAGTACCAGAAGGTACTAATGTGATAAGAAGCACCAGAAGGTGCTAATGTGAAAAAGTAGTCTCGATGAGATTACTGGTATCTGAGAGATACCGATGCGATACCCGTTATCCGCGTCATTGAATTGCAGGCAGAGTGGCAGAAAGGCTAATTGGTTAATCGGCTAAAAGTTAATTAAATATAAACAGAAGTGATTGTGATACAAGAAAGTATGGAAATGTGAATAAGTAGTTGATTCCTTATGATTGAATATAGTAATGGTTGATCTGGCATGTTTGTTAGCATGTTATGTATGATGATTCTGATGTGTGATAAATTATATGCTATATGTATGAGTTCCCCACTAAGCATTATCGCTTAGCATGGATTTACTCTAATCCGTGCAGGTACGGACGAGAGGTGACTGAAGGACGTCCCCCGCATTTTGGTACGGTCAACAATAGGAAGTATATAGTGTAGGTTTGGGGGCTTGTTATTCGGGACTTTTGTATAAGTTTTATATGGTTAATATGTATTTTGAATATGTAAAGGCATGTAATAATGTAGTAATCACGGATGTAACCTCCCACATGTATGTGTGTCATGTGAATAGCTAAGGCGTGTGACTAATAGTAGTTGGCATGTGATGCATGAATTAAAATAGTGTGTGATGAAATTTTATTATTCAGTTTCCGCATGTGTTCTGGGTGTGTGTGCGACCTTCCCTAACTAAGATTAGCTGAGCTAGTTTGTCGTTAGGGAACGGGCGTCACAAGTTGTGGTATCAGAGCCTAGGTTGAGTCTTTTATGGGAATTGGGTAGATAAGATGTGTATAGTTTGTTGACCTAATGCGGAAGTCCTTGTTTAATCTGTGTAGTAAGATGGATTCTGGAAGGCATACCGGTGAGGAATCTACCGAAAGTGTGAATCCTCGTGAAGCTGAGGTGACAGGGTCTGGGCAGTCTAGATCGGTTGGCTATGGGAATGAGATTCCATTTGGGCCTATGGAAGCCATGATGAAAATGACACAAGATATAGCGAGAGTGATGGAACGTATGATGGCGCCAAGAGCCCCAATAGAATCTTTGAGGAAGCATGGTTTGGAGGAATTTCATGGAACAAGGTTAGATGAGCCAGAAAAAGCAGAGTACTGGATCGAGAAGGTGGAAAGGATTCTTAAGGAGATACGATGTCCTCCAGATCAGTGGGTTGAATGTGTGGAGTCATTACTCCAAGGTCCTGCATATGATTGGTGGAAGCTGGTCCTGCAGAATCCGATGCTTCCTGAACCATTAAACTGGGAGTTCTTTGAAAAAGAATTCAAGAACAAGTATATTACTAAAGCACATCGAGAGGCAAATTGGAAGAAGTTCTTGAGTTTGAGACAGAGGACTATGACAGTGGCGGAGTATGAAGCAGAATTTTGTCGCTTAAGCAAATATGCGCCGAAAGGTGTGTTAACTGATGTGTTGCGATGTCAACAGTTTGAGGATGGATTGATTGAGGAAATTAAAGCTTTGCTGATTTCTTTAACAACAGAGCAGAATATAAGTTACTATCGAATTGTTCAAGCAGCTTTGAGAGCTGAAAGGACTTTGGGAGCCCAAAGAGAATGGAGACAAAGGAAGAATGCGAATAGAGGTGGTTCCCAGACGGGGAAAAGATCAAGAGATTCTCATGTGGCATCACCTGCGGAATCAGGGTTCAGTTCTGCAGCGAGAGGTAAGAAGCGAGGCGCTCCCTCAGCATCTGGTTCTGGAAGAGGAACTTCTGGTAATAGAAGTAAGGTTCATGAGTGTCCTCATTGTGGTAAGAGGCATAGAGGAGAATGCTGGAGAGTGTCGGGTGCTTGTTATAGATGTGGGAGCACTGAGCATTTCATTGCTAATTGCCCGAATACCTATGAGATGTCAGGAAATCAACAAGAGCAGAGTAGGGGTGGTTCAAACTTGCCTTCTACGAACAGAGGAAGAGGAAGAGGACGTGGCAGAGGTAGTCAGTCCAGAGGTGCAGTCGATTCTGAGATTGTGGATAGACCTGATGAGGCTCTAGTGCGGGCTTATGCTATGAGGGCACGAGAGGATCAGGACGCGCCTGAGGTGATAGCAGGTACTATTCTACTTTGTGGTGTGGAAATGTTTGCACTTATTGATCCTGGTTCAACTCATTCATATGTATGTGATAAAAAGATATGTGAAAAGATGCCTAAAGTTGAATGTTTAAAATATGATATATGTGTGTCTAGCCCTTTGGGAGGTAATGTTAGTGTGAACAGAGTGTATCGAAACTGTGCATTAGAAGTTCAAGGTAGTGTGTTTCCAGCGGATTTGATTGAACTACCGTTTGATGAGTTTGATTTGATTCTGGGTATGGATTGGTTAACTAAGTATGATGCGGATGTTAAGTGTAAGAAGAAAATGGTTATACTCTCGGATGGTAAGGGAAACAGAGCGACAGTGAGAGGAGTGTGAACTAATCCTCTTGTGAATGTGATATCTGCTATTCAAGCCTGTCGGTGTATGAGAAAAGGATGTGAAGCTTATTTGGCCCTGGTATTAGATAGTAAGAGATAACAGGTAAAGATGCAAGAGATACCAATAGTCAGAGAGTTTCCTGACGTGTTTCCTGAAGAATTGAGCGGTGTACCACCAATAAGAGAAGTTGAGTTATCAATTAACGTGGTACCAGGAACTGTATCGGTATCGAAGGCACCGTATAGAATGGCTCCAACTGAGTTGAAGGAATTGAAGTAGCAGTTGCAAGAATTACTGAACAGGGGTTTTATTAGACCTAGTGTTTCTCCTTGTGGAGCACCAGTGTTATTTGTTAAAAAGAAAGATGGTACAATGAGAATGTGCATCGATTATCTTCAGCTGAATAAAGTAACAGTAAAGAATAGGTATCCTTTACCACGGATTGAAGACTTGTTTGATCAGTTAAGGGGAGCCGGTGTATTCTCAAAGATTGACTTGCGTTCAGGGTATTATCAGTTGCAAGTGAAGAAAGAAGATGTACCTAAGACCGCGTTTAGAACTCGTTATGGGCATTATGAATTTCTAGTAATGCCATTCGGGTTAACCAATGTGCCAGCTGCATTCATGGATTTAATGATTCGGGTGTTCAGACCGTACTTGGATCAGTTTGTGGTTGTGTTCATAGACGATATTTTGGTATATTCAAGAAATGAAAAGGAACATGAACAGCATTTGAGAGTTGTACTTCAGACTTTGCAAGAACATCAGTTGTATGCCAAACTCAGTAAGTGTGAGTTCTGGCTCAAAGAGGTATCATTTCTGGGTCATGTGATCTCATCTGAAGGAGTTAAAGTGGATCCAACTAAGATAGAAGCAATTGTGAATTGGAAACCGCCTAAGAATGTGTTAGAGATTCGCAGTTTCTTAGGGTTGGCTGGATACTACAGAAGGTTTGTGAAAGGATTTTCAGTAATAGCTTCACCATTGACAAGATTGTTACGTAAAGGAGTGAAATATGAGTGGTCTGAAAGATGTCAAACAAGTTTCGATCGGTTGAGGAAGATGTTAGTAGAAGCACCGATTCTTACACAGCCTATGACTGGTAAAGAGTATGTATTGTATACCGATGCTTCAGGTGTCGGATTGGGTTGTGTATTGATGCAAGAGGGGAAGGTGATAGCGTATACGTCAAGGCAATTGAAACCGCATGAGCAGAATTATCCGACTCATGATTTGGAATTGGCTGCAGTAGTGTTTGCTTTAAAGATTTGGCGACATTACTTGTATGGTGAGAAGTGTAGAATTTACACGGATCACAAGAGTTTGAAATATCTGCTTACACAGAAGGAACTGAATCTGAGACAGCGAAGGTGGCTTGAGTTGTTTAAAGATTATGATTGTATTGTGGATTATCATCCGGGAAAAGCTAACGTAGTGGCCGATGCTTTGAGTAGGAAGTCAATTTCAGCATTACAGTTAAAGCGGATTGAGTGGAGGTTTTCTGCAGATGGAGTTTTTTTAGCACAGTTGAAAGCAAGACCGGTTCTGAAAGATGAGTTAATAGTTGCTCAGAGTAGTGATGGGAGATTGCAACAAGTTCTGCAGTCAGTTGGTGATATGGATAAGACTGACTATTCAGTGAATGAAGATGGAATACTGCTGTATAAGAATAGAATGTGTGTGGCCAACGATAAAGAATTAAGAAAGAGACTGATGCACGAGGCTCATAATACAGTTTTCACTATGCATCCAGGTGGAAACAAGATGTACCAAGATATGAAACAGTTGTATTGGTGGCCAGGGATGAAGAAGGATGTAGTGGAATATGTGTCTAAGTGTCCTGTCTGTCAACAAGTTAAAGCGGAGCATCAAGTGCCCCAGGGAATGTTGCATCCACTCCCTATTCCCCAATGGAAATGGGATAATATCACGATGGATTTTGTTACTGGATTGCCTCTGACCTCAAGACAACAAGATGCAGTATGGGTTATCGTAGACAGGTTTTCGAAATCAGCTCACTTTATACCTATTCGGATGGATTATTCTATGGAAAAGTTGGCTGAATTGTATGTAAGGGAAATTGTCCGATTGCATGGGATACCTTTGTCTATTGTTTCTGATAGGGATCCCAGATTCACTTCTAAATTTTGGAGGAGTTTACAGGCAGCGTTGGGTACGAAATTGAATTTCAGTACTGCTTTCCATCCACAAACCGATGGACAATCGGAAAGAATTATTCAGGTTTTGGAAGATTTGATGCGAGCGTGTGTTTTGGATTTCTCTAAGAGTTGGGATAGGTATCTTCCACTTATGGAATTTGCTTATAACAACAGTTATCAGACCAGTATTGGTATGGCACCGTATGAAGTTTTGTATGGAAGGAAATGTCGTTCACCGATTTGCTGGACAGAATTGAATGAAAGCAGAGTCATAGGGCCAGATTTGGTTCGTGATACAGAAGAGAAAGCTAAAATCATACAGCAAAGATTGAAAGCAGCAAGTGACAGACAAAAGTCGTATGCTGATTTGAAGAGAAGAGATGTTGAGTTCAGTGTAGGTGATAAAGTGTTTCTGAAAGTGTCTCCTTGGAGGAAGGTACTGCGATTTGGTAAAAAGGGGAAGCTGAGTCCAAGGTTTATTGGGCCATATGAAGTGCTTGAAAGAGTAGGTTTTGTAGCTTATCGGTTGGCTTTGCCTCCGACTTTGGCTAAGCTACATGATGTGTTCCATGTGTCTATGTTAAGAAGATATAGGTCAGATGATTCCCATGTGCTATCTCTACCAGAAGTGGAAGTGCAGTCAGATTTCACTTATGATGAAAAACCAATAGTGATCCTAGCAAAAGAAGTCAGACAACTTCGGAACAAGCAGATACCACTTGTGAAAGTACTCTGGCAGCATCATGGTGTTGAAGAAGCAACTTGGGAACCAGAATCGGCTATGCGAGAACAGCATCCACAACTATTTCACTCAGGTATGAATTTCGAGGACGAAATTCTTTAAGGAGGGGAGAGTTGTCATGGCCGGATTTGTACCCTAAGAGAATTAACCTAATTTGGCATGTGTGTGAGTGGATTGATTGTGTAGGATTGGACTTAATTGAAAGAAAGCAGTATAGTTAAGGGGTTAAATGGTAATTATGAATGTTTGTGCTAAGCATGAGTTAAAGGCTGATTAACTAGTTAATGGAGGGTTAATTAGGAATAAAATAAAGTAAGAAATTGGTAAGTGGAGGCAGGTTTTCTGAAGTGGATTCCGTGTGGCTTTGTAAGGTTTTGCCACCTCCTTCTTTGCATGCATTTGCCTAGTGAAGTGAGAGGTGAGTGTGTGTTGGCCTCATTCTTCATTTTCTGCATTTGGCTTTGGCTTTCTTCTTGTTTCCGTGAGTAAGGATGAGAGTGGTTTAAGTGGATGTGAGCATGTAGCTAATTGGAACAAGAATTAAGTGTTAAGACCTTAAGGTAAGTGGTTTTGTGTGCATATTCTCATCTTCTACTCTTCTTCTTGGTTTTGATTTAGTTTGGAATGAGGATTGATGGATTGTGCTCAATTCTGGAATTTGAACTGGTTTTGCTAGCTGAAGAAGTGAAGAGAGATAAGGGAAAGGCTGTAATCGGTGAACCGAGCGTCCGTTGTAATTAGGAGCTAAGGCGACGAGGTTTGGGAACAAACCCTAATTGTATGAATATGTGATTAGTGTTGGTTAAATAGGGTTTTGAACTGAATTGCATGATATGTGAAATTGAAGGTTGAGCATGAATTATGTGATGCTAAATTGTATGATTATAGTAGCAATATGATTATGATTTGTACTATTATTGAATGCCAAACAAGAAGGGAAAATCAGGTATGTGTTATTGATTGTGTGGTTGTTGCATTTGGGTTGATTGCCAAACAAATAAGAATGAGATTTGAGGTCTAGGCGTAAAAGGAGAAGTGGACTGAAAAAAGCACAGCCGTGCTAGTGATAAACACAGCTGTGTTTTGGTATTTTTGCATAGGTCACGGTAACAATGAAATTGATTGTGACCATGACATATGCTGAGTTCAATTCTGCCTAGAGGAATTTGGTATGTCACGGTGACAACGGAATTCATTGTGACCGTGACCTACCCAGGAAGGCATTCTGTTTTGCAAATGAGAATATGTCACGGTGACAATGAGATTCATTGTGACCGTGACATACCCTCAGGTTGCATTCTGCCGAGAGTTGGGAACACATCACGGTGACAATGAAATTGATTGTGACCGTGACATGTCCCCAATTTGCATTCTGTTTTGGACTTCAATATGTCACGGTGACAATGAAATCCATTGTGACCGTGACCCACCCTGTTTTGGCAATATAATCCTAATGTGTTTGGTCATTCAAATGGCATGGCTTTAAGCTGAAATGAAGGACAGCATGAGTAAGTAATGTATATGTGTTAAGTGATCTACAAATGCATACAACTATGATGACTTCTGAATGTGATAAGTTATGTGAATATTAAATGGGAAGACTGAATTTGAAAGCATATTGAATATGCAAATGAAATGTATGGCTGTGTGCTAATACAAATGTGTAAAGTGAAAAGTGAACTGAATAACGTGTTTAACAACTTAAGCCTGCGAGTCAAGTAGTGGATAGTTAGGCATGCCTATAGGGTCAAGTGCTGCAGCCCCATGCGTTAAATGTGTCTGATTCCATGGGAATCACAATGCGATTATCCTTACTGGATTGTGTTATATGTGAAATGATGAAAAGTACCAGAAGGTACTAATGTGATAAGAAGCACCAGAAGGTGCTAATGTGAAAAAGTAGTCTCGATGAGATTACTGGTATCTGAGAGATACCGATGCGATACCCGTTATCCGCGTCATTGAATTGCAGGCAGAGTGGCAGAAAGGCTAATTGGTTAATCGGCTAAAAGTTAATTAAATATAAACAGAAGTGATTGTGATACAAGAAAGTATGGAAATGTGAATAAGTAGTTGATTCCTTATGATTGAATATAGTAATGGTTGATCTGGCATGTTTGTTAGCATGTTATGTATGATGATTCTGATGTGTGATAAATTATATGCTATATGTATGAGTTCCCCACTAAGCGTTATCGCTTAGCATGGATTTACTCTAATCCGTGCAGGTACGGACGAGAGGTGACTGAAGGACGTCCCCCGCATTTTGGTACGGTCAACAATAGGAAGTATATAGTGTAGGTTTGGGGGCTTGTTATTCGGGACTTTTGTATAAGTTTTATATGGTTAATATGTATTTTGAATATGTAAAGGCATGTAATAATGTAGTAATCACGGATGTAACCTCCCACATGTATGTGTGTCATGTGAATAGCTAAGGCGTGTGACTAATAGTAGTTGGCATGTGATGCATGAATTAAAATAGTGTGTGATGAAATTTTATTATTCAGTTTCCGCATGTGTTCTGGGTGTGTGTGCGACCTTCCCTAACTAAGATTAGCTGAGCTAGTTTGTCGTTAGGGAACGGGCGTCACAGCCTCGGGACCCGATGTCTACACATAGGTTTGGGCATTTCTGGGCGACCGTAGAATAGAGATGTGTTTAGTATTGTGTTTACCTGATGCAGATGTCCTCATGTTTTGTAGTTAAATGGAGTCAGCGTGTGGATCTCTTGAGGGGTCAGCTGAGAGTACGAATCACAAAGAGCAAGATCAATCAGTCTCTATTCTTGCTCAACCAGCGAGGGTACAACTTAAGGCCCCAGCCATGCCTTTTGAGGCTATGCTTAAGATATCGCAAGACATGGGTAGAGTTTTAGAAAGGGTAACGGCACCAAGAGCTCCGATTGAGAGTATGAGGAAGTCTAGAGCTGAGGATTTTTATAGAACGAGAAAGCAGAGTTGTGGATTGAGAAAGTGAAGAGAGTATTAAAGGAGATCAGATGTCCCCTTGATAGGGAAGTGGAATGTGTTGTGTCACTCTTACAGGGTTTCACCTATGATTGGTGGAAACTAGTTCTCAGGCACCCATAGATACCCTACCGAGTTACGTGGGAGTTTTTCTAGCGAGAGTTTCACAACAAGTATATGACCAAGGCATATAAGGAAGGTAGATGGACACAGTTCTTGAATCTTAAGCAGAGGGCCTTATATGTGGCTGACTATGAGAAGGAATTTAGCAGGCTTAGTACGTACGCACCGCCAGGTATCCTTACTGAAGAGTTTCGTTATCAACATTTTGAGGCTGGCCTGAATGAGTCTCTCAAGGCTATGTTGATTTCTTTGATGTCCACACCAATAGTTAGTTATTATCAGATTATGCAAGTGGCAAAGCGAGCGAAATGTTCTGAGACCATTTTAAGAGAAAGGACTCAAAAGAGGAATCCCTCTCGTGGAGGCTCATTTTCGGGGAAGAGACCAAGGAATCCTCAAGCGAATTCCCCAAATGAGTCTACCAATAGCCCTACTATGAGAGTAAGGAGACAAGGATCTTCTCAGGGATCTAGTGTTGGCAGAAGTACTTCTAGTGGTAGAGGTGATGTTGTACCGGAATGTGCACATTGTAATAAGTCCCATCGGGGCGAATGCCATTGGTTGACAGGAGGTTGCTTCAGATGTGGTAGCATGGAGCATTTTCTGGCTCATTTCCCTAAGTTAATTGAGAATACCCCTGAGCACTAAGAAGTCAGTCGAGCGGGATCTAATGCCCCTTAAGCCAGCCGTGGTAGAGGACGGGGATGAGGTCATCGTAGATGGCCTAAAGATGGAGCTTCTTTGGAGATAGTAGATCATCCTCCTGTGGCACCAGCCAGGGCGTATGCAATGAGGGCTCAGGATGAGAAAGATTCACCAGAGGTGATTGCTAGTATATTTTCACTTTTTGACACTGAGTTGTATGCTCTAATAGATCCTGATTCCACACACTCATATTTGTGTTATGAAAAGATATGTGCTAATTTACCTAGTGCTAATCGGTTAGATTATGAGATTTGTGTGACCAGACCTTTAGGGCATAGTGTCAATGTGAGTAGAGTGTATAAGGACTGTCCTTTAGTAGTGCAAAGTAAAGAGTTCCTAGTTGATTTGATTGATTTACCCTTCCATGAATTTGATCTGATCCTAAGTATGGATTGGCTGTGTAAGCATCGAGCTGTAGTGGATTGTCATAGGAAGACAGTTGTGCTTAAAGGTTGCGATCAATCTTCCGTAGTAGTGCGAGGATTGGGTTTAGGTCCGATGAATAATGTGATTTCAGCCATGTAAGCTAAATGGTTTATAAGAAAGGGATGTGAGGCTTATTTTGCTTTGGTGTTGGATTATAGGCTTGACCAAGTTAAGATTCAAGATATACCTATAGTATTTGAGTTTGTGGATGTGTTTCCAGAGGAGTTGCTAGGGTTACCACCTGAAAGACAAGTGGAGCTATCCATAGAGATTCTGCCGGGTACATTTCCTATCTCTAAAGCCCCTTATCTAATGGCTCCAGAAGAGTTGAAAGAGTTAAAGAAATAATTGCAGGAGCTATTGGACAGGGGCTTTTTTAGACCCAGTATTTCTTCGTGGAGTGCTCTAGTGTTATTTGTCAAGAAGAAGGATGGTACCTTGCACATGTGTATCGATTATCAGCAAATGAACAAAGTTACAGTGAAGAATAAGTATCCATTGCCAAGGATAAGTCCCATCGGGGCGAATGCCATTGGTTGACAGGAGGTTGCTTCAGATGTGGTAGCATGGAGCATTTTCTAGCTCATTGCCCTAAGTTAATTGAGAATACCCTTGAGCATTAAGAAGTCAGTCGAGCGGGATCTAATGCCCCTCAAGCCAGCCGTGGTAGAGGACGGGGACGAGGTCATCGTAGATGGCCTAAAGATGGAGCTTCTTTGGAGATAGTAGATCATCCTCCTGTGGCACCAGCCAGGGCGTATGCAATGAGGGCTCAGGATGAGAAAGATTCACCAGAGGTGATTGCTAGTATATTTTCACTCTTTGACACTGAGTTGTATGCTCTAATAGATCCTGATTCCACACACTCATATTTGTGTTATGAAAAGATATGTGCTAATTTACCTAGTGCTAATCGGTTAGATTATGAGATTTGTGTGACCAGACCTTTAGGGCATAGTGTCAATGTGAGTAGAGTGTATAAGGACTGTCCTTTAGTAGTGCAAAGTAAAGAGTTCCCAGTTGATTTGATTGATTTACCCTTCCATAAATTTGATCTGATCCTGGGTATGGATTGGCTGTGTAAGCATCGAGCTGTAGTGGATTGTCATAGGAAGACAGTTGTGCTTAAAGGTTGCGATCAATCTTCCGTAGTAGTGCGAGGATTGGGTTTGGGTCCGATGAATAATGTGATTTCAGCCATGCAAGCTAAATGGTTTATAAGAAAGGGATGTGAGGCTTATTTTGCTTTGGTGTTGGATTATAGGCTTGACCAAGTTAAGATTCAGGATATACCTATAGTATTTGAGTTTGTGGTTGTGGTTCCAGAGGAGTTGCTAGGGTTACCACTTGAAAGACAAGTGGAGCTATCCATAGAGATTCTGTCGGGTACATTTCCTATCTCTAAAGCCCCTTATCGAATGGCTCCAGAAGAGTTGAAAGAGTTAAAGAAATAATTGCAGGAGCTATTGGACAAGGGCTTTTTTAGACCCAGTATTTCTTCATGGAGTGCTCTAGTGTTATTTGTCAAGAAGAAGGATGGTACCTTGCACACGTGTATCGATTATCAGCAAATGAACAAGGTTACAGTGAAGAATAAGTATCCATTGCCAAGGATAGAGGATTTGTTCGATCAGCTGAGAGGAGCAGGAGTTTTCTCCAAGATTGACTTGAGGCCCAGTCACTATCAGCTACGAGTAAAGGATGTGGATATTGCTAAGACTGCTTTTAGGATGAGGTATGGTCACTATGAGTTTCTAGTGATGCCGTTTCGGTTGACAAACGAACCAGCGACTTTTATGCCGGTTAGCCGATTATTATAAGCAGTTTGTTAAGGGATTTTTTTTTATTGCTTCGCCTTTAACCAAATTTCCCCAGAAGGGAGCTAAGTTTGAGTGGGCCTACCAGTGTCAAGCCAGTTTTGACCAATTGAAGAGAATGTTAGGGGAAGCTCCTGTACTTACTCAACCCACTTCGGGTAAAGAGTATACCATGTACAGCGATGCTTCAAGTATTGGTCTTAGGTGTGTTCTGATGCAAGATGGGAAGGTAGTGGCATATGTATCTAGGCAATTGAAGTCTCATGAGCAGAACTACCCTACACATGATTTGGAATTTGCAGCAGTTGTATTTGCTCTTAAGATATGGCAACATTATCTGTATGATGAGACTTGCAGGATTCTCATCAATCATAAGAGTTTGAAGTATTTTCTTACCCATAAAGAGTTGAATCTTAGATAGTGGAGATGGTTGGAGTTATTTAAGGATTATGATTGTATTATAGACTACCATCCGGGCAAGGCAAACATTGTTGCAGAGGCATTAAGTAAGAAGTTGATTTCGGCTCTAGCATTACAGTGTGGTAAATGGAGAATTGATTCTAATGGAGTTTTAATTGCCTAGTTGAAAGCTAGGCCTAGTCTGAAGTAGTTGATTATTGATGCTCAGAAAGATGACCTGAAATTGCAATAAGCATTGCAAGTGGTTATAAGTGGAGATTAGACCGATTACTTTGTTAGTGATGGGGTGCTTTACTTTAGAAATCACTTGTGTGTGCCTAACGATAGTGAAGTGAAGAGAAAGCTATTACAAGAGGCACATACTACAGGTTTTACAATGCATCCGAGAAGTAATAAAATGTACCAAGATCTAAAGCAGTTCTCCTAGTGGCTCGGTATGAAAAGAGATGTTGTGGACTTTGTGGCCAAGTGCCTAACCTGTCAGCAGGTAATGGCTGAGCACCAAGTTCTGTCAGGATTGCTCAATCTTATGCCTATTCTTCAGTGGAAGTGAGACAATGTTACTATGGATTTTGTATCTAGTTTACCTCTGACTCAAAAGAAGCACAATTCTGTATGGGTAATAGTTGATCGGCTTATGAAATCGGCACATTTCTTGTCGATTGATTTGATTACAACATGGATTGGTTAGCGGATGTGTATGTAAATGAAGTAGTTTGGCTATATGGAGTTCCTTTGTCGATTGTTTGTGATAGGGATCCCAGGTTTACATTTAAGTTTTGGAAAGAATTACAGTCTGCATTAGGTACTCGATTGAATTTTAGCACGGCTTTTCATCCTCCGATAGATGGTCAGTCAGAAAGGATTATTCAGATTTTAGAGGATGTGCTTCGGGTTTGTGTACTAGACTTTTCTGGAAGTTGGGATAGATATGTTGCTTTGATAGAGTTTGCGAATAATAATAGTCATCAGATGAGCATTGGTATGGCACCGTATGAGGCTCTCTATGGCAGGAAGTGTAGAACCCTAGTTTGCTGGATAGAACTAATTGAATGCTACATTATAGGTTTGAATTTTGTTAGAGATACAGAAGAAAAGATTAGGTTGGTTCAGCAAAACTTAAGGGCAGCAAGAGACTAAGAAAGATCATATGCAAACTTAAAACAGAAGGATATCGAGTATGAGGTTTGCGATGAAGTGTTCCTAAAGGTGTCACCGTGGAGAAAGATTCTTCGTTTTTGTAAAAAGGGGAAGCTTAGTCCAAGTTTTATTGGGCCATATGAGATTTTGCAACGAATTGGACCAGTTGCCTATCGGTTGGCTTTGCCATCAGAGTTAGCCAAATTGCATGATGTGTTCCATGTATCGATGCTTCGCAAATACCAATCAAATGAATCACATGTGTTATCTATTCAGGAAGTACAAGTTCAGCCAGATTTTTCGTATAATGAGGAACCTAAGGCTATCTTGGCTGAAAATTCGGAATAAGCAGATTCCTTTAGTTAAAGTGTTATGGCAGCATCACAATTTGGAAGACGCGACTTGGGAACCTGAATCGGTAATGAGAGCTCAGTATCCTCAGTTGCCGTGCAGGTGTGGAAGCGGTAGCAAATTTTGGGAGGACAAGTTCGCAGGAGCAAAGGCCAACACAATAGGATGGGCATTTTTTTAGTGTTAGGCTTTGTTTTTGTTCTGATGTAAAGCCTTTAGATATTGTAATTATATAACTCTTGTAATATGTTCAATTATGAAATTTTTGTAGGACTTCAATCTGTATATAAGTAAAGATGTTATTGTAATTCAACTCAGTTATGTAAATATTTTTGTATTTCAATGAAAGAGAAATTTTTTGTTCCCCCATTTCTATTAAGTGTACTTATGTATTTATGGATATGCATGTATTATATTGAATGTTTTATGTATGCTTTGTTTCTGTGTGGTAACAACCCTTGCCTATTAAGACACTCACTTCTCTACGGAGGGTGAGCTTCTCTACGTTTAGGTAAGGGGTGCGTGACGCGTGCCGGACCCGACCACTTCCCGAAATGCCCGCTTTTAGTGCTCGAGAGGGTTATGCATCTTTTGATCTTGGGCAATCATGAGATATTTTGGACACCTTCTTCCAATAGAACACTGGAAGGATCATCTAATCCCATGAAGCCTTTAGGCACCTTTTAGGTATTTTAGAGTTGCCACCCAATTTACAAAAAAATGGGAAAGTTCGTTTAACCTCGGGGGTCTAAAACAGAGAAAGATTCGGAACTTTACTCTTATTAATGCCTTGGTTAATTATAACTAGGTTTTTAATTTTAAATTTCTATGTCTCTTCTCACACGGTTATTAAAAAATAAAGCACAAATCAAGCACGAAAAGAAGCAGTAAAGAAAGCGGTAAAATAAAGTAAGCCAAAAAAAGAAAGATAAAATTGGGACAAAATACAATCTCCCAATTAAAAAAAAGGTATTAAAATTTTGGACAAAAATACAATCCCCCAGTTAAAATCAAATAAAACATAAATAAATAATAATCTCGAATAAGGAAATAAACATTCATAAATCGGGATATTATTTAAAATACGAACATTGGTTCCTTCGTATTCATTTTCGAAAATCGAAAAGTTATTTTGGTATACTTTGGGAAAAATCGGGATGAGTGATCCCATTTTAGGAAAATTAACTCTTTCTTTTTAAAGTGAATTTTTAATAGTTGAAATTAGGACATTGGTCCCATTTTATTAGAAAAAATCCCAATTTATTAATATAAAACTTTTTATGTGATTTTTTAATTAACGTGCATAAAAATAAATATATTTATTACATATTACATAATAAAAATAAATAATGAGAAATAATAAAAATAACAAATTTCACCAAAATGGTGTCTTCAAATCTCCATGGACTCCCATTTGGTAATGTAAAGGGTTACATATAAAAAATATGTATTGAAATAAAAAAAACACAAATAAAAGTGATGTTAGTAATCAAAAATGGATTAAACATTAACATATGAAAATGAAAAAATAAATATGATAACATGCATTATGAGTGACAAATCAATTAAATGACATAATAAAAATAACTTAACATATTAATAATTCAACATGCATGAAAACATAAATAATAATAATAATAAAGATAAAAATAATAAATAATAATAACATTAAACAAGAATAATAAAAGTAATAATAATAATAATAATAATGATAATAGTAATAATAGATAATAATAATAATAAGAGTAACAACAAGGGTAATAATAATAATAATAATAATAATAATAATAATAATAATAATAAAAAAAAATAAAAAACACAATAACAACAAAGAAATGAACACTCAAGCAAGCAAATACAAAAAAGAAATAAACAAAACATGTTAAAGAATGTTAAATAATAATAATAATAATAATAATAATAATAACAACAACAAAAGATGAACAATCTAATAAATATGCAAGAATAAAATAAAATATGATAAAAATATTAAATCACATAACTAAATCACATAAACAATTTAAAAAACAACAAAAGATTTAGAAATCTACATGATAACTAATTAATTGTTAACAAAAATTAAATTAAAAATTGAGCCTACAATGCTTACCCTCAAATTTTGATTTGATGAATGAAGGTAGATGATCAATTTCCTTGTCATAATTTATAAGAATAAGATTAGAAAAATAAAATATTGAAGAGAAATTTTATCTCAAGAACAAAAAATTAGCCTTTTTTGTCTCAAGGAAAAATTGTTAAATAAAAGGAAGAAAATTCCCAAGAAAAAAATTGTTCTTTTTGCCTTAAAAATTAATTTAGGAAAATCCTTTAGAAAATTAGGAGAATTTGCTCTTTAAGAAGAAGAAGAAGAAGAATTTTCTTAAGAAAATCCCCCCTAATTCTCTTCCAAAAAAATCATTTTATACCTTATAACAAAATCAGATTTTTGTTGAATTAAATCAATTTAATTCCCATAATCACAAAAAACTGAAGAATTTTAAAGGATTAGAAGACAAAAAGTTTTAAAATTAAATTCTACAAAAAAAATAAGTAAAAAAACTCAAAAAAGGGCAAAAAACGCCCAAATGGCTTCTGGAGGGGTGACAGGGCCGAGCGACGCCAGTTGGCACGCGCGACGGGCTTTGCAGCGCGCAGCGTACGCCCCGTGCTGTGCGAGGCGCACAGGTGAGGGACTCCCGCGCGCGCGCCTAGCGCGCTGCCGACAGCCGAATTATTATTATTATTTTATTTTTAAGATTTGACAAAAACACTATCATTTCAAAACCCCCCATTTTAATCTTAAAATAATTTTTAAAATACATTTTTATATATTTTTAATAAATCAATTTGACGAGGAAATCATGACTTTCAACTTTCATTTTTGCCTTTAATCGGGTACAATTAATTTCATTATTGGGTAATCCTGATCTGGGCTGCCTCATGACCCAGTGTCTACAGGGTGTTACACACCTTATTAGCGTCCCGTTCAAATAAGGCATGTGTACAAATGCTTATATTTATGAACAAAGGATATGGATGAAATGAATGTACGATGGTTCATGTATGCAAAATGATGCAAATACAGTTTATGCAATGGCAATGTACATTTCCTATCCCCATGTTGTAACATGCTCATGTTTAAATAATTTTAATTAAAATAGCTGACAGGCATACAAAGTGCCACCAATATTCTCTTACACTCCATATTATTTTCAGTCAAAACCATTTACATCCTCACTCTATACTTCCCTTGGAATAAATCACCTATTCAAAACTCATGTCGTGCTAAGGAAAACCCTTAATTAAATCCCTTATAAGAAAAATGGTTCACATACTTCAAATCTTTCAGACAAAAAAGAATTTGAAATGACTATTCACCTATCTTTTTCTGAAAAACTTTGCTTTCTATCATCTATACAAAGAATAAGGACATCCACTTTGGGCAACACAAAACTATACTAACATACTTCTAATCTCCCGATCGTCTAGAACCGACTAAATCTATGCTCTGATACCAATAAATGTAAAGAATAGAAAATTCTAATGTTAAATATGGATTATTCCTTATGATCCTAAAGACTTATAGTATGAGAAGAATGAAGTATGTATAAAAAGATATTGAAATGATATAGAAATATGTTATAAAGAGATAGACAGAGTAATAGCTAATATGAAACGTAAGTGAATAAGGACAATTAAAAGAAGTGAAATGTATAAGTTATATAAATGCATGGAGATAATACATATAGACGATAATGTTATGAAGCATAACATATGGATCTCCGACATGAGTGAATTTTGAGGACGAAATTTTTTAATAAGGAGAGAAATGTAATGACCCAAAATGTACCATTGATGGATTCTCACATGTCTAGGGCATAATGGTGACCAAAAAATACCTAATTGGATGATTGCAACGGTTAAGTTTGATAGAGGACGTAATTGGTATTAAGTTAAAGGTTAAGGGTAATTTGATAAATTGACATTTAAGGACTTAAAATAAATGGACTAAGAAATATTGTGTCTTAATGTCAAATTTAGAGTTGATTATATGTCAAATGTATGAAGAAATAAGAATTGAAGGATCAAATTGGAATATGGCATAAAAATTAAGAATTGACCAATGGGTATTTGACACCTAAAACTTAAGATAAATATGAATTAGTGGCCATATAAATTGGCCAAAGTTGGCTGGCCACAAGGGATAAAGGAGGACAACCATGTTCTCATCCCCTCCTCTCCATTTTTCCTAGTTATATTAGCTTGCCAAGAGATACGTGAAATCATGTTGAGTTTTGGTGCATCTAAGGTAAGTTTTTATGTAGTTTACATCTCTTTCCTTCTCTATTTCTTGAGTTGAAATTCTGAATTAGTAATGGTGATTAACATGATATTTTGGTGTGATTTATTGAGGATTTTAACAAGTGGAGTAGGGGAGTTATGGTGGAACAAGTAGAAGCAAGAAGGATGAGAAAGAAGGAGCAAAGAGAAACAAGAAGGATGAGAAGCAAAGAGAAGCAAGAAAGAGCAAGGAATGTTTATGATGATTAATTGATTATCTTTAAGTGTGTATGAATGATTTGTGTTGAATTTGATTGAGTGGTTGCCATGGTTATGTTCAATTGATTAATTTGGGGCTTGATGAGTTTTAGGGGAAACTATGCCCAAATTTCAGCGTAACCTTTTCTTCTTATTTTTGTTATAAAATGCGTTATATAGCTCTAAACTGTATGAAATTAGTGTCATTGGAAAGATAAGACAGAGATCCACAAATGTCTTAGAAATAGTCATGAGCCAATTTTAGGTCTAACTAGCCCAAAATTGGCCAAAACCTAAAAGTAGCTTCTCTAGCCGGGTTCAGGAATAATTTGTATCTCTAAGGCCATAAATCCTAGGACATAACTCTAATTGATCTAAACTTTTATGAGTCTAAAGCTAAGGCATAGGGTAACAAAAGTCTAAAGACACATTTGTCGAAAAATTTGTCTATCTTGGCGAAAATCCCTGTGCTAAATCGGACCCGGAGTCTTCCCTATCCAGAGTGGGGCAGAATTGCTTTACATGGCGGTAAGGAATTCCTCACTACCTTGTAAAAGCATTCTAGATACTATAGCTACATTTTTGACACCCCACATGGAGGAAAGAACTTGTAACCGCTGTGTGACCCCTATTTTTGGCTTATAACATGCATTTGCCTTCGGAATCGAACCCGAACTTCACCGGAACTTTTCAGAATTTGTCCGAGACATGTTTAAGGTGATGTAATGAATATATGCATGGTTACCAACATAATATATAGATGATTGAGATTATGACTATGAACAACTAATGAATTTTTTAAAGGTAAATTTGACTAGAAATTACCGAATATATCTAGAAACAACTTGGCATGTCATATTGAATATGTATGGGTAATATAAATTTGTTTGGGATTATTTATTGATATGTTAGAAATGTGCATGTTTGCATATTGTGTGGAATTTTAAAACATGATGAGGATGTTTTTGAAAGAATTATTGATACATAATTTTATGTTATGAATTGAAAATGTAATAATGAAATAAATATTGGTATAACATGAATTGCTATTATTTGTTCTAAATTAATGATTATATGATCATTAAAAAAATATTTAAGCTCCAATTTGAATAGCTTGTCTTAATATGTAGATTATCTTGTTTTAACTGAGATGTGAAACTATAAAGTGATTCATATAAATTTTATAAATTATTAATGAGATGTATGGGATATTGAATATGAATGAGGGTTATGTGTAAAGGGTTGTGAATGAATTGTATTTGAGTTTTACTATTGTACGTTGAACATTATATAATGTACATACATGTGTATATAATGCATATACAAATGAATTGTATGTGATCACTATAAGAAAATATGAAAATAGCACTGTTGCTAAATTAGCAACGGAAATCAGTTTCCGTTGCTAAATTTGGTTAAACTTTGCAGATTTAGCAATGAAAATATATTTGGTTATCTTCCGTCGCTAAAAGTGGAGGGAATATTTAGCGCCAAAATTTAGCAACGAAATCACTATACCGTTGTTAAATAAGGCGCTAACAGATGGAGGAAAAATTTTGGAATGAAAAATAGCAACGAAAACAATAGTCCGTTGCTAAATTAGCAATGGAAACTATATTCCGTTGCTAAATTAGCAACGAAAAATTTATTCGATTGGTATTTTTGGTCCCAATGAGGAGGAAAAGTTTTTGGACCAAAAATACCAACGGAAGTGAATTTCGGTTGCTAAAATAGCAACGGAAACAGTATTTTGTTGCAATTTTAGCAACGGAAATTAGATTCCGTTGGTATAATGAGGAGAAAAATTTTGGGACCAAAAATACCAACAAAATTGAATTTTCATTGCTAAAATTGCAATTGAATACTGTTTCCGTTGCTATTTTGGCAACGGAAATTCAATTCTGTTGGCAACGGAAATTCAATTTTGTTCGTATAATAAGGAGGAAAAATTTTGGGACAAAAAATACCAACAAAATTGTATTTCCGTTGCTAAAATAGCAATGGAAACAGTATTCGATTGCAATTTTGGCAATGGAAATTAGATTCCATTGTTATTTTTGATCCCATGTACATGTAAAAATTTTGGGACAAAAATACCAACGGAATTATTTTTCCGTTCCTAAAATAGCAACCGAAAACAATTTCGTTGGTATTTTTCAATTTGCCCTAGGTATAAAAACTGTCTTTTATTTCTCTCCCTGCTTCGCCGTCTACCTTCCCTCTCCCTCGCCCTCACTTACCATTGCAGATCCACCCGCTAATCACCCCCTAGCAGCTTGTGGCCCACCCAATGTCGCCCTAGCCGTGGCTCGCCCCCTTAGTTTCGCCGTCTCCACCGCGTTCCTCTCTCTCTGGCTCGCCACCATTTAAACTCCCCTCTCTCTCTCTGGATCTCAGTTGCCACCGCTTCCCTCTCTATCCACTGCAGCTTTAACACTCCCTTTCAAGGTTAGATTTGTGGGTTTTCGTTTATTGTGTATTTTAAATCTGAGTTTGGCATGCAAATTATTTTTCGTTTATTGTTGGGTTTTCGTTTATTATTGGGTTCTTGCATATTATTTTTTAACAGCTAAAGCTATTAATTAATCTTTATTGGTGCTTTTTTTTGCCATTCATGCTATTCTGTTAGTGCCCTATATCTGTTTGTGTGATTCTTGCGGCATCGAAAGAAATTGTTTATTGTGCTTTTTTTTTTTACAATATCTATTTTGAGTGATGAATTTTATTATGGGATACGTGGCCAATTTGTGTTGAATTTGTTGGTTCTGTGAACTTAGTTACTGAATGAAAGAATTTGAAGAAATCTTGTTGTTAACAATTTTTTAAATGTAGTGGCTGCTCTTGAATCTGGAATTTACTCCTTATATGATAATATTATTAGTAAAATGTTGGAACCTGATGGGATGAAGAAAATGTCATTGTTTCACTAAATTCAGAAAGTCTTCTTGTCATTTTCATATTATAATGAATTGAGCTAATTATGTCTTTTTACTATAACATTTCTCTTAAATGTTGTCTTTAGGTTCAGCCATTATAGTGTTTTAAGGTTCATTTATACAAATTACTAAAAGGTTTTCAATTAGGAGTTGGATGCAAGAGATTCATCGAGATGCTACTACCATTGATGCAGTAGTGTTACTATGGCAAACTATAAAAAATTTGATTTCTATGTTTTCTACAGTTACTATTAGAGCTGTAGTTGTTCTGTTGCACCTCTATTACTGGTTCTGTTTTAATGTTCTTCAAAGTAAGTTCTAGTACCCAATTTCTTCCTGTACATACCTTTCAGCTTTAAAATGATGAAGCAGTGGGTGTTCCCCTAGCTAGTTTTTTATATGTGTGTGCAGTTAGTTAGTTAGTTGTGATCTAGAATAGCAACAACATGCAAGCTTAATTAGAAAATGTCAAGGCAGACTTGTATTAATTAAGTTGGAGAGTTTTTTAGCTAAGCAGGAAATATAAAGTGTAGATTATGTGTATGAAACAAATTAATAAAGTTACGAAAATGCTTTAAACTTTAACACTAAAAAATGAAGGCCTAAACGTTATTTTTTGGGCCCGAAATGGGCCATTACGGGGGGCTATGCCCTTATAAAAACTGACTGCCTTTCGTATGATAGTGTTATAATATTATTTTGTAATAGAATGTTCTTTTTTGCTCCTCCCCACTAAGCGTTATCGCTTTACACAAGCATTTTCCCGTGTAGGTGGTAGGTTTCATTTTGGAGTTGAGCATCTACAGGTTGGCCACACAGTGAAATTGGAGTCTTTTTGTAATTTTTGTTATAGAATTTTGTATAGCTCAATTTGATAACTGTATAGTTTTGTTATAGTACGCTTTGTAAAGGAATATTTATATATGTATATTTTTGGCACAATTGTAATTGATATTTACCTATTTATGAAATGCTAAGTTATTAATATTGTCCCGGTTATACATGTATGTGTCGTTTTGTGTACGTGGCATCTCGATATCCTCTCGGGGGTATTGGGGTGTTACATCCACCAACTACATATGATAGATTTTTAATTTTTCGTTATTGATACTGACTTTATGTTGTTTTTATTATGGTTTTTATGGATTTTTACTTTACTGTAATATAATATATTTTCAAGATTTTAATTGTTGTGCATTATAATTTTTATATTATATTATCAATAAGAAAATTTTCTTAAATTTCATTATGAATTTGGATAATATTTATTTATAAATAAATAACTTGATTGAAACTTTACATTATACCAAGCTAGCATAATTTTACAATTTCTGATGTTAAAAATAGCAATGGAAGAGAAATCCCGTTGCTATTTTTAGCAACGGAATTTTATTCGGTTGCTATATATAGCAATGGAAATAGAATTTGGCAACGAAAAAATCAATTCCGTTGGTAATGTTGACCAATTCACAGAAACATATATTGGTTAGATTTAGCAATGGAATTTAAATTCCATTGCTAAATTTAGCAACGAAAAGCTGATTCGGTTGGTAAAAAATACCCACCATCAAAATTGCAACCTAATTTTCCGTTCCTATTTTCGGTTGTTAATTTTGATTAGCAACAGAAATTAAACAAATTCGGTTGCTAATTTCCATTGCTATTTGATAATTTTCTTGTAGTGGATTATGTGTTAACTCATGAAATAGGGATATGAATTTTTATGCATGTGGCAAGGCTATGTATGATTATAATAAATGACTGAATAGATGTTAAATGCGCCTTTGACGTTAGCATGGTTACGATTAGTATGCATATAAATGAAGTGGTTGTAGTATTTATTTAGCGTTATCAAATAATGTTCAATGAATTTATGTAAATTTATTATGTGAAACCATATAAAGTAATATGAAGAACCCAATGAAAAAATGAAAGGATCTTTTATTTAAGTATTGGATATTAAAGAATGATACATGTTAATTGCATAGTTTGAGTTTTTAAATGTTTATGATCATTATATAATCATAATAAATAACTGTGAATATGAAGTATATCTTATTGATACAAGACACTATAGGTTTGAAATAAAATATGATTGAGAGCTTGCGTTAACCGAGTCATGGATAGATAGGTATGCTTATAGGGACCTTTGTTGCTGCAGCCTATGTGTTATGGATCCCGTTTGTGTCATTATGTGTTTTGGATCTTGATTAGATCCCTATGTGTCAATGTACTCATGGGTACCTATGTGTTTCCTTTCCCGTTATCCACTACCATGGATATGCAAGCAACTATTGAACAAAAGAATGCTAAACGAATAGCTTAGAATGTGGTAGTAAATGAATGTACTCATACACATGAACTTTGAATGCATAGTATGATAAATGCTTATGCTTTTTGCTAACTAAGAATGATTCTTGGGTGAATATAAAGACTTGTTTTTGAAAGGAAATATGAAAATAAGCTTTTTATATGCATACAATATTAATAATTATGTGATATAATTTATACGAAATGTGTTATATTTGGTTTATAAATAATATTAGGTGTTCAGATTTTATAATGAAGTAAAAAATGTGTATTGATATTATCAAACACTCTTATAAAGAAGTGACCTTATAATTGTGTTTGTAGCTATATATTCGTCAGTATGATAAATAAAGATGTATTAATGTTTTTATGAAGTCTTAATAAGTTAATTTGGTTACCTCATATGAATGTATCCTAATAACTCTTGTTATACATGGTTGTTAAAAAAAATGCATATGATAAAATGTTAAAGACATGAATGTATGAATATGATCGAAACTTAGTTAGAGTCATTATTTTGAACCTTTTGCAAAGTGATCCACAGATCAATTGCATTTTGATACTTGCGGAATTGCTTAGTGATGTCATCATCCATTGCACTTAGCAAGATGATACGAGTAATGGAATTCTTATTTTTTTATGCCATATAAGCATCTCGATCCCGCCTATGTTGGGCTATAGCACCATCCCCAGGTTCAGCCTATAGACATTGGGTCTCGAGAAAGCCCAGATCAGAGTTACTCGATGAGGATACAGATACCTATTTCACAAGTGGAGAGCTGAAATTGCTGGCTTTCGCCTCTGAATTTCACAAATTTTGAACCTATCTAGGACCAAAATTCTTTTATGTTTTCATTGGACTCAAAAAAGGATTTCAATTGCAAGATTTATGGTTTTTGGGTGACAAACGGTTATCCCTCGTGAGGGATGCCGATCGGTCGAGCGCTAAGTGTGCCTGCCTTTTCCTAGGCGAGCCTCAGGAACGGTGGCTATAACGCACGCCGAACCCCAAAAACCCCTACTTTTTGGGTTCGAGAGAGGTTCATTAAACTTGTAAAGATTATAAGGGTGTCTATTTTAAATCCTCTCCTTTATCTTTTTACTTGAGAGGAAAACCCTATTTTCTTGAAAGCCAGACTCCCAAAATGAAGACAAAGCCTTCCCTCAAAATGGAAAAAGGTAAAACATCCTTTTTATCTCATTGTCCCAAAAAAAAACATAAAAAACATGAAATAAACAGATATTTTTAGTCCTGAATTTTAACTTTTTTGCAGGTAAAAAGCGACTGCACGGGCGCGACTGGGGGAGCAAGAGAGGCTGCATGCGACTGAGGTGAGATGCGGCCTTGAGACTGCATGTCACCAAAATGGCATGCGGCCTTGAGGCCGCATGTCATTCAAATGGCATGCGGCCTTGAGGCTGCCTATCACCCAAATAGCATGCGGCCTTGAGGACGCATGCCACTTAAGTGGGATGCGGCCTCATGTGAGGCCGGACCTCACATGAGTGAGGTGTGGCCTCACACGAGGCCACGAGGTTGGCCGCGACTGTGCACGGTACCCCAGGTGTACTGCCATGGGCTCTGCGCCTCGCGCGCACCTTGCTGTCGCAAGACCGCAGGCCACCAGAAGCAGTGAAACTAAAAATAAAATAAAAAAAGAACATAAAATAATATAAAAGTAGGAATAAAATAGAAATTTTACATTTTTACTTTTGAAAAAAAAGGAAATTCTCGACAAGGGAAACATCATTTTCGACATCTTTGCCTAAAAGCAAATGACATTTTCAAAATCGGGTAACCCTAATCTTGGACCATCTCAGGACCCGATGTCTACATTGGCTTGTTGACGTGTTAAGCTACGCTCTCGGTGGCCAATTAATGTCGCATTTTTTTTGTATTACATTCCCATTGAGCTAATGTCGGATGGATGCCCATTGAAGGACGGTTGGTTATTCCCTAAAGAACGGTTGCCCCCTAGAGGATTTTCGCTAATTTATAGATTCGTGCCTTTAAGAGGACTTAGAGATTTGCCTATTGAGAGGCTTTGAAGGATTTGCCTCTTAAGAGGACATGGGGAATTGCCTCTTAGGAGGACTTGGAGATTTGCCTCTTAAGAGGACTTAGAGAATTGCCTCTTTGGAGGTCTTGGAGATTTGCATCCTAAGAGGTCTTGGTATTTGCCTCTTAAGAGGCCTTGGAGATTTGCCTCTTAAGAGGTCTTGGAGATTTGCCTCTTAAGAGGACTTGGAGATTTGCCTCTTAAGATGTCTTGGGATTTGCCTCTTAAGAGGACTTGGGGATTTGCCTCTTAAGAGGTCTTGGAGATTTGCCTCTTAAGAGGTCTAGGAGATTTGGCTCTTAAGAGGTCTTGGAGATTTGCCTCTTAAGAGGACTTGGTTATTTGCCTCTTAAGAGGTCTTGGGATTTGCCTCTTAAGAGGTCTTGGAGATTTGCCTCTTAAGAGCTCATGGAGATTTGCCCCTTAGGATGTCTTGGGATTTGCCTCTAAAGAGGACTTGGGGATTTGCCTCTTAAGAGGTCTTGGAGCTTTGCCTCTTACGAGGAGGACATCGAGATTTGCCTCTTAAGAGGTCTAGGAGATTTGGCTCTTAAGAGGTCTTGGAGATTTGCCTCTTAAGAGGACTTGGTTATTTGCCTCTTAAGAGGTCTTGGGATTTGCCTCTTAAGAGGTCTTGGAGATTTGCCTCTTAAGAGGTCTTTGAGATTTGCCTCTTAAGTGGACTTGGAGATTTGCCTCTTAAGAGGAGGACTTGGAGATTTGCCTCTTAAGAGGACTTGGAGATTTGCCTCTTATGAGGTCTTGGAGATTTGCTTCTTAAGAGGACTTGGAGATTTGCCTCTTAAGAGGAGGACTTGGAGATTTTCCTCTTAAGAAGTCTTGGAGATTTGCCTCTTGAAAGGACTTGGAAATTTGCCTCTTAAGAGGTCTTGGATATTTGCCTCTTAAGAGGTCTTAGAGATTTGCCTCTTAAGAGGACTTTGAAGGATTTGAACCTATGTAGATTTCATCTTGGTTTGATTGTCCAGCACGGGTGAGTGCATATGTTGTGTTGAAGTTGTCCTCGACCTGCTCTTGTGCGTGTGGTCTTTATTTGTACTTTTCCTACAAAGTTGTGTGCACAGGAATATGTAAAAAAGATTGTGTGTGTATGTGAAAAGTTATATGCAGATGTTTGTATAAGAATTATATGACATGAAATGCATGCAAATATGAATAGACCGTGTCCTAGGTGGTTAAGGGTCCGTTGAGGGTACGACTTGGCTGCTTGGTCATTGTTTTATGCCCCTAAGGATCTAGAAAAGCGTCATCTTATCTTTAGGGACTCTAACTCATAACCTTTTCTGAGAGACTAGTCCGGCGTGCATGTTTGCCCCCCTGGTCAATGAGCATGCACCCTTTGTTATGGGCTGTACAACATTTTGCCCCCAGAAATCTGACTCATGTTCTGCATTATTCCCCATTTGTCTTAAGGGTGGTCTTTTGAAGTAATGCCGCCTTATCGCTTCGGGTATCAGAAGTCATTGCTTTAAAGGTAGTGCGTCCCTTGTGGATTTTCACACTAGCTTTTTTTTGCAGGAAATGCGTCCCTTTGGGGATTTTCACATAACCCTATGCCTTATTTTTGCCTGTAATGGACACAACCCATTCCAACAGCTTTTATTTATTTTATTTTTTATAGGATAGACTGCCTATTTCCAGGTTTTCATCCGGCCCTTTGGCCTACCTTTTGCTTAGAGAGCCAGTCACAGTTTTCATCTCTAACAGCTTTTTTTATTTTTTCTTTTTGTTTTGTTTGTTTTTTTTAGCGACTGTATGGATTTCGATGAGGGTACTGTATGATCGGCTAAAGACAATGACGGGCAAGTCAACTGAAACGTCAGGATGATGATAGCAATGGAGGCCGCATGGGAAAAGAGGAACAATGTGCTACTTTTTATGCTGGAATTTAAATAATTTTGAGTATGCAAGTTAAAGTGCTCTATTTATATTAATATATTATGGCATAAATGAGTATGTTCCATTCCGATTTCATAACACATGATCATCATTTGGCATTAATCTTAAAAATACAAAACCCTATCTAATCTCGAGATGGATCCCAAAAACATCAAACTCCTGTTATCAATCAGCCCTCTCCGGTTTTCATGATTGAACATTTTCTCTTTGCCCCAAATTTTTGCCCAAGATGCCTTTTCGGTTTTCACCTTGATGAGGCGCCCAATTTTAGGGAGGTCGCCTTTTTTCGGTTTTTGACCCGTGGGGCTTTTGTTTTCTTTTTTTTAGCCTTTTCTATGGAGCCTCCCTTAGTCTGTCAGCATCTATTGGCTTTTTTGAACTTACTTCCATCCTCGTTAGTCAGGAAGGCCACTTCTTCTAATAGTTCATCTTTTTTAGCTCTAAAGGCTTTATCTTGACGCTTTTGCAAGGCCGAATGGTAAGCTCTCTATTACATATATATAGCCTTTAAAGAGGCTTGCACACCTAGAATACAAACTAATACACATGATTACTATCTAGGATAATAGATAAGAAGGAATCTTCTTTACAAAAGATAAACCAAATAAAGCTACTTTAATAAAGAAGAGGAATATATTCCTCTTTTACAAAGCTACTTTAATAAAGGTACTTTATTTATTCTTAATGGGCTCATGGGATGGGGACATGTTCATATCTTCAGGATCTGTATCATCATTATGTGGGGTCTAATCGAGATCTTCATTGGCAGGATTTTTATCTTTATTTGGCCTTTTTTGCTGCCCTTGGCTTGATATATTGCATCCTTTTGGCCCATTTGGTCTATCTGATAGCAAGAGAAATGATACAACAACTAATTGAATAATTTTATGGTGATTAACATAAAAATTAAATGACACTGTTGAAGAATACACGTTAAAATTCTATGCAAATATCCCGCATATCTTGAATGATAAGATTCCCACCAACAAAAGAGATGTGCGGTCATAAATTGGTCCGGTTATTTCCAGGATAACCATGGAAATCATACAATGCACAACTTAAAATAGAATAAAACAGAATTCTCAAGATCAGACTCAACTAATGCTGATAATTTTATTACCATGGTATCTCGAGCAACATTTTGTATGAATCTATACACGGTTCCAATTCAAGTTTCTCAGGCCTTAACACAAGTAAAGGCCAAGAAGAGGTAAAAGTTTACATGATTGAATATTATAGCTCAAAATGTAGGTATACCAGCAAAGCACAAACGCTACCCTCCAAAGCCCCAGCATACCAGAAGAAATCAGCAGTCAATCTAGCTAGTTCTAAAGCAGTGGAACAGTGATTATTGGCATCAACAGGTGATCCTGCCAACAAACAGTAATCCCCTATTGTCTTCTGTGCATGGGCAAGTCTTCGATTATTGGCTTTGAGCACCTGCAGTGTTTACCAAAATAAAAATTACTAAAGTTGCATTGCATTCTAAAACAAAGTGAAAGGATTCAAGCTAAGAAATTATAGATTAAAAATCCTTAGGACACCTAGACATAAACCTCCTCTGAGCTTAAACTGGCTTGAGAACAGGAACATGAAGAATAGGGTAGAGTCACCGGCGAGCAATAGACGAGGAAAGAGCGGCGGCGAGGGCAACAGATGAGTGGCGATGGCGACGAAAGGTGAGCTGCGACGGGCGACGGCGGCAATCTGACAGCATGCGAGGGAGACGGCTCTAGAGTCAGCAGCAGCAGCGAGATCGGATCTGCGATGGCGGGTGGGGAGCGAGCAGCGGCAGGGTGGAGGGTGACACTAGATCTGGTGCCTGGTGGCTCGCAAGGGAGGGGAGGCACAACAGATGGGGTAACGTAAGAGAGGCGAGGAGAGTTGAAGAAGGTAGTGGGAAAATGGATTTTGTGATTTTAGTTACATTTGGAGTTAAATGGAAGTCCCGTCTTTTTATTTTAACCCTTCAACTACCGGATTTAGAGCCTTTTAGCGACCGGATTTAAACCCCTCGGTAAAATTTTACTACTAACGACCGGATTTAATTCCCTTCATTATTTGTATCTTTTTACGACCGGATTTGTATCCCTTCGCTAAATTTTAGTCGTTAAAAGTCACTTTTCTTGTAGTGGGAGCAACATATAGATGAGAGGCTGATAGCCATGGAACAGCGTATGGATAAAAGGCTGATCACTTTATAGCAGCGTTCTGATGAGAGACTGATGGCTATGGAGCAGCGTTCTGATGAGAGGTTGATGACTGTAGAGCATCGTATAGATGGGAGACTGTAGGCCATGGATGGGAGACCGCAGTGCATGGAGCGGCTCATGAAGGGGACGACTGGGTATGATGATTCAGAAGCCCCAAATACCAATCCATAGATCTTCGCCAATAGAGGTAACTAATCAGCCAGTCGCCTTTGTAGGGCTAGATATGTCGATGGCGCACTTGTCAGATGAGGAGGACCTAGAGATGCCCACCGACTATGATCCATTTGACTGATTTTCAGGGAGATTTATTATTGTTTTGATCTGATCTATGTACGAAAGTGATATTTATATATGTATGACCTTTATTGCACTTTGCATGTTTTTATTCACTTTAACATGAGATAGATAAAAGGAATAAGAATATAAAAATAGTGAATCACAAATAAATAAAATGACAAACGATGCCAAAGATAAAAGTAATATATATGAAACGACGAACCACAAATGATAAAATGAGACAACAATATAATAAAAATTGAACTTTCACGAAAGGTAAATGATCAAAATTATTATCGTGATAAATTGGTTTATTCAGAGTCTATTTTATTCAGGGAATAGCTGAGGCTATATAAGAGAATAATTCCCGCATTTTGTAAGTCTGGAGAAGACTCGGCGCATCGCTATTTGAGGATGGCACCCGCACTTTGTAAGTTAACCGGTGTCTAGCAAGTGTACTAGATCGGCTAGCAATATAGGGAACTATAGATTAAAACCCTAAATATTGAACCTAAGGGAAACTTGTGTTTGCATGAACGAATTTTGATTTTTAGAATGAAATTTGGGTGTAAAAGAGAGAAAACAAATTCCAGAGTTTATAATGACAAAAACTTAATTAAACGGAAAACAGACAACTAAATAATTAATGAGCAAAAATTAAACAAGCAAACAGAATTGTAGATGAAAACAGATAAATAGTATTGGGAAAATTAATATTTAAAATAACTTTCACTAAAGGACTATTCACCTTAACTTATTACTGCAATGACTTAAATACTAAAGAAATACCAGTGACTATGGAAAATCTAGATAAAATTAACTCTGATACCTTGAAACAAGAATATATTTCTTAAGTATTAAATTCCCTTATTAAGAACAATTTAACACTTAGCATAAAATTCCAGTTAAACTCCTAAACATTCATCGAATCTCTTTACAAGAACATTCAACTCCAGTATATTTGCAGTTCTTCCTCTCTTAGTATTAACTAATAAAATCAACACATAATTACCTCAAAATTCATAAAATAATCATGTATAGACAATAAGAAATCTATCCAAGAACATGCAAATCTATGACAATGCCCAAATCAATTTTTAGTTAATGAATCAATAACCCAACAATTAATTTTAACACAATCAGAGATAAGAATATGCTTAAAACCAAGAAATAATCAACTGATATTGAATTTAAAGCTCCATCAGGTCATTACAGTAAAAGTTAAGGATTCAGGGATCCTCTAGCAAAAGTAAAGAAACTACTCACTATTCATATTAAAAGTAAAAGTAAAATTGAAGAAAAGAGACAAAAACATAGAGTTACAGAAGCTCCCTTAATAATCTTGTACAGAAAAATCAAAACAAGCTTCCTGCTCCTTGAATTTGTTCTTCACAGCTAAAATAAAAACTAACGTAAAAAAAACTAAACTAAACTGATTTCAAGTAATGAAGATTGTTGCTTGATTTGATCCCCACTCTTCTTGTGTTTTAAACTGACTTTTATAGTTGAAATTCCATGAGTCGGTCTTCTGTAACTTTCCGAATCATAATGGGAAAAGGACTCTTTAATTAGGAAGTTTCATTAATTTGAAATACTTGAAGCGCGGCCAGTTGAAGAAAAATCAAAAGGAGATGTGCGGCCATGTATAACTTTTCTCTTGGTGATGCGCGGCCATTTATAAGTTTAATTGGTCATCACGCGGCCATGTCATGTTTTAGCCTTTGGATTACGCAGCCGTGTAAATGTGTTCTGGACTAAATGTAACAACCCAATTTGACCCTAGAAGTTTTGGTTAAATTTTGTCGGATTGTATAAAGCTTTAGAGTGTTTATTGTGTGTGAGAGTTCTATCGCGAGCGCGACTAGTGTCACGACCATGACAGAACTCTCCAGCAGACAGTCAGCTTAAGTGGGTTTTAAAAGGCTTGGAATTGGGATTGTGACATGTGGCTTTGTAGGAGGTTGACATGTGGCAACATGGGAATTTTAACACTTGGATTGAATAAGTTTGTTTTATGTAAATAAATGCATTTATTATGGTAAGTGGGCATTTATGAAATTCTTTAGTTTGGATGAGCATTGACCAGTCACTTTGTTTCCCTTTTCATTTTTGCTTCGCCTTTGCTTTTCCTTATTTTTCTTTCTTTCCTTGGTTTTCTGTCGTGCTCCCTCTCTCTTTCTTCTTTTGTTTCTTTTCTTCTTCTTTTGGTTGCTCCTTAAGAGAGAGCCTCTTGGATTGGTTTGAAGGGAGTAAGATAAGGGTTAATTTGGTTCTTGAGTAGAGGTAAGTGCATGATGTTAGTATTGGTCTTCTTCTTCTAGTGTGTTTTCTATTTTTGATTTAAAGTTAAGAGTATGGGTTAAGTGTTTTCTTGGGTGATTTGTTCATGTAAGTTGTGGACAAGAAGAGGGACAAGGGAAAGGAGAAGATCGGAATCGAATAGAGAGCAGTGATCGAGCTACCGAAAGGTCGGGATCGTGTGCAATTTTTACTTTGTTCATTTTGATTGCTTGAGGTGTTCTTATGTTATATGTATTTATATATTTTTATGATTATGTAATTTGATCATTTTGCATGAGTTTCGATGGTGTTAGGTGATTTCCATATAGTTTTTGTGTGAAAGGTATGATTTCGGGGAATTCTGTTCATTTTTCATCTGACCTCCGTTTAACTTTTTTGTCATAAGTAGATTTTTAGACCTCTAAATTGAGTGATTATTGAGCCGTTAGAACTATGACTTAAATACCTATAAAAGTCTCAGAAATGACATTGAGTAAATTCTTGCTAAAAAACCCTTAAAATTGGCCAAAAACAGAGGTGTCTCTACCTTGGCCGGTTCATTTGAGTAGTTCATATTGGTTAGATAATACATAACGTTATAGATGTCCATTTGACCTGAAATTTGATTCATTTAAATCTTAACATCCTAGGGAACAATTGTTAGTTGTCCCTAAAAAGGAGGTTTAGACGTTGTTTTAGGCTGTACAAAATAGAGTAGTGAAGCAGTCCTGAGTTTTCACTTCTGTTTTGCTATTTTTGGTATGTCACGGTCACAACCAAGTGGTTGCCACTGTGACTAATGCCAAGACAAGGCAGAATTGAATATTTTTGTACCTCATGGTCACAACCAAGTTTTTGCCACCGTGACCATCCCCCGATTTGCATATTTTGAGTGTTTTTCTGCCCGAATTGCACCCGAACTTCATTGCAAGTTCCTGTAGCTTATCCAAATCATATCTAACCTTTTGAGATGAGTATATGAATGTTTTCCAATTGAAATTAAATGTAAATGATGCTATGGCATAAGAGTTTAATAATGGAATTAAATGTATACTTGCTTTTTAGCTGTTGAATATGACATGCCATGTGATATTGATCATATATGATTGAAGCACGATATAATGCTTGAGTGATTGTAGTGCATATGATATAGTATATTGAATCTTAATGTATGAAGTCGATGAACATGTATAATGGAGTGTGCATTGATTAATTAGTAGTGTGTAGTGTAAAGATTTATTGATATTATATTGCTACATGTGAGTATATGCATAGGGTATATGCATGCACATGGTTTGTTCAGTTAATATGCAAATAGTGTATAGTGTTTTGAATGAACATTAGAGTACATGCAATGTATATGATAGAGTGTATAGAGTCTTTTTATTAGGCCTGAATGGTCATAGTAGTGGATAGATAAGCATGCTTATAAAGGGATAGAGTCCAACTGCTCCGTTGATCTTAATCGTGTCCACTAGCGAATACATAGTGTATTCAATTTTGAGTTAGGTCTCCACCGTTAATACTGTTTATCAGTATTTCAGATACAGTACCCGTATCCACAATTAATGAGAATTCAAGCTACTTTATGTTTTGTCGTGTTTCTCAGGCTCCTGCATGGTCCGTAGTGTACAAGAAGGGTAGTAGAGACTTGCATATGTATAGAGATTCATATAGATATTTATGAATATAGCATGACATGATATCGATATTATTTTGCCATATTGCTTG
Source organism: Excoecaria cochinchinensis (assembly GCA_947683425.1). NCBI lineage: Eukaryota > Viridiplantae > Streptophyta > Magnoliopsida > Malpighiales > Euphorbiaceae > Excoecaria > Excoecaria cochinchinensis. The sequence continues at coordinate 5,344,399 of CANTUQ010000110.1, forward strand.
GATATTTGCATGTGGAACTGATTAGAGTGAATGTTATCTGTTACAAGGTTGTGTATATGGTTATTTGTGAATGACATGACTAGTGATATGCATGTGATATATCTGTGACTTTGTTCGAAATCTTTTGCTTCAATTTATCCCCACTAAGCGTTATCGCTTAGCACGGGTGTTTTTCCAGTGTAGGTTTGCAGGATGGTATTAGAGAGTTTGCATCTGTAGGTGATGGCTACTAAGAGCTGGTTTAAGATCTTTTGTATAAAACAGAGTTTCTGATGTTTTGAGTAACATCATTATGTAAATAGAAAGTATAGTGTTTATATATAAACGTTATCGGTAATGTTTTTGTACAAAAAACTATTTTGTAATATGTATATTATTATTTATTAATAGTATATGTTTGGCCCAAAATATTCTAATAATTTACTGTTATTGCTTCCGCTTTTGAGTTTGTATATGTATGTATGGATTTGTGTGTTGGCGTGGCGCCCCGATATTCCTCCCAAGGGAAATTGGGGTGTTGCACTAAAAGTTCATTCTGGCTTTCAAAGTCTGAAAATTATCAAATTGACCCAAAACTTCGCATTCTTTTCAATTAGGCCCTGTTTTCTTTATTTTAACTATGAAAAACACCAAAATTAACAATTAAGCCCTAAAACATAAAATTAACCAATTCAACTATAATTTAACAAAATAAACACTGAATTAACCTAATTAAATACCTAAAAACACACTAAAAACATCATTATTTTCACAACTATCAAATACCTCACACTTAGACTTTGCTTGCCCCCGAGCAAATTAGAACAATCCAACTCCTCACAATAATCAAACTCAAATAAAGAATCATCCAATTCAAAATCATGCTTAGCAATTTAACAAGAGCACTTAACAAAATTTCAACTAGAATAAATTCAATCAAGGCAAAATAAGTTAGTTTTCACTTCTGTTTTGCTATTTTTGGTATGTCACGGTCACAACCAAGTGGTTGCCACTGAGACCAATGCCAAGACAAGGCAGAATTGAATATTTTTGTACCTCATGGTCACAACCAAGTTTTTGCCACCGTGACCATCCCCCGATTTGCATATTTTGAGTGTTTTTCTGCCCGAATTGCACCCGAACTTCATTGCAAGTTCTTGTAGCTTATCCAAATCATATCTAACCTTTTGAGATGAGTATATGAATGTTTTTCAATTGAAATTAAATGTAAATGATGCTATGGCATAAGAGTTTAATAATGGAATTAAATGTATACTTGCTTTTTAGCTGTTGAGTATGACATGCCATGTGATATTGATCATATATGATTGAAGCACGATATAATGCTTGAGTGATTGTAGTGCATATGATATAGTATATTGAATCTTAATGTATGAAGTCGATGAACATGTATAATGGAGTGTGCATTGATTAATTAGTAGTGTGTAGTGCAAAGATTTATTGATATTATATTGCTACATGTGAGTATATGCATAGGGTATATGCATGCACATGGTTTGTTCAGTTAATAAGCAAATAGTGTATAGTGTTTTGAATGAACATTAGAGTACATGCAATGTATATGATAGAGTGTATAGAGTCTTTTTGTTAGGCCTGAATGGTCATAGTAGTGGATAGATAAGCATGCTTATAAAGGGATAGAGTCCAGCTGCTCCGTTGATCTTAATCGTGTCCACTAGCGAATACATAGTGTATTCAATTTTGAGTTAGGTCTCCACCGTTAATACTGTTTATCAGTATTTCAGATACAGTACCCGTATCCACAATTAATGAGAATTCAAGCTACTTTATGTTTTGTCGTGTTTCTCAGGCTCCTGTATGGTCCGTAGTGTACAAGAAGGGTAGTAGAGACTTGCATATGTATAGAGATTCAATAGATATTTATGAATATAGCATGACATGATATCGATATTATTTTGCCATATTGCTTGGATATTTGCATGTGGAACTGATTAGAGTGAATGTTATCTGTTACAAGGTTATGTATATGGTTATTTGTGAATGACATGACTAGTGATATGCATGTGATATATCTGTGACTTTGTTCGAAATCTTTTGCTTCAATTTATCCCCACTAAGCGTTATCGCTTAGCACGGGTGTTTTTCCCGTGTAGGTTTGCAGGTTGGTATTAGAGAGTTTGCATCTGTAGGTGATGGCTACTAAGAGCTGGTTTAAGATCTTTTGTATAAAACAGAGTTTCTGATGTTTTGAGTAACATCATTATGTAAATAGAAAGTATAGTGTTTATATGTAAACGTTATCGGTAATGTTTTTGTACAAAAAACTATTTTGTAATATGTATATTATTATTTATTAATAGTATATGTTTGGCCCAAAATATTCTAATAATTTACTGTTATTGCTTCCGCTTTTGAGTTTGTATATGTATGTATGCATTTGTGTGTTGGCGTGGCGCCCCGATATTCCTCCCAAGGGAAATTGGGGTGTTGCACTAAAAGTTCATTCTGGCTTTCAAAGTCTGAAAATTACCAAATTGATCCAAAACTTCGCATTCTTTTCAATTAGGCCCTGTTTTCTTTATTTTAACTCTGAAAAACACCAAAATTAACAATTAAGCCCTAAAACATAAAATTAACCAATTCAACTATAATTTAACAAAATAAACACTGAATTAACCTAATTAAATACCTAAAAACACACTAAAAACATCATTATTTTCACAACTATCAAATACCTCACACTTAGACTTTGCTCGCCCCCGAGCAAATTAGAACAATCCAACTCCTAACAATAATCAAACTCAAATAAAGAATCATCCAATTCAAAATCATGCTTAGCAATTTAACAAGAGCACTTAACAAAATTTCAACTAGAAAAAATTCAATCAAGGCAAAATAAGTTAGTTTCCTTGTGTGTGTGCAAGACCAAAACATTTTAAGCATTTTTTTTTAAAAACCAAAACACCAATGCAAACTCATAACCAAGCTTAGAATGGATGTACACCTAAGTGTACAAATGGTTTCGCGCTTGAAACTCTAGAAACACCATAGGCCTCTCCTTTAGCACTAGAACCCGAAGGTCATCTCCGCTGAACAACTCAAAAAAACAAAGCTTAGAATCACTTAGGTCTTTCAAAGGTTGTAATGGGGTTAAGGTATTGGTTATCAAAGAATTGATAAAGGATCGATAAAAAAAATATATAGCCACTCTAAGATAAAATAGACTAACAATTCTAAAGTGTCTCCCATTAACTTAATCAATAAGGAGCTTAACTAAACTTTCTTAGCCTTTTACAATTCAAGCTCTTTGGAGAGAAAACTTTTGAATTCTTCTCATTTTCACAATTCATACCCTTTTTAGAAGCCATAACTGTTTTCCCTTGTAAGTACCCCACACTTAAGATTTTGCCATGCATGCTATTTTTACTTTCAACTTTTTTTTTTCATTTTTTTTTCATGTGCTGGCAATACAAAGATACTCTGGATATCTACAAGGTATAATTTTCACTATTATTTGACTTCCAACATAATCCTTGAAAATAAAATTGTCTTATTACACCCATCAATCCATTTCCTATTAATCTACCCAATCCTAGAGTGGCAACTCTATAAAAGGTAAGCAAAAGGCTTTTTAGGCTATATGGTAATTTGAATAGGTATATCAAAAATAAAAATGACATGTTTTTAGCATGTCTCATTAAGCTCAAATTGGCTAGCAAGGGTCAATGTATAAAAAAGGGTAGGAAAATAGGCCAAAACATGGTTAAACAAGAAAATATTGCCTGGATCACTTTCTAAGTTGAATTGAGTTATTTGTATGCTTTGAAGGGTGATGAGGAAGGTTCTAGTGCTCTAAAATTCCTTACTCAACTATTTTATACATTGGCTTTTTCCTAAGTTCAAAAACTGGTCTTATGTGCTCAAAGAATAGAAACTAACAAATATAAGTCAAGTTGAATATTAATCTAGCTAGAAATTCATTAAATAACATGTTTGTTCTTGTGCTAAGCAAAGATCCTAAATTGCACATTCTAAATTCAAGTTCAACATGCTCATTATTTGAGGAAAAACTGGGGCAAACTAAGTTTTAGTGCAAACTAAATGATAATCACGAACTAATGTTGTTTCTAAGCAAGACTAGAAAATTTTAAAGCAACTACTATTATCATTAGGATAAGAGTAAGAAGTTATTACTGTTAGCATATTTTATAGGTGCTAGTTTCCGCAAGTATACGGTATACCGAAATAGTACAAACGATGTCGATCCCACGAGGAATGTGATAAATTTGCACACTATTACTACTTAATTTTAATCTTGTTTACAATGATCATTAAATAGAATGTTAGTGTTTAACTACTTAATTGTGCAAATAAATTTAACCTAGTTATTGATAATCAAAAGAAGACAAAATATATAATGAAGAACTTAAAATAATGAACTTGAACCATCATTCCAATTAATAATAATCATCATTTCATGCAAGCCAAGTTGGAATATATTTCTAACTCATTCCCTCGACATGAATTAAAATGCTCAAAGTATACACTTAAAGCACTAACTCCTAATTCTCATTAGTGAACTAGTTAAATCTAATTACATACTTTAAGATTATTTGCCAACCTATAACAATTATCTCAACATACTGATCTCTCTAGCTATGTTTTGATAATGAAAATCTATTAGATTTAAGTTAAAATGATCTCTCGACTCTATCTTAACTTATAAAAATCATGCAATTGTGCTAATAGAAATTTTGCATTCAAAGACTCTTAGAATTAGGGGTGAGCATGGTCGGTTAACCAGTCCATGAGCCCCAGTCCATTAATATCGGTTTTTTGAAATTCCAGTCCATTAACCAGTCCATTACCATCGGTTAACCAATCCATCGGTTTCGGATTTTCGGATCGGTTACCCAATATTTTTTGGTTAACCACTATAATTATAAATATATTCATAAATAAAATTAAAATATTCAAGATACTTAAAAATTAAAATTTTTTCACTATAATATAACATTATTGTTATTAAAATAAAAATATTTGGTGGATATAAGCAAATTTATTTTTAAAAATTAATATTTAATAAGTAAATATATTAACAGGTCCATAATCACTTTTAATTAGATAAATTATTATACGTACTAATAACCAATTAAAAAAACTCAAAAATTTTAAAATAATTAGTATAATGAAAAAAAAGTATATGATCACTTTTAATTAAGATATATTGTTATAAATTATTAAAAAATTAATAAATTAACTAAAAGTTCGATTTCGGTTCGGTTAACCAGTCACATGAGTCAAAAACCATTAACCAGTCCATTAATATCGGTTTTTTCAAAACACTAACCATTAACCAGTCCATTATAATCGGTTAACCAGTCCATTGGTTTGGTTTCGGATTTTTTTTTCGGTTAACCAAGTCCATCGATTTTTTTGCTCACCCCTACTTAGAATAGATGGAAGTAGAGAATAATAATAACATTCAAATTCATTGAAGTAATATTCATTAATTTCTAGAGAAGAAATAAAAGATAAGAGAATAAGAAAGAAATTTCTCAACCCTTTTCCCAAACTCTTGTAACAGATTTTTCCTATCCTTGATCTTCTTCTTCAAGACATGAAACTAACTAAGAAATTTTACTAAGGAAAAGAAATTGTTCTTCAAACTGCAGAAAATAACTTAATAAAAATTCTGTATATTTTCATTTATAATTGAAAGTAATATATATAAACATCTAAAGATTATGTTCCTTCAAGTGTCTCCTCAAAAAGTTGTAAATCTTGGTGAGAAGTCATGACCTTTCAAAGCATTATTTAAAAAATTCTGTCCAACGTTCCTCTCTGTCGCACTCGCGACAGTGCGCGCCTAAATCTTCGCTCACTCTCCTCGCGCTGGCTTTCTCCGTGCTTTACCTTGACCTCACGACAGGCTCTTTGGTTGCGACAGATTCTTTCTCTCTTTCTTCCTCCTCCTTCTGCTCTCTTTCTTGGCACCTTCTGTCGCGCTTGCGATAGAACCTCCTCTTCTTTAGCTCATTTTCTGCTTCTTTCTCCTCTTTTCGCCTACACACACAAAACTTACATAAACACATAAAACATACCTAATTCTAACACAATTAACTACACATAATTAATATTTCACCCATAAAACATGGATTAAATATGAGCTATTTAGGCTCATATCAAATCCCCACACTTAAACTTTTGCTTGTCCCCAAGCAAAGCATAACAATAACAAAAATAACTCACACAACTCAAAAAAAAAATAACATGCGCAAAATCTTAGAGCTCATAATCATATTTGATAAATATTTGGAAATCACATGCATAAACTATCACCTCCTAACATATTAGCCTAAGTATGCAACTTGTTAAACATTATCATTATTAATTAGACTTCAACCCCTACGTACAATTGGAAAACTATAAAATTGCAAAGCACAAGGATGTTTGAACTCAAGTTTTTTAATATCTTAACACATGTAAAGATTATTTCACACAAAGCATTGCCTAAGGTAATTCTCACTTAAACACTATATTTTTCAAGCACTCAATCACTCAAGTGTTTATAGGTTAGTGTTTCTCTCATTCCTTAAATATGCCATTGCATACCATAGGCTTGTAATTAGTAAACCTCTCCTTTACTAGTATAAGGTAGTAAAGAAGATCAAAGGGTCTTATAAGGGTTGTAACTTGGCTTAGGTAAAGGTGGGATAATTTGGATTTAGGTAGCTTCTATTGTGTAGAGAAAAAGTATCAACACAACATAGGAGATTCAAAAAATCTAAGCATAACATGATAGTCTTACTTCTATTCTAATTCCCTTCTATGATCATGCTAGTTCCTTGTATTTTCTGTTTCTTTGTTTTTTTTTTCCTTTTCTTTCTTTTTTTTTTATAAGTAGCAAGAGAATGTAGTATGGGTGCATTTTACGCTCCATCCCACACATTAACAATTTGGATATACATCTTGCTCTTTCTATTTTATACATTCTAGTGGGTGCATTTTATGCTGCATCCCACATATTTTTTTTCCTTTCTTTCCTTCGGAAACTAGCATTTCTAATACTGAATTTAGAAATAAGGGAATGTCCGTTACACTTCAACTACCATCATGCTTTTCAATAACAAATACATCTCCCATGCTATATCAATCCTAATTCTTTCCACAATAAGGGTAATTAAAAAGAAAATGTTTATTGTTTAGCAAAAGGATATGGCTAAAGATATGCTTAACAACAAAATAGGTTATAGCTCAAACTTGGCTACCTAAAGTCAAAAAGGTAAGTTCTTTAAAGAAGGCCAAAAATGGTTCATTCTAAATGCCCTTATCATATCTCATGTACATCCCATACTAATAATGTAGTCTCAAAATTTACTAAAAACAAGTTCTGGAGGATATGGCATATTAAGGCTCTCATACAAGAAAAATTGTTGTATAAGGCTTCAAAAGCTCACATATCTATAGGTCAAACTACCCTAAGAAATAAATTGGCAAAACAATCTATGCTCACATGTGAAAAGATACTCAACTTAAAAAGAACCTACACCAAAGTGCTTTGCTAAGTCATGCCCTTCACTATGCACATAAGAATGCCAAAGTAAAACAAACAATAATAATGTTCAAAAAAATTTTACTATTTAGACTAAATGTAAAAAGTTCAAGCTATACATGCATTTATTTCGAAATAAACATCAAATATATAAGCTCCAAAATCAAATGCCCAAAACAACATAAAACAACCTAAACATAAAAACCTAAAACTAGCAACACATGCATAACACAGGCTACACTAATCAAACAAACACATATATACACAACAAAAAATAAGCACAAAATAGAGCACTCCCCCACAATTAAAGGATACAATATTCGCATTATCAGAAAGATCAACAAACGCATAATATATAAACAAGGAATACACAAAACAAAAAACAAAATAAAATTAACATATAAAGAACATAAAAGTAAAGGAAAAAGGAGAAACGAACTCAGAAACTCCCACTAGGGGAGTTGGGTGGAGTCGGAGAGAATTTTACATTTTGCTGGTGGAAGAAGGAGAGAAGTTTGTAACTGATGCTTTTCTGATTTTTGTGGACGGCCCTCATGATAGTTTCAAGGACGTCCATCCTAGCCACCAAACACTAACTTGCAGCTTCAATACCATCCAACCGATTCACCACTTGGTCAAGACCGACATGAGACCCAGATGCTGCTGCAGTCCCACCAGCAGTAGCTTCAACTCCAGCAGTCTCCTCGTCATCAGATGAATCCTCATCTGAAGAGTCATGAGCCACAGCTGTAGAAGAAGATTCGGGGGCCTTGCCTTTCCCTTTATCTGTACTAGGTCCACTTGCACAACGATCAACAAATCTAGGAGGCCAACCTCCATTAGTCAACACATTAGCACGCTTGAAATATGCAGCATCTAACATAGCAACGGATTCATTTTCTTCCATAACAAAATTAGGCAAATCCCCTAAACATCCTAGAATAATACTCGTCACCATATGACACATGCCAACCGTTTTGTTCCTAGCTATAGATGCATGATATAACCCATCAAAGATAAAATCAATGGAATTAGGTATTTTACGAGATTGCAAAAGATCCAAAACGAACAAATCCTTAGCCTGCACCTTTGTACTTTCAACTCTACCAAACAATGCATGACAAAGTTATTTATGAAATAACATTAGAGTATCATCTTTTATATGACGATTAATAGAGTTTTTGTTGTTAAAATTATCCAAACTAGTCAAGCGTTTCCAAACAGGAGCAGGGTTAAAAACATGAGAATCACAAGTTTTGCCATTTAAATGAAAACCAAACTAGTCATGCATCTCAACATAGACAAAAACATGCACAAGCACTTGATGCCTAAATTTCAATTCAGTTTTACGTTGATCAATAAATTCAAGGGACACAAAAATATTCAAGTGCCCAATCTTTCTTAACAGGTAAAGAGAAAGTAATAAATTTACCCCATTTTATATACTTAAGAAAATTGTTAATTTGTGCAGTAAGTCCTAAAGCATCCAATAGAGAAAAATCAAGATGCCACATACCAACGTAAGCTTTCTTATCAAAATAATTTAATTTCTCACCTTCCTCTTCACTAAATATGGGAAAAGGACAGTCAAACCTGTTTTGAAGGTTAATTTGCTCTGATCCCATACTAGAACCTCCTTGATCTCTCTTTTCCTTGCGTGCCACTGATTTAGTTCGAACCATCTTAAAAATTGTTAATAATAAAGTTGAAAAAAAGAAGAGAAAAATAAGGAAAACAAACTAAACTCAGAAAACCCTAGAAAAATTTAGAGAAAAAGAAGAAGAATTGAGAGAAAATGGAGAGAAAACTCGAAAGAACGGAAAAGACAACTCAAAATGAAAGGGAAATAGAGAAATTAGGGTTTAACAAATATATAGGGGAAGAGAAATAACTGTCCAATGGTCAGAAAATTTAAATCCCGCAGCATTGTTGCGAGCGCAACAAAACTGAAAATTCAAAAATTTTTATCGCGAGACTAGTCGCGATATCGCGATAAAATAATGCTCCCCTTCTATCGCGCCCGTGACAATGTTGCGCTCGCGATACAATCGAATCACCAATATTTAAAAATTTTGCTGTTGTGACTGCCATGTTCTTCGTGATCGCAACAACGCATGTTAAAACAACCTTCCCTCACTATCACGTCCGTGACAATGTCGCGCTCGCGATAGTGATGAATTTTGCAAAGAACAAAATTTCCCTTGTCAATAACAATAAAAAATTTTTCACAACTATGACATACTAACTTAATAAAACCCTGTAGAACAAAAATTAAACAATATTAGTATATAAAAACAACATAAAGATAATATAGTAACTAACTAAAATAAATCGAAAAAATAAATGTACAAATAACTACTTAACCGACTTAAAGGAGATACTAGAGACCATTCTCTTTTGAATTGTGCCATCCAAATGCACTTTGCATCTCTGCCATTAGCTTTAAACAACTCTCCCTTATCATTCTTTAGCTCTAAATAGCCATGGTCAAAAACGCGTGCCACCTCAAATGGGCCACTCCACCTAGATTTTAATTTGCTAGGAAATAACTTTAACCTAGAATTGTATAAGAGGACTTTATCTCCAACTTTGAAATTCTTATATCGAATGTGAGCATCGTGCCACTTCTTGGATCTTTCTTTATAAATTTTTGCATTTTCATAAGAAATAAGGCGTAACTCATCAAGCTCATTCAACTGTAAACACCTTTTGACACTAGCATCCTTAATATCATAGTTCAAAGCCCTAATGGCCCAATAAGCTTTATGCTCTAACTCTATAGGTAAATGACATGCCTTTCCATATACTAGCCTATAAGGTGTCATCCCAATAGGTGTTTTAAAAGCAGTGCGATATGCCTATAAAGCATCATCAAGCTTATGTGCCCAATCTTTCCTAAAATTAGAGACTGTTCTTTCTAGTATCCATTTAAGCTCTCTATTTGAAACCTCTACTTGACCACTTGTTTGAGGATGATAAGGTGTAGCTACCCTATGATGCACTCCATATTTATGCAATAATGAATCAAAAGAACGGTTAATGAAATGCTTAACTCCATCACTTATGATGGCTCTTGGCACTCCAAATCTTTTAAAGAGCTTCTTCAAAAACTTGATCACTACCTTTGAATCATTGGTTGGCAATGCTTGAGCCTCAACCCACTTTGACACATAATCTACCCCAACCAATATATAGTTTTGACCAAAAGATGTAGGGAAAGGACCCATGAAGTCTATCCCCCACAGATCAAAGATTTCAACTTCTAAAATAGTATTCAAAGGCATTTCATCTCGCTTCCCAATATTCCCAGCCCTTTGACACTTATCACATTTAGCTACAAAATTCCTAGCATCATTAAACAAGGTAGGCCAATAGAAACCACATTCAAGCACTCGAGAGGCAGTTTTATTAGCACCATTATGACCCGAATATAAAGAAGAATGGCAATGAGTTAAGATTTTCACATAATTTTTCTCATGCACACATCGACGAATGATACCATCCCCACTAATTTTAAACAAGAATGGCTCTTGCCAAAGATAATTTTTAACATCACTAAAAAATTTCTTCCTTTGCTGCCATGTCAAACCATGTGGTATAATTCCTGCAGCAGGAAAGTTAGCAAAATCTGCATACTAAGGTACATGAACTTCCATCATTGACATTAATGATTCATCCGAAAAGGAGTCATTAATTTCAATGTTATCTCCTAAAAGTCCTTCATTATTTTCCAACCTTGACAAGTGATCAGCAACTAAATTTTCAAAGCCTTTCTTATCTTTAATTTCAAGATCAAATTCTTGTAACAATAAAACCCAATGAATTAATCTAGGTTTGGCATCCTTTTAAGCAAATAAGTACCTCAAAGCTGCATGATCTGTATATATAATGACCTTAGATCCTAACAAGTAAGACCTAAACTTATCACATGCATAAATCACAGCCAACATTTCTTTTTCAGTGGTTATGTAATTAATTTGAGGAGATGACAATGTATGGCTAGCATAATATATGACATGCAAATGTTTCCCTTGGCGTTGACCTAAAACACATCCTACTGCAAGGTCACTTGAATCACACATAATTTCAAATGGTAAGTTAGAATTAGGAGAAGTGATTATAGGTGCACTTACAAAAGCTTCCTTTAATGTATTAAAAGCATCCATGCATTCATTAGAAAATTCAAAAGGCACATCCTTTATCAATAAATTAGTTAAAGGTTTAGCAATTAAAGAAAAATCCTTAATGAATCTCGTATAGAAACCAGTATGTCTAAGAAAAGATCTTACACCCTTAATTGTAGTAGGTGGAGGTAACTTTTCTATCAATTCCGTTTTTGCTCTATCCACCTCTATCCCTTTTCTTAAAATCTTATGCCCAAGAACTATCCCTTCTTCTACCATAAAATGGAATTTTTTCCAATTGAGAACTAAATTAGTCTCCTCACATCTAGCCAAAACTCTATCTAAGTTTTTCAAACATAGTTCAAATGAGTCACCATAGACAAAAAAATCATCCATGAAAACCTCCATGATATCTTCTATCATGTCCCCAAAAATAGAAGTCATGCATCTATGAAAAGTAGCCGGTGCATTGCAAAGCCCAAAAGGCATTCTCCTATAGGCAAAAGTCCCATAATGACAAGTGAAAGTAGTATTTTCTTGGTCACTAGGGTAAATGAAAATTTGAAAGTAACCCGAATAACTATCGAGAAAACAATAATGAGAATAGCCCGCTATCCTCTCTAACATTTGGTCAATAAATGGTAAAGGGAAGTGGCCTTTTCTAGTGGCTGAATTTAACTTCCTATAATCAATACAAATTTATTGAAGTAATATTCATTAATTTCCAGAGAAGAAATAAAAGATAAGAGAATAAGAAAGAAATTTCTCAACCCTTTTCCCAAACTCTTGTAATAGATTTTTCCTCTCCTTCATCTTCTTCTTCAAGAAATGAAACTAACAAAGAAATTTTACTAAGGAAAAGAAACTGTTCTTCAAACTGCAAAAAATAACTTAATAAAAATTCTGTATATTTTCATGTACAATTGAAAGTAATATATATAAACATCTAAAGATTATGTTCCTTCAAGTGTCTCTTCAAAAAGTTATAAATCTTGGTGAGAAGTCATGCCTTTTCAAAGCATTGTTTGAAAAATTCTGTCCAACGTTCCTCTCTGTCGCGCTCGCGATAGTGCGTGCCTGAACCTTCGCTCACTCTCCTCACGCTGGCTTTCTCCATGCTTTGTCGCGACCTCGTGACGGGCTCTTTGGTCGCGACAGATTCTTTCTCTCTTTCTTCCTCCTCCTTCTCCTCTCTGTCTTTGCGCCTTTTGTCACGCTCGCGGCAATGTCACAGTCGCGATAGAACCTCCTCTTCTTTAACTCATTTTCTACTCCTTTCTCCTCTTTTCGCCTACACACACAAAACTCACACAAACACATAAAATATACCTAATTCTAACACAATTAACTACACATAATTAATATTTCACCCATAAAACATGGGTTAAATATGAGCTATTTAGGCTCATATCAATTACAATACTACAAAACATCAAAATAAGCAGAAATTAGATTCATGAACAAAAATGGGGATAAGATGTGTCTACTTCCTGAACCAAAATTGAGCTTAACTAAGTAAGCTCTACCCCCTTTAAAAAACTTTATTGTCCACAGCAAATACAGAGAGTCAACTGAGGTGATGGAACTGGCGGTGGAGGATAGCGCTTCCATAAATCATGCACAAACTTCTCCAGGGTCTGCTTAAACTCAACAATGTTATCCTACATCATGTCCATCCTACCCTGCATCTTATTCATGTGGATCTGCTGGTGGTCTATCCTATTGCTAAGCTGATTAAGGTGAGCTTCCAAATCAGACATAATAGCTGCCTCAGCAGGTGGTACCTCTGCCGGCTCATTATCATCTCTATCCTCATTTGGTGATTCCTGAAGCTCATCAATAAGTATGCCATTTTCCCTCAAATATTCCTCTCGAGTTGTCCAGTGGCACTGTGGCTTTTTAATCCATATCTTCATGCGTTTAAGCATGAAATTGTCAATACAGGCTATGTCTCCATCAAGCGGATCGCCAAAGGGAAGGTCGTGGTTAACAGCCTCTGCTATAACGGTTGTTATCCAACCGATGGAGATAGCATGAATATGTGAAGGCATCGTTTGAAATTCCTTAATCCGCTGTGCTATAATCAAAGCCCCATTAATGGGAACACCATCTACCATACACCTAAGTAGCATAATCTGGGAAGCATTGAGTGCACTCAGGCTATGGAGATTATTATAGATACTCTTGGATAGAAACCTATGAATAACTCTCAAAGCATGGTCCCTAAGTGTATGAACTTTAAGCTTGCCTCCTTTCTATGGCTTGGGCTTTAATGGGTCACGAACCTTTTCCCAATTTTCTTCAGGAGAAGCATCAGGTAGCTCCACCAAGGCATCAGGCAAGAACCCTAAGTACTTTGAAAATTCCTTGAAAGTCATGGAATGATCTTCCTTATCCAGCCGAAACCCAACCTTGCTAGTATTATCTCTATCGCCTTTAAATTGATACTCAAAAGAGTATAAAAAATCCCTAGCAAGATCTAGAAATACCTTCACCTTATGATCCGTGAACAGTTCCCACCCAATGCCTTAAATCTATGGTAATACTTCAGCCCAAAGGTCTCCAGCAGGAACATAGAGGAAAAGGCGACTAAGAAATGCCGGCTTGATGTATTGGCGGGTACTAAAGTAGTCATACATGGCATATTTTGCTTTATCAACATATGGAATACGAATGCCAGATGAGCTTGATGCTTTCGAGCGCTTAGCTTTCTTAGGTGCCACTGCAAAAATAAAGAAAGATATGAGAGTGCAAAATGGTAAGCAGAAATTGTAACTAAAATAACAGGCAAGCAACTACTAGTTGCTAATAGGCAAAGATTACATATGTCATGGCAAATGACGCATTGGTAAAAGAAAGGAATGGGAATGCAGACAATTGAAAATGAAAGTGGAAACACGGTATTCTTGATTACAAGCAAACATAAGTTAATTATTATGCCCAAGGTAGTGCCAAAAATTAATGAAAGAATGAGCATCTGTGAAAGAGAATTAGCCACCGAATATTATGAAGAAAGCATAGTAAATATATGTTAACTAGCATGAATGACAATTGAGAGATAGCTAATCAAAAGCACAAAGCAAAATGAAGCCAAAAAGTGAGAAATGGGTAGCAAAAATAATGACAAAACTGGTTGAGACATTTCACCGAGCAAGTGGTGTGCGCATGTGTGAAAGGTAATTTAAACATCAAGCTGATGTACGTTGGCCACCAAAATTGAAATTAAGCAACATAGGCATACACATTAGGTACACAACAAACAAGTTTGCCAAAAGAATTTAAAATGAAGTGGAAATGACATGTTGAATTTGACCCAAATTATGTAAGTTAATAAAAGAAAATAAAGCAAAAATGGCATTAATTAATCAATTTAAAGAGCAACGTTAAAATGAATACTTACTGTAAATTAAAAGGCAGTAAAATGATGCAAAAATTTGGAGTGAAAGAGGTGTAGGTGTATGACGGTGGGTGGGGGAGAAAACATAGCCGCGCAGTAAAGAGAGGAGAGAGAGAGACCAGGGTAGAAAAATAAAATGAAAACAAATCAAAACAAAGGGCAGTAGCCCTTTATACAGCAGGGTGGTACTACAACGGGAGAGGGATACGGCCGGGCAGTGGCATAAGCTTGGGCATACGCGGCCGCGTAAAGGCTTATGAAAAGGGTTGAATTTTTGCACCTGCATGAAGGAAAATATTTGGTCACAGTGCATTTCACGAAGGTAACTCGTGAAATATATTGTGAGAGGGAACTCAAAAACATGCCTGTTTCACACTAAAAATGCACCAGATTCAAAATTAATTGCTAAATTAACCTACAATGCCTCTAAAAATTTTTTTTCTCTAAAAATTAACTCCTTAATTTAATTGATGTACAAACAATTACTGACAAAATTTGCAATTAAGCCCAATTAACCAATAAAAACTCAAATTAACGCCTTTCTTTAAAAACTATTACCATGAATATGTCCAGACTCTCTACTCCAATTTAATTCAACTGTCCAGCTCTATAATTCATGAATCTAAGTGACAAAAATTAAAACTAACTAAAAACACACAAAAATCAAAATTGACCAAAATAAAAAATTAAATAGTAGAGAATGTAGTTCTGAGTTTAAGAGTCCTCAGCTAGACTTTTGCAAAACGCCTTAATAATCTCGAAGCACAATGGTTGCCTCAGCAACCTTCTATTGTCCAACTTTATACGGTTTGAGCCGATGACCTTTCACCTTATATTCACGTCCATCTCTTGGATTTTTGATTGTCATGACTCCGAACTCATTGCTTGATAAGACTTGATATGGCCCGAGCCATTTGGATTTTAGCTTTCCTGGAAACAATCTTAGATGACTGTTATATAATAATACTAACATACCTAGAACAAAGTCCTTCATTTTCAATCGCTTGTCATGCCAATGCTTCGTCTTTTCTTTGTATAATGTTGCACTATCATACAACCACTATCGAATTTTATCAAGTTCACTGAGCTGCAATTTTCTCTTTTCTCCTGCACTTCTCAAATCATAATATTAAATGGTTATTATACGTTGTTTATTATTCTTGAAATTTGCATGAATAACCCTCTAATTCATAAATGAAAATTGTGAGTTAGAATTATAAATGCATATTTTAGGCACTCTAGTTTATGTTAAAAGAGTAAATTGGAATTTTATTCAACTTGGCTTGCATGACAAGAATACATTCATAATCAAGAATAATTAATTCAAGTTCTATTTATTATTTTATATTCATTAATCATTTTTCTTCTCCGATTATCTATAACTAGGATAGATAATATTAAACATAATATTTCCACTTTCATTCATAAATTTAATGATCATTGTAAACAAGATTAAAATTGAGTAGTAATAGTGTGTAATAACACATTCCTCGTGGGATCGACATCTTTTGTACTTTAACAGATACTGTGACGCCCAATCCCTTCACGTCAGACTAGCTCAGCTAATTTTAGTTAGAGAAGGCCGCACACACACAATAAAACACATGCTTAACCTGAATAATAAAATTTCATCACATACAATCTTAACTCATGCATCACATGCCAACTATCTTAGTTCATACACCACTTCCACTCATAGAACATGCATACATATGAGGGGTAACATTCATAGTTATTAGATTATTACATGCCTTTACATATCCGTTACCCATTTGGTTGCACAAAAGCTTATACGGCAATCCCAAAATATCAAACCCAAAACCTACACTTTCTACTTCCTACTGTTGACCGTACAAAATGCGGGGACGTCCTTCGATCACCTCTGGTCCGTACCTGCACGGATTAGAGTAAATCCATGCTAAGCGATAACGCTTAGTGGGGAACTCATATATATAGCAAATATTTTATCACACATCAGAACACCATACGTTACATGCTAGAAGTCATGCAAGAACAATTATTATCATGGCGTGTACCATTTCAAGCATAATAATGTTCGTTACTATATTCAGTCATAAGCATCAATCACTTATTCACATATCCACATCACATGCTTGATTATATTACAGTCACTTCCCTTTATTATTTGATTAATCAGTTAGCCTGCAATTCAATGACGCGGATAACGGGTATCGTATTGGTACCACTCATGTACTAAAATCTCATCGAGATTACACTTACGCATGGGTACCCTCAGGTACCAAAATGTCATTCCACTTATAATATAATCCAGCAAGGATTATTCACATTATTTTCGCATTGTGATTCCCATGGAATCAGACACATTATACGCGTGGGGCTGCAGCACTTGACCCTATAGGCATGCCTAACTATCAACTACTTGACTCGCAGGCTTAAGTTGTTAACCATATTATTCAGTTCATACTGGTCGCTTTTCACATCTCACATGTTAATAGCTCATAACACATTTACTGGCATATTCAATATGCTTCCAAATTCATTCTTCATAGTTCATAACTACATATTTGTTTGCATTCAAGTTTTATCACATAGTACGCAATTGTACACACTTAACACTTACTCATAATGTCCTTCATTTCAGCTTGAAAACTTACCATTAAAAAGTCTGAACACATTAGGGCTATATTGCCAAAACAGGGTAGGTCACGGTCACACTGAATTTCATTGTCACCGTGACATGTTGAAGTTCAAAACAGAATGCGAACTGGGGGCAGGTCACGGTCACAATCAATTCCATTGTCACCGTGACATGTTCCCAATTCTCGGCAGAATGCAACTTGAGGGTATGTCACGGTCACAATGAACTCCATTGTCACCGTGACATATTCTCACTTTGCAAAACAGAATGCTCTCTTAAGTACCTCACGGTCATAATGAATTTCATTGTCACTGTGACATACAAAAATCCAGTAGGCAGAATTGGACTCAAGCATATCTCACGGTCACAATCAATTTCATTGTAACCGTGACCTATGCAAAAACACCATAATATAGTTATGTTTTTCAGTCCATTTCTTCCTTCTCATTAAGGCTTCAAATCTCACTCTCACTTTTGGCAATCAACCCATAAACATCAACCACATAGTCAATTAGCACATACCTGTCTTCCCTTCTTGTTCTGACATTCAATAATAGCACAAATCATAATCATTCGCAAGCACTTTATCACCAAGCATATTACTACTACAATCACATAATCTAGCCTCACATAATTCATGCTCAAACTTCAATTTTGCATACACATACACTTCAACTCAAATCTCTGTTCAACCAACACAATCACACAATTACACAATTAAGGTTTGTTCGCAAACCTTATCGCCTTAGCTCCTAGTCTCGACGGACGCTCGGCTCTCCGATTACAGCTTTTCCCTTATCTCTCTTCACTTCTTCAGCTAGCAAAACCAATTCAAATTCCAGGATTGAACACAATCCATCAATTCTCATTCCAATACCAAATCAAAACCAAGAAGAAGAGTAAAAGATGAAAACACTATGCAATTATTCACTTACCTCTTAGGTTTAACCCTTAATTCTTGAGCAACTTATCATCTATATGCTTACACTTCTTAAGGCCTCTCTAAAACTCACTCTCACGCAAGAAAGAAAAGAGAAGAACACAGAAAAATGACTGGATTACACAAATGAAGCTCTTCCCTTCCCTTAGCTCACTTTTGCATGCAAAGGTGGAGGTGGCACTCACTCACAAAGCCACACGGAATCCACTACCAAAACCTGCCTCTTTTAACCTATTCCTTACATTATTTTATTCTTAATTAACCCTCCATTAAACTTATTAATCAGCCTTTAACTCATGCTTATTACAACCATATATAATTACCATTAAATCCCTCAACTATTCTTCTTTCTTTCAATTAAGTCCTGCCTTCATTTCTATCTAGTCCAAAACTCACATTTGATACACACACACATGCCAATTTAAGTTAATTCTTTTAGGGTACAAATCCGGCCATGACAACTCTCCCCTCCTTAGAGAATTTCGTCCTCAAAATTCATACCTTAATGAAACAGCTGTGGATGTTGCTCTCGTATAGCCGCTTCGGGTACCCAAGTTGCCTCTTCTATACCATGATGTTGCCATAGTACTTTTACAAGTGGTATTTGCTTATTCCGAAGTTGCCTCACTTCTCTTGCTAAAATCGCTTTCGGTTTCTCATCATAGGTAAAGTCTGGCTGAATCTCCACTTCTTGCACAGTTAACACATGAGATTCATCCGATCTATACCTCCTCAACATGGACACATGAAACACATCATGAAGCTTGCTTAACGCCAGAGGCAATGCCAAGCGATATGCCACGGAGCCCACTCTTTCCAGAACTTCATATGGTCTAATAAACGTTGGACTCAATTTTCCTTTCTTGCCAAACCTCAGTACCTTTCGCTAAGGAGATACTTTCTGAAACACTTTATCGCCCACACTGAACTCAATATCCCTTCTCTTCAAATTAGCATACGACTTCTGTCTGTCACATGCTGCTTTCAACCTTTGCTGTATGATCTTAGCTTTCTCTTATGTATCCCTCACTAGATCAGGTCCAATGATTCTACTTTCATTCAATTCGGTCCAGCAAACCGGTGAACGACATTTCCTTCCATAAAAGACTTCATACGGTGTCGTACCAATACTGGTCTGATAACTGTTGTTATAAGCAAATTCCATAAGTGGAAGATACCTATCCCAACTCTTAGAGAAGTCTAAAACACATACTTGCATCAAATCTTCCAAAACCTGAATAACTCTTTCCGATTGTCCATCAGTTTGCGGATGGAAAGCAGTACTGAAGTTCAATTTCGTACCCAAAGCAGCTTGTAAGCTCTTCCAAAACTTAGAAGTGAATCTGGGATCCCTATCAGAAACAATAGACAAGGGTATCCCATGCAATCGGACAATTTCTCTCACATACAATTCAGCCAACTTTTCCATAGAATAATCCATCCGAACTGGTATAAAGTGAGCCGATTTCGAAAACCTATCCACAATAACCCACACTGCATCTTGTTGTCTTGAGGTCAGAGGCAATCCAGACAAAAAATCCATCGTAATATTATCCCATTTCCATTGTGGGATAGGGAGTGGATGCAACATCCCCTGAGGCACTTGATGCTCCGCTTTAACTTGTTGACAGACAAGACACTTGGACACATATTCCACTACATCCTTCTTTATCCCAGGCCACCAGTACAACTGTTTCATATCTTGATACATCTTGTTTCCACCTGGATGCATAGTGAAAATTGTATTATGAGCCTCATGCATCAATCTCTTCTTTAATTCTTTATCACTTGGCACACACATTCTATTCTTGTATAGCAGTATCCCATCCTCATTCAATGAATAGTCAGTCTTATCCATATCACTGACTGACTGTAAAACTTGTTGCAACCTCGCATCATTTCTCTGAGCAACCACTAACTCGTCTTTTAGGACCGGTCTTGCATTCAACTGTGCCAATAAAGCTCCGTCTGCAGAAAACCTCCACTTAATCCGCTTTAACTGTAATGCTGAAATTGATTTCCTGCTCAAAGCATCCGCCACTACATTAGCTTTTCCCGGGTGATAATCCACAATACAGTCATAATCCTTAAACAACTCGAGCCATCTATGATGTCTCAGATTCAATTCCTTCTGTGTAAGCAGATATTTCAAACTCTTATGATCGGTGTAAATTCTACACTTATCACCATACATGTAATGTCGCCAAATCTTTAAAGCAAACACTACTGCTGCCAATTCAAAATCATGAGTCGGATAATTTAGTTTGTGCGGCTTCAGTTGCCTTGACGCATATGCTATCACCTTCCCCTCTTGCATCAATACACAACCCAACCCGACACCTGAAGCATCGGTGTACAATACATACTCTTTACCCGTCATAGGCTGCGTAAGAATCGGTGCTTCTACTAACATCTTCCTCAACTGATCAAAACTCGTTTGACATCTTTCATACCACTCATATTTCACTCCTTTTCATAGCAATCTTGTCAACGGTGAAGCTATTACTGAAAATCCTTTCACAAATCTTCTGTAATATCCAGCCAACCCTAAGAAACTGCGAATCTCCAGCACATTCTTAGGCGGTTTCCAATTCACAATTGCTTCTATCTTAGTTGGATCTACTTTAATCCCTTCAGATGAAATCACATGACCCAGAAATGACACCTCTTTGAGCAAGAAATCACACTTACTTAGTTTGGCATACAACTGATGCCCCCACAGTGTCCGAAGCACAATTCTCAAATGCTGTTCATGCTCCTTCTCATCCCTTGAATAAACCAGAATATCGTCTATGAATACTACCACAAATTGATCCAAATACGGTCTGAACACCCGATTCATCAAATCCATAAATGTAGCAGGCGCATTAGTCAACCCAAAAGGCATTACCAGAAACTCATAATGCCCATATCGAGTTCTAAATGCAGTCTTGGATATATCTTCTTTCTTCACTTGCAACTGATAATACCCTAAATGCAAATCAATTTTTGAAAATACACCGGCTCCTCTTAACTGATCAAACAAGTCTTCAATTCGAGGTATAGGGTATCGATTCTTTACTGTCACTTTATTCAACTGCCGATAATCAATGCACATTCCCATCATACCATCTTTCTTCTTGACAAATAGCACTGGTGCTCCCCAAGGTGAAACACTAGGTCTAATAAAACCCCTATTCAGCAATTCTTGCAGCTGTTCTTTCAATTCCTTCAATTCAGTTGGAGCCATTCTGTATGGTGCCTTAGATATAGGTACTGTTCCTGGCGCCACATCGATCGATAGCTCAACCTCTCTTATCGGTGGTACACCGCTCAATTCTTCAGGAAACACGTCAGGAAACTCTCTGACTATCGGTATCTCTTGTATCTTCACATGTTCTCTCTTACTGTCTATCACCAAAGCTAGATAACCTTCACATCCTTTTCTCATACACCGATGGGCTTGCATAGCAGATATCACATTTACAAGAGGATTAGTGCACACTCCTCTCACTGTTGCTCTGTTCCCCTTATCATCATAGAGTATAACCATCTTCTTCTTACACTTAACATTCGCATCATATTTGGTTAACCAATCCATACCCAAAATCAAATCAAACTCATCAAACGGTAGTTCAATCAAATCCACTGGAAACACACTACCTTGAACTTCTAATGCACAGTTTCTATACACTCTGTTCACATTAATGTTACCTCCCAAAGGGCTAGACACACATATATCATATTTTAAACATTCAACTTTAGGCATCTTTTCACATATCTTTTTATCACACACATAAGAATGAGTTGAGCCAGGAACAATAAGTGCAAACATTTCCACACCACAGAGTAGAATAGTACCTACTATCACCTCAAGCGCATCCTGATCCTCTCGTGCCATCATAGCATAAGTCTGTACTGGTGCCGTATCAAGCCTATCCACAATCTCAGAATCAACTGCACCCCTGGACTGGCTACCTCTGCCACGTCCTCTTCCTCTTCCTCTATTAGTAGAAGGCAAATTTGAACCACCCCTACTCTGCTCTTGTTGATTTCCTGACATCTCATAAGCATTCGGGCAATTAGCAAGGAAATGCTCAGTGCTTCCACATTTAAAACAAGCACCCGTCACTCTCCAGCATTCTCCTCTATGCCTCTTACCACAATGAGGACACTCATGAACCTCACTTCTGTTACCAGATGTTCCTCTTCCCAAACCAGATGCTGAGGGAGCGCCATGCTTCTTACCTCTCACTGCAGAACTGAACCCTGATTCCGCTGGTGGTGCCACATGAGAATCTCTTGATCTTTTCCCCGCCTGGGAACCACCTCTACTTGCATTCTTCCTTTGTCTCCATTCTCTTTGAGCTACCAAAGTCCTTTCCGTTCTCAAAGCTGCTTGAACAATTCGATAATAACTTACATTCTGCTCTGTTGTTAGAGAAATCAGCAACGCTTTAATTTCCTCAATCAACCCTTCCTCAAATTGTTGACATCGCAACACATCGGTCAGAACACCTTTTGGCGCATACTTGCTTAGACGACAAAATTCCGCTTCATACTCCGCCACCGTCATGGTTCTCTATCTCAAACTCAGAAACTTCTTCCAGTTTGCCTCTCGATATGCCTTAGTAATATACTTGTTCTTGAACTCCTTTTCAAAGAACTCCGAGTTCAGTGGTTCAGGAAGCATCGGATTCTGCAGGATCAGCTTCCACCAATCATATGCAGGGCCTTGGAATAATGACTCCACACATTCAACCCACTGGTCAGGAGGACACCGTATCTCCTTAAGAATCCTCTCCACCTTCTCAATCCAACCTTGTTCTATGGAATTCCTCCAAACCATGCTTTCTCAAAGATTCTATTGGGGCTCTAGGCGCCAACATACGTTCCATCACTCTCGCCATATCTTGTGCCATTTTCATCATAGCTTCCATAGGCCCAAACGGTATCTCATTCCCGAAACCAACCGATCTAGACTGTCCAGACCCCGTCACCTTAGCTTCACGAGGATTCACACTTTCGACAGATTCTTCTCCGGTATGCCTTCCAGAATCCATCGTTACTACACAGATTAAACAAGGACTTCCGCATTAAGTCAACAAACTACACACATCTCATCTACCCAATTCCCAGAAAAGACTCAACCTGGGCTCTGATACCACAACTTGTGATGCCCAATCCCTTCACGTCAGACTAGCTCAGCTAATCTTAGTTAGAGAAGGCCACACACACACAATAAAACACATGCTTAACCTGAATAATAAAATTTCTTCACATACGATCTTAACTCATGCATCACATGCCAACTGTCTTAGTTCATACACCACTTCCACTCATAGAACATGCATACATATGAGGGGTAACATTCATAGTTATTAGATTATTACATGCCTTTACATATCCGTTACCCATTTGGTTGCACAAAAGCTCATACAACAATCCCAAAATATCAAACCCAAAACCTACACTTTCTACTTCCTACTGTTGACCGTACAAAATGCGGGGACGTCCTTTGATCACCTTTGGTCCGTACCTGAACGGATTAGAGTAAATCCATGCTAAGCGATAACGCTTAGTGGGGAACTCATATATATAGCAAATATTTTATCACACATCAGAACACCATACATTACATGCTAGAAGTCATGCCAGAACAATTATTATCATGGCGTGTACCATTTCAAGCATAATAATGTTCGTTACTATATTTAGTCATAAGCATCAATCACTTACTCACATATCCACATCACATGCTTTATTATATTACAGTCACTTCCCTTTATTTTTTGATTAATCAGTTAGCCTGCAATTCAATGACGCGGATAACGGGTATCGCATTGGTACCACTCAGGTACTAGAATCTCATCGAGATTACACTTATGCATGGGTACCCTCAGGTACAAAAATATCATTCCACTTATAATATAATCCAGCAAGGATTATTCACATTATTTTTGCATTGTGATTCCCATAGAATCAGACACATTATACGCATGGGGCTGCAGCACTTGACCCTATAGGCATGCCTAACTATCCACTACTTGACTCGCAGGCTTAAGTTGTTAACCATATTATTCAGTTCATACTGGTCGCTTTTCACATCTCACATGTTAATAGCTCATAACACATTCACTGGCATATTCAATATGCTTCCAAATTCATTCTTCATAGTTCATAACTACATATTTGTTTGCATTCAAGTTTTATCACATAGTACGCAATTGTACACACTTAACACTTACTCATAATGTCCTTCATTTCAGCTTGAAAACTTACCATTAAAAAGTCTGAACACATTAGGGCTATATTGCCAAAACAGGGTAGGTCACGGTCACAGTGAATTTCATTATCACCGTGACATGTTGAAGTTCAAAACAGAATGCGAACTGGGGGCAGGTCACGGTCACAATCAATTCCATTGTCACCGTGACATGTTACCAATTCTTGGCAGAATGCAACTTGAGGGTATGTCACGGTCACAATGAACTCCATTGTCACCGTGACATATTCTCACTTTGCAAAATAGAATGCTCTCTTAAGTACCTCACGGTCATAATGAATTTCATTGTCACCGTGACATACAAAAATCCAGTAGGCAGAATTGGACTCAAGCATATCTCACGGTCACAATCAATTTCATTGTCACCGTGACCTATGCAAAAACACCATAACATAGTTATGTTTTTCAGTCCATTTCTTCCTTCTCATTAAGGCTTCAAATCTCACTCTCACTTTTGGCAATCAACCCATAAACATCAACCACATAGTCAATTAGCACATACCTATCTTCCCTTCTTGTTCTGACATTCAATAATAGCACAAATCATAATCATTCTCAAGCACTTTATCACCAAGCATATTACTACTACAATCACATAATCTAGCATCACATAATTCATGCTCAAACTTCAATTTTTCATACACATACAATTTAACTCAAATCTCTGTTCAACCAACACAATCACGCAATTATACAATTAAGGTTTGTTCCCAAACCTTATCGCCTTAGCTCCTAGTCTCGACGGACGCTCGGCTCTCCGATTACAGCTTTTCCCTTATCTCTCTTCACTTCTTCAGCTAACAAAACCAATTTAAATTCCAGGATTGAACACAATCCATCAATTCTCATTCCAATACCAAATCAAAACAAAGAAGAAGAGTAGAAGATGAAAACACTATGCACTTAATCACTTACCTCTTAGGTTTAACCCTTAATTCTTGAGCAACTTATCATCTATATGCTTACACTTCTTAAGGCCTCTCTAAAACTCACTCTCACGCAAGAAAGAAAAGAGAAGAACACAGAAAAATGACTGGATTACACAAATGAAGCTCTTCCCTTCCCTTAGCTCACTTTTGCATGCAAAGGTGGAGGTGGCACTCACTCACAAAGCCACATGGAATCCACTACCAAAACCTGCCTCTTTTAACCTATTCCTTACATTATTTTATTCTTAATTAACCCTCCATTAAACTTATTAATCAGCCTTTAACTCATGCTTATTACAACCATATATAATTACCATTAAATCCCTCAACTATTCTTCTTTCTTTCAATTAAGTCCTGCCTTCATTTCAATCTAGTCCAAAACTCACATTCGATACACACACATGCCAATTTAAGTTAATTCTTTTAGGGTACAAATCCGGCCATGACAGGTACACCGTATACTTACAGAATTAGCACTTTAGAAATATGCTAACAAGTTTTTGGCACCGTTGCTAGGGACTGATTGATCATTTATTGCCATTATGAATCTTGATTTATGATTTTGGATTACAATATTTATTTTTTATGTTAGTTTGTATAGTTTGACTTAGTTTTATTTTGTGTTATTTTTACAGGATTTGATAGTTCATGCCTACTACAAGAAGTTCTCAAGAAGAGGTTGAACCTTTGAATCCTGAAATAGAGAGATATTTATCAAGTAACCGAAAATCCAACAAAAAAAGAATAAAAATAAGAGACCAATCATGGCTGAAGAGGAAAATCCACCAAGGTTGATGGCTTTTACTACACCCGCATTGAGTGGTGCTCAACAAGGTGTGGTAAGGCCTACAATAAATGCTAACCAATTTGAAATTAAACCTTCTCTTTTGCAAATGATTTAAAATATCATTCAGTTTTATGGTTTGGCAAATGAGGATCCTAATGCTCATTTGGCAAATTTCTTGGAAATTTGTGATACTTTTAAAATTATTGGAGTTTCTAATGATGCAATTAAGCTTAGACTTTTTCCTTTCACTTTGAAGGATAAAGCCAAGGCTTAGTTGAATTCATTAACTAGAGGATCAATAACTACTTGGGACCAATTGGCCCAAGCATTTTTATCCAAATATTTTCCTCTAGCCAAAACTGCAAAAATTATAAAAGATATCATAAATTTTGTGAAAAATGACAATGAATCATTGTATGAAGCTTGGGAGAGATTTAAAGTATTTTAGAGGATGTGTCCTCACCATAACCTCTCAAGGGAGTTGCTCATGCAAACTTTCTATAATGGAGTTAACCCTACAACTAGGGGCACAATAGATGCTACAACTGGTGGTTCTTTGATGAGGAAAACTATAGAAGCTGCCTTTGAATTGCTAGAAGAGATGGCTATGAACAATTGTATGTGGCCCACCAAAAGAGTAAGAGAATCTAATTCTAATACTGGGGGGTTCATGCCATAGATTCTGTTGTACCCTTGCAAGCCCAAATTGAGGCTTTAACTCAAAAGGTTAATAACCTAGGAATGGGGGGTAGTTCACAAAAGGTATGCACCATTTGTGGCCAACAAGGTCATACAAGTGAGGTATGCAATTTGGGAATAGGTAGTTCGGAGGAACAAGTTAGCTTTATACAAGGCCAAGGGCGTGGTAATCCATACTCTAACGCATATAATCCTGGATGGAGAAACCATCCTAATTTTTCATGGGGGAATAGTAGTAACCAAAATAGGGGTGTAGGATTTTAACTACCTCAAGATAGGTTTGGAGCTTTAGAGGTTAAAATGGATAGGTTCTTAGAGGGAATTAACCTAAAGTTTAGTTCATAAGAAGAGAACCAAAAGAGGCTAGAAACAAAGTTTTACCAAATCACTAAAAATCAAGCCTCATCCATCCATAACTTGGAAGTGCAAATAGGGCAAATTGCTAAGGCTTTACCTTCAAGAATGCAAGGAAATCTACCAAGTAATATGGAGGAGAATCCAAGGGAACATCTTAAAGCCATTAAATTGAGGTCAGGTAAATCCTATAACAATGAATTTGTTTCTACTAATGTGGATGAGAATGTGCATGAAAAACTGAGGAATTTTTAGAAGGATGAACCTTCTGTCGCGAGCGCGACAGAAGCAGGGCAGGCAAATATCGCGAGCAAACTACCTTTCATGAGCGGGAGCAATGAGAATCCGCCTACTCTCGCGAGCACGACACCTATCGCGGGCGCAACATAAGGGGTTACTAATGCCCAACCTCCCCAAGTTTTTTAACCTCGTCTGCCTTTTCCACAATGCTTTAAGCAGAAACACCAAGATAAGCAATTCCAATCTTTTATAGATGAATTGAAACATTTACGCATTAATTTAAATTTTATTGAGGCCATTACACAAATTCCTAACTATGCAAAATTCCTTAAAGACTTGATTTCAAAGAAAAGAAGTTGGGAGGATATATCTACTATAGAGTTGACTGAGGCATGTAGTTCAATAATTTCAAATAATTTGCCTACTAAGCTTATGGATAATGGTAGTTTTACTATTCCTTGCACTTTAGGAGATGTTGATTTTCCTAAATGTTAATGTGATTTGGGGGCTAGTATAAACCTTATGCCGTTGACTATCCTTAAGAAGTTAGGATTGGACTATGTTAAACCTACTTCTATGGTTTTGCAATTAGCTGATCAATCTATTAAAAAACCATATGGCATAGTGGAAGATGTGCTTGTGAAAGTTGATAAGTTCATTCTACCAGCTGACTTTGTTATTCTAGATTTTGCATATGATGTAAAATGTCCATTAATATTAGGAAGACCTTTCATGAGAACTGGTAGGGCTTTGGTTGATGTCTATGAGGGAACTTTAATTTTAAGAGTGGGGGAAGATAGTGTGGCATAACATATGGATAAGTCCCTAAAATATCCCATGGATGAGAATGTGTGCATGAAAATAGATGTCATTGATGCTTGTGTTTTGGAAGTGTTAGACAATGCAGGTCAAGAGGAGGTTCATTTTGAAGAAGAAGTCCATGAAGAGGTGGAGCAAGAGAGTTCAAGGCCTGAACTTCTATATAGAAATGAAGCTCCATTGCCACCTTCCTTTGTAAGTCCTCCTAATGTAGAATTGAAAGAGCTACCTAGTCATTTGAGGTATGCATTTCTTGGTCCAAACCATACTTTACCTATTATTGTTTCTAATAAACTCACAAATGCACAAAAGTCTTCATTGTTATAAGTTGTTAGAAAGAGGATAAAAAGTATAGGTTGGCAAATTTCTGATTTGAACGGAACTAGTCCTAATGTAGTCATGCATAGGATTAACATGGTAGATGAATATCAACTAAAAGCTGATAGACAAAGAAGACTTAATCCTACTATGAAAGAAGTTGTTAAGAAAGAAGTCATTAAGTTATTAGATGCTGGGATTAGTTATCCGATTTCGGATAGTTCTTGGGTAAGTCCTATTCATTGTGTACCAATGAAAAGGGGTATGAAGGTAGTTAGAAATGAGATTAGAGAATTGATTCCTACTAGAACCACCACCGGTTGGAGGGTGTATATTGACTATAGGAAGTTGAATTCGGCCACTAGAAAAGATCATTTTTCCTTTACCATTCATTGACCAAATGTTAGAAAGGATAGCTGGCCATTCTCATTATTGCCTCCTAGATGGTTAATCGGGATATTTCCAAATATTTATATACCCTAGTGACAAAGAAAAGACGACCTTTACTTGTCCATATGGGACTTTTGCCTATAGAAGAATGCCATTTGGGTTATGTAATGCACCAGCAACTTTTCAAAGGTGCATGACTTCTATTTTTGGGGATATGATAGAAGACATCATGGAAGTGTTCATGGATGATTTTTCTGTGTATAGGGACTCCTTTGAGTTATGTTTAAGTGATTTAGATAGAGTATTGGCTAGATGTGACAAAACTAATTTTGTTCTAAATTGGGAGAAATGTCATTTTATGGTTGAAGAAGGAATAGTTCTAGGCCATAAAATTTCAAGTAAAGGGATTGAGGTAGATAGAGCTAAAATAGAATTGATAGAAAAACTACCTCCACCAACTACACTTAAGGGTGTAAGGTCATTTTTGGGACATGCTAGTTTTTATAGAAGGTTTATAAAGGACTTTTCCTTAATTGCTAAGCCTTTAGCTAATTTGTTAGTTAAGGATGTACCTTTTGAATTTTCTCATGCATGTATGCAAGCTTTTGATACTTTAAAGAATGCTCTTATAAGTTCACCCTTAATTACTTATCCTAATTGGGAATTACCTTTTGAAATTATGTGTGATGCAAGTGATCTTTCTGTTGGATGTGTGTTAGGCCAAAGACAAGGTAAACATTTGCATGTGATTTACTATGCTAGCCATACATTGTCATCACCTCAAGTTAATTACACAACTACTGAAAAAGAAATGTTAGCGATTGTCTATGCATGTGATAAGTTTAGGTCTTATTTGTTAGGATCTAAAGTAATCATCTATATGGATCATGCTGCATTAAGGTACTTATTTGCTAAAAAAGATGCTAAGCCTAAATTAATTCATTGGGTTCTTTTATTGTAATAGTTTGACCTGGAAATTAGAAACAAGAAGGGATCTAAAAATTTAGTGGCTAATCACTTATCAAGGTTAGAAAATGATGAAGGACCTATAGGGGATAGCAATGAGATTAATAAATCCTTTTCGGATGAGTCCTTTATATCTATTGAGCAAGTAAATAGTCCTTGGTTTGCAGATTTTGCTAACTTTATTGATGCAGGAATTATACCTAATGATTTGACATGGCAAGAAAAGAAAAAATTCTTTAGTGATGTCAAAAATTTTCTTTGGGAGGAACCCTATTTATTTAAGATAAGTGGGGATGGTATTATCCGAAGGTGTGTTAGTGAGGATGAGTATGTAAACATTTTAACACATTGTCATTCATATTTGTATTCTAGTCATAATGGTAGTACTAAGACTGCCTCTCGTGTGCTAGAATGTGGTTTCTTTTGGCCTACTTTATTTCATGATGCTAGAGTTTTTGTAGCTCATTGTGATAAGTGTCAAAGAGCTGGTAACATTGGGAAGAGAGATGAAATGCCTTTAAACAATATCTTGGAAGTAGAGATATTTGATGTGTGGGGGATAGACTTCATGGGTCCTTTTCCTACATCCTTTGGACAAAACTACATTTTGGTTGGTGTTGACTATATATCCAAATGGGTTGAAGCCGAAGAAACATCAACTAATGATTCCCAGGTGGTGATCAAATTCTTAAAGAATATCTTTTCAAGGTTTGGAGTGCCAAGAGCCATCATAAGTGATGAAGGTAAGCATTTTATAAATCGCTCTTTTGATTATTTATTGCATAAATATTGTGTGCATCATAGGGTAGCTACTCCATATCATCCACAAACTAGTGATCAAGTAGAGATGTCTAATAGGGAACTTAAATGGATCTTAGAAAAGACAGTTTCTAGCTCTAGGAAAGATTGGGTACATAAGCTTGATGATGCATTATGGGCATATCACACAACATTTAAAGCACCTATTGGAATGACACCATATAGGTTAGTCTATGGAAAATCTTGCCATTTGCCTGTTGAGTTAGAACATAGAGCATATTGGGTTATTAGGACCTTAAATTATGACATTAAAGATGCTACTGTTAAAAGGTGTTTACAACTTAATGAACTTGATGAGTTAAGACTTCTTTCTTATGCAAATGCTAAGATATACAAAGAAAGATCCAAAAAATGGCATGATGCTCATATTAGATACAAAAGTTTCAAGATTGGGGATAAGGTCCTTTTATACAATTCTAGATTGAAACTCTTTCCTGAAAAATTGAGATCTAGTTGGAGTGGACCCTTTGAGGTCAACTAGGTTTTTGACCATGGATACTTGGAGCTTAAAAATAGTAAAAGGGAATTATTTAAAACAAATGGTCAAAGATGCAAGGTATATTTAGAAGAAACTTTTCATGATAGGGAAGTCTCATATATCTCTTTAAAAATTGTTTGAAAGTTACTTACATGTTCTTTTTATTTTTATTTTTAAGTTGTTTTGTATGGTGTTAATTAGATTTTAGTGTGATTTTTTCAAAATATATTACTAATATTGTTTATTTTTTATTCTACAGGGTGTCTTAGATAGTGAGTAATTTTTGTTATTTAAATTTAAAGTGTTATATTTGAAAAAGAAAAAAATTGTTCTTTAACGCGAGCGCGATAGTTGTCGAGAGCGCGACAGTAGTGGAAAGATATTTTCATAGGTTGCTGTCGCGATCATGCCAGGCATGGAGTGCGCAACAGGAAAATGCTAAGTTGGGCAATTCCATTCTGTCACAAGTGCAACAGAGAAGTGAAAAAAAAAATTTATCGCGTGACCGCGATGGCTTCGCAAGCAGTTAATTTGGAATTTTGGTTCTGTCGTGATCGCGACAGTGTCGCAAGGTCACAACAGAGTGCGAAATTTTAAATCTTTTAAAATTCTAACCATTACAACCCTAGATTTTTTTCTCCCCTATATATAGCCTAAAGCCCTAACTGTTGCATTTCTCTTAACTTTTGAGTTATCTTTCAATTTTCTTTGGTTTTTCTTTCAAAATCTCTCAAAACTTCTTCTTCTTCTCTCATATTTCTTAAGTTTCCTATTTTTGTTCTTTATATACTTTTCTTTGTGAGTTTCTTTAGCAAAGTCTCTTGAGTTCATTAATCATCAAGATGGCGAGAATAAAATCTGTTGCCAACAAGGGAAATAAGGTTGCTGGTGGATCAAGTTCTACCCACGATCCTATTCGCCTGCAAAACAGGTTTGAGTGTCCTTTCCCAATTTTTTCTAAGGATGAAGGTGAAAAGTTTGTGTGTTTTGACAAAAAAACCTATGTTGGTATGTGGCATGTTGATTTTACTTTGTTAAATTATTTGGGCTTAACTGATCAATTTGAAAAATATCTTAAGTATATGAAGTGGGGTAAATTTGTGCATTTAAATCTTCCAATTAAGCATGACTGGGCCCTTGAATTTTTTATTTCCCTTGATTATGTTGATAAGGGTAGAGATAAAATGAAATTTAGACATCAAGGGCAAGAGTATGTTTTTGGGTTTTCTGAACTGCATGATTGGTTTGGTTTTCCACTTAATGGAAAACATTTTGATGCGCATATCTTTGATCCTAGGCCTGAGTGGAAACAATTGTCTGGTTTAGATTCTTTTAATAATAAAAATTCCAATATTCGCCAAATTAAGGATGATGGATTAATGCTTTTTCACAAATATCTTTGTTATGCCTTGTTTGGTAGAGTAGAGAGTTCTAAGGTTCAAACAAAGGATTTATTTGTGCTTGATTTGTTACAGTCTAGGAAAACCCCTTGTTGAATTGATTTTATAGTTGTTGGACTATATCATGCCTCTACTGTTAAGAATAAAACTGTTAGGATGTGTCACATGGTGATAGGAATTATTTTAGGATGTTTAGGGGATTTGCACAATTTTCAATTAGAAAAGGATGAACATGTTGCTATGTTAGATGTTGTGTACTTGAGGCGGGCTAATATTTTGACAAAAGGGAGTTGGCCGCCCAAGTTTGTTGATAGAGGTGTGCACAACAGTTCACGCCTAGACAAAGGAAAAGGGAAAACCCCCGAATCGTCCACAACTACTGGAGCACATGATGAGCCTGCTGATGATGAAGAATCTTAGGAAGAAGAGGCTGCCAGATTTGGTGCTAGAGAAGGTGATGCAGGTGGTTGGCAGCAAGTGCTTACTAAATTGGATGGAATGGAGGCTGCCAACAAAAGCATGCCTGCAAGGATGGACTCCCTAGAGACAACAGTGAAGGCAGTCCAGAAGGGCAAGAAAAGTTTGAGTCGCAAGCTCCTTTCCTACTTCAAAAACCAGAATGTCGAATTATCTCTATCTCCGCCTGATTCCCCAAGTGGGAATTGAGATGAGTTTTCTCCATACTCTTTTATTTTTCGTATTATTTTTGTTTTCTTTTTATTGTCTTTTATGTTTTGCTTGTTTATATAATATGTTTGTTTGTTTTCACACAATGAGGACATTGTGTCCTTTAAGTATGGGTGCATTATTTGTTATGTTTATTTAATTTTTATATGTTGTGTTTAGTGTAGCTTGTGTTATGCATGCACTGCTAGTTTTAGGATTTTATGTATAGGTTATTTTGTACATTTGATTTTGGAGCGTAAATATTTGATGTATATTTGGGAATATATGCATGATTAAGCTTGTATTTCTTTTAATTATGTCTATATATGCCATATCTTGAAAAATGTCATTTTTATTTTTACTTGGAAAATTAGATGTACATAGTGAAGGTCATGACTTGGCAAAGCATTTTAGTGTAGGGTCTTTTTAAGTTGAGTATCCTTTCACATGTATATAAGGAATATTTTTGTAACACCCCATTTTCGCCCTAGATGTTTGAGCCTTATATATGTGTGATTGTGTGTGTGTTAAATTGTTTTATTGTGTTATTTTTGTGTATATATATATATATGTATGATTTAAATTTAGTGTTATGTATTTGTGGGGTTTGCTTGGGTGTGAGAGTGTGTAGGGATTAGGGTGTATGTAAGTGAGGTTTGGCTTGAGTGTAGGTATGAGGACGACTTTTGGGTGTGTCTTGGGGTAGTCTTCCAATGGGGGGCTGCCATGTGGCAAGTGGGGGAGTTTATTTGTGTGGAGAGAGGAGAGAGAATCAGCTTTTTGTCTTTCCCTTTTTCCCGTTTCCTTATTATTCCCCATTCTTCCTATTCCTCTTCTTTTCTTCTTTACTTCCTTGTAATCCCTCCCCTCTAGCTGCGATTTTAGTGAGTTTTGGGTGATCTTAAGTTGATTTAGATAAGTAAGAGCTTATTGTTCTTCCTCACCTTCTTATTCCTTCTAATTTAGCTAATTTGAGTATTTGGGTATTTTTGGGGTTTGAGTTTAAAGCTTCTTGTGATGGATGTTTTTGTTCAGAGATCCCTCCTATAGAGCCCAAAGGCAAGGAAATCACAAGTGGAAGTAGAGCCCGTGATTAGAGTTCAACTATTTAAGGTTTGGGA
Organism: Excoecaria cochinchinensis; assembly: GCA_947683425.1. Classification (NCBI taxonomy): domain Eukaryota; kingdom Viridiplantae; phylum Streptophyta; class Magnoliopsida; order Malpighiales; family Euphorbiaceae; genus Excoecaria; species Excoecaria cochinchinensis. The sequence goes on from CANTUQ010000110.1 coordinate 5,379,248, forward strand.
ATGTTTGTGATTTTGATATATTTTGTGTGATTTTGTGTTTTGTGGTTATGGGTGAGATTGATGGGGTGAGTTATGGATATTGGTGTGCAATTGCTATGGGTATTGCTTATTGTGGATTAAAATGTGTAATTGGCGAGGAATTGGGTTTTAGCATGAGTTTGTATGAGAAATTGCTGGTTTGATTAATTCTTGAATTTGATCTTGTAAACTTGATGATTTGGTGATGATAATTAGTTTATAAGTTGAGTTTTGGGTTGTTTAAGGTGTTATGAAATGATCTATTTGTGTGGGGTTGTGTTTTGAAGTCAATTGAACGTTTGGGTGAATTTTGGAGGTGGAATTCTGCAGGTTTTCGTGTAAGGACTGGAAATCTCGACCCTGTCGTAAGCGCGACATTGTTGCGAGGTCGCGATAGAGCCCGATGAATGCAGCCTTCGCGCGAGCTGTATGCGCGCTGCCAAGTAGCCTCGGCGAGAGCTCTCTGTCGCGAGCGCAACAGAGCACTCAGCCGCCACACGATCTTTGGACAGTCTCCTGTCGCGAGCGTGTGCCTACGCGTGAGCACGACAGAAGCTGCTGGGCTCACGACAGTGAGGTGTGTTGCTATCCCCGCGCAAGTGCGAGGACTATCGCGACCTCCACTTGAGGCAGATCTTCGCCTCTGTCGGGAGCGCGATACCTCCTGGCTTCAAAAAGTGAGTTTTCTTTTTATGCTTCTAATGCTCAATCTTCAGTCTAGTTATGCTTTCATAGATATGCATAGACAATTTTATGAATGATATGAATACAAATTAGTTGAGCTATGCTTGACCTGCAAAAGTCAATAAGTGGATAAATAGGCATGCCTATAGAGTTCAGTTTGCTGCAGCCATGTGTATGTGTTTTGGACCCTGATCAGGTCCCTGAATTGGATTCACGTGATCCCCATCTAACTTGAATCTTGTTTAAGATTCCATGCAAAAATGTTTTGAAATAAAAAGAAAGGAATGATTTTGATACCCTCGGGTATCCATGCGTTCCAGATGATTATGAGTTACTCGCTATCCACTACTTTGAATAAATAGGTTTTCTCTTCTATTGTGATTATAAGTTTGATTTTAGCACTGTATGCTTGACTGAATGATAAGAGATATTATTATCTTCAGTATGATGAATTGTTTAAGTACTGATTTAAGTATGTGCTATGTGTATGTGATTTGTATCAACGTCCACTGTGAGTGGTCGTTTTTCATTGTGCTTTTCCCCACTAAGCGTATCCGCTTAGCACGGGCGCTTCATCTATGCAGGTGTGGAAGATGTGGGAGTCTGTGAGCAGGGTGATCCATTTCAAAAAGGCCGACAAAACTAGGAGAGAGATTTTGCGGTTTTGAATTGTACTTATTTTTGTATATGTAATAGTTTAATGATTTTGTAATGAAAACTATTGATGTAATTTTTTTGTTTTGTAAGTTGGTTTGATACCAAGCTTATAAGCGATCTTTTGAGGTACAGTTCTTTTGTAATATGATATGTAAAGACTATTATGTACATTAATAATATTATACCTTTTGTTCTCAGCCTTGGCCTTATGTTCAAGAAATTTCATTTTACTGTTTTGAGTGTATGAGTTATTTTTTGTATATTTGTGCTTGAGGTTTTTCGTTACAACCCATATCTATCGGGACCCTTCATTCTCCTCCAAGGATGAAGCTACCTATATATAGTTAAGGGGTGTTACAATTTTGCCAATGCATTGATTAGGGTAGTTTGACCTATAGTTTATGTGAGCTTTTGAGCCTTGTACATTGAAAATTTTCTACTGAGAGCCTTAGTATGACATATCCTCTAGAACTTGTCTTCAGTAAATTTTGAGAATATATTTAGTATGGGATGTGCATGAGAAATGAAAAGGGCAATTAGATTAAACCATGTTGGCTTGCTTTAAAAACTAACCTTTTTGACTTTAGGTAGCCATTTTTTAGCCTTAACCTGTTTTTATTGTTAAGCATTTCATTAATCAAATCCTTTGCTAAACAATAACCACTCATTTTTGTTACCCTTGTTGTGATGAGAATTAGGATTTCTATACCATGGGATACATTTGTTAGTATAAGCATGATTATAGTGATGTATAAGTTGAATTCCCTTATTTATGTATCAAAAGTCCATTACTAGAAAAAGCCTAGTTTCTACAAGGAAAAGAAAAAGAAAAAACAAAATAAGTGGGATGGAGCATAAAATGCACCCATAAAAAAATAAAAAAAAAAGGAAAAAGAAAAGAAAAGCAAATGAAACTAGAGGAAAATGTGGACATTAAGAAGGGAGTAAGAATAGAAAGTTGGAACATCATGCTATACTTAGTTTTTACATCTCTTGTGGTATATTGATACTTCTTCTCTACACAATATTAGCTACTTAAACCAAAATTGTCTTACCTTTACCTAAGCCAAGTTACAACCCTTTTTAAGACCCTTTGATTTCATGTACTACTTTATACTAGTAGTGGAGATTTTTACTATTTACAAACTTATAGTATGCAATGGGATATTTAAGGATTGAGAGAAACACTAACCTTTAAACACATTGAGTGATTGAGTGCTTAAGAAAAATAGTGTTTGAGTGAGAATTACTTCAGGCAATGTCTTGTGTGAAATAATCTTTACTTGTGTTAAGATATTCAAATTCTTAAGGTCAAACATTCTTGAAATTTGCAACTTTATGGTTTTCCAAAATGTGCATGATTGTTCAAGTATGATGGATAATGGTATTGATTGAGATTTTGCATACTTAGACTAATTTGTTAAGAGATAAAAGCTTATACATGTTATTTCCAAATGTTTATCAAATATAGAAGTAAGCCCCATAATTAGATGCGTCTTATTGAGTGTTATGTGTTTGTGTTGTTTGAGTGTTTGTCATGTTTTGCTTTGGGACAAGCAAATGTTTAAGTGTGGGGGTTTGATATGAGTCTAAATAGCTCATATTTAATCCATGTTTTAGGTTTAAAATAATGTTTATGTGTAGTTAATTATGTTAGAATTAGGTAGGTTTTACGTTTTTGTTTGACTTTTGTGTGTGTAGGAGAAAATGGAGAAGATTGGAGAAAAGGGGCAAAAATAAGCAAAGGAAGAAGCATTCTGTCACGAGTGCGATGGACATCGCGAGCGCGATAGGACGCGCAATTGAAGGGAGCTAAAGAGAAGAAGAAAGGGAGCTGGCGTGCGTTATCGCGAGTAAAGCCGCCTATGGCGAGGTCGCGACATGGCACGGAGAAGAGCCAGCGCGAGGAAGGTGGAGCGAAGATGAAGGCGTGCTTTGTCGCGAGCGTGACAGAGAGGACCGTTGGGAGTTGAAATCAAATTTTGCCTTGAAGAAGTATGACTTTCCACCAAGTCTTGCAACCCTTCTAAGAGACACTTGAAAGGACATATCTTTTAGAACATTATAAATATAACATTTAACTGTAATTTTTAGGAGTTGAATAGTTGAGTTGAATGTTTTTATTTAGAATTTTCTGTAAGTTTGAGAGTACATTTTTAGTTAAAGTTTTTAAGTTAGAATTTTTATGTTTTGAAGAGAAGAACATTGCAAGGAAGAAGATATCCTTTGTGGAAGGGAAAAGGGTTGAAAGTTCTCTTTCTTCATTTCTCATCTTTTATTTCTTCTTTGTAATTATTTAATGATGAATTTATGATCTTGAATATTTAATTTTATATTTTATTATTCATATTAATTTGATATTTTTGCATGTAGAATTTTCTATTGGTATTTGATGCATGATCATTATAAGTAAGTGTTTAATTGAAAAATGAATTCTTACTTAAATTTAATAGTATTTCATCATTACAGTATTATTTGAGAAATCATAATATTAAATGGTTGTTATAGGTTGTTTATTATTCCTGAAATTTGCATGAATAACCCTCTAATTTATTAATGAAAATTATGAGTTAGAATTATAAATGCATGTTTTAGGAACTCTAGTTTATGTTGAAAGAGTAAATTGGAATTTTATTCAAATTGGCTTGCATGACAAGAATACATTCATAATCAAGAATCATTAATTCAAGTTCTATTTATTATTTTATATTCATTAATCATTTTTCTTCTCCGATTATCTATAACTAGGTTAGATATTATTAAACATAGTATTTTCACATTCATTCATAAATTTAATGATCATTGTAAAAAATATTAAAATTGAGTAGTAATAGTGTGTAATTATTACATTCCTCGTGGGATCGACATCTTTTGTACCATAACCGGTACACCGTATACTTGCGGAATTAGCACTTTAGAAATATGCTAACAAGCTCCCTATTTGACACCTCTACTTGCCCATTTGCTTGAGGGTGATACGGGGTAGTTATCTTGTGTTTGACATCAAATCTCCTAAGCAAGGTTCGAAATTGATGGTTGACAAAATGTTTGCCTCCATCACTGATTATGGCCCTTGGTGCTCCAAACCTAGTGAAAATATTTTTTCTAATAAATTCAAGCACAATTCTGGCATCACAAGTTCTAGTAGCTATTGCTTCTACCCATTTACTAATATAGTCCACAACTTCTACAATGTACTCAAAACCAAGTGAATTTGGAAATGGTCCCATAAAATCTATGCCCTATACATCAAAAATTTCAACCTCTAGCACATTATTCATAGGCATTTTATCCCTTTTAGAGATATTACCGACATGTTGACATTTATCACAAATTTCAATAAAAGACTTGACATCCTAAAATAGTGTAGGCCAAAAGAAACCTGATTGAAGAATTTTCTGTACCGTACGATTAGGTCCATAATGGCCTCGAACTTCTTTGCCATGGCACTGTCGCATTATATCTTCTTGTTCATTTTCCAGAACACATCGTCTAAGTACTTGATCCGGGCAAATCTTGAGTAGATACGGATCATTCGAAAGATAATGCTTGGCATCCGCTTGAAGCTTTTTCTTTTGTTGCCAAGTGAAGTTTTGAGGAAGATAACCTCCTGTAAGGAAATTGGCTATATTAGCATACCAAGGAACCGAATTCTCAGAAGTATAAATAACACAAATATATTCATCGAGAAATAAATCAAAAATTTCTCCCCTTTCAATGTGAGCATGATCTAATCTAGATAGATGTTCAGCTACAAAATTCTTAGCTCTTTTCTTGTCTTTAATCTCCACATCAAATTCTTCTAATAGCAAAGCCCATCGAATGAGCCTCGGTTTGGAATCCTTTTAAGCACAAAGGTGCCTTAGTGCAGCATGATCCGACCACACAGTAACTTTGGAACCAAGGAGATAAGACCTACATTTTTCAAAAGAAAATACAATGGCCAAGAGTTCTTTCTCCGTAGTTGTATAATTGACTTGAACACCAGTGAGTGTATGACTTGCATAGTAGATAGTATAGAAAAATTTCTCCCTCCCCTGCCCTAACACTGCTCCTACTGCATAGTCACTAGCATCACACATTATTTAGAATGGTAAGCTCCAATTCGGTGATGCTATGATCGGTGCAGTGACTTAACTTCTGCTTCAATAAATTAAAAGCCTGCAAGCACTCATCATTAAAGTTAAATGCAGCATCTTTAAGCAATAAATTATACAGTGGTTTAGCTATCTTAGAAAAATCCTTAATAAACCGACGGTAAAACCCGACATGACCAAGGAAACTTCTAACACCTTTTACACTAGTCAGAGGAGGTAATTTATCTATAACATCAACTTTTACCCTATCGACTTCAATTCCTTTTTCAGAGATTTTATGCCCTAGAACAATTCCTTCTCGAACCATGAAGTGGCATTTTTCCCAATTAAGAACAAGGTTCGTCTCTTGACACCTTGCTAAGACTAATGCTAGATTATGCAAACATGATTCAAAATCGTGACCATATAGTGTAAAGTCATCCATGAAAACTTCCATGAATTTTTCAAAAAAATCATGAAATGTGGCCATCATGCATCTCTAAAATGTGGCAGAGGCATTACAAAGTCCAAAAGGCATCCTTCTATATGCAAATGTTCCGTAGGGACAAGTGAATGTGGTCTTTTCTTAGTCTTCCAGGGCTATAGGTATTTGCATGTACCCCGAATATCCATATAAGAAACAGTAAAATCTATTTCCTTCCAGTCTCTCTAACATTTGGTCAATAAAAGGTAATGGGAAGTGATCTTTTCTAGTGGTATTATTTAATCTCCTATAGTCTATGCATACTCTCCATCTCATCACTATGCGTGTAGGGATTAATTCATTTTTGTCATTGGTTACAATAGTCATCTCCCCCTTTTTAGGCACACATTGAACTGGACTCACCCAACTACTATCAGAAATGGGATAGATAATACCTACATCGAGGAGTTTATGTACATCCTTTTTCACCACTTCTTACATTACTGGATTTAGTCGCCTTTGGGGTTGTACAACCGGCTTGAAGTCATTTTCCATAGGTATCCGGTGTGTACAATAACTGGGGCTAATTCCTTTTAAATCGGATATTGCCCAACCAATTGCTCTTTTATGCTGAGTACTTCAATGAGCATCTCTTCTTCCAAACTTGTCAATAAAGATGAAATTATAACTGGTTTTACATTATCCTCTAAAAATACATACTTTAAATGAGATGGAAGAGTTTTGAGTTCATAATTTTCTCCCTTAGGAGGGGACGGTTCATCCTCCATATCTCCTTCACTATTCTCCTTTTCCAAATCTTGTATCAACTACTCTTCTTTGGCTTCCAAGTCCTCCTTTTTCTTTGGATGCATCAGACATTCTTGAAGGTCATTATCTAGAATAATTTCCTCTTGCTTTGCTTCGATACACTCTTGAACACTATCAATAAAATAAATCGATTCTTCAAAGTCATATGAGGGGTGTTTCATCACCTTGTTCACATTGAAGACCATTTCCTCCTTATTAAACCTTAAAATGACTGTTTACCTATGAATATCGATTAAAGCTCTCGCCGTGTTCAAAAAGGGTCTACCAACTATTAAGGGTACCTTTCTATCCTCTTCCATATCTATAACCACAAAATCCACTGAAAATATAAAATTTTCTACTTTTACCAAAAAATCCTAAATAATACCCTTTGGCCTTTTCACCGATCTATCCGCAAACTATAGTGTCATTCAGGTCTCCTTGATATCTCCTAAGTTCAATTTCCTACAAATTTAAGAAGGCATCAAATTAACACTAGTATCCAAATCACATAAAGCATGTCCAACAAAGTTACCTCCTAATTCATAAGGTAATGTAAAACTACCAGGATCTTCTAATTTTGCTGAAATTTTATCCAATAAAATAACACTATAATTTTCAGATAGTTGGACCGTTCCTACACCCTGTAGCTTTTTCTTATTAGTACAAAGCACTTTTATGAATTTTGCATACTTAGATATGTGCAATAAGGCTTCAGCAAATGGTAGATTTACATGCAACTTTTTAAACATGTCTAAAAATCTAGTTAATTGCTCATTTTGCTTTTCTTTCCTAGCTATAGTGGGAAAAGGTAACTGAGATTCATCAAGAACAATAGAAATAAGTTTTTTCGTACCTTTACCTTTTGCAACAGTAGGAGATACTTTCTCAATATTTTTAGAATTAGAAGTACTTACCTCCGGTGTTGGTTCCACCCTTTGAGAAGAATTCTTACCATTTTCAGCTTGTTCTAGCTCTTTTCCACTTCTTAAGGTGATTGCCTTGGCTTCCTCCTTCGGATTACGGTCTACATTAGATGGAAAGTTTCCTTGAGCTCTGTTGGATAGTGAGTTAGCAAGTTGCCCCATTTGGTTTTCTAAGTTCCTAATGGATGCCTCTTGGTTCCCCATCCAAATATCTTGGGATTTCCACCTTGCATCTTGATTGGCTAAAATCGAATTTTTGGAAGCCATGAAATTTACAATCATTTCCTCTATATTTGATTTCTTTTCTTGTGGGGGTAGGAGTTGAGGTTTTTGAAATCCAGGTGGTTGATAGGGTTGTGAGTGATATGTAGATGGGTAGTGTGGTTGGGCTTGATTCTGGTAATGAGAATGGTTGTTACTTTGGGAGGATTGGTTTTGATTGAATGGAGCCCTAAGTTGAAGGTTAGAGGTGGATTCTTAATTCCCTTCTCTCCATGAAAAATTAGGATGATTACTCCATCCCGGGTTATAGGTATTACTATAAGGGTTAAAAGCATTTACTTTTTCTATTGATCTGTCACCATTCTTAAATCTAGGTATTCTTTGTGTTCCTAGATAAGAATCGCACTCATTAGATAACATAAATACATTTTTAGTTTTAAGCTCATTGATTTCTCTTAAATGTTCTTTTCTCATTAATTCTATTTGAGCCTTAAGCATAGTTTTTTCATCTATACTATGTACTCCCTGTTTCTTTTGTGTGGCTCTAGAAGTCACCCATTAAGAATCATTGGTAGCCATCTCATCAAGAAACAAGAATGCTTCTTGAGGAACTTGGTTCATAAAACTACCATTTGATGTTGTATCTAATAAGGACCTCGTCACTTGGTTAGCACCTGCATAAAAAAATATGCATTAGTTGATAAACAAGAAATTCATGATTTAGATAGCTTTTCAAAAGTCTCCTGAATCTTTCCCAAGCTTCATGGAATGGCTCCTCATAAAATTGCTAAAAGTTATTGATTTGTTTCCTAATGAGGTCTGTCTTGGTAGGTGGGAAAAATTTGCACAAGAATTTTTCTTGCATTTGTTGCCAAGAGTGAATGGACTGATTAAGAAGCATTTGTAAACAGTCTCTAGCCTTTCCTATGAGGGTAAAAGGAAAAAGTTTGAGCCTAATAGCATCAGTTGAAACATTCGGGATTTGCACAGTGTCACTAACTTTTAAGAGCATATATAGGTGTTGTACGGGATCCTCTATATCTGAGCTTGAAAACTGGTTTCTTTGTACCATCATAATGGTAGCAGGTTTTATCTCAAATGGCTGGTGATGAGGTATCCTAATAATTCTATGTTTTTCATATCACTTAGGAATAGCATAGTCTCTAATGGTTCTGGTTCTAAACCCATTCCCTTGAGCTTAATATGGCACTGCTCTTTTATCCTAGAAGGTGGTGATCAATTATGGGTGGATTTTCACGAGGTAGACCATCGATGTTAAGAGGTGAGTCTAATTGTTTGTTATTCATGGTTGCTTGTAACCTCCTAATCCTATGAAATATCCTCTCAATTTCATGGTCTATAGGTAATATTAGATTGTTTCTCACCATAAACTAATCACACTTGCAAAATCAAGGAAAATAAAATCAAAAAATAAATAAAGAATAAAAGAAAAAGAATAACACACAAAATCCACTTAAAAATCAAAAAATTAAGTAAACAAACACAAATGTGTTCCCTAGCAACGACGCTAAAAACTTAACCGGTGTCTAGCAAGTGTACTAGATCGGCTAGTAATATAGGGAAATATAGATTAAGACCCTAAATATCTAACCCAAGGGAAACTTGTGTTTGCACGAAAGAATTTTGATTTTTAGAATGAAATTTGGGCATAAAAGAGAGAAAAGAAATCCCAGAGTTTATAATGATGAAAACTTAATTAAATGGAAAACAAACAACTAAATATTTAATGAGCAAAAATTAAACAAGCAAATAGAATTGTAGATGAAAACAGATAAACAGTATTGAGAAAGATTAATATTTAAAACAACTTTCACTAAAGGACTATCCACCTTAACTTGTTACTGCAATGACTTAAATTCTAAAGAAACACCAGTGATTATGGAAAAACCAGATAAAATTAACCCTAATACCTTGAAACAAGAATATCTTTCTTATGTATTAAATTCCCTTATTAAGAACAATTTAACACTTAGCATAAAATTCCAATTAAACTCCTAAACATTCATCGAATCTCTTTACAAGAACATTCAACTCCTGTATATTCTCAGTTCTTCCTCTTTTAGTATTGACTAATAAAATCAACACATAATTACCTCATAATTCAGAAAATAATCATGTATAGATAATAAAAAATCAATCCAAGAACATGCAAATCTATGACAATGCCTAAATCAATTTTTTGTTATTGAATCAATAACCCAACAATTAATTTTAACACAATCAGAGATAAGAATATGCTTAAAACCAAGAAATAATCAACTGATATTGAATTTAAAGCTCCATCAGGTCATTATAGTAAAAGTTAAGGATTCAAGGATCCTCTAGCAAAAGTAAAGAAACTACTCACTATTCATATTAAAATTAAAAGAAAAATTAAAGAAAAGAGACAAAAACATAGAGTTACAAAATCTCCCTTAATAATCTTGTACAGAAAAATCAAAACAAGCTTCCTGCTCCTTGAATTTGTTCTTCACAGCTAAAACAAAAACCAACTTAAAAAAACTAAACTAAACTGATTTCAAGTAATGAAGATTGTTGCTTGATTCGATCCCAACTTTTCTGGTGTTTTAAACTAACTTTTATAGGCAAAATTCCATGAGTCGGTCTTCTGTAACTTTCCAAATCATAATAGAAAAAGGACTTTTTAATTAGGAAGTTTCGTTAATTTGAAATACTTGAAGCGCGGCCAGTTGAAGAAAAATCAAAAGGAGATGCGCGGCCATGTATAACTTTTCTCTTTGTGATGCGCGGCCATTTATAAGTTAAATTGGTCATCACGCGGCCATGTCATGTTTTAGCCTTTAGATTACACGGTCATGGAAATGTGTTCTGGACTAAACATTCATTCTGGCTTTCAAAGTCTGAAAATTACCAAATTGACCCAAAACTTCGCATTCTTTTCAATTAGGCCCTGTTTTCTTTATTTAAACTCTGAAAAACACCAAAATTAACAATCAAGCCCTAAAACATAAAATTAACCAATTCAACTATAATATAACCAAATAAACACTAAATTAACCTAATTAACTACCTGAAAACACACTAAAAACATCATTAATTTCACAACTATCATAAGTCTGGAGCAGACTCGGTGCAGTTCAGAGATCAATTCCTGCATTTTTTAAGTCTAGAGCAAACTCAATGCATCGCTATTTGAGGATGGCACCCGCACTTTGTAAGTCTGCAGCAGACTCGATGCAGTTCAAAGAACAATTCCCGTGTTTTGTAAGTCTGGAGCAGACTTGGTGCATCACCATTTGAAGATGGCACCCGCACTTTGTAAGTCTAGAGTAGACTCGGTGCAGTTTAAGAAAACAATTCTAGCATTTTGTAAGTGCGGAGCAGACTCAATGCATCGTTATTTGAGGATGGAACCTGCACTTTATAAGTCTGGAGCAGACTCCGTGCAATTTAAGAGAATAATTCCCGCATTTTGTAAGTCTAGAGCAGACTCGGCACATCGCCATTTAAGGATGGCACCAGCACTTTGTAAGCCTGGAGTAGACTCGGTGCAGTTCAGAAGAACAACTTTTGTGTTTTGTAAGTCCATAGCGAACTCAACGCATCACCATTTAAGGATGGCACCCACACTTTCTAAGTCTGGAGCAGACTCGGTGCAGTTCACGAGAACAACCGCGACGCTTTGTAAGTTTGGAGCAAACTCGGTGCCTCGCCATTTGAGGATGGTACCCACACTTTTAAAGTCTTGAGAATACTATGTACAACACGAAAGGATGATGATCACTGCACAATCTAGATGGTGACTTAAAGGGACAATTTCCTTCTCATAGCAATAGGAAGGTCGCTGCCTCAGGTACGTGCTTCTTTCCACTTTTCATAATTTTTGCTCACCTAGGCACTTACGTGCTAATTTTCCCAAAATTAGGGGCAACTGTAGACACCGGGTCCTGAGGCGGTCAAAGATTAGGATTACCCGATGATAAAAATAAAGACCGATTTGTAGGTAAGAAAATAGGGATTGCTTGTCTCCTTGTCAAGTTCTTTTGTCTGTCTCAAAATGCTTTTAAAATTTTACTTATCTATCTATTTATTCATTTTATTATTTTTTTGAAAAAAAAAAAGGTTTTTTTGGGTTTGCATGTAGAAGGCACACGCATTGCCTCACTGGGGAAGGAACACGCGAGTGAGGGGTTGCCCCTGCCACGCGTGTCACACCCCTTTTGCCCCCTAGTAGTATAAGCCCATTTGTGTGTGTGCATGCATTGTGTGTTTTGGGCATGTCATAAGGGCATTTTGGTAAAAATGCATGTTTTAATGGTTTTATTAGCATGTGGATGCATGTATGTTATTAGGGTGTGAATTAGTTGGGTTAAGTTTGGGTGTGCATGAGTGTACCATTGTAGGGTGTGAGTAGTGGAGTTATGGTTGTGTGCTTTACTCACACATTAGTAGGTTGTGTGTGAGTAGTGTATGCTTGTTGGGTGTGAGTGATTGGTTTCCACTAATAGGAAAAGGACAAGTGTAGGGTTAGGGAAAAAGATGAGTTAAGAGAGAAGGGAAAAGTGGGAAAGGCAGAGACTCATTTCTTCTTCCAGATTCTTCTTCTCCTTTGTCTCATCTTCTTCCTTTGCTCTTATTTTTAAACCCTAGCTTTGATTCAAGATACTGTTAGTGGAAATCAATCATCTCCTTTGCATTCTTTTGGTAAGTTATTGCATTTTTCATCTTGTTTTTTCTTTTGTTCGTCTTCTTCTTCCTGATTTATGGGTTTAGACTTAACTTAGGGTTTGTTCTTTGTTTGTTCTTGGTGGGTTTGATTGTTAGCTGAGTCATCTCGGGACTCTAAGGGCAAGGATAAAGCTGGGTGTAGTGGAGCTCAGTGATTAGAGCTTCAATCTTCTAGTTTGGGAATTTTGTATCTATTATGCATTTGTTGTGTTTGATTCTCCGTTGATAACCTACTGTATTGGCAATGCATGTTGAAATGTGAATGAGTGAGCTTTGATTCTGGTTTAATGCATGAAGATTGAAACCTGGAAAATGGAATTGAAGTAGATTTGAGCTTACTATTATTTTTCTAGGTTTTAAAGTTTTGAGTGTTGATTTTGCTATTTTCTGTTTTGGATGGGTATTTGTTGAAGGAAGTGTTTTTATGTTGTTTATGTTGGTTTTGCATGCTTGAGGAAGATAATTTCTGGTAAAAACGATTTGTATTTGAGTTGGGATGATTTCTGGAAATTTTTGGGGTTCTGTATGAATTTTACGATGTTAGGGTTTTAAAGATCGTGTTTTCAGGGACGATCTCCCTTGGAGAGGGAGCATGAGCACAAGTCGTGCTCCTAGAACACGAGTCATGATCCTTACTGAAAGCCGAGCATGGGTCGTGCTCTAGAAGCACAACTCGCGCTCCCTTTGCTGGGGAGCAGGAGCACGAGTCGTGCTCCTCAAGCAGGACTCGTGTCCCTTTGAAATCCCAAGAGCACGAGTCGTGCTCCTCAAGTACGACTCGTGCCCCCTCTCAGCCTCTGTCCCTTCTATTTTTATCAAACGTTTTTTGACCTTTTTCAATCCGTTTTCTTCTATTTCTAGCTCTTTAATCTTTGCTTATGTATTTTAATTTACAAATGATATGAATGGTGATTTAACTTAGCCAAATAATAACTAAAGTATGCGATATTGGATGCTGTACCTTATTGAATGCTTTTGGGTGATGCATGTTTTATGTATTATTCCTTTATATGAATGTGAATATAACTATGTGTTATTCTTGAAAGCATGATTTGAATCATGTATGACCTGCTAAAGTCAAGTAAGTGGATAGTTAGGTATGCCTAATAGAGTCTTTAGCTGCAGCCTCAGTTCCGTTTGGACCCCGATCAGGTCCCCGTTTGGTTCCTCGCAAACCCCTCAGTATTTGGATCTTTTTTAAGGTCCCCTCAGTAAAATGTTTTGTAATTGATAAAATGAAATAGTTTTCGATTCGTACCCGTAAGGTACTATCCGTATACTCGTTATCCACTATTGTGAGTCAGCAGGTGCTCTTTTTGTTTTGCTCCGCTTTGATATGATTACAAGAATATGGTATTCAGATGCGTATAATGATAAGTATGAGAAATCAACTAAAGCGTAAATGAATGTGGATGTGAACTTCTAGATGTATGTCTTTATTATGCAAGTATGATTATACAGCTGATATCATTATCCGCATTTGTCATATTGTATGTGTATGGCATAGACGACCATTGTGAATGGCCGTCCACTCTTTTGTTGTGTGTTCCCCACTAAGCATTTAACGCTTAGCACGTTGTTTTATCCATGCAGGTGCGGAGGATGGTGTTCTTTTGGGAGAGTCATCGCCAGTCAAGCCAACACAGAGGGATTAGTGTTAGGGCTTTATTTTTGATACCATGTTGCTTCTTTTGTATCAGAACTCTCTGTATACCATTATTTTGTAAAGCTTCCGCATTTATATACTTTTGGGTTATGTAATTATCTTATTCTGACTTTTGATCAGAACATTTTTGTAACGAATTTTGCTATTGTAATAATGGATCATTCCGATACTTATGAAGGTTTTAATTTTCCCGTAATGATGTATGGTTATTATGTATGAATGTATGCTTTGTATCTTTATATGCTTGGTGACACACCCGGCTCATACGGCTTCTCACTCCTGGAGGATGGGTACGCCTACGTATGGGTAGGGGGTGTTACAGCACGCACCCACGTAGCTGCTCTTGCCACTCACGCGGGGAGCTACCCCTGCTGCGCGCAGCGAGAGGATCTCCCCCTCACACGCTGGAGCGCCTGCCCCGCAGGCATGGCCTGCACCCTCGAAGCCACCCTGCAGGCACAGCCTACGGTTATGAGGCTGCCCCTCGCGGAAGGGCACCCATTCATATGGACGTCCACGCAGTAGCCTTGCGCAAGGCCGCCTTTTATGTGCAGCCTACGCGCATGAGGCTGCCCCTCGCGCGAAGGCCTCCCTGCGTTGGGGCAGCCACGAGGTAGCAGCCCGCGAGGCCGCCTCTGGGCACTAGGCGCTCTGCGGCAAGCCACCCCCTATCGCTTTCCTCCCTTCTAAATCGTTGCTCTTCCTTTTGATGTGCGATTTTGTCTGATTTTCAAGGGGTTGCAGTCCAAATTGGATTGAAAAAACATGGTTTCTTCAGTGTTTATGCTTTTTGGGTGAAATATATATAGGAGAAGAGAGAGAAAAATAAAAAAAAAAGGATTTTGGAGGATTTTTTTTAAAAGGAAAAGGAAGAGTTTTTGAGAGAAAAAATGTGAGTTTTCATTGAAGAAAAGAATCAATTTTCCTAGAGAACAAACACACTTCTTCTTTGATTTTCTTCAATTTAAAAATGTTTGTTGAGATTAGATTTAACTTGAGAAAGGTAAAATTAATTTCCTTAGCTTGGATTTTCTCATAAAACAACAAAAAATATCATTTTTAAGTTTTAGTGTTCTTAAGTTTTTTGAGACAAAAATTCAAGATTTTTTAATCTTTTTTTTAGTCTGTTTTCAAATCTTGACGGTGAGAATAGATTGAGACATTTTTCTTCCATATTATCTACTCTGAGGGTAAAGATTCTTGGATCCATTTTCGTTATCTCATTTTATTTTATTTATTTTGTTTTACTTTTTCTTGCACCAATAAAATACATGAACTATGATTTAATGAATGTGTGTTTTTGGATTTAGGATTTATTTTTCCTTAATATGATTGTCCAACCTTTATTTTGTTTTTGGTATGAAAATGGATAAATGCATATGATTTGAGTGGGAAAAATCATATTTATTGTTTGTGTTTTTGGTATGATTTTTGCGATTGTCACACCCAAAATTGGGGCTTAGTCGGAATCGGCAAGCTAAGTCGGATAAGTGAAGGGTATTTCGGTAATTTGTGTATGAGGGAATTTGATGATAAGGACTTAGTTGCAAAGTAATTAACTAAATAAGTTAAGTGGGGGAAATTATTTGGTGTGCATGTGGTGTATGGATGTAGGGTGTTTTGGTTGTGGTTTTATCTAGTGGATTGTGTGTATTGTACTAAGGATGGAAAATATCTAGTTAAGAATTATCAAGTTAGATAGGAGTATGGTGCCATGGTTTGAAGAGTCAATAAGTGGGATTTTGGTCCAATGAGAACTTGCCATGTGGCATGGTTGGTGAGCATTGAATGAAGAAAAGAAGAAGAGAGAGAGAGAGAGAGAGAGAACACAGAATTTGGCATTCCCATTCTCCCCTCCCTCTCACGCCTCCTCTTCTTCTTCTCTTCTCCATTCTCTGTTTTTCCTTTCCTTCTCTTTTGGCCGGATGTTTATGCTTGCTAAGGGGTGCTTTGATTGAGTTTTGGAACAAGATTAAAGAGGTTTGTGTTTGGGTTTTGATCCTACATCTGGTTCTTCTTCTTCTTGTTCTTCTTTTTCTGGTTTTATTTGAGTTAGGGTTTTGATTAAGAAGTTTTGGGTTTTGTTTGTGCAAGTTTTTGGTGGCAAGAAGAAGAATGGAGGCAAGGAGAAGATTGAAGAGTGAAGATCAGCTGGGTTGTACTTCAAAGAGGTTTGGGAGCTTTGATTTCTGCATTTGAGTGTTACGTTGTCATTGCCTAATTCTCTTTGGATCATGAGTATGTATTTGTGTTTGCTTTCCGGAAATTTGAGTGCTTTGATATGAGTTTATGCATGAATTAATTTGTGTAAATGTGTTAGTAATCCATATTATTGATTGAGATAAATGTATATGAGGGTTGGTATGGAAATGCATAAGTTTGGGAATTTCTTTGAATTTGATGTTTTATGGTGATGTTGGCAATTCTGTTCAGTTCTCATCTGACCTCCGTGTATTGTTTTTTTCATAAGTAGATTTTTAAATCTCTACATCATGTGATTCTTGAGCCATTAGAACCATGACTTCCATGCCTTTAAAAGTTTCAGAAATGACTTGGGCAAATTCTTGCGCTAAGATCCTAGAAATTTACCAAAACCGTAGTGTCTCTGTTTGGGTCGGGTTACTTGAACACTATACGTTGTTTAGATCATATTTGAATTTGTAGATGTTCAATTGATCTAAAATTTGTTGCATTTGAAAGTTAACCTCCTAAGAAACAATTATTAAGAAGAGAGTTTTGCTTAAAGATGAGGTTTAGATGTTGTTTTGGGCTGTACAAAATAGAATAGTGAAGCAGTCCTGACTTTTTGCTTCTATTTTGCTATTTTTAGGTATGTCACGGTGGCAACCAAAATGGTTACCACCGTGACCAATGCCCAGAGAAGGCAGAATGCTTAGTTTTGGACCTCATGGTCACAACAAATTCATTACCACCGTGACCCCTTCTGTTTTGACCATTTTATGTGTTTTTCTTCTCGAATTGAACCTGTATTGCACCGAAACTTTCTAGGATCTATCCGATGCATGTTTAGGACTATTAAATGAGTACAAGAATAGTTATCACTTGGAAAATAAACATGAATAGGATTAAGATTAATAGCAAACTAATTAAGTAATAATGTGTAGTTGTATGTAATAGAATCAAGTCAAGTTTAATGACATTATTGAGGATTATAATACCTTAATCTATATGAGCCTGTATAATATGAACAATGTGTACATAATTATGAATTGAGATTAAGTTATACACACATGAAGGATATAAAATAAAATGGGTTTGCTTAATGTGAATATGTATAGATGTGATATGCAAATTATGCGCCATGATGTGAAGGGTATTTTAACTTAGCCAAATAATAAGTAATTTATGCTATATTGTATGCTATAGTTTATTGAATGCTATCGGGTTATGCATGTCTTATTTATGATTCATTGAGATGAATGTGAGTATAATGATGTATTACACTTGGAAACATGATTTGAATGATGCATAACCTGCTAGAGTCAAGTAAGTGGATAGTTAGGCATGCCTAATAGAGTCTCTTAGCTGCAGCACCTTTGGACGTTTGGAGCCTGATCAGGTCCCTGTTTGGTTCCTCACGAACCCTTTAATGTATTCGATTCGCACCCGTAAGGTGATGTCAGTATTCGATTCGCACCCGTAATGTGATGTCAGTATTCGATTCGCACCCAAAAGGTGATGTCAGTATTCGATTCGTACCCGTAAGGTACTGTCAGTTCATTCGTTATCCACTATTTTGAGTCAGCAGGTATTTTGTTGCTTTGTCTAATATGAATATGAGAATATGATATCCGAATGTGTAAGATTTCAGTCATGTGAATCAGTTATGAATTCGAATGTGATTATGAATCTCTGAATGGGTTAAATGTGACTCAAACATGCCTATTGTGTGCGATTATTCATATATATCGTATTGTGACTGCATTTGAATATAATCGATTGTGGTTATAAGCATGTGAATTAGTATGTATACGAATGTGATTTTATACTATTAACTATTATGGGTTAGCATGTGAACTAGTTTGCGTGAAAATGTGACATTGACTATTGAATGATTATATATGAATGTGGATATGATCCTCTAAACGCACAGCTTTTATATGCAAGTATAATATTATATGTGTTATGAATGTCCGCATATGCCTTTTTCATGTGTTATGCCTTGACGACCATTGTGAATGGTTGTCCATATTGCTTGTGTGTTTTCCCCACTAAGCGTTTATCCCTTAGCACGGGTTCTTTTCCAGTGCAGGTGGCAGGTTTAGTTCCATTCAAGTCACGCATCTGCAAGGTCGGCCACATAGGAGTTATAAGTTTTGTATTTTTGCTTAACCTCTGTATTTTGGCTTTTGTTTTTCTCTAGTCTTATGTATATATAATTATATGTAAGGATCTTATTATAATTAAGTTTTAAGTTATTTCTTCATTTTATCTTTCGTCTTATGCTTTCGCTGAATGATTGTATGTATGTATGTGAGTTAATGTATGTTCAGCTATTGTTTCCTTAAAGTTTTAATTTCCGCTGTATCTCCGTATGTTTTTATGTATGAATGTATGCTTCCGCTTAGTGCATGTGCGCATGTGTGTGAGTGAGCGTCGGTAGCGCACCCACGTCCTGCCAACGGGGATGTAGGGGGTGTTACAGTTAGTGGTATCGGAGCGCCGATTTGGCGATTCTGGTTGTCTTGTTTGTTATGTGTTGAGTCTTTGCATGAGAGTCAGTTTCGTGTCGGGGCCTAATGCAGATGTGTCTTATCTTGTGTCGTGTCTAGATGGGGTCTAATCCTAGTGAGAATGTGGGCGAAATAATGAAAAGTGTGAACCCAATTAGTGCTGATCAAAGTGTTTCTGAGCATCCTTCGGTTGGAATTTCGGTCCTGCTCCCGATAATAGGACGTTAGTGCAAGGGTTAATTCGGATTTTGGATAGGCTGACTGCTCCTCAGATTTCTCAAGGTTTTGTTCAGAGTGTACCTCAGAAAAGAAAGGTGTCGGGTAGAGAAATGTCAGTGGGAAAAGGATTCGAGGACCTCTGATGTGTCAATAATGTCAGAAGCAACATTAGGACAAGTGTAAGAAGAAGTGGGGGCCACCGGTATGTTCGCACTATCAGAAACGACACCGGGGTTTGTGTCGAATGATGACTGGAGCTTATTTCAGATGTGCCAGCTTGGGACACCAGATTGCTGATTGTCCTAAGAAGATGAGTGAAAATCTAGCTCGGCAAGCTAGAAAGAATGTAGAGGAATTGCTTCGAGCCGCCCGTATACCATCAGGATTTATTGCGCACCGCAGTGAAGTGACAGAGTCTGCAGAGCCTCCCGGTAAGTCTTGTTTTGATATGTTTAAGTGAAGATTGTTTTGGTACTTTGAGAAAGAAGGGCACTTGGATTCTATAAGGTTTTTATAAATACTCTGTATACCTGTCAGCTCTCTACAAAAAAGTGTTTGAATAGAAAGCATATTAAATCATAGAGATTTGACAAAGTGCATCATTATAGCATCGATTGCATTTCTTCTGCATCACTCTGCATACTTGAGATATCACAATCTCATTGCATTATCATCCCTTTGACCATACATGAGAAGCATTTGCATATGCATTTTGATTGAGAGAAAGCTGAGAGGGTGTACGTGGAGTATTTGATATTAAGATTAAGGGTAAGAATGACGAGCTCAGCAATTGTTAAGGAAAGTGTTCTGTGTTTGGTTAAAGTTAAGCAGAAAGAGTATTTCGGGATCTTATACAAGTGAAGGTAAAAAGGATTTTGGAGGTTGACAGAAGTGTTATTGGTAAGGAGAAACGTAGATATGACGGACATCTTTTAAGTATTGAAGGATTTATGTAGGAATCGGCGAATGTTAATTGGTTTATGTGTAAAGTGTCTGGGCTTTGATTTCTAACTGGCAGTTGAGTAATGATCATTCTGATGAATGTGTTTGATTCGAATATAAGAAAGTGATTTAAGGGTACAATGATGGCAAATAGTGTAAGCGAGTGAGTAGTTTGAGTGTGAAGTGTATGAGTTTGTTGGTGACATGGAATGTAATGTTGGGAATTCTTTCCAGTGTAAGTGAATTTCGAAAACGAAATTCTGTTAGGAGGGAGTACGGCGCAGTGAACCGACTCCCGACGAGATATGTTCCGGGGATGGACCCACCGATCGTTAAAAAAAAGGCGGCTTTTTTGTAACGACCGGTGGGTCCATCCCCGGAACATATCCCGTCGGGAGTCGGTTCACCGCAGGAGTCAGTTCACCGCACCATACTCACAGTCTTTACACTTTCCCTTGTGCATTTTTGCCTTTCATGGGATTGGAACCCAGGACCTAGGGAATAAGTCCTTAATTCATAGAATCCCACTACCATTAGGCTAGCCTAATGGTAGTGGGATTCTATGAATTAAGGACTTATTCCCTAGGTCCTGGGTTCGAATCCCACGAAAGGCAAAAATGCACAAGGGGAAGTGTAAAGACCGTGAGTATGGCGCGGTGAACCGACTCCCGACGGGATATGTTCCGGGGATGGACCCACCGGTCGTTACAGCGATAATCTTTTTTCTATTTAAGTATTATTTTATATTGCATGCTTATTTGCTTTCTACACCCATCTTTTTCATTTAATTTTATTTGCTTATTAGTGTCATCTATTATTATTATTATTATTTTTTTTTTTTTTAATTTTTTTTTTTGCATGTTGTTATTGTATGGTTTAGTTATTATTATTATTATTATTATTATTATTATTATTATTATTATTATTATTATTATTATTATCATTATAATCATACTTTTGCATGACTAGTTCTTGCTTCATTTTTTATTATCTTTGTATACGTGCCGTTCGCGTATTAAATTAATGTATTTAATTTAACTAATTTTATTTTCTACTTATGTATTAATTTTATTTTATATTTCCCTTACTTTCTTTTTTATTAAGTCCATTTTAGAATTATTGCTAATATTTCTTATTGTTGTTTTTTTATTTGGGCTTTAAAATGTCGTGTTGCTTATTTGAGCGTTTCCGTGACCAAATGGAGGGGTCATGACGCGTAAGAGACTACGTTATCTCAATGAGGTCTTATTATCACACCCTGATTTCCCCCTAGTAGTTTGAGCCATGTGTATGTGTGCATGTGTGGGTGTGTTGCCATGTGTTAAGGGTATTTATGGGTAATAAGTATGAATTGTGGGCTTGGTTAGAGTGTGCATGCTCATAGGGTAGTAGTGTGTGCATTAGTGAAGGGTAGTCTTATGTGTGGTGTCTTGCATGTTTGTAGGGTGTGAGTGGTCAAGATCCACCAAGGATAGAGTGACATGTGGCTAGGGTTTTAGGAAGTGGGTGTAAAGTGAAGGAGAGAGAAGAGAGCAGTCATTTTTGTTGCCCATTCCCGTTCTTCCTCCTTCTCTCTTTACCTCCTCTTCCTCTTTCTTCTTCAAGTGTGCCCTAGCTTTGATCCAAGTGATTTTTGGTGGAAATTGATCATCTCTCAAGTTTATTTGGTAAGTTTTGGTTGGGTTTTCTCTTCTTCTTCTTCCTCTCCTTCTCTTGCTCTGTTAGAACGTATTTTAACTTAGGATTTTTGTGTGTTCGTGTGATTTCGTGGGTTCCGGTTTAGAAGCGCCTACTCGTGATCCCAAGGGGAAAGAGAAGGCAAGTAGGAGTGGAGCTTGCATCTAGGAGCATAAGATTTATAGGTTTGGGAATAATCTGTTCTTGATGCATTTTCTTGTGTTTCAATGTGGTTGAATGATTTTCTAGAAATCTGATGATTAAGACATGCATGTTAGTTTAAATGTTATGAGTTTTGGTTTGATTTAAGTCATGGTGCCTGATTGTTGAACTATGAGAGCAGATTTGAGTTGGATGGATGTCACTGTGATTTTTTGGGTTTGCTACTATCGGGATTCTGGTTTTTGGTTAATTCATGAATTGATTTATTGCTTGTGTAAAAGTTGTGCTTGTGCTATTGGTTGTGTTGGGACATGCCTGATCTGAGGTAAGGTGGTATTTGGTTGGATTTTGTGAAGTTTTGGGCAGGTTTGGAACCAAAGGAGTACTGCAAATTTTCTGCTGATTGGAATGCAACTCTTCGTCGCAAGACAGAGATCCGTGAGTCCAGTGTTCCGACCGAACTACCATCTTTTGATCGAAAGTGCCATGGCACTCGGTCGCTTGAGCGATGGAGTGCTCGGCTGCCAAATGGAAGATGGGGAGATTTGATCGGAATGCCCTGGGAAAAGCAAGATTCGTGCGGGCTAGAAAGCCAAGTCACGAGTCGTGCATGCAAGCACAACTCGTGACCGGCTATGCAGCATCAGCACGAGTCGTGCCGATCGGCACAACTTGTGCCCCCTTTGTTTTTCCCTTCTCGATCGACCCTTCGGCCAAGAAGAGCATCGACACGAGTCATGTCGATCTTGCACGACTCGTGTCCTCGCTTCTTCCACTTGCGATCGGCCTTTCGGCCATGTTCAGCATCGACACGAGTCATGTCGACCCGCACGACTCGTTTCCTTTTTCTTCGCGATTGGCCTTCTAGCCACTGTCGCGAGCACAACTCTTATCGCGATCACGACAGTGAGCCTCTGCTTGCCTGCTTTCTTTTCCAAACTTGTCCTGTTTTGCTAAAATGTATTTCATATCTTTTCTAGATGGGTTTTCACTTCTGTATGGGAATAAACATGCTTATATATGTGCACTATTATGATTTCTTCATGATAAATTATATGTTATGATTTGGAACATGAATTGTATTATGTATGACCTGCGAGAGTCAATCTAGCGGATAGTTAGGCATGCCTAAAAGAGTTCAGTAGCTATAGCCCTCTATTTCGTTTGGACCCTGATCAGGTCCCCCATTTGGTTCCTCGCGAACCTCAATGTGTTTGGATCTTGTTTAAGATCCCCTCTGTAAAATGTTTTTGAATGAGAAAATATGATGTTGTTTTTCAATTCGATTCGTACCAGTAAGGTACTGCCATGCGTTTACTCATTATCCACTATTGTGAGTTAGTAGGTGTATTATTTGTTTGTGTTATGCTTATGAGAATGAGAAATCCGATCGGCTATGATTATAAGTATGTGAATTTATATGTATACGAATATGAGCATGGACTTTTGGATGTTATGTATGTGATTCAACTATGATTATATTTCATATGATTATCAGCTTATGTCATTATGTATGCATTTTGCCTTGACGACCATTGTGAATGGCCATCCATATTAATGTTGTTTATTTCCCCACTAAGCGTTATCGCTTAGTACGGGTGTTTCATCCGTGCAGGTGCGGATGGTGGTTAGATTTTGGGAGAGTCACCGCAAGTCAAGCCAACACAGAGGGAATTGATGTTAGGACTTAGTTTTTGTTATATGATTCTTTTTGTAATAGTGAACTCTCATTATATTTATTCTTTTGTTCAGCTTCCGCCTTGTAATTTTGAAAGATGTAATTATTTTGGTAATATCAGAACAGTTTTGTAATGAATATTATTATTGCATCTATGAATGAATGATCAGTTAGGTTTTAAACTTTTAAATTCCGCTGTATATATGTATGTTTATACTATGTGGATAAATGTTATTGTACCGTTTTGCTTGGTGACACCCTTGCTCATACAGGTTCTCACTCTATTGCAGATGGGTTCTCCTACGTATAGGTGGGGGGTGTTACAGTTTTTTGTATTAGAGCCTAAGTTTAGGCATTTTCTGGGTGTTGTTGTGCATAGATATATGTCTAGGACTGTGTTGGCTGATGTGGTTGTTCTTGTGTTTATTTTAGATGGATTCTGATTCGGTGCATGGGTCGCTTGAGGGGTCCGCTAAGTGTGTGAATCCTCAAGCAGTAGATCCTTCAGTGTCTGTTTCGGCTCAAACACCTAGGGTTCAGCCTGAGGTCGCAGCCATGCCCTTTGAGGCCATGTTAAAGATTTCTTAGGACATGTCTCGAGTCTTAGAGAGAGTGACAGCTCCGAGAGCCCCTATTGTGAGCATGAGGAAAGCTAGTGAAGAGGATTTTTATGGGACTAGTTTGGATGAGTCTGAGTATGCTGAGAAATGGATAGAGAAGGTAGAGCGTGTTCTTGATGAGATTCGGTGCCCTCCTGATAGGCAAGTAGATTGTGTTGTGGCTTTATTGTAGGGATCCGCCTACAATTGGTGGAAGTTGGTCCATAGGCATCCCCAGTAACCTGACCTAATTACTTGGGAGTTCTATGAGAGGGAGTTTACCAGTAAGTATGTGACTCAGGCTTACAAGGATACGAAGTGGGCTCAGTTCTTAGGTTTAATGTATAGTGTAACACCCCCTACCCATACGTAGGGGAACCCATCCGCGAGGGAATGAGAACCCGTACGAGCAGGAGTGTCACACCAAACAGAACGGTACAAACATATATTCACATAATATAAACATACATATAAATAGCGAAAATTAAAACTTAAAACCAAACCGAACATTCATTCATGATATAACAATATTCAATTACATAACTGTTCTGATACCAACATAATTACAATGCTCAGAGGTACATAGCGGAAGCTTAACAAAATACTAAATACAAGAGAGATCACTATTAAAAAATAATAATGATGCAAAAATACACTAAGTCCTATCAACAATCCCATTATGTCGGCTTGACTGGCGGCGACTCTCCCAAAAGCTATACACCTTTCGCACCTGCACGGGTGAAAACACCGTACCAAGCAATAACGCTTAGTGGGAAAACAAACAATAACAATATGGATAGCCATTCACAATGGTCGACAAGGCAAATCACATATGAAATGGCATACTGAATATCATAAGATATAATCATAATAGAATTCCATTCATAACCATTCAAAGGTTCAATAAACATATTCATATGCGAACAGATTCATATGCTCATACTAGAGTCATTCAGATTCAAATACTTATAATCATACTCATTCGAATTCACATACTTATAATCATATCAGAACAAATCATAACACTTGCTGATTCACAGTAGTGGATAACGAGTAAACACGTAGCAGTACCTTACGGGTACGTATCGACACGTAGCGATACCTTACGGGTATGAATCGGGAAAACAATATCATATTTTCTCTTTTTAAAACATTTTACAAAGGGATCTTAAACAAGATCCGTACACATAGAAGTTCACAAGGAACAAAATGGGGACCTGATCAGGGTCCAGAACAGTACAGAGGCTGCAGCTAAAGGACTCTTTTAGGCATGCCTAACTATCTACTAGACTGACTCTTGTAGGTCATGTATAATCCATTAAATCACATTTACAGAATTCATATCATTATCCATGCATAATACACTTAATTATGCTCATATCCTTCATAAAAATAGCCCAAGTATAATTCTAATAGCATCACAAGTTCGGAAAATAAACATTGGAAATCAGAAAAGAAAACACAATTTTGGATCCAGGGGTGTTGCGCTCGTGCAAAGACAAAACACAACTCACTGTCACGGGCACGATAGTGTGCGGCTAACAAAGGCTGTCGCACTCGCATTAGGGAACTGCCCTGAACTGTCTGGCAGCTGAGCGCTCTGTCGCGCTCATGATAGAGAGCTCTTACTGCAACTGCTCAGCAGCCCAAACCACTCGGCAGTCTAATCCGTTCGGCAGCCGAGCACCCTATCGCACTCGCGATAGAGAGTTCTCGTTGCGAGCGTTCGGCAGCCCAGCCGCTCGACCACGCAAATCTGCTCAGCCTCGCGCATGAGCTGAAATCACTGAGCCCTATCGCAACCTCACGACAGTGTCGCACTCACAATAGCATCTGGATTTCCCAGCTCTTTCGTTAATTTTATGCAGATTTCAACTTTTCCAAAACACCCAAGTTTCCAATCTCAAACACAATCAACCTAAACATCATCTTACCTTCAAATAAGCCTTCCACCATCACATATAACATAAAAAATAACTTAATTCAACAATCAACACAATTAAAATCATGCATTAACAAAAATCAAACTTCTTGAGAACACGAACCCAGAATTTTCAGCAAAAATTCATCAAACGTCAAATTTTGCTCAATACTTCAACATTCATGCATTATAACTCAAATTAATTGAATACCCAAAAAATGAACACTATAATATGCCTCATCAAACATCAATTTTCCAGAAATCACATGCAAAGGCATAAATCACAAATTCACATCAAGAACACTCAAATTCACAAACAAATCTCAATAAAATCCCAAACCTGCAACTCCTATGCTCCAATCAATGAGCACCACTCCCACAAGCCTTCTCCTTTCCCTTGGGATCGTGAGGAGGCTCAACTAACCAAGAACACCCAAAAATCACACAAATATAAAACCTAAATTAAAACCCATTCTAAACAAAATAAGAACAATGGAAGAAGAAGATGAAGAAGAAACCAACAATACATAGCAATCTAAGCTCAAGGGGATGATCAATTTCCACCACCACACTTGAATCCAAGCTAGGGCACCAAGTGAAGAGAAAAGAGGAAGAAGGAGGGAAGAGAAGGGAGGAAACGGGAAAGAGATAGTAATTTGTTGTTCTCATTTCTCTCTCTTTCTCTTTATTACCTCTTCCTAATTCCTAGCCACATGTCACTTTTTGGTTGGTGGAACTTAACAACTCACACCCAACAAACACACATGCTACTACACACAAGACCAACCCACATAATTCACACACTATAACCATATGCTCATGCACACACTAAAATAATCCAATGAACATACACCCTACTAACATATATGCACCCACACAATATTACAGGCTATAAAACATGCATTTTACCCAAAATGCCCTTAACACATGCCAAAACTCTCACACATGCACACATACACAAGGCAAACATGGCTCAAACTAATAGGAGGGAATCAGTGTGTTATAACTCTCAGCTACTAAAAAGAATTTCGTCCTCAAAATTCTCACCCGAACTGAACAAATACGGATACTGAATCCTCATCGTCGCCTCTGGCTCCCAAGTCTCTTGCTCGACTCCGTGGTGTTGCCAAAGAACCTTGACCAAAGGGACTTGCTTGTTTCTCAACTGTCTAACTTCCCAAGCTACAATAACCTTCGGCTCTTCATCATAGGAGTAATCCAGCTAAATCCAAACATCTTGAACTGATAATACATGTGACAGATCCAATCTATACCGACGAAGCATGGAGACGTGAAAGACGTTATGCATCTTAGCCAACTCCATCGATAAAGCCAACCTATAGGCTACCGGACCAACTCTATCAAAAATCTCAAAAGGTCCAATGAACTGAGGACTAAGTTTACCTTTCATGCCAAACCACAATACTTTCTTCCAAGGTGAAACCTTAAGGAAAACTTTGTCCCCGACTTCAAACCGAATATCCTTTCTCTTCAGATTGATAAAGGATCTCTGCCTATCCTTAGCCACCTTCAGATTCTGTTGCAC
This sequence comes from Excoecaria cochinchinensis, assembly GCA_947683425.1. NCBI lineage: Eukaryota > Viridiplantae > Streptophyta > Magnoliopsida > Malpighiales > Euphorbiaceae > Excoecaria > Excoecaria cochinchinensis. The sequence goes on from CANTUQ010000110.1 coordinate 5,406,876, forward strand.
AACTCTGATCTTCTCTTCGGTATCTCTAATCATCTCTGGCCCAATAAAAGATCGCTCGGTTAACTCCGTCCAACAAACCGGAGTCCTACACGGTCGTCCATACAAAGCCTCAAACGGTGACATACCAATGCTCGACTGATAACTGTTGTTGTAGGCAAACTCCATAAGTCGCACATACTGATCCCAACTGCCAAAAAAATCAAAAGCACAAGCCCGTAGCATATCCTCTAGAATTCGGATAACTCGCTCGGACTGACCATCTGTCTGAGGATGAAATGCTGTACTGAAGTTCAACTTGGTACCCAAAGCTCTCTGCAATTCCCTCCAGAAATTAGATGTGAACCTTGGATCCCGATCTGAAACTATCGACAATGGCACTCCATAAAATCGAACTACCTCATCCACATACACACTGGCCAACTTATCCATCAAGTAATCCACTCTAACCGGCACAAAATGAGCTAACGTCGAAAGCCGATCCACAATAACCCAAACTGAATCATGCTTCCTCTGAGTCACTGGCAAACCCGACACAAAATCCATGGCAATATCATCCCATTTCCACTGAGGAACGAATAAAGGAGTGAGCAATCCCGAAGGGACTTGATGCTCAGCCTTTACCTGTTGACAAGTCAAACACTTTGCCACTAATTCCATAATAGTTCTCTTCATCCCAGACCACCAGTAGAACTACTTTATATCCCAATACATCTTCTCACTACCAGGATGCATAGTAAAGACCGTAGTGTGTGCCTCACTCAAAATTTTTTTCCTTAACTCATCACTCTCGGGCACACACAAACTATTCCTATACATAAGCACCCCATCCAAAACCGAAAACTCCGACTGCTTACCCTGCTGAACCTCTTGCAAAACCCACTGCAATCTCAAATCAACTTTCTGAGCATCCACAATAGACTGTCTCAAAGTCAGTTGTACTCTCAACTGAGCAACCAAAGCCCCATCTGAACCAAATCTCCATCTAAACCGTCTCAATAACAAAGCTAAAATTGACTTCCTACTCAAAGCATCCGCAGCCAGATTGGCTTTACCCGGATGGTAATCCATAATGCAGTCATAGTCCTTGAACAACTCTAACCATTAGCGTTGCATCATGTTCAACTCTTTTTGCGTGAGGAGATATTTCAAACTCTTATGGTCTGTGAAATCCTACAATTCTCCCCATACAGATAATGCCGCCAAATCTTCAAAACGAAGATCACAGCTTTCAATTCCAAATCATGCGTCTGATAGTTCTTCTCATGTGGCTTCAACTAACGAGACGTATAAGCCACTACTTTACCCTCTTGCATCAATACACATCCGAGTCCAATACCTGAAGCATCACTGTACATCACAAAATCCTTACTAGAGGTGGGTTGAGTCAGTATAGGAGCTTTAACTGGTAAACTCTTTAACCTCTCAAAGCACAGCTGACACTTATCCGACCACTCAAATCTGACTCCTTTCCTCAATAATCTGGTCACCGAAGCAGCAATAACTGAAAAACCCTTCAGGGACATTCCTAGGCGCTTTCCAATCCACAATTGCCTCAATCTTAGCTGGATCCACTTGAATACCCTTAGCTGACACAATATGACCCAAGAAAGACACCTCTCAAAGCCAAAAGTCACACTTGCTAAGCTTAGCAAATAAACGGTGCTCCCTGAAAACTTGCAACACTAACCGAAGATGCTCTTCGTGCTCATTCTCGTCCTTCAAGAAAACCAAAATGTCATCTATAAACACTACTATAAATCGGTCTAGATATGGCCTAAACACTTGGTTCATCAAATCCATAAAAGCCGCAGGTGCATACCGGGTCAAAAATGCAGTCTTAACCACATTATCCTGAACTCGAAGCTGATAATAACCCGACCGAAGATCAATCTTGGAGAAAACACCCGCACCTCTAAGCTGATCAAACAAATCTTCGACTCTATGTAAGGGATACTTGTTCTTCAGTGTGACCATGGTAATTTGCCTATAGCTGATGCACATCCTCAAAGAGCCATCATTCTTCTTAACAAACAAAATCGGGGCTCCCCATGAAGATATGCTGGGTCGAATAAACCCCTTCTGCAATAACTCTTGTAGCTGAGTTTTGAGTTCTCTGAACTCTACAGGAGCCATCCGCTAAGGTGCTTTTGAAATGGGTTAAGTACCCGGCAAAATCTCTATGGACAACTCCACTTCTCTCTCGGGAGGCAATCCAAGCAATTCACTCGAAAACACATTACCAAACTCCCTAACAACTGGGATACCCTCTATCTTAACCTGATCGCACTTAGAGTCCAAAACAACTGCTGCGAACACCTCACAACCTTTCCTCATAAACCTCTTAGCTTGCATGGTGAAAATCACATTACTTAAGGAACTCGAACCCAAACCTTTAACCACTACAGAAGACTGATCTCTATCTCGCAACACAACCAACTTTCTGTGACAAACCACTTCAACCCAATGCTTACTAAGCCAATCCATAACAAAAATCAAATCAAACTCCCAAAACAGCAACTCTATCAAATCAACAGGAAACTCAACAGCCTGAACCAAAAGAGGACAATTCCTATGCACTCTACTCACATTGACAATATGCCCTAAAGGACTTGTCACACAAACCTCATAATCTAACTGATCCACATCATGCATCTTATCAAACAATATACTCATGCACAAATATGAGTGTGTGGAGCCAGGGTAAATTAGAGCATATAACTCAGTGTCAAAGAGTAGGAACTTACCAGCAATCACATCAGGGGCATCTTGCTCATCTCGAGCTCTCATGGCATAAGCTCTAGCAGGAACCGTCAAAGGACGATCAACAGACTCTAATGGAGCTCCCTCTCTATGCCGACCACCTCGACCTCTACCTCGGCCTCTACCACGACTGGCTTACGGAACATTAGAACCAACTCTGCTAGCGTCACGCTGATCACTAGAAGCCTCACTATACCTTGGACAATTAGCCAAGTAGTGATCAGTGCTACCACATCTGAAACAACCACCCATGAGCCACCTACACTCACCCTAATGGCAATTACTGCAATGAGAACACTCAAGCAACAAATCAGTCCTCAAACTAGAACCACCTCTATCAGAACCAGAACCCCTAGCAGAACCTTGCCTTCTGCCTCTCGAAGCAGGGCCTAAAGAAGACCCATCATACAGGTTCCTTGACCTCTTACCCGATGATGATGACGATGATCTACCACGAGGGGGATTTCTCCTCTGAGCTCTCTCTCTCAAAACAGACTCAGACCTCTCAGCCCGCACTTCTGCCTGCACAATCTGGTAGTACCCAATGCCCAGAGTACTGATCAAAGAAATAATCATGGCTCTTAGCGACTCATTCAACCGGCCTCAAAATGCCTACATCTAAACTCTTTAGTTAGAACACCTTCTGGAGCATACTTGGTTAAACGGTTGAACTCCTTCTCAAACTCTGATACTGACATAGCCCTTTGCTTCAAACTCAGAAACTGTGCCCACTTGGCATCCTTATACTCCCTAGTCACATACTTATTGGTGAATTCTCTCTCGAAGAACTCCCATGTGATCGGGTCAGGAAACTGGGGATGCCTACTAACCAATTTCCACCAATAATAGATAGACCCCTGAAGCAATGCCACCGCACTCTCAACTTTCCGGTCAGCAGGACACCTAGTTTCCTAAAATACTCACCCCACTTTCTCAATCCATTTCTCAGCAAGCTCAGACTCATCCAAACTGGTACCATAGAAATCCTCTGCACCAGCTCTCCTCATGCTCTCTAAAGGGGCTCTCAGAGCACTCACCCTATCCAAGACTCGAGCCATGTCCTGAGAAATCTTGAACGTTGCCTCGAAGGGCATGGTTGCGGCCTCAAGCTGAACCCTAGGTGTTTGAGCCGAAATAGGCACTGAAAAATCAACTACTTCGGGATTCACACTTTCAACGGACCCCTGAAGCAACCTATGAACAAAATCAAAATCCATCTAAAAGAAGGATAAAGACAACCGCATCAGCCAACACAGTCCTAATCATATATCTAAACACGATAATCACCCAGAAAATGCCTAAACTAGAGCTCTGATACCAAAAACTGTAACACCTCCTACCCATAAGTAGGGGAACCCATCCGCGAGGGAGTAAGAACCCGTACGAGCAGGGGTGTCACACCAAATAGAACGGTACAAACATACATTCACATAATATAAACATACATATAAACAGCGAAAATTAAAACTTAAAACCAAACCGAACATTCATTCACGATACAAAAATATTCAATTACATAGCTGTTCTGATACCAACATAATTACAACTTTCAAAAGTACATAGCGGAAGCTTAACAAAATAATAAATACAAGAGAGAACACTATTACAAAATAATGATGATACAAAAATACACTAAGTCCTATCAATAATCCCACTGTGTCGGCATGACTGGCGGCGACTCTCCCAAAAGCTATACACCTTTCGCACCTGCACGGGTGAAAACACCATGCTAAGCAAAAACGCTTAGTGGGGACACAAACAATAACAATATGGACAGCCATTCACAATGGTCGTCAAGGCAAATCACATACGAAATGGCATATTGAATATCATAAGATATAATCACAATAAAATTCCATTCATAACCATTCAAAGGTTCAATGAACATATTCATATGCCAACAGATTCATATGCTCATACTAGAGTCATTCAGATTCAAATACTTATAATCATACTCATTCGGATTCATATACTTATAATCATATCAGAACACATCATAACACCTGCTGACTCATAGTAGTGGATAACGAGTAGACGCATAGCGGTACCTTACGGCTACGAATCGACACGTATTGGTACCTTACGGGTACGCATCGGGAAAATAATATCATATTTTCTCTTTTCAAAACATTTTACAAATGAATCTTAAACAAGATCCGTACACGTAGAAGTTCACGAGGAACAAAACGGGAACCTGATCAGGGTCCAGAAGAGTACAAAGGCTACAGCTAAAGGACTCTTTTAGGAATTCTTAACTATCTAGTAGACTGACTCTTGCAGGTCATGCATAATCCATTAAATCACATTTACAGAATTCATATCATTATCCATGCATAATACACTTAATTATGCTCATACCCTTCATAAAATAGCCCAAGTATAATTCTAATAGCATCACAAGTTCGAAAAACAAACATTGGAAATCACAAAAGAAAACACAATTTTGGAACCAGGGGTGTTACGCTAGCGATGACTGTCACGCTCGCGCAAAGACAAAAGCACAACTCACTGGCACGCTCACAATGATCGTCATGCTTGCCACAGTGTGCAGCTAACAAAGGCTATCGCGCTCGCGCGCAGGCTCACACTCGCATCAGGGAACTACCCAGAACTGTCTGGCAGCTGAGCGCTTCGCGCTCGCAACAGAGAGCTCTTACTGCGACTGCTCAGCAGCCAAAACCACTCGGCAATCGGAGCTCGATAGTCCAATTCTCTCTTTAGCCGAGCGCCCTATCGCGCTCGCGACAGAGAGCTCTCGTTGCTAGCGTTCGGCAGCCCGACCGCTCAGCCACGCAAATCTGCTCGGCCTCGTGCAGGGGCTAAAATCATCGAGCCCTGTCGTGACCTCATGCTCACGACAGCGTTGGGATTTCCCAGCTCTTGCATGAATTTTATGCAAATTTCCACTTTTCTAAAACACCCAAGTTTCCAATCTCAAACACAATCAACCTAAACATCATCTTACCTTCAAATAAGCCTTCCACCATCACATATAACATTAAAACAACTTAATTTAACAATCAACACAACTAAAATCATACATTAACAAAAATCAAACTTCTCAAGAACACGAACCCAGAATTTTTGGCAAAAATTTATCAAACATCAAATTTTGCTCAATACTTCAACATTTATGCATTATAACTCAAATCAATTGAACACCCATAAAATTAACACTATAATATGCCTCATCAAACATCAATTTTCCAGAAATCACATGCAAAGGCATAAATCACAAATTCACATCAAGAACACTCAAATTCACAAACAAATCTCAACAAAATCCCAAACCTGCAACTCCTATGCGCCAATCAATGAGCACCACTCCCACTAGCCTTCTCCTTTCCCTTGGGATCACGAGGAGGCTCAACTAACCAAGAACACCCAAAAATCACACAAATATAAAACCTAAATTAAATCCCATTCTAAAGAAAATAAGAACAATGGAAGAAGAAGATGAAGAAGAAACCAACAATACATACCAATCTAAGCTTAAGGGGATGATCAATTTCCACCACCACACTTGAATCCAAGCTAGGGCACCAAGTGAAGGGAAAAGAGAAAGAAGGAGGGAAGAGAAGGGAGGAAACGAGAAAGAGATAGCAATTTGCTGTTCTCATTTCTCTCTCTTTCTCTTTATTACCTCTTTCCTAATTCCTAGCCACATGTCACTCTTTGGTTGGTGGAACTTAACCACTCACATCCAACAAACACACATGGTACTTCACACAAGACCAACCCACATAATTCACACACTACAACCATATACTCATGCACACAATAACACAATCCAATGAACATACACCCTACTAATATATATGCACCAACACAATATTACAGCCCACAAAACATGCATTTTACACAAAATGCCCTTTACACATGCCAAAACACTCACACATGCACACATACACATAGCAAACATGGCTCAAACTGATAGGGGGGAATTGGGGTGTTACACAGAGGGCTATGTCAGTTTCTGAGTTTAGGAAAGAGTTTAACCGTCTTGCGAAGTATGCTCCAAAGGTTATTCTGACAGAGGAGTTCAAATGTAGGCACTTTGAGGCTGGTTTGAATGAGTCCTTGAGGGCTATACTTTTTTCCTTGATGAGTACTCCTGGTATTGGGTATTATCAGATTGTTCAAGCAGCAGTGCGGGCTGAGAGATCAGAGTCAGTTCTGAGGGAGAGAGCTCAGAGGAGGAATCCCCCTCGTGGAGGATCATCATCATCTTCGGGTAAGAGGTCTAGGAACCCGCAGGATAAGTCTTCTTTAAGTCCAACTTCGAGGGGCAGGAGGCAGGGTTCTGCTATGAGTTTGAGTTCTAATAGAGGTGGTTCGGGTAATAGGACTGAGGTATTACCCGAGTGTTCTCATTACAGCAAGCGCTATCGGGGTGAGTGTAGGTGGCTCACGGGTGGTTGTTTCTAATGTGGGAGCACTGATCACTATTTGGCTAGCTGTCCTAAGTTGAGTGAGAGTTCTGGTGATTAGCGTGAGGCTAGTAGAGTGGGTTCAAATGCACCACAAGTTAGTCGAGGTAGAGGCCGCGGTAGAGGTCGAGGTGGTCAGCCTAGAGGGGGAGCTCTGTAACCCCCATTGGAAGGATACCGAAGCGCTACCGCGACACTCACTCAGAACATTCATGCATCACAGCGGAAGCTCACAATAACAATAATAAATCTTAACATCTTATCGTATAATCATAAATATATAATATACATCATCAAAACATACATCACTGTACCCAAAAAGAATTATATAAATACATAATTAACGATATACAAAAGAAATACAGGAGTAGTAAAAAATAAAATAAGACTCTACTCCTAGTGGCCAACCCTGCAGATGCGTGACTCGAGTGGAACAAACCTGCCACCTACACGGGAAAATAGCCCGTGCTAAGCGATAATGCTTAGTGGGGAGGAACAAAGATAACAGAACACTATACAATAATGTCATGCAAAATACATATATAATAAGCATCCACACACAGAAATCTCTAAGTAACATAGAACAGAGATATAAAAGTCATAATCATTATAAGAAAGCAAAACTTAACAATAGCATGCATAAAGCAAATACAGTAACTAGAATCACTCAATAATCATAACACTTCACTAAGCAAAAAGCCAAACACTTCAAAACATAGCCTGAATTTCAGTGGCGGTGGATACGGGAACTTTACACGGGAGACCGAAGCTACAAGAGTTATTGGATAACGGGTTTATTAGACCCAACATATCTCCATGGGGAGCTCTAGTGTTGTTTGTCAAGAAGAATGATAGTACTTTGAGGATGTACATCGACTATAAGCAAATTAATAAGGTCATAGTGAAAAACAAGTATCCTTAGCCTAGAGTTGAGGATTTGTTTGATTAGCTTAGAGGTGCGGGTGTTTTCTTCAAGGTTGATCTTCGGTCGGGTTACTATCAGCTTTGAGTTAAGGACACGGATGTGGTTAAGACTGCCTTTTGGACGCGGTATGGCCACTATGAGTTCCTTATGATGCCATTCGGGTAGACCAATGCACCTGCAGCTTTTATGGATTTGGTGAACCGAGTGTTTAGGCCATATCTCGACCGATTTGTAGTAGTGTTTATTGAAGATATTTTGGTTTACTCAAAGGATGAGAGTGAGCATGAAGAGTATCTTCAGTTAGTGCTGCAAGTTTTGAGGGAGCACCGTTTGTTTGCAAAGCTTAGTAAGTGTGACTTTTGGCTTCAAGAGGTGTCTTTCTTGGGTCACATTGTGTCAGCTAAGGGTATTCAAGTTGATCCAGCTAAGTTTGAGTCGATTGTGAATTAAAAAGCGCCTAAGAATGTTCCAGAGGTAAGAAGTTTCCTCGGTTTGGCAGGGTACTACTGTCGATTTGTGAAGGGTTTTTCAGTCATTGCTGCTCCTATGATGAGATTGTTGAGGAAAGGAGTTAGATTTGAGTGGTCGGATAAGTGTCAAGCATGTTTTGAGAAGTTGAAGAGATTGTTAGTTGAAGCTCCTGTACTTACTCAACCCATCTCGGGTAAGGAGTTTGTAATGTACAGTGATGCTTCAAGTGTTGGGCTCGGATGTGTGTTGATGCAAGAGGATAAAGTTGTGGCTTATGCATCTCGTCAGTTAAAGCCTCATGAGAAGAACTATCCGACGTATGATTTGGAATTGGCGGCTATGATCTTTGCTTTGAAGATTTGACGGTATTATCTGTATGGGGAGAAGTGTAGGATTTTCACGGATCATAAGAGTTTAAAGTATCTCCTCATGTAGAAAGAGTTGAATATGAGACATCGTCGATGGTTAGAGTTGTTTAAGGACTATGACTGCATTATGGATTATCATCCGGGTAAAGCCAATGTGGTTGCGGATACTTTGAGCAGGAAGACAGTTTTGGCTTTGTTCTTGAGACGGTTCAGATGGAGATTTGATTCAGATGGGGCTTTGGTTGCCCAATTGAGAGTCAAACTGACCTTGAGACAGTTGATTGTGGATGCTCAGAAGGATGATTTGAGATTGCAGCGAGTTTTGCAAGAGGTCTGATCGGGTAAGCAGTCCGAGTTTTCTATCTCGTATGGGGTGCTTATGTATAGAAACCATTTGTGTGTGTCTGAGAGTGATGAGTTAAGGAAAAGGCTTTGACTGAGGCACATACTACGGTCTTTACTATGCATCCAGGTAGTGTCACACCCCGTTTACCCCCTGGTAGAATGAGCCATCTGTGTGTGCATCCATGGTGTGTGTCTTGGCCTGTGTTAAAGGACATTTTAGGTAAAAAAAAATATGTGTTTTAAGGGTTTTATTAGCATGTAGATGCATGTATGTTATTAGGGTGTGAATTATTGGGTTAAGTTTGGGTGTGCATGAGTGTACCATTGTAGGGTGTGACTAGTGGAGTTAGGGTTGTGTGCTTTACTCATACATTAGTAGGGTGTTTTAAGTTGAGAATGCATTGTGTGTGAGTAGTGTATGCTTGTTGAGTGTGAGTGGTCAAGTTCCACCAATCTTAGGATGACACGTGGCTAGGGTTTTTGGAAATGGGTGTAAAAAGAAAGAGAAAGAAGGGTAGCCACTCCTACTGCCTCTCGCCCCGTTTTCTCTTCTTCATTACTCCTTCTTCCTCTTTTCCCTTCCCATATTTCTCCTGGTATTTGATTCAAGTGATTTGTGGTGGAATTTGATCGCTCCTCAACCTCCGCTCGGTAAAGTTTTTCACATTTTCATCATTTTCTTCACACTGTTCATTTTCTTCTTTGCATTCTACATCGGGTTTTGATTTAGGATTTTTGTTTGTGTGTTCTTTGTGTGTCAGCTGTTAGTTGAGCCTCCCCGTGACCCGAAAGGCAAAGAGAAAGCTGGAAGTAGTGGAACCAAGTGATTGAAGCTAGGATTATAGGTTTGGGAACTTCTGCATTTTTGTGTTTATGTTGTGGTTGAATGATTTGTTGTAATTTGATGATTGTTGTGATCCATGCTGGAAGTAATGTAATGTGTTTTAGTTGAATTAAGTTTCAAACCAAAAGAACGGATTAGTGTGTTTTGGGTTTACTGTGACTTGCTGGGTTGCTGTTATTGGAATTGGCTTTTGTTCAAATGTGATTTAATTGTGTTAAGGGTGTTAAAAGTTGTGTCTGTGCAGTGCTGGTTGCGAGGAAAATAGCGATCGGAGGTAAGTAATTTTTGAAAAAATGTGTTTTAAAGTTCTGGGCAAGTTTAGGAACTAGGGATTTCTGCAGAGTTCCTGTAGTTGCAAATTGCAGAAAATTAGTCTGTCCAAGTCTCGATCGGCCTACCATCTTCCGATCGGAAATGCCTTGAGTGCCTCACGCTCGGCTATCGATCAAAAGATGGGTAGTTCCGAGCAAGAGAGTGGATCTCGGCACTCATAACCCTAAATTTCTTCCCCGATCTGCTGTGTGGGGAGAGACCAGTCACGAGTCGTGATTGCGGTCATGACTCGTGACCCGCCCAGAGGCCAGTCACGAGTGGTGATGGCTAGTCACTACTCGTAACCAGCCAAGAGGCCAGTCACAAGTCGTGATTGCCAGTCATGACTCGTGACCGGCCAAGTCACGAGTGGTGATGGTCAGTCACTACTCATGACCAGCCAAGAGGCTAGTCACGAGTGGTGACGACCAGTCACAACTCGTGACCGGCCAAGAGGCTAGTCACGAGTGGTGACGACCAGTCACAACTCGTTACCGGCCAACCTGGTGCGAGTGGTTACCTCTGTTCGGCCCATTTTCTTAAATTGCCCAGTTTTAACAAAAAAATGAATGTCGTATCTCTTCTGAATGGACTTATACTACTGTAAGATACATGTCATGCTTTTATATGCTTTTATATGAGTGATACCATGACTCTTCAGATGAATTGTATGCTGTACTTTGAAATATGATTTGTATTATACATGACCTGCGAGAGTCAATCTAGTGGATAGTTAGGCATGCCTAATAGAGTCTCTTAGCTGCAGCCCTCAGTTCTATCTAGACCCCGATCAGGTCCCCATTTGGTTCCTCGCGAACCCCTCAGTATTTAGATCTTGTTTAAGGTCCCCTCAGTAAAATAATGTGTTAATGATAAATAAAATGGTTTCTGTTTCGTACCAGTAAGGTACGCTATGCGTTCGATTCGTGCCCGTAAGGTACGCTATGCGTTTACTCGTTATCCACTATTGTGAGTCAGCAACTGTTCATTTTGTTTTGTTCCGCTTTGACATGTTACAAGAATATGGTATTCGGATGCTTATAATGATAACTATGAGAAATCAACTAAAGAGTAAGTGAATGTGGATGTGAACTTCTGAATGCATGTCTTTATTATGCAAGTATGATTATAAAGCTGATATCTGTGACGCGTGCCGGATCCCCGCGGCCGTCCGTTCGACAGCCCGCACGTGGGCGATCGGGGCATTTGTGGGTCTGTTGACAGCTTGCAATAAATTGCAAGTGCGTCTATGTTGGGCAACAGGGAGGTTTCATGGAGTCGCCACCCAATAGAACATTGGGAAAGTTTCTCTCGCCTCGGAGAGCCTAATACTACGCTTAGTATCCATTTTGGGCCAGCCAAAGGGGACTTGGAGGGTAACCTCTCGCCCTAAGGAGCCTAGGATTAACGCTAAAGCCTCGTGACACAAGAGGTGTCTTGGAGGGTAAACCTCTCGCCTCTTTGAGCCCAAAGACCAGAGCTGGGTTCGGGATTTCTCATCTATTTCTACCTCGATTATTTTATGATCAAATTTTAATTATCATTGATTCGCTCTCTCTCCACACGATGCAATTGAATTGAAAGGCGCATTTTATTCACGTATTTAAAACAATAGATAAATAAATGAATAAAAGAATAAAGCATTAAATAAATTACAATAATACTAGGAGCGGAATACAACTCCCATTTATAAATGTGCTATACATGCATAAAACGGGTTATTCATTTATTTTGACGACTTTGGTCCCTGCATGGTTCATTATGGAAAACGATTTTTATGTGATGGTTTTATTGGGTAAAATAGGACATTGGTCCAGTTTTATTTAGCAAACATTCTTTTTGGTAGAAAACATTTGTGTGATGGTTCTTTTTAAGAGCGGTCGAAAATCATTTTATTATTACAGACCACAAATACATAAAATGCAATAAAATAGTAATTACATATTTCTAAATAAATAAATAAATGAATACATAAATAATTGCATAAATAAATAACAATAATAATGACAATAATCAATAATGATAATAATAATAAAACATAAAATTAAATAATAAATAATCACAAATCAATAAAATTAAATAACCATAGAACTCAATAATAATATTAGTAATAATATTAAATAATAATTATAATTATAATAATATTAATAATATTAATAAACGGAAATTAAATAAATAAATATATATATATTATAATAATAATAATAATATTAATAAACAGAAATTAAATAAATATATAATAATAATAATAAAATAAAATATAAAGGAAATAGGGATTTAACTCGCCGGAGGGGAGGTGGTCGACACCACCGGCACCGAGAATTAGATCGGACCGCCGGCATCTCCCCGGAGTGGGCCACGTGCCGATCAGTCGCTGGAGGAAGCCGGAATCTGCCTCGAAGTCGTCACTGGACTTCCTCGCCATGCGCCGGATGTCGGAGGCCGATGAAGGAGCGGTGACCGCGACGGGGTGCGTCTGGGCGTGCCGGTTGCACCGCCGTGGCGCGTGAGGCGGTGCGCCGCCGGCGGCCACGCCTCCTCTCCTTTTCTTTTTCTCTTTTCTTCCTCCGGCGCCTGGGCTGTGCTCCGTTGGCCACTCTCCTCTCTTCTCCCCTTTATTTCTTTTCCTTATTTCCTTCTCTCTTTGGCTCCCTTTTCTTGGTTTCTTTGATTTATTCTTCTCTGTGTCTTTCTTGCTCTCTATTTTCCTACTCTCTCTTTTATATTTTCTTCGGTTTCTTCTTTCTATGGCTGGCCTCCTTCCTCTGTTCTTGCTCTCTCTTCTCTCTTTTCTCTTGCTATTTTCTATTTCTTTTTCCTTTCTTATTCCAGCCGAGAGCCCCCTCTCTTCCTCTTTATTCTTTTCTTTTTATATTCCAAAACTAGGGCAACTTAGGGGCATAATGGTAACTTCCTCAATTTTCATGCCATCAAATAATTCCTCCCATTTTCATATCTTAATTTTAATTAATTTAACTTAATTCAAATAACACACACATTAATTAATTAAACATACACATTAATTCATTAATTAATTAAACATTACAATAATTAATCAATTATCATATATATTTATATTTTATCTAATTAATTATACACTTTAAACTTTAATTTTACATGCACTTTAATCAACACAATAATATTAATTACTTAATTACCTAATTACACCAATTAATTAATTACCTAATTTCATACATACATATTTATATATGTTTTTTATAATTTTTTATATATATTTTTTTTATTATTTTTTTTTCGGAGGGAGTAATCAAGGACCCAAAAATCACCATTTTCATTTTATGCCGAGCCCGGGACCCAGTGTCTACAGTTCCCCCAATTTTGGAGAAGCTAGCGCAGAGACACCTAGGTGAGCCAAAATTCAAAGAGGAGGAGAGAGTGGATTACATACCTGTGGCAGAGACCCTGCCTTCTTGTCGGGAGTTGGATAAAGAGATGCCTCCTCAGAGGTGACTGTGTTGTGTATTGTGATATTTGTGACTGTGTTTGTGAGTTTGTGTAGGTATTATGTATGTAAATTGCATGATTGTTTTTGTTTGTGTGTTTTTATATTTCAATTAGGCTTTTAAGTAAACTTTATTATAAAGCATTATTTATTTGGTATATGATATAGGTTGTTATGTTCATTATCTTTTATGCTCATTTTTATCAGTTTTTCAAAAAATTTTGGGATGTGTTTTAAGTTTTTCAAGTTATTTAGTTTTACTTATTTCAACATTATAGATTATTTAGTCTCTTTACCTACCATGTTTTTAAAGTTAGAATTTGCTCATTTTTTTTAAAATTTTAAGTTTCTAGTTGCCTATGGAAACTATAGCCATAATACTTGCCCTTATTTCTTTTCAATAATGGATGAGGACTCAAAAAGAAAAGAAAAATAAAGATAAGTGGGAAGGAGCATAAAATGCACCCACTAATTTCAACAATAAATAGCAAGATGTATATTCAAAATTGTAAAAATATGGAATGGAGCGTAAAACGCACCCATATTAACTTCTCTTGCTATGCATGGAATTAAATGAAAAATATATATATCCATGTAAAAAAGAATATAAAAAAAAAAAGAAAAAGAGTCTAAAAATGCCATGAGATTTGATTAAGAGTAAGTGAGCTTCAATTTTCCTAAAAGGTGACTAGCAATCTTAGATTTTTAACTTTTATGATCAATTTTCTCTCTTTGATTCATGTTTAGTTTTTGAGACTTTATATTCTTTATGTTGGAAGTAGTAAAGTTAGGAAACTTGATGAATTTTCAATGCATAATTTGAATTTTGATTTACTGATATGTGTGAGTGTTTGAGATAGTTGAGCTTTACAATTTTAGTATACATAGCTAAATGAACAGTATTTTGTAATGATATTTACTGACTATTGAATTTGTTTATTTCTTTTCTCTTGCTTGAGGACAAGCAAGGGTTTAGTGTGGGGGAATTTGATAGGAGCTAAATTGAAGTATAATTTAGTATTTATTTTGTGTGAATTTATGTAATTAATCATGTAATTGTTTGTAAAATTTAATGTGATGTGTTAGATTATGTTTATTTGTATCAGTTGAGTTTTTATGTTGATTATCTGCGTTTTTAGGTGAAGAAATGAAGAGAAGAGTAAATAGAACGAGCAAGTCACGAGAGAGGAGCAGGTCACGCCACACACAAGGAGTCACGCGACGTGACCGTAGGTAACGAGACGTGACTGGAGAAGAGAAAGGAGAGAAAGAAGAAAAAGAGAAAGAAAAGAAGAAAAGAAGCTGAGGGAGAGGAAGTCACGCGACGTGAGCAAAGGTCACGCGACGTGACAAGAAGCCAGGAAAGAAGAGGAGGAGGCGAGACAAGGCGAGACGAGAGTGCCAGTCACGCCACACACGCGTAGAGTCACGCCGTGATGGGAGGTAACGTCCCGTGACTTACCAGAGAGGGAAGAGAAAACCGAAAGAAAGAAGGGAAGAAGAAAATGGGCAAGCGCGTTCTGTCGCGATCGCTACACCATCGCGATCGCGATAGAGACGACCGTTGGACAGTTTTGGGCCAAAAGTCACATGAAAAGTCATCTTATTTCACCAAATTTTGCAACCATTCCCAAGAGACATCTTTAAGGGACACAATCTTTAAATTATTATCTATAAATAGGTAGCTTAACTGTAGTTTTAGGATGATGAATTTTAAGTTAAGTAATTTTTCTGTATTTTGTAAGAGAGATTTTTCTTAGTTAAATTTCTATTTAGTTTTATGTTTTGAAGAAGAAGATCAAGGAGAAGGAAAATTTATTTTCAAGAGATTGAGAAAAGGGTTGAAAGGCTTCTATCTTGTTCTCTTATTTTTAATTCTTCTCCAATATTTCTATGAATATCATTTTAATGAATTTGCATATTATAATTCTTTCTATTTCTATCTACTTTCATAGTCTTTCATTGTAGATTCTCTATTAATATCTTTTGCATGATTTTTACAAGTTAAAGTAATTTGAGAGTTTGCTTTATCTGACATTTAATAGAGATTCATTATTAAGATATATTTGAGAGATCGGTATATTGAGATAATTGCTATAGGTTAGTGTTTATTCTTAAAATATGTAATTAGAAACCTCTAATTCATTAATGAAAATTGTGAGTTAGAATTTTAATTGTATGTTTTAAGCATTTTAATTCATGTCGAGAGAGTGGGTTAAAAGTTTATTCTAACTTGGCTTGCATAAAAAGATGAAAGATGTTAATAAAATGATGGAATCAAGTTCATTGTCTTTAATTCTTCATGATTCATTTTATCTTCTTTTGACTATCATTAACTAGGTATATTTAGTTTACATGTTAGATTAGATTAAAACCAACTCTTCCATTAATTAATCATTGTAAACAAGATTAAAATCAATTAGTAATAGTGTGTAAAAACGTTCCTCGTGGGATCGACAATCTTAAGTACTATTGCGGTACACCGTATACTTGCAGTATAATTAGCATCTTAGAAAATACTCAACAAGTTTTTGGCGCCGTTGCCGGGGAACGGTTGTTTGCCATTATAAAAATTGATTTATGATTTTGGATTACAATATCTTCTTTTGTTTTAATTTATTTGTTTGTTTTAGTTTAATTTTGTGTTAATTTTGTGTTTTGTTTTTGGTTTTTACAGGATTTTGAAAGTTCATGCCTAGTAAAAGGAGTTCTTTAGAAGAGCTTGAGCCTTTAAATCCTGAAATTGAAAGATTTTTGTCAAGTAACCGGAAGTCCAATAAGAAAAAGAACAAGGATAAGAGACCAATTATCATGGCTGACGAAAATCCACCAAGATTGATGGACTTTGCCACACCTGCTTTGAGTGGTGCTCAACAAGGAGTGATAAGACCAACGGTAAATGCAAATCAATTTGAAATTAAGCCTTCATTGTTACAAATGATTCAAAATAGTGTTCAATTCTATGGTTTGGCAAATGAGGATCCAAATGCTCATTTAGCCAACTTTCTTGAAATATGTGATACCTTTAAGATAAATGGGGTTTCGGCTGATGCAATCAAGCTTAGGCTTTTTCCATTCACTTTGAAGGATAAAGCAAAAGCTTGGTTGAATTCCCTAACAAGAGGATCTATAACTACTTGGGACCAATTGGCCCAAGCATTCTTATCAAAATATTTTCCATTGGCCAAAATTGCAAAAATCATAAAGGATATTACTACATTTGTTCAAAATGAAAATGAATCATTATATGAGGCTTGGGAAAGATTCAAGGAATTACAAAGGATGTGTCCACACCATAACTTGCCAAGAGATTGTTGATGCAAACATTTTATAATGGAGTAAATCCTACTACAAGGGGGACTATTGATGCTACTGCTGGAGGTTCTTTGATGAGAAAAACAATTGATGTAGCATATGAGCTATTGGAAGAGATGGCAATGAATAACTGTATGTGGCCTCCTGAAAGAGTAAGGGAGTATAATAATTCTAATACTAGGGGGGTACATTCAGTAGATTCTATGGTTGCATTACAAGCCCAAATTGAAGCATTAAATCATAGAGTTAATAGTCTAAGTTTGGGTGGCAATTCATTAAATGCATGCAATGTGTGTGGTCAACAAGGACATAAGAGTGATAATTGCAATTTAGGCATGGTTAATAAGGAAGAACAAGTTAATTTTCTTCAAGGTCAAGGTCGTGGTAATCCTTATTCTAACACTTATAATGCTGGTTGGAGAAACCATCCTAACCTTTCATGGGGGAATAATAATATTAACAACCAAAATAGAGGTGTAGGATACCAACAACCACAAGATAGGTTTGGTGCCTTTGAGATTAAAATTGATAAGTTTATTGAAGAAATTAATTGTAAGATGCATTCTCAAGATGAAAGTCAAAAGAAACTTGAACAAAAATTTGATCAAATTGCTAAAAATCATGCTGCTACTATTCATAATCTTGAGGTTCAAATAGGACAACTTGCTAATTCTTTACCTTCTAGAAATCTAGGATGCCTTCCAAGTAATACTGAGGAGAATCCTAGGGAGCACATTAAACCATGATATATCTAGTTCTTTTATTTAGGTTACTTTGTTATATTTTCTTTTTAAATTTATTGTGCTTTGTTTTAGATTAGTTTGGTTAGTTTTATTTTTTGTAATTTAGATTTTAATGCTAAGAAAACAATTGTTTTTAAATTTTTAATTAATTTAGTAAGATGAGATTTGATTAATAAATATATAAAAAATTAAATAGAAAAATAAATAAAAATAAAAAAAATGTGTGTTTTGCGATCGCGGCAAGTATTGCGATCGCGACAGAACGCGATTTTGGCAGGGATTGCGTCTCGTGACGTTGCTTCACGCGACATGACGGTCTGAGGATTTCGTTTGATGGACTTTGCCCAGGTAAGTAAAGAGCGTCACGAGTCGTGACGTTGCTTCACGAGACGTGACGCCTTATGTAGAGAATAGGTACGTTTTAAATGTTTTCTTTTCTTTTATTATTTTACTTATTATTTTTCTATTATTTGGGTTTGTTTTATTTTCTTTTCTCATTTATAAGATTTAATTTTAATTACATTAACCTAATTTTACCATTTAAGCATTAAAAACACAGAAAAAGGAGAATTAAAAGCGGGAATTTAAATTTTAAAACCCTAACGTCGTGACTTTTCCTTTTCTCAGTTTTCTCTGTTAGTTTTATTTTCCCTAGCACAGGTCACGACTAAAAAAACTTTCATTTCTTCTTTTCTTCTTCTTCCACAAAGACTTTCGAATTTCCATCCTCTGCTTTCCTTTCGTTTTCCTAGTTTTACATTACAGCATTCCTCTTTTATTTCTTCTCTTTTCTTTTCTTCAAACGACTGACTTAGTGATTACGGGATTTTCATCATCCATTCAGGTTTGTCATTTTATTTTCATTTTTCTTTTTCATTTCTTCTTTCCCCTAACACATTTAATTTCGGCATTTTCACAACTAAATCACATTTCGTTTGTAGTTATTCTCTGTTTACATTCCTTTATCTTTTATCTTTTATGTTTTCCTTTAGTGTATTTGGTTTTGTTAATTTCTTCATTTGTCTTCAGATTTACTTCTCTTTAGTTTTCATTCTCTGTTTACCCAACACAATCAAATATGGTGAGAACAAAGAATCCCTCTGTTTCTCGAATTGAACAAGAAGAGCAGGAAGGTGAGGAAGTGAATATTGATGTTCATTATGGTGCTCTATTTCCTGTATTCTATGTAGACGAAGGCAGTAGGTATTTAACTCTTCGTGATAGGCATTTGATGCAATGTAAGTATTTTCCTGACTCTTTACTTAATCAAATTGGCATGCTAGATGTAGTGAATGAAATGTTAATATTTTGTGGGTTATTTAAATTTGCATCTATGCATGAAGATGTTCGTCCTGATTTGGTTTTAGAATTTTACACCACCTTAAAAAAGAATGATGATAATGAGAATTGGTTAGATTTTAGGATGGCTAGTAAACCTTATACTTTAACCTATTTTATGATGAATAGGATGTTTAGATTTTCTCAAGCTGGTTTAACTGAGCCACCTAAATCTTTTAAGCCACATAGATTTTGGAAATTTTTAACTGATTTGCAAACTCGTTATAGGGCTAGGGATGCTAAATCTATGTTTATTAAAGATTTGAGATATTAGATTTTGCATAGAGTTTTAGCTTCTCTAATTTTTAATAGGTCTGAATTTAACAGAGTTTCATATAATAAGTTGTTTTTGATGTGGTGTGTACATAAACGCAAGGACGTATGTTGGCCTTTTTGGATAGTAAGTCAATTATTGCAATGTGTAAACAAGCATGATTCACCTTTAACACATGGGCATGTTATTTCTAGTATTGCCAGCAATCTAAATGTGGATCTTGATGCCTACTATAGAGTTTTTTCTTGCCATTATTTTAATAAGAATATGTTAGTTCGTGGAGAGGTTGTTGGTAATAATTTTCAGGAAATTCCGGCACGTGCTCGATCATGTTGGAGGGATATTGCTGGAATTTCTGAGCCACCAGTAGAGGCACAAGACGAAGAAGGTGAGGAGGAGGCAAGTGAGGAGGAAGTGATGCCCGATATTGATGCTGCTGTGGGTGCTGCTCCTGAGGTTGGCTCCTCCAGCCATAGCATCCCCTCAATGTTCTCTCATATGCAAAAGCAATTATCTTCCATTGAGCGACGTCAAAGGCGGCTGGAGTACAAGTTTGATAATTTCTTGATACAATCGGGTTTTGTGGTTCCATCACCTCTACCTTCACCATGATAGGGGAGTTTTTTTTTATTCATTTTATTTGTTTCTTTTACTTGTTTTTGTGTGTTATTCCTCCACATTGAGGACAATGTTGGTTTTAAGTGTGGGGGAGTGACTGTGTTGTGTGTTGTGATATTTGTGACTGTGTTTGTGAGTTTGTGTAGGTATTATGTATGTAAATTGCATGATTGTTTTTGTTTGTGTGGTTTTATATTTCAATTAGGCTTTTAAGTAAACTTTATTATAAAGCATTGTTTATTTCGTATATGATATAGGTTGTTAAGTTCATTATCTTTTATGCTCATTTTTATCAGTTTTTCAAAAATTTTTGGGATGTGCTTTAAGTTTTTCAAGTTATTTGGTTTTACTTATTTCAACATTATAGATTATTTAGTCTCTTTACCTACCATGTTTTTAAAGTTAGAATTTGCTCATTTTGTTTAAAATTTTAAGTTTCTAGTTGCCTATGGAAACTATAGCCATAATACTTGCCCTTATTTCTTTTCAATAATGGATGAGGACTCAAAAAGAAAAGAAAAATAAAGATAAGTGGGAAGGAGCATAAAATGCACCCACTAATTTCAACAATAAATAGCAAGATGTATATTCAAAATTGCAAAAATATGGGATGGAGCGTAAAACGCACCCATATTAACTTCTCTTGCTATGCATGGAATTAAATGAAAAATATATATATCCATGTAAAAAAGAATATAAAAAAAAAAAGAAAAAGAGTCTAAAAATGCCATGACATTTGATTAAGAGTAAGTGAGCTTCAATTGTCCTAAAAGGTGACTAGCAGTCTTAGATTTTTAACTTTTATGATCAATTTTCTCTCTTTGATTCATGTTTAGTTTTTGAGACTTTATATTCTTTATGTTGGAAGTAGTAAAGTTAGGAAACTTGATGAATTTTCAATGCATAATTTGAATTTTGATTTACTGATATGTGTGAGTGTTTGAGATAGTTGAGCTTTACAATTTTAGTATACATAGCTAAATGAACAGTATTTTGTAATGATATTTACTGACTATTGAATTTGTTTATTTCTTTTCTCTTGCTTGAGGACAAGCAAGGGTTTAGTGTGGGGGAATTTGATAGGAGCTAAATTGAAGTATAATTTAGTATTTATTTTGTGTGAATTTATGTAATTAATCATGTAATTGTTTGTAAAATTTAATGTGATGTGTTAGATTATGTTTATTTGTATCAGTTGAGTTTTTATGTTGATTATCTGCGTTTTTAGGTGAAGAAATGAAGAGAAGAGTAAATAGAACGAGCAAGTCACGAGAGAGGAGCAGGTCACACCACACACAAGGAGTCACGCGACGTGACCGTAGGTAACGAGACGTGACTGGAGAAGAGAAAGGAGAGAAAGAAGAAAAAGAGAAAGAAAAGAAGAAAAGAAGCTGAGGGAGAGGAAGTCACGCGACGTGAGCAAAGGTCACGCGACGTGACGAGAAGCCAGGAAAGAAGAGGAGGAGGCGAGACAAGGCGAGACGTGAGTGCCAGTCACGCCACACACGCGCAGAGTCACGCCGTGATGGGAGGTAACGTCCCGTGACTTACCAGAGAGGGAAGAGAAAACCGAAAGAAAGAAGGGAAGAAGAAAATGGGCAAGCGCGTTCTGTCGCGATCGCGACAGAGACGACCGTTGGACAGTTTTGGGCCAAAAGTCACATGAAAAGTCATCTTATTTCACCAAATTTTGCAACCATTCCCAAGAGACATCTTGAAGGGACACAATCTTTAAATTATTATCTATAAATAGGTAGTTTAACTGTAGTTTTAGGATGATGAATTAAAAATTTAATTAAAAATTTAAAACAATTGTTTTCTTAGCATTAAAATCTAAATTACAAAAAATAAAACTAACCAAACTAATCTAAAACAAAGCACAATAAATTTAAAAAGAAAATATAACAAAGTAACCTAAATAAAAGAACTAGATATATCATGGCTTAATGTGCTCCCTAGGATTCTCCTTAGTATTACTTGGAAGGCATCCTAGATTTCTAGAAGGTAAAGAATTAGCAAGTTGTCCTATTTGAACCTCAAGATTATGAATAGTAGCAGCATGATTTTTAGCAATTTGATCAAATTTTTGTTCAAGTTTCTTTTGACTTTGTTACTTTGTTATATTTTCTTTTTAAATTTATTGTGCTTTGTTTTAGATTAGTTTGGTTAGTTTTATTTTTTGTAATTTAGTTTTTAATGCTTAGAAAACAATTGTTTTTAAATTTTTAATTAATTTAGTAATTCATCATCCTAAAACTACAGTTAAACTACCTATTTATGGATAATAATTTAAAGATTGTGTCCCTTAAAGATGTCTCTTGGGAATGGTTGCAAAATTTGGTGAAATAAGATGACTTTTCATGTGACTTTTGGCCCAAAACTATCCAACGGTCGTCTCTATCGCGATCGCGACAAAACGCGCTTGCCCATTTTCTTCTTCCCTTCTTTCTTTCGGTTTTCTCTTCCCTCTCTGGTAAGTCACGGGACGTTACCTCCCATCATGGCGTGACTCTGCGCGTGTGTGGTGTGACTGGCACTCACGTCTCGCCTTGTCTCGCCTCCTCCTCTTCTTTCCTGGCTTCTCGTCACGTCGCGTGACCTTTGCTCACGTCGCGTGACTTCCTCTCCCTCAGCTTCTTTTCTTCTTTTCTTCCTCTTTTTCTTCTTTCTCTCCTTTCTCTTCTCCAGTCAGGTCTTGTTACCTACGGTCACGTCGCGTGACTCCTTGTGTGTGGCGTGACCTGCTCCTCTCTCGTGACTTGCTCGTTCTATTTACTCTTCTCTTCATTTCTTCACCTAAAAACGCAGATAATCAACATAAAAGCTCAACTGATACAAATAAAGATAATCTAACACATCACATTAAATTTTACAAACAATTACATGATTAATTACATAAATTCACACAAAATAAATACTAAATTATACTTCAATTTAGCTCCTATCAAGAGGGCTTCGAGATTTGCCTCCTCAAAGGGCTGCGGGATTTTGCCTCCTCAGAGGGCTTGGAGAATTTGCTTCCTCAGAGGACTTGGGGAATCTGCCTCCTCAGAGGACTTTGAGATTTTGCCTCCTCAGAGAACTTGGGGAATTTGCCTCCTCAGAGGACTTTGGGGTTTTGCCTCCTCAGAGGACTTTGAGATTTGCCTCCTCATAGGACTTTGAGATTTTGCCTCCTCAGAGGACTTGGAGAATTTGCCTCCTCAGAGGAATTTGAGGTTTTGCCTCCTCAGAGGACTTTGAGAATTTGCCTCCTCAGAGGAATTTGAGGTTTTGCCTCCTCAGAGGACTTTGAGGTTTTGCCTGCTCAGAGGACTTAGAGAATTTGCCTCCTCAGAGGACTTTGAGGTTTTGCCTCCTCAGAGGACTTTGAGAATTTGCCTCCTCAGAGGACTTTGAAGTTTTGCCTCCTCATAGGACTGGGAGAATTTGCCTCCTGAGAGGACTTTGAGGTTTTGCCTCCTCAGAGGACTTTGAGAATTTGCCTCCTCAGAGGACTTTGAGGTTTTGCCTCCTCTGAGGACTTTGAGAATTTGCCTCCTTATAGGACTTTGAGAATTTGCCTCCTCAGAGGACTTTGATGTTTTGCCTCCTCAGAGGACTTGGAGAATTTGCCTCCTCAGAGGACTTTGAGGTTTTGCCTCCTCAGAGGACTTTGAGAATTTGCCTCCTCAGAGGACTTTGAGGTTTTGCCTCCTCAGAGGACTTTGAGAATTTGCCTCCTCAGAGGACTTTGAGGTTTTGCCTCCACAGAGGACTTTGAGAATTTGCCTCCTCAGAGGACTTTGAGGTTTTGCCTTCTCAGAGGACTTGGAGAATTTGCCTCCTCAGAGGACTTTGAGGTTTTGCCTCCTCAGAGGACTTGGAGAATTTGCCTCCTCAGAGGGCTTGGAGAATTTGCCTCCTCAGAGGAATTTGAGGTTTTGCCTCCTCAGAGGACTTGGAGAATTTGCCTCCTCAGAGGACTTTTAAGTTTTGCCTCCTCAGAGGACTTGGAGAATTTGCCTCCTCAAAAGACTTTGAGGTTTTGCCTCCTCAGAGGACTTTGAGAATTTGCCTCCTTAGAGGACTTTGAGGTTTTGCCTCCTCAGAGGACTTTGAGAATTTGCCTCCTCAGAGGACTTTGAAGTTTTGCCTCCTCAGAGGACTTGGAGAATTTTCCTCCTCAGAGGACTTTGATGTTTTGCCTCCTCAGAGGACTTTGAGGTTTTGCCTCCTCATAGGACTTACGGATTTTGCCTCCTCAGAGGACTTGGAGAGTTTTCCTCCTCAGAGGTCTTTGGCTTTATTATGTGCCCCTTGAGAGGTCTTAGGTTAATTGTCTTGATTGATGCTTGGAATGACGTCGTCACTAGGATTCTGCTGGTGTCCGCATCGAGTCTCTTTTTCTGCGAGACTTAGAAAGGCAAATATGCAGGAAAAATTCGTGAGCATGCATGTGTATGCATGTATATGCAGCAATGCAGTATAAAAAATCCGTCTAAGTGGGTTGGAGGCCACATCTGATTTGATTGTAATTTGCAGTAAGATCAGTGCCTTCTGGAATTGCCTTTGAATTTCATGCTCTTTGGGGATCATGAGTTTCTCGTCTGAAACCTGTAGTCATTATTTTAAGTTAGTGCATCCCTCATGGATTTTCACACTAGCTTTTCTTAGCGGGAAATGCGTCCTTTCGGATTTTCACATGACCCTGTGCCTTATTTTTGCCTGGAATGGACCCAACCCAACCCAGGAGCTTTTTTTTTTTTTTTTTTTAGGACAGACTGCCTATTTTCAGGTTTTCACCCTGTCCTTTGGCCTAACTTTTGCTTAGAGCGCCAATTACGGTTTTCATCTCTAACGGCCTTTTTTCTTTTTTTCTTATTTTTTTTTCTTTTTTTTTTCTTTTGTACGTCAGATGAACTATTCTGGTTACATCAATACCATTGCATAGATGCACATATTTCAATTTGATTTCATAATATATGATCATTATTTGGCATTAATCTCAAGATACAAAACCTCATCCAATCTCGGGATGGATCTTGAAAGTATCAAACTCCTGTTATCAATCAGCTCTCTTTTTTATTCTCGTGATCGAATATTTTCTCTCTGCTCTCTTTTTTTTTTTAACGTGGATTCTAGATGCAACGTTGGAGACGAGACTTAACTCGAATGCACTCGTGGCTTCTCGCTTGAAGCTCAAGAAATACCATAGGCCTCTTCTTACGTAACAAACCTTTTTAAAAGGTCATCTCCGCTAATTGGATAAGACTGAACCAAGAATCAAGAGGTCTTACTTTGGTTGTAATGTTAGGCTTGGGTAGATGGCTATCAAAGAAAGATCAGGTCGCTAAAGAAAAATGGCTGCGATATTTTCTCGACTGATGGATGAACCGTTCTCGCCTCAAAAGTATTCTTGAATTTGGGCTCGATAACATTCTAGCTCCTTGAGATCAGAAGGGCAATCATTGAAACTAGTCAATTGGTCACCATTTTGAGCTCATGCCTTTCATGCATGACTAAACCCTCTTTCCAAAGTCTGAACTTACTCTTATCCAGGCAATTTTCTAATAGTCCAAAGAATTGTTCAAATGTACATCCATCAGTTTTAGAGCGGCCACTCTTCTAAGGGGAAGCCAAAATCATTTTAGGCGAGGGGGTAGTTTTAATGTGTGTAACAACAAAATTGGTACGCATTCAGCATACCTGCATAAAGGCTCAATGGGCTAGCAAGCGATTGCAGAACAAGGGTAGGAAATAGTCATTTAGAGAGCTATACAAAGAAAAGATTGCCTAAATCATTTTTCAGGTTCTGTCTTATCCAGAGATCGCTTCGACGGGTAATCAGAAAGGTTCTAGTGCTCTTAGTGAGTTTTCATCCAATCTCCTAATTTCAACTAGTTTTTTCTTTCTTACTTTTATTTTCTCTCTGACTCTCTCTCTCTTCAGGAGTTATATCAGATGCCATCAAGATTTTCTTTGAATTTTCCAAAGTTCCAAGATTAAATGTAGTAGTATTAATTGAATTAATGTCAAAATGAATGAATGTATCATGATCATAAGAAATGAAATCATTACAAATAATATACAAATACGCAAAAACATTGTTCATCATATTAACATAACCAAAATGTCATAAAGAGTTCTCAAAATACAGAGACATAATACATAATATCTCCTTGTAGTTCTTGCAAAATATGCCACTCCGGTGGACTGGGTCCGATCACATATTCGGTGGAGGGACTGCGTTATAGCCCGGCTTTTTCTTTTCCTCCCTCTTCTCAGGGTCGCCGATCTGCTTCGTGTCAATAAGATCTTGAATTTCATGTCTTAGCCTCGCACAACGGTCCGTCATATGCCCCGTGTGCTGGTGGAAAGCACAATACTCATCATCTTTATGACCCGGTTGTCCTTGGGTTTGGGCTGGCTTAGGAGGTAGGGGCTGCAGCTTCCCTTCTTTTATCAGTCTTTTTAATACCTAGGACAAAGGACGGCCCAAATTTGAAAAGTGCCTTTGACTTTGCCCCATTCCGGTAGCTGAAACTTCTGCAGCCTTGCCATTTCTGCTGTTACTGTCCCCAGCACCACTCGGTCTACTCCCAGACTGATTTCCAGAATTCCTCCGGGAAAAGCTATTCTGACTCACCTTCTTCACCAGGTAGGCCCCCTCAGCTTCTACAGCAATGTCTTTCAATGACTCCCAGTCTCTAAGCCCCTTGAAGCTAAGCAAATCCCTCAGGTAAGGACAGGAGTTTCTGATAAATAGCCTAATCTGATCAGCTGTGTCAGGCTTTCGTTTCATCTCCATGACCCTGTTCCTCCACCTTGTGAGGTACTCGTGGAATGATTCATCGTGTTTTTGCTGTAGAAGTTCGAGGTCTTTCAGGGTGACCTCCATTCTGGTGCTGCAGTCATACTGCTTCATAAATTCATCGGTCAGCAGGTCCCAGTCTTCTTTACACCTCCTATCCAGGCCATGGTACCAATCCACTGCAGGACCCGACAAGCTGAGGCAAAAATACTCCACCTTTTGCTTCTTGTTTAGTCATGTACCCTTCATCACTAAAGTGCCCTGCTTGACTGCGCAGAAGGGTCTGAAGTACCGTTAAACTTTGGCAGCTCAGGCATTTTAAATCTCTAGGGCAGCAATTCTTCATCCCCCAAGTTTCTATCTTCAGGGTTGACCCCTTTTCCAGCTGACAACATCCGGGTGATGGCCTCAATCTGCTGTCTCATTGCCCTCAGAGTCTCATCTTCCACCTTGGGTGCTCTACCCCTCACAGCTTGGTGGGCAACTACTTCCTCCATCTCATCTTCTTCCACAAAGTCTTCCTCGGGATTATCAACCCTTGCCCTTCTTGGCTCAACAGGTGCAGCTTCATTCTCATTAATGGGTTGACGAGCAGCCACTCCAGCGAAGGGAGCCTCCCCACCAGCAGGCGGTTCAACTTGCCCCCGAGGAGGGACTGCTGGTACTTGTTGAGCAATGGGCAGCTGCAGAATAGGAGGTGCTTGCGTAGTAGGGGGATGGGCAATTCTTTCGACCATAGCGCCCATCATATCCAACATTTGCCGTTCGAATTCATCCAGCCTCCGAGCAAGGTCTTGAGTGGTTAAGTTTCCAGTTTCGTCTGCCATGGAGGATGAGGTATTAGATGTCGAGAGTGGATCAGGATCCCAATCGAGCACTAATTCCAACAATCCAAAGGGCGAGTCTGTTCGTACTAATCGACCGTCGGGACCTGTAACCCACTTGGAAGAATCTATGATGGCTAAAAATTTAAACTGTTAGTATGATGCGTGTATGGCAATATACAATGCATGATCGTGAATTATGTAGATGGAGTGAAAAAATCAATAAATTGTAATTATGCGATGCAATGCATGAAAACAAATGTACACGTGATGGTATCTGCGTGTGAAAAATAATATGCAGGCAAAAGTGTATATACACAATATGAAATGTATTTTTTATTGTTATTATTTTATTATTATTTTTTTGACATGAATGACATGTGATGTATGTGCATGTTGTGCAGCATTCACAACCACATGCAAGCAGATAGATCCTTCTAACCTTATTTCTCCCACACACAAGGTCGTACGGTCTCTTTCCTAGGCGGGCTTTATCCAAGGGTTTAACAAGGAACCCAATGGACGCGTATAGTGCACGGTGAGAAGCTGGCAGCATAACAACTCTTAATTTAAAGCACATGCGCATGGATGTTTGGCCATTATATATTTAAACAATTCGATTAAATCAAGATGGGCCCATCGAGGCATGAAAGCCTTTGATGAAAATCATCTGATTTGATTGATTTTTTTCAATATATGACAGCCCAATTAGCAAGCACGATATTATGGTACATGTCACCTAATGGAAGTTTCTATTGCCATTACATGGGCTTTAGTCATGGGTGGTTGTGACGCGCGCCGGATCCCGAGCGCCGCCCGTTCGACCGCCCGCACGTGGGCGATCGGGGCATTTGCGGGTCCGTTGGCATCTTGCAATAAAAATCGCAAGTGCGTCTATGTTGGGCAACAAGGAGGTATCATGGAGTCGCCACCCAATAGAACATTGGGAAAGTTACTCTCGCCTCGGAGAGCCTAAGACTTGCGATTGGTATCCATGTTGGGCCATGAGGCCTAGGATTAGCGCTAAAGTCTCGTGACCCAAGGGGTATTTTGGAGGATAACCTCTAACCTCTTGAGCCCAAAGACCAGAGCTGGGTCCGGAATTTCTCATCTATTTCTACCTCAATTAGTTTATGACCAAATTTTAACGTCATTAGTTCGCTCTCTCTCCACACTATGCAGTTGATTAAAAGGCGCATTTATTCACATTCGAAAAACAGTAAATGAGCAGAATAGATATCGAAAGCGATAAATTACAATAATACAAGGAGCGGAATACAACTCCCTATGGTAAATGTGCGATTCATACATAAATCGGGGCATTGTTTATTTTGAGGGCTTTGATCCTCTCATGCATCATTATTAAAAGCGGGATATTTAATATGTGACGATCTTTATTGGATGAAAATAGGGCGTTGGACCCTTTTGCATTTTATACAGAACTCAATTTTATTTAAGTGCAAATCGTTGGTCTATTCTTACATTTAACGGGATAAAAAAGCTTATTCATATACATAAAATAATCAATGAATAAAAAAAAGGGGAGGAATAAATCAAGAGGTTTAAGAAAACTAAACCGGACGAAATCCACCACGCATGGTAGGCAGCCGCTCAAGCTCGAAATTATCCAGGAAGACCAATATACACTCACAGAAAGTTAGGAGATGTTAATATACATAAAATTAACACATAAGAAATCAAAGAGACTGGATAGAGATAAAAATGATTAAAAAATGGAGGCAGAACCCACCGACGGCCTTTCCTGGTTGACCGACGGGCGTCGGTTTGGTAATTCGATATGCCCGTTTGTCACTCAAAAAGGGCGTCTGTAGGTAGATGACCGACGGGCGTCGGTCATGAGGATGACCCGTCGGTCACCTCTATCTCCGGAAAACAGAAGGGAAACAGGGGCCTCTCAATGATCAAAAACAAGTTTTATCCAAAAAAAAGAGATAATGAAGAAGGGTAATGACAAGTATTCAAAAATTTCACAGAATGAATAAATAAAGGATTAAATATTTAAATATGAGATAAAAATAGAGAGAGAATCCGGAATATTTACCCTCAGATAATCACTTCGGGTAAGATTTTGGTGTCGTTTAGATCCCCGCGCGCTCCACGAGAAAAAGAAAATGAAAGATTAGAGAGAGAAAATGGGCTATTTCACCTCCAATCCTTCAGAAAATCGATTTAGGAGTCGAAATCTAAAGAAAACTAATTGTTTTTAGTTCCTTTGATTGATTTGATCCTTGATTAAGTAAAGTTCTTTGGAAAAAAGGTGTTTTTGGAAGAGAGAGAAAACGTGCTAGAATTTTGGCAGAGTTTCCTCTTCTGAAAAATTTTCCAACCCTTTTCAAATGAAAATCCGGACCTTATATAGCCAGACACGACCGATGGGCGTCGGTGTATGGGGGCGGGCATCGGAAGAATCCTACTGACACAAGGACACTTCCGACGGCCCTGCCACATCCACCGACGGGCGTCGGAACGGTTGCGTGCTCCGGGAAACCAGGCGGCTCCTGACAGGGGCGGTGACTTTCCGACGGGCGTCGGAAAATACCCTGAGCCGTCGGTGACTCGAAGCGACGGGCAACCCCCACAGACGGGCTGGCCATCTGTGGAGGACAAAAAACCTTTTTGACTTGAAAAACTTCCGTTTTCTCCCCCTCTGCCCGGGAAGTGTAGAAAAACCTCCTTTCTCATGGAATGCGGGACTAAATCCTCCAACTTCAGCCTCACATACAGGCTTGAGCATTGATTTCATCATAGGGTAACCTCTAATCCGGACCGCTCCAGGACACGGTGCTTACAGTTGCCCCCAGTTTTGGGGAACTAGCGCACAAGTGCCTAGATAAGCCAAAACTCAGAGAAAGGTCAGAAAGGAAGCGTACCTGCGACGGCTTTTCACCCTCCGTGCCTTCTGCCGGGTGGACCTTGTCTCAATCCACTCGGCGATTGCAAAGATACCTCCATCGGCCTTATCTCGACCGGTAGGTATTTGGTGAGGTGCAGCAGGCTCTGGCCACGACCTCGATCTGGTGAAGCGCGGTATGCTCTGACCATGACTTAGATCTGGTGAGATGCAGCACTCTCTGGCTGCAATCTCGATCTGGTGAAGAGCAGTGTTTCTTCAACTGCAGCTTCGATCTGTGAGATGTAGCGCTCTCTGGCTACAATCCCGATCCGGTGAAGAGCGGCACTCTCTGACCGCGACTTCGATCTGGCGAGATGCAGCACTCTCTGGCTGCAATCTCGATCTGGTGAAGTGCGGCACTCTCTGACCACAGCTTCGATTGGCGAGATGCAGCATTCTCTGACTACAATCTCGATCTGGTGAAGAGCAGTGTTTCTCCAACTGCAGCTTCGATCTGGAGTGTGGAAACTCCGCTAGTTTCCTTGTTCTAAAGGAAACCTTTGTCTGTGTTTAGATCGGTATTTCTCTGTACCTGTATGATAAAAATTTTGTTAGCTCACGCTTGAGTGGTCGTCTTTTATCCTGTCTATTGAGGGCATGATCTTGCTTTATTTGCTACGGCATGTTTCACCTTTTGCTCATTTTTCTCATTGAGATATTATTGATTATCATTCTTTTGTTGTTTGTTTCGCATTATTTTTTATTGTCATTTTTATTGACACATAAGTAAATATGAGAACATACACTTTCTGTGATGTGATTTAGCAACTAATAAATGCATGCAAATAATGAAGCAAAGGTTTTCCATAAGACATGTCATTTTTGTACAGTGCATATACAAAATATAAAATATACAAGAGATACAAAATAACTCCCTGAAGCTCAGAGAGGTGTGTAGTCTGAAGGCTCATCGGGATCCTCATCATCCGATATATGCACGGTCCCTGGCGGAGGTGGACGGGCCTGAGGTGGTGGCGGAGCTGTAGAGGGTCCTGCCTCGTGATCGTGGGCTCGCCTAAACTGAACCTGAGTGTAGCCGTCCAAGAAGGGCTCGGTACAGGTGCCCAAAAACCCTAAGGTCTCTGAGATCTTGTCCCCCAGCTTCTTGAAGGCTTGGCTCAGCTGAGTGGTCTGCTCTGCGGCGGCCGTCCTCCTATGCTCTAAGCTCTGCTCCGTCTGCTGCCTAAATTCCCTCATGGCCTGAGAAAGATGAGGGAGAATCCCCTCCATCGCCTGGACGCGGGATCTCAGAGAGTCAAGTGACTCATCAATCATCTGAAGGGTCATATCGACCCTCTGAGACGCCTGGTCCTATGACGTCCTCACATCATGAGCGAGCTGCTGCCTTAGCTCTCTCTGCCCCTGGGCAATCTGCTCAACCAGCCTCATCTGCTCCCCTCTGAAGGCCTCCAGAACTCTAGTCTGCTCATCTCTAAGGGCATCCATGGCTCGAGCCTGCTCCCTCGCCGCATGCTCCATGTAGCCTGCCTGCTCTCGGGATAGGCGCTCCACCGTCTGAGACTGCTCCTGAATAGCAGCCTGCTGGCGATCCAACCTCTCATGAATGGCCCTATCCCTCTCATCCTGTTGCCGCTCAAAGGCCATAAACATGGAGGAGAGGAGCTGGGAATAGTCCGGCTGAGCTGGCTGATATGGTGCTGGCTCCGGTGGTGGTGCCGAAGAAGTGGACGCCCCAGGATCGCCTCGGGAGTACGGATGGAATCTCTCGGAAGGATAGTGGGCATGCCTCTGTACCCTGGCGCTCGGCAATGGGGCTGGAGTCGGGGCCCTAGAGGCCGGTGGAGAGGCAAAGAGCTCGTCCATCGTGATCTCAAAGTCGAAGTCCGAGGGGGTCCTAGGTGGCTCCTGCTGCTGTGGCGGAGGCACCGTCTGTGGCTGAGGAGGCTGAGGAGGCTGGTGCTCCGGCTGAGGCTCTGACTGTGGAGGCCGAGGCTGTACCTGCGGAGGTCGAGGCTGTGGCTCGGGCTCTGGCTGTGGAGGCTGCTCCTCCTGGTGCTCTGGATGATCAGGATCTGCCCCCAAGGGTGGAAGGTGGAACATCTGCCGGGTCTCGTGGACAGTCAACACCCTATAGGCCTCTGCCTGGCCAGAAATCGGGGAGATCATCCCCATCTGAACTGCCGCTGCAGCGTCTACATGAATCCCCTCCGGCAAGGGTCCTCTCAGCCTCTCGGGGTTAAACCCCAATCCCAACAGTAATCGAGTGATGACTCCTCCTACCATCACCACTGGCGTCGACCCTCTGCCAACTCTGACCAGGTTGGCCAAGATCTCGTGGCTAATGTTAAGACGCTGGCCTGCCACCATAGCCCAGAGGCTCCAGATCTCGGCCGCGTTAAGCGACCCTGGATTACCAGCTCGACCGAGGTACGAGCTGGAAAGCACTCTGTGCAGATACCGGAGTGCCTGAGACACCAGTACGGTGCTCTTCACTGTATCGTGATCGTACAGCACTCCTGGTATAGCAATAGCCGCCCAATGGGCGCGTCTCACCGCTCGCCGCGGGATCTCAACCTCCTCCCCCGTAGGGAGCCCCATGGCCTGAGCAAACCTCTGCCTGGTGATGTTGACATGGTCGCCATCAAACCAAAACTGTACCACTCCCGGGTTGGTATGTGCACTCTGAAAGCCTATGTAGCGGAGCGTGGCCAAGACCTGGCGGGTGGCCTCTGAAAATGTCTGGAAGGCAGGCTCGAGAAACTCCGTCCAACCAGCTCCCTCGGCAAGTAGATCAAACTCCGGGGCCAACCCAAGGGCCTCTAGAAAAGGGCGAGATACAAAGCGACTGGCTCGCAACTCTACCTGAGCCAACGCTCTGTACCTCTGAGCGGACTCGTCATCCATCCAAGCCGGAGCCTCAAGCTCGGGCTGGGCCTGTGGTACCCTGCGTCTGGGAGGCATCCTGCAAAAGGGAAGGAATCAGATAGCGAAAACTTGGTAAAACAAGCACTATCAGGTTTATTATTATTTTTTTTTTAAATTTGAGGTCCATCTAGGCCTTAACAGGGCAATGGCGGCCCAACGAGAGATAAAAAAAAAAGAAAGGTAATGACAAATAAAAATATCAAACATCCTGTCTAAGGAAGTAGCCTAACATGCCTTGCACGCATCATGGCGAAAGGAACATGCAATCCTCAAGGAGATAATTAAAGTGAATAAGAATGGGCTTTCTAAGTCCCAAGGCATGCATTATACATAGAAAGTAAATAAATATTCAATTCTATAATAAATGATAAAAATTTGGGCAGTACCCCGGCAGGGATATGCCCAACCTCCTGCATGAAAAAGCAAGACAATAGGCCTCAGGCCCTAGCAATATTAAATGTATGTAAATGGGGCGCACCCCGGCAAGAGTGTGCCCCCATCAACTCAAAATAATAGCCCCAAGCCACAAAAGCGAATTATACACAAAATGGTGCGCTAAAAGGATGCAATTCTAAAGCACCATGATTATAGAAAAATTCTATTTCTACATGATCATGCAAAAAGTTCAGGTTTAATTGCACTAAAAAGATATAGAAAAAAAATGGGCAGCATTCCCCCTAAATTCTAAAATCATCTAAAACTTCTTAAAGTTAAAAGAAGAAGGGATGTAGGAATAAATTGAATAAAAATCGAAAAGAAAGTAATTATTTACTTACTTGTAATCCGGAGGAGTGTAGAAACTGGAGAAATATAAATATCGGGGCACCGGGTGAGTATATAATGCGAAAAAATGAAGAAATCGCGAAAAAAATAAGAAGAAAAGACTCAAAAACTGCTAAAAACCGCTTAGAAACCGCTTGAGAGAGGAAGAAGAAAGGGACAGCAACGTTTGCGTCGTCTGTCACTCGCCCTTATATAGAATTTCGTGACCGACGGGCAGGGCGTCTGTACAAGCGACCGACGGGCTGGCCGTCTGTCGCGCAATGAATGCGATTTAATGCGCGTGATGAATGTAATGATGACGCATGTATCTGCCCGGTGGACTTCCGACGGGCAGGCCGTCCCTATGGAGAGGCGGTCAGGCCGTCTCTGTAGAGAGGCGGGCAGACCGTCTCTGTAGAGGGGCGGGTAGGCCGTCGGTGACCCTTCCCTATAAAATCTACAAAATTTTTCTTGTCTCTTCATTTTCCAGCACCTTGGGCCTTTATCCTTCTCAAAATGTTTTCCCCTCTTGCCCAAAGGATGCACCGTATTTTAGATGACAAACACACTTGGGGAGAAGGTGCCCTTTCCTCTCTGGCGGGGCTAAAATATCTGTGCCGGGTGAAGATCGACCAGGACTTCCTCCGGGCAACGACCCACTTCTGGAACCCCCGATTTCACGTCTTCCAGTTCACCTATCAGGAACTGTGCCCTCTTTCTGAAGAATTGGCTTCCATCCTGGGAGCCCGGTTCCCTCCTGGCGCTCTGCCTTGCATCCCCCGCTGCGGCCTACTTCAGACCCGGGATGTAGCTCTAGCTCTGGGCATATCCCCCTCGGAGGCCAACCAGCTGATTCCTCTGAGCTCCTCCTTTGCTCTGGAGCCACTGATCGAGGCCCTAGATCAGTTCACCGACATCCCCACCTATCAGGTAAGTATCACGTTCCTATTCTGCATGGTGAACTTCCTTACTGTTGTTCCAGGAGGTTTGACAGGTGACTTCCGTCTGCTTGGAGTTCTGAGCGACTTTCATCTGGGATTGTCCCCTCTACCACTTGTCTTGGCCGAAACCATCTTGGGTCTGGACGCCGTGAGCTCTGGGTCCACCATAACCTTTACCGGTAGCTCCATATTACTCCAGGTACGTCATTATTTTAAAGGTAGTGCGTCCCTTATGGATTTTCACACTAGCTTTTCTTTGCGGGAGGTGTGTCCTTTCGGATTTTCACACAACCCTGTGCCTTATTTTTGCCTGAAGCAAATCCTACTTACTCCAGTGGCTTTTTTATTTTTTTTTTTCACAGATCTGGCTACAGGAAAAACTGAAGATGCTGTCTGAACCACCCCCTCGAGTCACTCCGCAGTATTCGCCGAGCCATTTCTCGCCTCGTCGGCGATTGTATGGGTGTGCCACAGCTGGTGAAGGTATTACCAGATTTAGTGAGCTGTCAGATGACGATATCAGTTTTACATCCGCCTGGCTCCCGCTGTCTCATGCGGTCACCGATGGGTCATCGGGTTGCGTTCCCCTCTGCGGCCTCCGCCAGGCCACCTTCTGCATCACCTCGCGATGTACACGGCAGCTTGGGATGACCCAGGATATAGTGAGGGTTCCCCTGTCTTTCCGAGGAGGAGATCTCTCGGTCGCATTTGCTTCCCGGTATCATGAGCTATGGGGTAGATTACCTGTGAAGACTGTTATCCCAAGGTTCAGCAACCATTCTGCGTCCTCAACCAGCGGGTACAAGAAGTGGATCCTCAGCCCAGCCTCTGATAATAGGACTCGAGGGCTCAAGCATCTGACCGGCGAGAGCAGCAGCAGGATCTAGCTTAGCCTTCATGTGTATTTCTTTTTGTGCTACATTTCTTTTTAACGCAGAACTAGAAAATGACAAAAGTGAAAAGAATAATATTCATCCCTTTCACGAATTTCGTGTACATTTCTAGATAATTTCAGCATACATGATCAGTTTTGGCATTTACTCAGCTGCTTATGCGCTATCAATACATGAAACCAAATTTTAACAGCATCAACTCCTGTTACCGATCGGCCCTCTCGGGTTTTCACGATCGGACATTTTCTCTCATGCCTCTAATTTTTGCACAGGATGCCTTTTTTCGGTTTTCACCCTGTCGAGGCGCCCAATTTTAGCATAGCCGCCTTTTTTTGGTTTTTGACTTGCGGGGCATTTTATTCTCTTCTTTTTATTTTGGTCTTTAGCCGTGGAACCTCTTGAGTCTGTCGACATTGATTGGCTCTTTGAATTCGTTCCCATCGCTATCTAATAAGATTGCAGCCCCTCTGGACAACAGCTTCTTAAGGATGTACGGCCCTTCCCAAGTAGATCTGAATTTCCCCCTAATGTCTGGTATCCCTGGCCTCATCTGCTTGAACACCAAGTCCCCTTCTTTCAGCGGGTGCTTCCTCACTTTCTTTCCGAAAGTTCTTGCCAATCTCTTCTGGTAAATCTGATTATGATAATAAGCTTTCAGCCTACTCTCATCCAGTAAATTTAAGTGTTGTAGCCTCTGCTGCGCCCATTCGGCCTCCGGGATTTGGGCTTCCATGACCACCCTTAGCGATTTAAGCTCTATCTCTACCGGCAACACTGCTTCTGTTCCGTATACCAGGGAAAATGGTGTAGTGCCTGTAGATCATCTTATCGTCGTTCTGTATCCCCACAGGGCAAAGGGTAACTTTTCAGCCCAGTCCTTGTATGTTTGGACCATCTTGGACAGGATCTTCTTTATATTCTTATTCGCGGCTTCTACGGCTCCATTCGCTTGCAGTCGGTAGGGACAGGATTTATGATGCTCCACAACATATTTCCCGAGAAGTTTTCTGGTTTCTCCCATGAATTGCACCCCATTATCAGACACTATGTGGTGGGGGAGACCGTATCTGCAGATCAAGTTCCTCTCTATGAACCTGGCCATATCCCTTGCATCAATTTTCTTGAAGGATTCTGCCTCGACCCATTTGGTGAAGTAGTCGATTGCGACTATGATATATCTGTGCCCATTGGATGCCATAGGGCGAATCTCTCCAATGATATCTATCCCCCAAGCGACAAACGGCCAAGGTGATGTCAGGTTATGTAGTTTTGATACCGGCAGGTGTCTCAGATCTGCGTACTGTTGGCACAACTGACATTGCTTGACATACTTTGAACAATCAGTGTCCATCGTAAGCCAAAAAAAGCCTTGCCTCATTATCTTCTTGGCCAAGGTCAAACCATTCATG
Organism: Excoecaria cochinchinensis; assembly: GCA_947683425.1. Classification (NCBI taxonomy): domain Eukaryota; kingdom Viridiplantae; phylum Streptophyta; class Magnoliopsida; order Malpighiales; family Euphorbiaceae; genus Excoecaria; species Excoecaria cochinchinensis. Next base: position 5,444,504 of record CANTUQ010000110.1, read on the forward strand.
TGGGCCCCGCAGACCCCTGCATGGGTTTCTTCCATTATCTTGCGCGCTTCTCTCTCATTCAAGCATCTGAGCTGAATCCCATCTGACCGTCTTTTGTACAGCACCCCTTCCAGGGATATGAACTGAGTAGATAACTTACGTATCATCCTCTGGTCTTTTTCAGTAGCTTCTTCTGGAAATTTATCATTTTCCAAGTAATTCATGATATCAAAGTACCATGGCTTCCCATCTGACGCCTCTACTTCCATTACAGGCTCAGTTTCAAAACTAGGCTTATCAGAGCTCGAAATTAGCACCGGTTTCATGGCCACTCCTTCAGGGTTATCCCACATTGACACTAAGGTTGCCAACACATCAGCCAGACGGTTCTCATCTCTGGGCACAAAGTGGAAAGTGCAAGTCTCAAACTGCCCACACATCCCTTTCAGATATTGAACATAGGGAACCAGTCGTTCTTCTTTAACAGCCCACTCACCTCGGATCTGGTTTATCACCAAGGATGAGTCACCAAATACCTCCACGTTTCTCGCCCCCAACACAGCTAAAGCTTCTAACCCGAAGGTGCACGCTTCATACTCAGCTTCATTGTTGGTTGCTTTGTATCTCAGTTTCTTAGCAAGAGGAAGCTTTTCATTATCTGGGGTTGTCAGGATGATTCCGACTCCGGCTCCTTTGTTGTTCACCGCTCCGTCAAAATGCAACTGCCATCCTTGAATAGAAATCGTGTCTATGCTCTCGTCAGGAAAGGTAAATTCGGGGGTGTCCCCTTGGATAGGATGTTCAGCAAGGAATTCGGCTACAGCTCGCCCCTTAATAGTCTTGCGGGTGATGTATTGCACATCAAATTCTTGTAGCAAGAGCAGCCACCTCCCCATCTTTCCCAGTAAAGATGGTGCCTCCTGCAAATATCTTAAAGGATTCTGCTTGGCTACGGCCTGAACCTTGTATGAGTGGAAGTAATGTCTTAGCTTCTTTGATGCCCAAATTACTGCAAGGCAGATCTTCTCCACTTCAGCGTATTTTATTTCGTAAGCCAGGAACTTCTTGCTGAGGTAATAAACTGCAAACTCTACCCCAAATTCATCCTCTTGAGCCATCATGGCGCCCACTGAACCGTCTTCTACTGCCAGATACAGAATAAGCAGTTTAACAGGTTGCGGAGGTCTTAGTACTGGCGGATTTAACAGGTACTCCCTGATATTATCAAAGGCTCTCTGGCAGTCTTCATTCCAGACTACGGGCTGATTCTTTCTAAGCAGCTTGAAAATAGGTTCGCATATCGAAGTGAGCTTGGCAATAAACCGACTGACATACTGCAGTTTGCCCAGGAAACTCCTTACATCTTTCTCTTTTTGTGGCACAGGCATCTCTCTGATAGCTTTCACCTTATCGGGGTCAATTTCTATCCCCCTCTGACTGACGACATGTCCCAACAGCTTTCCTGAAGTCACCCCGAAAATGCACTTCTTGGGATTAAGTCGCAGATTATACCTGTCGATCCTGGTGAAGAACTTCTCTAGAGCTTCAAAGTGTCCGTCTCGGGTGGCTGATTTGACCATCATATCATCGACATACACCTCCACTTCTTTGTGAATCAGGTCGCTCAGGATCTTGGTTGCCATCCTCTGGTATGTGGCCCCCGCATTCTTCAGGCCGAAAGGCATAACCTGATAGGCATAGGTACCCCACTCCGTGATGAAGGCAGTCTTAATCCGGTCAACTATCCTGTTCAGGATCTGGTTGTAGCCCACATATCCATCCCCAAAACTGTACATCGCACAATTGGCGGCACTGTCTATCAATACGTCAATATGGGGTAGTGGAAAATCATCTTTAGGGTAAGCTTTGTTAAGATCTCGATAATCCACACACACCCTGACCTTTTCGTTCTTCTTAGCCATAGGAACCACATTTGCCAGCCAAGTAGGATACTGGACTTCCACAAGAAACTTAGCTTCGATCTGCTGTCGGATTTCCTCCTTAACTTTGTCAGCCCATTCTGGTCTTAGCCTTCTCAACTTCTGCTTCACAGGCTTGCAATCTGGGTAAGTCGGGATGGCATGCTCTGCCACAGCCCGGTCAATCCCCGGCATGTCCTCGTAGGTCCAGGCAAAGACTTTTTCATGTTTTTTTATTATTCTCTCAAAATCTTTTCTCTCCTCAGGAGTTATATTTGATGCTATTAGAATTTCTCTCGGATTTTCCGAGGTTCCAAGATTGAAAGGCGTTGTGCCAGTAGAGTCAATGTCAAAAATTGATGGAATATGATCATGTTCATGCATGTTGAAATCATTAGAAACATTGCACAAGTAAGCGAAATTGTTCATCTTATTGATAATATTATTGTTATCATTTACATCATAAAAGAGTTCTGGAATAAAAAGACAATCTAGGCTAGAGTCTTCTCCTGCCGCTCCCGAGGTGGACGCTGTTGCAGCTTGCTCACTGATTTTCTGATCTAGCAGAGGCCCTTCAGGCGCGTCGGAAGAAATCTTCAAATCCTCCGTCCTCAGCTCTAAATCTGCTATCTTCCCTTTCCCTTTCAGCCTGGCAGCTACCATTTTCTCGGTAATGATCTCCTCAAGCTCGCACTTGTCCCAAGTGATCCCCTGAGTCATGACTTCCTCATCCCAAAAGTCTTCAGCGGTCTTGATAAACCCGACGTGTCAGTCATACACATCATTAAAAATCTCAAATCCAGGGACAATCCTCCCATCTACCCACTGTGGTTCATCTTCACCAGTATAAGCACATACCGAGGATGCGGGGACAAAGCTTTCTGAAATGTGGGGGATCCTGTCTGTTACCCTCTTCTTGCCGAAGCCACCTCTATACCCCAGGCCTTTCCGGTTCTTCTGCCCTCGAGTGGTGATTGCGGTCTGCAATCCTTGGGAGCTTCTACCCAATCCAGCCCCGGGAAGATAGTGCATCCTCTTCATCATACTAACCACAGCCGGGCTATCTTCCGAACCGTGCTCTTCTTTTATCATAGACACATGGAAACCACTGAATGGCTGATTGGTAATTTCTAGCGCTGAGACCTGGTTTTCCCTGGCCGCTATGATAGTCACCACCTCCCCTTCGTGTGGGAATTTTATCATCAGATGCAGTGTGGATGGCACTCCTCCTAATTTATGGAACCAGGGTCTCCCTAGCAAAGCCGAGAAGTTAGCAGGAATGGGTAGAACTACAAATTCAACTTCCACTTCGATAGGTCCTGTCTTGACCAAAGTCTTGAAGGTTCCTGAGGCTTGCCTCCTCGAGTTATCATAGGCCGTGATAGTCAGATCGGATCCGCTGAGCATATCCTCACTTAAGCCAAAAGCTTGCAAAGCTATCAAAGGGCATACGTTAATAGAAGACCCATCGTCCACCATAACGCAAACAGTGTGCTTGCCGCTAATCTGCGCCTTAATGTATAAGGGTCTGTTATGATTACGGCCTTCTGCCGGTAAGTCAGCATCGGAAAAGATCAACCTCTCCTCGGATCCTCCCTTGATTAGACCCAAGAGCTCTGATGGGGAAATAGTGGTGGCGACTGTGGCCTCAACCAAAGCCTCTACTACCTTCTGCCTATGAGAGGGGGATTGCCTCAACAGATCCCAAATGGATATCTGGGCTGCGGTCTTCTTCAATTGCCTTATAATCTATTCCTCCTCTGGCTCTTTCTCTGCTAATGGCTGTACTGGCTCAGGTAGCTTTGCAATCTCGGGGATCACCCTTCCACTTCTAGTGACAGCGCTTACCTCTCCCTCGTCTCCATCGGAGCCCCACAGATCAAGGTTCAAACCTCCATCATCCTCGGTTTCTCCACCGCTTTCACTGCTAGACCAGCAATCAAGGGTCGCCACAACTGCTTTCCCATTCTCATTCTCGGAATTACCAACAGCAGACTCCTCATTCCCATACAGATCTTGTAGTACGTACCACTCTGGCAAGCTAGATTGGATCATAAACACAGGTGGGGGTACGGCATTATAACCAGGCTTCTTCTCAGCTTCTCTCTTCTCAGGGTCAGAGATCTGCTTGCTATCGATCAAGTCTTGAATAGAGTGCCGGAGTGCTTTGCATTTATCAGTGATATGGCCTGAGTGCTGGTGGAATGCACAGAATTCGTTGTCCTTATGTCCCGGTTTCCCTTGTGTCAAAGCTGGCCTAGGAGTTAGAGGATGCAATTTGCCCTCCTTCATTAGCCTCGTCAAGACCCAGGATAATGGTCTCCCCAAGTTTGAAAACTTCCTCTGGGTGGCCACCTCAGTAGCAGACACCTCACCCATTCTTCTAGTGCTGTTACTGGGACCTGCCGGCCTACTGGCTCCTTGACCGGGGTTAGCCCTTTTGGCGAAATTATCATTATTAGCTTTCCGGGTCAAAAACTCCCCTTCTGCTTCGATGGCTATATCTTTGAGAGACTCCCAGTCCTTTAACCCCTTCATCCTCAATCCCTCCTTCAAGTATGGGCTCGCGTTCTTAATGAAAAGACGAATTTGATCTTGGGTATCAGGCTTTCGGCGCATCTCCATTACTCGGTTCCGCCATCGGGTAAGGTACTCATGGAAGGATTCCCCGGCCTTCTGCTGGAGTAGCTCAAGATCTTTCAGAGTCACCTCCATTCTGGTATTACAGTCATACTGTTTCAGAAACTCCTCAGTGAGCAGATCCCAATCTTCTTTAGTGCGGCGATCAAGGCCGTGATACCAATCTATGGCATGAGAGGTCAGACTCAGACAAAAGTATTCCACTTTCTGCTTCTTGGACAACGCGGTCCCCTTCATGACCAGAGAATATTGCTTCACATGTGCGGTGGGGTCAGAAGTACCATCAAATTTCGGTACATCCGGCATTTTGAAGTTATAAGGGATCGGGTCCTCTCCGTCCAGCTCCCTATCCTCAGGATTCATCCCGTGAGCTCTGCCTATCATACGAGCCATAGCCTCGAACCTCTCTTCCATCTTTTTCAAAATAAAATCATCAGCCTGAGGCGCCTTTCCCTTCTCGGATGCCATGCTCAACCTATCATCCTCGATATCTCTATCGTCATCAATTCTTAGCACTGGCCTTCTTCTCAACTCTCCCGAAGCCACTGATCTTAACTCTATCGGCGGCGGCCTAACGGGCTCCTCTCGCCTTTCAACCCTTTCTTCTTCAGGCTCATTCAGTCTCACAGCAGGAGGAGGAGGATTCTGTGGAGCATTCGGCTGAGCGTTCTGCTGTGCCAAAGCGGTCAGCATGTTCATCATCCGGCCCTCGAATTCCTCAAATCGGCGGCCCACTTCTTCCGCAATCATGGCCCTGGTGGCATCTTCCCCCCTAGGTGAGTTTGCCATCGGGGATACTGTGCCACTGATTTCTGATAAAATGTTCGGTAGACCCCCTCTATCTAACAGCTCAGGAGTAAGAACTCGGATCAGTCGCCCGGTTGGTGATCTAGTCCACCGGGGCAAATCTATGATGGCTACAGGGACAAAAATTAGAATGATGCATGAAATGTAGGTATAATGCATGATCGTGATATGCAACATTTACAGAGCACAAGCAAGCAAGTAGGTCCTTCCACCCTTATTTCTCCCACACACGTGGTCGTGCAGTCTCTTTCCTAGGCGGGATTAGCCCAAGGGTCAACGAGGGACCCAATGGACGCGTATGGTGCGCGGCGAAAAATCGGCAGCATAACACTCCTATGCTAATGTACAAGCGGATGGATAATGATCGTCACATATTCGGACGCTCCATAAATTTCAACATGGCCCTACCGTGGCATGATAGCCTTTGGCTAGGTTACCAAGCGAGATATTTGGACTCATCCAATACGTGAGGATCCATACAGCAAGCATGAGATTACGGTTCATTTTACCTGTGGAAAGTGACTACAGCCATTACATGAGCTTTGGACAAGGGAGATGTTTCTTTGAGGCCACCCAAGCATGATCCCTGCCGACGGGTCTAGCTCATCACGAGCATAGCGACCGATCGGGTCACCATTTTAATATACCGTTGAGGTACGTGGCTTGGGCTTGTGATTATCCTTAACACTTCCCCAAATTGAGTGAAAATGAGGAGGTGCTTCAGGAACGCACCGGGGCTAAAAAAGGGACCAAACTAGCGTATTCTAAGGCTCTAATTATATGCAAATGCAAATTTGAGAGAAAGTGAATTTATGAATTAAATTTTAATCATAAATGTTAAAAAAGGTATTTTCAAATCGAAATCTCGAACCATAAACGTCCCCAGCGGAGTCGCCACTGTGACGCGCGCCGGATCCCGAGCGCCGCCCGTTCGACCGCCCGCACGTGGGCGATCGGGGCATTTGCGGGTCCGTTGGCATCTTGCAATAAAAATCGCAAGTGCGTCTATGTTGGGCAACAAGGAGGTATCATGGAGTCGCCACCCAATAGAACATTGGGAAAGTTACTCTCGCCTCGGAGAGCCTAAGACTTGCGCTTGGTATCCATGTTGGGCCATGAGGCCTAGGATTAGCGCTAAAGTCTCGTGACCCAAGGGGTATTTTGGAGGATAACCTCTAACCTCTTGAGCCCAAAGACCAGAGCTGGGTCCGGGATTTCTCATCTATTTCTACCTCAATTAGTTTATGACCAAATTTTAACGTCATTAGTTCGCTCTCTCTCCACACTATGCAGTTGATTAAAAGGCGCATTTATTCACATTCGAAAAACAGTAAATGAGCAGAATAGATATCGAAAGCGATAAATTACAATAATACAAGGAGCGGAATACAACTCCCTATGGTAAATGTGCGATTCATACATAAATCGGGGCATTGTTTATTTTGAGGGCTTTGGTCCTCTCATGCATCATTATTAAAAGCGGGATATTTAATATGTGACGATCTTTATTGGATGAAAATAGGGCGTTGGACCCTTTTGCATTTTATACAGAACTCAATTTTATTTAAGTGCAAATCGTTGGTCTATTCTTACATTTAACGGGATAAAAAAGCTTATTCATATACATAAAATAATCAATGAATAAAAAAAAGGGGAGGAATAAATCAAGAGGTTTAAGAAAACTAAACCGGATGAAATCCACCACGCATGGTAGGCAGCCGCTCAAGCTCGGAATTATCCAGGAAGACCAATATACACTCACAGAAAGTTAGGAGATGTTAATATACATAAAATTAACACATAAGAAATCAAAGAGACTGGATAGAGATAAAAATGATTAAAAAATGGAGGCAGAACCCACCGACGGCCTTTCCTGGTTGACCGACGGGCGTCGGTTTGGTAATTCGATATGCCCGTTTGTCACTCAAAAAGGGCGTCTGTAGGTAGATGACCGACGGGCATCGGTCATGAGGATGACCCGTCGGTCACCTCTGTCTCCGGAAAATAGAAGGGAAACAAGGGCCTCTCAATGATCAAAAACAAGTTTTATCCAAAAAAAAGAGATAATGAAGAAGGGTAATGACAAGTATTCAAAAATTTCACAGAATGAATAAATAAAGGATTAAATAATTAAATATGAGATAAAAATAGAGAGAGAATCCGGAATATTTACCCTCAGATAATAGCTTCGGGTAAGATTTTGGTGTCGTTTAGATCCCCGCGCGCTCCACGAGAAAAAGAAAATGAAAGATTAGAGAGAGAAAATGGGCTATTTCACCTCCAATCCTTCAGAAAATCGATTTAGGAGTCGAAATCTAAAGAAAACTAATTGTTTTTAGTTCCTTTGATTGATTTGATCCTTGATTAAGTAAAGTTCTTTGGAAAAAAGGTGTTTTTGGAAGAGAGAGAAAACGTGCTAGAATTTTGGCAGAGTTTCCTCTTCTGAAAAATTTTCCAACCCTTTTCAAATGAAAATCCGGACCTTATATAGCCAGACACGACCGACGGGCGTCGGTGTATGGGGGCGGGTGTCGGAAGAATCCTACTGACACAAGGACACTTCCGACGGCCCTGCCACATCCACCGACGGGCGTCGGAACGGTTGCGTGCTCCAGGAAACCAAGCGGCTCCTGACAGGGGCGGTGACTTTCCGACGGGCGTTAGAAAATACCCTGAGCCGTCAGTGACTCGAAGCGACGGGCTACCCCCACAGACGGGCTGGCCGTCTGTGGAGGACAAAAAACCTTTTTGACTTGAAAAACTTCCGTTTTCTCCCCCTCTGCCCGGGAAGTGTAGAAAAACCTCCTTTCTCATGGAATGCGGGACTAAAATCTCAAACTTCAGCCTCCCATACAGGCTTGAACATTGATTTCATCATAGGGTAACCTCTAATCCGGACCGCTCCAGGACACGGTGCTTACAGTGGTGTTATTTTAGGGCTACCTAAGCATGGTCCCTGCCAACAGGCATAGCTCATCACGAGCGTAATGACCGATCGGGTCACCATTTGATATACCTTTATGGTACGAGGCTTGGGCTGGTGATTATCCTTAACACTTCCCCAAATTGAGTGAAAATGAGGTCGTGCTTCAGGAACGCACCGAGGCTAATAGAGGGGCAAAACTAGCATATTCTAAAGCTCTAATGAGATGTAATGCAAATGAGAGGAAGCGAATTTATGAATTAAATTTTAACCATAAATGTTAAATGAGGTATTTTCAAATTGAAATCTCAAACCATATTATCCCCAGTGGAGTCGCCACTGTGACGCGCGCCGGATCCCTGCGGCCGCCCGTTTGACCGCCCGCACATGGGCGATCGGGGCATTTGTGGGTTCGTTGACAGCTTGCAATAAATTGTAAGTGCGTCTATGTTGGGCAACAGGGAGGTTTCATGGAGTTGCCACCCAATAGAACATTGGGAAAGTTTCTCTCGCCTCAGAGAGCCTAAGACTGCGCTTTGTATCCATTTTGGGCCAGCCAAAGGGGTCTTGGAGGGTAACCTCTCGCCCTATGGAGCCTAGGATTAACGCTAAAGCCTCGTGACACAAGAGGTGTCTTGGAGGGTAAACCTCTCGCCTCTTTGAGCCCAAAGACCAGAGCTGGGTTCGGGATTTCTCATCTATTTCTACCTCGATTATTTTATGATCAAATTTTAATTATCATTGATTTGCTCTCTCTCCACACAATGCAATTGAATTGAAAGGCGCATTTTATTCACGTATTTAAAACAATAGATAAATAAATGAATAAAAGAATAAAGCATTAAATCAAATAAATTACAATAATACTAGGAGCGGAATACAACTCCCATTTATAAATGTGCTATACATGCATAAAACGGGTTATTCATTTATTTTGAGGACTTTGGTCCCCGCATGGTTCATTATGGAAAACGATTTTTATGTGATGATTTTATTGGGTAAAATAGGACATTGGTCCAGTTTTATTTAGCAAACATTCTTTTTGGTAGAAAACATTTGTGTGGTGGTTCTTTTTAAGAGTGGTCAAAAATCATTTTATTATTACAGACCACAAATACATAAAATGCAATAAAATAGTAATTACATATTTCTAAATAAATAAATAAATGAATACATAAATAATTGCATAAATAAATAACAATAATAATAACAATAATCAATAATGATAATAATAATAAAACATAAAATTATATAATAAATAATCACAAATCAATAAAATTAAATAACCATAGAACTCAATAATAATATTAGTAATAATATTAAATAATAATTATAATAATATTAATAATATTAATAATATTAATAAACAGAAATTAAATAAATAAATATATAATAATAATAATAATAATAATAATAATAATAATATTAATAATAATAATAATAATAATATTAATAAACAGAAATTAAATAAATATATAATAATAATAATAAAATAAAATATAAAGGAAATAGGGATTTACCTCGCCGGAGGGGAGGTGGTCGACACCACCGGCACCGAGAATTAGATCGGACCGCCGGGATCTCGCCGGAGTGGGCCACGTGCCGATCAGTCGCTGGAGGAAGCCGGAATCCGCCTCGAAGTCGTCACTGGACTTCCTCGCCACGCGCCGGATGTCGGAGGCCGATGAAGGAGCGGTGACCGCGCGATGCGCCGCCGTGGCGCGTGAGGCGATGCGCCCCCGTGGATGGCCGTCGGCGGCCACGCCTCCTCTCCTTTTCTTTTTCTCTTTTCTTCCTCCGGCGCCTGGGCTGTGCTCCGTTGGCCACTCTCCTCTCTTCTCCCCTTTATTTCTTTTCCTTATTTCCTTCTCTCTTTGGCTCCCTTTTCTTGGTTTCTTTGATTTGTTCTTCTCTGTGTCTTTCTTGCTCTCTATTTTCCTACTCTCTCTTTTATTTTTTCTTCGGTTTCTTCTTTCTATGGCCGGCCTCCTTCCTATGTTCTTGCTCTCTCTTCTCTCTTTTCTGTTTCTATTTTCTATTTCTTTTTCCTTTCTTGTTCCAGCCGAGAGCCCCCTCTCTTCCTCTTTATTCTTTTCTTTTTATATTCCAAAACTAGGGCAACTTACGGGCATAATGGTAACTTCCTCAATTTTCATGCCTTCAAATAATTCCTCCCATTTTCATATCTTAATTTTAATTAATTTAACTTAATTCAAATAACACACACATTAATTAATTAAACATACACATTAATTCATTAATTAATTAAACATTACAATAATTAATCAATTATCATATATATTTATATTTTATCTAATTAATTATACACTTTAAACTTTAATTTTACATGCACTTTAATCAACACAATAATATTAATTGCTTAATTAACGAATTACACCAATTAATTAATTACCTAATTTCATACATACATATTTATATATTTTTTTATATTTTTTTTATATAAATTTTTTTATTTTTTTATTTTTTTTGGAGGGAGTAATCAAGGACCCAAAAATCACCATTTTCATTTTATGCCGAGTCCGGGACCTGGTGTCTACAATATCATTATCCGCATTTATCATATTGTATGTGTATGGCATAGACGACCATTGTAAATGGCCGTCCACTCTTTCTTTGTGTGCCCCACTAAGCGTTTATCGCTTAGCACGGTGTTTTATCCGTGCAGATGCGGAGGATGATGTTCTTTTGGGAGAGTCTTCGCCAGTCAAGCCAACACAGAGGGATTAGTGTTAGGGCTTTATTTTTTGATAGCATATTGATTCTTTTGTATCGGAACTCTCTCTATACCATTATTTTGTAAAGCTTCCTCATTTATATACTTTTGGGTTATGTAATTATCTTATTCTGACTTTTGATCAGAACATTTTTGTAATGAATTTTGTTATTGTAATGATGGAATATTCTGATGCTTAGGAAAGTTTTAATTTCCCCGTAATGATGTATGGTTATTATGTATGAATGTATGCTTTGTATCTTTTTATGCTTGGTGACACACACGGCTCATACGACTTCTCACTTCTGGAGGATGGGTACGCCTACGTATGGGTAGGGGGTGTTACAGGTAGTGAGAAGATGTATTGAGATTTGAAGCAGTTCTTCTGGTGGTCTGGAATTAAGATAGACATTGTAGAATTTGGGGCAAGGTGCCTGACTTGTTAGCAGGTAAAGGCTGAGCATCAAGTCCTTTCGGAATTGCTCACTCCTTTATCCGTCCCCTAGTGGAAATGGGATGACATTGCCATGGGTTTTATGTCGGATTTGCTAGTGACTCAGTGAAAGGATGATTCAGTTTGGTTATCATGGATCGGCTTACCAAGTTAGCACATTTTCTGCCGGTCAGAATGTACTACTCGATGGATAAGCTGGCCAGTGTTTATGTGGATGAGGTAGTCCGATTGCATGGTGTGCCGTTGTCTATAGTGTCCGATCGGGACCTAAGGTTCACATTGAAGTTTTGGAAGGAATTATAAAGAGCTTTGGGTACTGAGTTGAATTTCAGCATAGCATTTCATCCTCAGACAGGTGGTCAGTCCGAGCGAGTTATCCAGATTTTAGAGGATATGCTTCGGGCTTGTGCTTTGGACTTTTCTGGCATTTGGAACAAGTATGTGTAGCTTATGGAGTTTGCCTACAATAATAGCTATTAGTCGAGCATTGGGACGTCACCGTTTGAAGCTTTGTATGGTCGATAGTGTAGGACTCCGGTTTGTTAGACAGAGCTGACCGAACGATCTTTTGTTGGGCCAGAGATGATTAGGGATATAGAGGAGAAGATCAGAGTTGTGCAGCGGAATTTAAAAGTGGCTCAGGATAGATAGAGGTCTTATGCAAATTTGAAGAGAAAGGATATTTAGCTCGAAGTCGGGGACAGAGTATTCCTTAAGCTGTTGCCTTGGAGGAAACTGTTGAGATTTAGCAAGAAAGGTAAACTTAGTCCTCGGTTCATTGGGCCTTTCGAGGTTTTGGAGAAAGTTGGTCCAATAGCCTATAGGTTGGCTTTACCGATGGAGTTGGCTAAGATGCATGATGTCTTCCATGTCTCCATGCTTCGACGATACCGATCGGATCCGTCGCATGTGTTGTCAGTTCAGGATGTTTGGATTCAGTCGGATTATTCTTATGATGAGGAACCGAAAGTTATTATAGCTCGGGAAGTGAGACAGTTGAGAAGCAAGCAAGCAAGTTCCTCTGGTAAAGGTTCTTTGGCAGCATCATGGAGTTGAGGAAGCGACTTGGGAACCCGAGGCAGCATGAGAATTTAGTATCCACATTTGTTTAGTTCAGGTGAGAATTTCGAGGACGAAATTCTTGTGAGTAGGGGAGAGTTGTCACACCCCGATTTCACCCTAGCAGTTTGAGCCATGTGTATGTGTGCATGTGTGGGTGTGTTCCCATGTGTTAAGGGTATTAATGGGTAATATGCATGAATTGTGGACTTCGTTAGAGTGTGCATGCTCATAGGGTAGTAGTGTCTGCAATAGTGAGGGGTAGTCTTATGCATGGTGTCTTGCATATTTGTAGGGTGTGAGTGGTCAAGATCCACCAAGGATAGAGTGACATGTGGCTAAGGTTTTAGGAAGTGGGTGTAAAGTGAAGGAGAGAGAAGGGAGCAGTCATTTTTACTGCCCATTCCCATTCTTCTTCCTCTTCTCTTTACCTCCTCTTCCTCTTTTTTCTTCAAGTGTGCCCTAGCTTTGATCCAAGTGATTTTTGGTGGAAATTGATCATCTCTCAAGTTTATTTGGTAAGTTTTGGTTAGGTTTCCTCTTCTTCTTCTTCCTCTCCTTCTCTTGGTCTGTTAGAACGTATTTTAACTTAGGATTTTTGTGTGTTTGTGTGATTTCATGGGTTTTCGATTTAGAAGTGCCTACTCATGATCCCAAGGGGAAAGAGAAGGCAAGTGGGAGTGGAACTTGCATCTAGGAGCATAAGATTTATAGGTTTGGGAATTATCTATTCTTGATGCATTTTCTTGTGTTTTGTTGTGGTTGAATGATTTTCTGCAAATCTGATGATTAGGAGATGCATGTTAGTTTAAATGTTATAAGTTTTGGTTTGATTTAAGTCATGCTGCATGATTGTTGAACTATTAGAGCATATTTGAGTTGGACGGATGTCACTGTGATTTTCTGGGTTTGCTACTGTCGGGATTCTGGTTTTTAGTTAATTCATGAATTGATTGTATTGATTGTGTAAAAGTTGTGATTGTACTGTTGGTTGTGTTGGGATATGCCCGATCTAAGGTAAGGTGGTATTTGGTTGGATTTTGTGAAGTTTTGGGCAGGTTTGGAACCAAAGGAGTACTGCAGATTTTCTGCAGATTGGAACGTGACTCTCTATCGCAAGATAGAGATACATGAGTCCAGTGTTTCGACCGAACTACCATCTTCCGATAAGAAGTGCCATGGCGCTAAGTCGCTCACGCGATGGAATGATCGGCTGTCGAATGAAAAATGGGGATATCTGATCGGAACGCCCTAGGCAAAGCACAATTCATGTGGGCTGGAAAGCAAAGTCACGAGTCATGCATGCAAGCACGACTCGTGACCAGCTATGTAGCATCAGCACGAGTCGTGCCGATCGGCACGACTTGTGCTCCCTTTGTTTTTCCCTTCCCGATCGGCCCTTCGGCCAAGAAGAGCATCGACAGGGGTCGTGCCGATCCCACATGACTCATGTCCTCGCTTCTTCGATTCGCGATTGCCCTTTTGGCCATATGAAGCATCGTCACGAGTCATGTCAACCTATGCAACTCGTTTCCTTCGCGATTGGCCTTCTGGCCACTGTCGCGATAGCGATAGTGAGCCTTCGCTTGCCTGTTTTCTTTTTTGAACTTGTCTTGTTTTGCTAAAATGTATTTCATATCTTTTTTACATGGGTTTTCACTACTATATGGGAATAAACATGCCTATATATGTGCACTATTATAATTTCTTCGTGATAAATTATATGTTATGCTTTGGAACATGAATTGTATTATGTATTACCTGCGAGAGTCAATCTAGTGGATAGTTAGGCATGCCTAATAAAGTTCAGTAGCTACAGCCCTCTGTTCCGTTTGGACCCTAATCAGGTCCCCCGTTTGGTTCCTCACGAACCTTAATGTGTTTGGATCTTGTTTAAGATCCCCTATGTAAAACATTTTGGAATGAGAAAATATGATGTTGCTTTTCAGTTCGATTCCTACCCGTAAGGTACCGCCATGCGTTTACTCATTATCCACTATTGTGAGTTAGCAGGTGTATTGTTTGTTTGTGTTATGCTTACGAGAATGAGAAATCTGATCAGCTATGATTATAAGTATGTGAATTTATATGTATACGAATATGAGCATGGACTTTCGAATGTTATGTATATGATTCAACTATGATTATATTTCATAAGATTATCAGCTTATGTCATTATGTATGAGTTTTTCCTTGACGACCATTCTAAATGGCCATCCATATTATTGTTGTTTGTTTCCTAACTAAGCATTATCGCTTAGCACGGGTGTTTCATCTGTGCAGGTGCGTATGGTGGTTAGCTTTTGGGAGAGTCACAGTAAGTCAAGCCAACACAGAGGGAATTGATGTTAGGACTTAGTTTTTATTATATGATTCTTTTTATAATAGTGAACTCTCATTGTATTTAGTCTTTTGTTCAGCTTTTGCCTTGTAATTTAAAAAGATTATTTTGGTAATATCAGAACAGTTTTGAAATGAATATTATTATTGCATCTATGAATGAATGATCAGTTTGGTTTTAAATTTTTAAATTTCGCTATATATATGTATGTTTATATTATGTGGATAAATGTTATTGTACCATTTTGCTTGGTGACACCCTTGCTCATACGAGGTTCTCACTCCATTGCGGATGGGTTCTCCTTTGTATAAGTAGGGGGTGTTACAGTTTTTTGTATCAGAGCCTAGGTTTAGATGTTTTTTGGGTGTTATTATGCATAGATATATGTCTTGGACTGTGTTGGTTGATGCAGTTGTTCTTGTGTTTATTTTAGATGGATTCTGATTCAGTGTGTGGGTCGCTTGAGGGGTCTATTAAGAGTGTGAATCCTCAACCAGTAGATCCTTCAGTGTCTATTTCGGCTCAAACACCTAGGGTTCAGCCTGAGGCCGTAGCCATGTCCTTTGAGGCCATGTTAAAGATTTCTCAGGACATGGCTCGAGTCTTAGAGAGAGTGACAGCTCCAAGCGCTCCTATTGTTAGCATGAGGAAAGCTAGTGCAGAGGATTTTTATGGGACTAGTTTGGATGAGTCTGAGTATACTGAGAAATGGATAGAGAAGGTAGAGCGTGTTCTTGATGAGATTCGGTGCCCTTCTGATAGGCAAGTAGATTGTGTTGTGGCTTTGTTGTAGGGATCCGCCTACGATTGGTGGAAGTTAGTCCGTAAGCATCCCCAGTTTCCTGACCCAATTACTTAGGAGTTCTTTGAGAGGGAGTTTACCAGTAAGTATGTGACTCAGTTTTACAAGGATGTGAAGTGGGCACAGTTCTTAGGTTTGAAGCATAGGGCTATGTCAGTTTCTGAGTTTGAGAAAGAGCTTAACCGTCTTGTGAACTATGCTCCAGAGGGTGTTCTGACAGAGGAGTTCAAATGTAGACACTTTGAGGCTGGTTTAAAAGAGTCCTTCAGGGCTATTCTTGTTTCCTTGATGAGTACTCTTGGTATTGGGTATTATCAGATTGTTCAGGCAGTAATGAGGGATGAGAGATCAAAGTCACTTCTGAGGGAGAGAGCTCAGAGGAGGAATCCCCCTCATGGAGGATCATCATTATCTTCGGGTAAGAGGTCTAGGAACCCGTAGGATGAGTCTTCTTCAGGTTCGACTTCAAGGGGCAGGAGGTAAGGTTCTGCTATGAGTTTGAGTTATGGTAGAGGTGGTTCAGGTAATAGGACTGAGGTATTGCCCGAGTGTTCTCACTACAGCAAGCGCCATTAGGGTGAGTGTAGGTGGCTCAGGGGTGGTTATTTTCGATGTGGGACCACTGATCACTATTTGGCTAGCTGTCCTAAGTTGAGTGAGAGTTCTGGTGATCAGCGTGAGGCTAGTAGAGTGGGTTCGAATGCACCGTAAGCTAGTCGAGGTAAAGGCCGAGGTAGAGGTCGAGGTGGTTGGCCTAGAGGGGGAACTCCATCAGAGTCAGTTGATCGTCCTCTTACGGTTCCAGCTAGAGCATATGCTATGAGAGCTCAGGATGAGCAGGATGCCCCGGATCTGATTGCTGGTAAGTTCCTAGTCTTTGACACTGAGTTGTATGCTCTAATTGACCCTGGTTTCACACACTCATATTTGTGCACGAGTAAGTTATTTGATAAATTGCATGATGTTGATCAGTTAGATTATGAGGTTTGTGTGACCAGACCCTTAGGGCATCATGTCAATGTGAGTAGTGTGTATAGGAATTGTCCTCTTTTGGTTCAAGGTGTTGAGTTTTCTGCGGATTTGATTGAATTGCCATTTTGAGAGTTTGATCTGATCTTGGGTATGGATTGGTTGAGTAAGTATCGAGCTGTGGTTGATTGTCATACGAAAGTGGTTGTGTTGCGAAATAGAGATCAGTCCTCTGTTATGGCTAAAGGTTTGGGTTCGAGTTCCTTGAGTAATGTGATTTCTGCTATGCAAGCTAAGAGGTTCATGAGGAAAGGTTGTGAAGCATTTCTAGCAGTGGTATTGGATTCTAAGCATGATCAGGTTAAGATTGAGGATATCCAAGTTGTTAGGGAGTTTGGGGATGTGTTTCCAAGTGAGTTACCCGGGTTACCTCCGGAGAGAGAGGTGGAGTTGTCCATAGAGAGAGTGCCGGATACTTCGCCCATTTCGAAAGCACCTTATTGAATGGCTCCTGTAGAGTTGAGGGAACTTAAGACTCAGCTACAAGAGTTATTAGATAAGGGGTTTATTAGACCCAGCATATCTCTATGGGGAGCTCCAGTGTTGTTTGTCCAGAAGAAGGATGGTACCTTGAGGATGTGCATCGACTATAGGCAAATTAATAAGGTCACAGTGAAGAACAAGTATCCTTTGCCTAGAGTTGAGCACTTATTTGATTAGCTTAAAGGTGCAAGTGTTTTCTCTAGGATTGATCTTCGGTCGGGTTACTATTAGCTTTGAGTTAAGGACGCGGATGTGGTTAAGACTGCCTTTCGGACGCGGTATGGCCACTATGAGTTCCTTGTGATGCCGTTCGGGTTGACCAATACACCTGCGGCTTTTATGAACTTGATGAACCGAGTGTTTAGGCCATATCTCGACCGATTTGTAGTAGTGTTTATTGATGATATTCTAGTTTACTTGAAGGATGAGAGTGAGAATGAAGAGCATCTTCGGTTAGTGCTGCAAGTTTTGAGGGAGCACCGTTTGTTTGCAAAGATTAGTAAGTGCGACTTTTGGCTTCGAGAGGTGTCTTTCTTGGGTCACATTATGTCAGCTAAGGGTATTCAAGTGGATCCATCTAAGATTGAGGTGATTGTGAATTGGAAAGCGCCTAAGAATGTTCCAGAGGTAAGAAGTTTCATCGGTTTGGTAGGGTACTATCATCGGTTTGTGAAGGGTTTTTCAGTCATTGCTGCTCCTATGACGAGCATGTTTTGAGTGGTCAGATAAGTGTCAAGCATGTTTTGAGAAGTTGAAGAGATTATTAGTTGAAGCTTCTGTACTTACTCAACCCATCTCGGGTAAGGAGTTTGTAATGTACAGCGATGCTTCAAGTGTTGGGCTCGGATGTGTGTTGATGCAAGAGCGTAAAGTTGTGGCTTATGCGTCTCGTCAGTTGAAGCCTCATGAGAAGAACTATCCGGCACATGATTTTGAATTGGCGGCTGTGATCTTTGCTTTGAAGATTTGGCAGCATTATCTGTATAGGGAGAAGTGTAGGATTTTCATGGATCGTAAGAGTTTAAAGTATCTCCTCATGCAGAAAGAGTTGAATATGAGACAGCGACAATGGTTAGAGTTGTTTAAGGACTATGACTACATTATGGATTATCATCCGGGTAAAGCCAATGTGGTTGCGGATGCTTTGAGCAGGATGACGGTTTTGGCTTTATTCTTGAGATGGTTCAGATGGAGATTTGATTCAGATGGGGCTTTGGTTGCCCAATTGAGAGTGAAACTGACCTTGAGATAGTTGATTGTGGACGCTCAGAAGGAAGATTTGAGATTGTAGCAGGTTTTGCAAGAGGTCCGATTGGGTAAGTAGTCCGAGTTTTCTGTCTTGGATGGGGTGCTTATGTATAGAAACCATTTCTGTGTGCCCAAGAGTGATGAGTTAAGGAAAAAGCTTTTGAGTGAGTCACATACTACGGTCTTTACTATGCATCAGGGTAGTGAGAAGATGTATCGGGATTTAAAGCAGTTCTTCTGGTGGTCTGGAATGAAGAGAGACATTGTAGAATTCGTGGCAAGGTGCTTGACTTGTCAGCAGGTAAAGGCTGAGCACCAAGTCCCTTCGAGATTGCTCACTCCTTTATCCGTCCCCTAGTGGAAATTGGATGAAATTGCCATGGATTTTATGTCAAGTTTGCCAGTGACTCAGCGAAAGCATGATTCAGTTTGGGTTATCGTGGCTCGACTTACTGAGTCATCACATTTTCTGCCTGTCAGAGTGGACTATTCGATGGATAAGCTGGCCAATGTTTATGTGAATAAGGCAGTCCAACTGCATGGTGTGCCATTGTCTATAGTGTCCGATCGGGACCTAAGGTTCACATCGAAGTTTTGAAAGGAATTACAAAGAGCTTTGGGTACTAAGTTGAATTTCAGCACCGCATTTCATCCTCAGACAGATGGTCAGTCCAAGCGGGTTATCTAGATTTTAGAGGATATGCTTCGGGCTTATGCTTTGGATTTTTCTGGCAGTTGGAACAAGTATGTGCAGCTTATGGAGTTTACCTATAATAATAGCTATCAGTCGAGCATTGGGACATCACTGTTTGAAGCTTTGTATGGTTGACCATGTAGGACTCCAATTTACTGGATAGAGCTAACCAAGCGGTCTTTTGTTGGGCCAGAGATGATTAGGGATACAGAGGAGAAGAATAGAGTTGTGCAGCAGAATCTGAAAGTGGCTAAGGATAGACAGAGGTCTTATGCAAATTTGAAGAGAAAGGATATTCGGTTCGAAGTCGGGGACAGAGTATTCCTTAAGGTGTCGCCTTGGAGGAAACTGTTGAGATTTGGCAAGAAAGGTAAACTTAGTCCTCGGTCCATTGGGCCTTTCGAGGTTTTGGAGAAAGTTGGTCTGGTAGCCTACAGGTTAACTTTACTGATGGAGTTGGCTAAGATGAATGATGTCTTCTATGTCTCCATGCTTTGACGCTACAGATCGGATCCGTCGCATGTGTTGTCAGTTCAGGACGTTCGAATTCAGTCGGATTATTCTTATAATCCGAAACCGAAACCCATTAAGCTCGGGAAGTAAGACAGTTGAGAAGCAAACAAGTTCCTTTGGTCAAGGTTCTTTGGCAGCATCATGGAGTTGAGGAAGCGACTTGGGAACTCGAGGCGGCGATGAGGATTCAGTATCCACAGTTGTTCAATTCAGGTGAGAATTTCGAGGACGAAATTCTTATGAGTAGGGGAGAGTTATCACACCCTGATTTCCCCCTAGTAGTTTGAGCCATGTGTATGTGTGCATGTGTGGGTGTGTTGCCATGTGTTAAGGGTATTCATGGGTAATATACATGAATTGTGCGCTTGGTTAAAGTGTGCTTGCTCATAGGGTAGTAGTGTGTGCATTAGTGAGGGGTAGTCTTGTGTGTGGTGTCTTGCATGTTTGTAGGGTGTGAGTGGTCAAGATCCACCAAGGATAGAGTGACATTTGGCTAGGGTTTTAGGAAGTGGGTGTAGAGTGAAGGAGAGAGAAGAGAGCAGTCATTTTTACGGCCCATTCCCATTCTTCTCCCTCCTCTTCCTCTTTCTTCTTCAAGTGTGCCCTAGCTTTGATCCAAGTGATTTTTGGTAGAAATTGATCATCTCTCAAGTTTATTTGGTAAGTTTTGGTTGGGTTTTCTCTTCTTCTTCCTCTCCTTCTCTTGGTCTGTTAGAACGTATTTTAACTTAGGATTTTTGTGTGTTTGTATGATTTCGTGGGTTTTCGGTTTAGAAGCATGGGTTTTCGGTTTAGAAGCGCCTACTCGTGATCCCATGGGGAAAGAGAAGGCAAGTGGGAGTGGAGCTTGCATCTAGGAGCATAAGATTTACAACTTTGTGAATTATCTGTTCTTGATGCATTTTCTTATGTTTCGTTATGGTTGAATGATTTTCTGCAAATCTGATGATTAAGAGATGCAAGTTAGTTTAAATGTTATGAGTTTTTGTTTAATTTAAGTCATGGTGAATGATTGTTGAACTATGAGAGCAAATTGGAGTTAGATGGATGTCACTGTGATTTTCTAGGTTTGCTTCTGTCGGGATTCTGGTTCTTGGTTAATTCAGGAATTGATTGTGTAAAAGTTGTGCTTGTGCTATTGGTTGTGTTGGGACATGCCCGATCTGAGGTAAGGTGGTATTTGGTTGGATTTTGTGAAGTTTTGGGTAGGTTTGGAACCCAAGGAGTACTGCAGATTTTCTCCAGATTGGAACGCGACTCTCTATCGCAAGATAGATATTCATGAGTCCAGTGTTCCGACCGAACTACCATCTTCCGATCGGAAGTGCCATGGCGCTAAGTCGCTTGCGCGATGGAGTGCTCGGCAGCCGAACTGAAGATGGGGAGATCCGATCGGAATGCCCTAGGAAAAGCACGATTCATGTGGGCTGGAAAGCCAAGTCACGAGTCGTGCACGCAAGCATGACTTGTGACCGGCTATACAGCATTAGCACGAGTCAAGCCGATCGTCACGACTTGTGCCCCCTTTGTTTTTCTCTTCCCGATCGGCCCTTCGGCCAAGTAGAGCATCGATAGGGGTCGTGTCGATCCTGCACAACTCGTGTCCTAGCTTCTTCCAGTCGCGATCGGCCTTTCGGCCAAGTGAAGCATTGACACGAGTCGTGCGACCTGCATGACTCGTGTCCTTCACTTTTTCTTCGCGATTGGCCTTCTAGCCACTGTCGCGAGGGCGACTCTTGTCGCGATCGCGACAGTGAGCCTCCGCTTGCCTATTTTCTTTTCTGAACTTGTCCTGTTTTGCTAAAATGCATTTCATATCTTTTCTACATGGGTTTTCACTACTGTATGGGAATAAACATGCTTATATATGTGCACTATTGTGATTTCTTCATGATAAATTATATGTTATTGTAGGCACCGTGTCCCGGAACGGTCCGGATCAGAGATTACCCTATGATGAAATCAGTATCCGAGCCTGTACAAACGGTTTGGATCCGGAGGTTTTAGTCCCATGCTCTATGAGAAATAAGTCTTTTCACCTTTCGTAGGCAGAGGGGAAAAACGGGAATTTTTTGAGTCAAAAAGTATGTTTTCCTCGACAGACGGCCAGCCCGTCGCTTAGAGTCACAGACGGCCTATGGTTTTTCTGACGCCCGTCCGACGAATCCGCTTCTTCCGGAGCACGCCATCTGATTTCCTGGAGCACGCAAGCTCTCCGACGCCCTTCGGTGGAAATGGTAGGGCCGTCGGATGAATCCTTGTGTCAGAAGGATTCTTTCGACGCCCGTCACCACATCCGACACCCGTCGGTCAGCCCTGGCCTATAAAAGCTTTGAATTTCCTCCTAAAAAGGGTTCCAAAAATTTTCAAAAGGGGAAACTCTGCCAAAATTCAAGCGCATTTTCTCTCTCTTCCAGCAAACACATACATCAAGAAATTTCTTTTAATTTGAGAATCAAACCATTAAAAAGGGAACTAAAACTAATTAGTTTTCTTTGTGTTTTTTATTCCAAAGTCAATCTTTTTGAAGGGTTAAGAAGGAAACAATCTATTTTACTCTTTCCTGACCTTTCATTTCATTTCTCGTGGAGCGTGCGGGACTCTAATCGACACCAAGAATCTCACTAAAACATTATCTGAGGGTAAATATTTCGGACTTATTCTCCGTATTATTTCATCTTTATTCTTTATTCTTGCTGTTCTTTTGGCTTTTTGCTTTCACTTTTCTTTATTTTATTCTTTTCATCTCATTTTATGATAAAAACCCATTTTTGCTCAGAAAAGAGAGAGTTTTTGCTGTTTATTTGCGGAGACAGTGGTGACCGACGGGTCATCTATTTCACCGACGCCCGTCGGTCACCTCACTCACAGACGCCCTCTCTCTTGAGTGAGCGACGGGACATGTTGGTCACTTTGACTGACGCCCGTCGGTCACTCGACAGATGGCCGTCGTTGGGTCCTGTCTCCACGTTTCCAAATCTTTTCTATCTCTCTCAAGTCTTAGAACTTTATTTATATTGAGCTTTTGTATATTAACACCCATTAACCTTTTGTGAGCATATATTGATTTTCTTGGACTATCCTGAGCTCAAGGGGCGATCTACCATGCTCGGAGAATTCCGTCCGGTTTAGTTTTCTAACCTTCTTGGTTATTTCCTTTATTTGTTTATTCATTAATTATTTTATGCACATGAGTATACTCCTTTTGTATCCCGCTAAATATAAAAATTGATTAATGTTTTATATTCAATAAAGAGAGGTTTTCATAAACATAAGGACCCAATGTCCTATTTTTATCCAATAAAAATCCTCACAATAGAAATATCCAGTTTTAATAATGATGCATGCGAGGACCAAAGTCCTCAAAATAAGCAATGCCCCGATTTGTGTATATATCGCACATTTACAAAAGGGAGTTGTATTCCGCTCCTTGTGTTATTGTAATTTATCATTTTCATTATTTGTACATTTACCGCTTTCCAAACGTGAATAAATGCGCCTTTAATCAATTGCATCGTGTGGAGAGAGAGCGAATTAATGATAATTAAAATTTGATCATAGAATAATCGAGATAGAAATAGATGAGAAGTCCCGAACCCATCTCTGGTCTTTGGGCTCAAAGAGGCGAGAGGTTTACCCTCCAAGACACCTCTTGTGTCACGAGACTTTGGCATTAATCCTAGGCTCCTTAGGGCAAGAGGTTCACCCTCCAAGACCCCTTTGGTTGGCCCAAAATGGATACTGAGCGCAGTCTTAGGCTCTCCGAGGCGAGAGAAATTTTCCCAATGTTCTATTGGGTGGCGACTCCATGAAACCTCCTTGTTGCCCAACATAGACGCACTTGCGATCAATGAGCAAGCTGTCAGCGGACCCTCAATTGCCCGATCGCCCTCAAGCGGGCGGTCAGAGGGCCGGCCGAGGGATTCCGGCGCGCGTCACAGTTATGCTTTGGAACATGAATTGTATTATGTATGACCTGCAAGAGTCAATCTAGTGGATAGTTAGGCATGCCTAATAAAGTTCAGTAGCTGCAGCCCTCTGTTCCATTTGGACCCTGATCTGGTCCCCCGTTTGGTTTCTCACAAACCTCAATGTGTTTGGATCTTGTTTAAGATCCCTTCTATAAAATGTTTTGGAATGAGAAAATATGATGTTGCTTTTCAGTTAGATTCATATTCGTAAGGTACCGCCATGCGTTTACTCGTTATCCACTATTGTGAGTTAGCAGGTATATTGTTTGTTTGTGTTATGCTTATGAGAATGAGAAATCCGATCGGCTATAATTATAAGTATGTGAATTTATATGTATACGAATATAAGCATGGACTTTCGAATGTTATGTATGTGATTCAACTATGATTATATTTCATAAGATTATCAGCTTATGTCATTATGTATGAGTTTTGCCTCGACGACCATTGTGAATAGTTGTCCATATTATTGTTGTTTGTTTCCCACTAAGTGTTATCGCTTAGCACGGGTGTTTCATTCGTGCAGTTGCAGATGGTGGTTAGCTTTTGGGATAGTCACCGCAAGTCAAGCCAACACAAAGAGAATTGATGTTAGGACTTAGTTTTTTTTTATATGATTCTTTTTGTAATAGTGAACTCTCATTGTATTGTCTTTTATTCAGCTTTCGCCTTGTAATTTTGAAAGATGTAATTATTTTGGTAATATAAGAACAATTTTGTAATGAATATTGTTATTGCATCTATGAATGAATGATCAGTTTGGTTTTAAAGTTTTAAATTCTGCTGTATATATGTATGTTTATATTATGTGGATAAATGTTATTGTACCGTTTTGCTTGGTGACACCCTTGCTCATACGGGTTCTCACTCCATTGCGGATGGGTTCTCCTATGTATGGGTAGGGGATGTTACACTTACTTATCTCTTACATGTGTGATTGTTTTTGTTTATAAAATGAAGTAGTTTTATTTTTATGCACATGTTAGATAAACAATCACAAAAATATTTTTATAACTAAATCGGGATTTTTATTAATAAATTAAGACCAATGTACTTAATTTTAGCCAAGAAATGCAAAAATATCATGAATTAAAACAAGGAGTTAATTTTCTTCAAATGGGAGTAATTCGTCTCTGTAACACCCCCAACTCCCCCACGTAGCATATCAAATAATGAATAGCTATAGTAAGCGGAGGGTGCTCAAGACAAAGACACACATGGCAATACAGAAATCAGAATAATAAAATTTCTTCGAAACATAACCTCAAGACATGCACATCTTAAACCTATGTCATCAACACACCAACATTCACACTATTAAATATTACAACTTATCACAATTGCAAATAAATAAAACTTAATTACATGCGAAAGTCAAAAACTCTTCTTATACATATCTACCGACTTGTTGGCCAAAACTCAGTGGACCACTGTGCTACTCTGATCTCCTAACCTGCACGGACAAACAACCGTGCTAAGCAATAATGCTTAGTCGGGCAATACGAATAATGGGCAGCCACTCACAGTGGTTGCCGAGGAAAACACATGCAAATCAATATCATTACAAACGAATATCGTTATTTTATTAAGGAAACTTAAGCAATTACACATACATTAGCGTCTTATAAACCATAAACAGAAATACTTATTTTCCTCTTTAATCATAAAAAGATATATTATACAAAACTTATCATATACTTTAAATCACTTAATGGCCCTATAGATAGTTATACTTCATAAATTTCCAAAATACGTTTTAAGTTTCGAAATATAAAGTTCGAAAATTCCCATTATTACAAATATTTCAAAATCATACAAATTACAGTATCAATACTTAACTCAAAACATTTCATTTTAAATCAAACTGTTACTTGTTTAAAACTAAATAAAACATTTCAATACTCAGATTTGGTTCGGGCTTGAAACTGTTATTCCAAGCTTCCTACGTATCCCTATGGTTGGGAATCAGAATCACGTAGTTCTACAAAAAACCTTATATATAAATATTCCAAAATAATCTTAACTCATTTACTAAATTCAATTATCTATATCGTGCTTACCAATTTAGTTGCCTGCTAGGTCAAAGGGGTGGATAAGCGAATAAATGCATAGATACCCGAAGGTACCAACGATTCTTTCATAACACATGGATATCCGAAGATATCAAAATCATTATTTTCTTTTCATTTCAAAACATTTTCGCATTGGGGGATCTTAAATAAGATCCAAACACATTGAGGTTTGCGAGGAACTAAACGGGGACCTGATCAGGGTCCAAACAGAACAAAGGGGCTACAGCATCAGAACTCTATAGGCATGCCTATCTATCCACGACTGAATCACGCAGGCTAAATTTTCCATATCATTATTAAATTTGTCACATTTTCATATACATGCACATTCCATCAAATACTCATAACATTCTTTCATTTTCATTAGGCACATACATTCATATATTAGCACATTATACGTATTAATTACATTTATCATATTCAAAACTAATCATGCCTTCATTTAAACTTAACAGATAAGTTTACATTTCATTGCACATATACATTTACAACACAGTAATGGTGGATCAAATTCTTATATTTCAATAATTAGTATGCATGGGAACACATTAAATAATTCACATTTTAAATCATATATACATAGCATAAGTGAGAAACCATGCAAAGAAAAAGATCTTTCAAAAACATTTTGAAACAGAGAGGGACTGTCGCTAACACGACCAAAGGTCGTGTAACAACCCAAAACAGGCCTGGTCGGAATCTGCATGCCAAGTCAAGAATTTAAGGGTATTTCAGTAATTTATGCTTGAGGAAAATTGGATAATAAGGATTTAATTCCAAAGTAATTAATTAAGTATGTTAAGAAGAGAGATGTTAGAGTGTGCTTGTAGTGTATGGAAGTAGGATATAAGTGGGTTAAGAGGTTTTATAGTGTGGGTTAGGAGGTATGGTGCCTTGGAAGATAAGTGGTTTATAAGGAAATGTTAGGGTGTGACTTAAGTTTGGTGCCTTGAAGATATTATTGTAAGAGGTGTTAGTGTGTGTATTGTGTATGGTGCAAGGAGGAATAAGTCAAAAGTGGGATTATTGGTCCTATAGGAAGTTGCCAAGTGGAATGAGTAGGTGGAGCAATTAATGAAAAGGGAAAAGAAAGAGAAAAGAGGGAAAGGAAAATCTGCCTCACGTCCCTCTCTCCTCTCTTTCTCGGTTTTCTTCTCTCTTTTCCTTATTCATCCTCTACTCCATCTCCTTTCTTATTGGCTGGTGTCTTGCAAGATCCTTGGTTTGTTTTGGTTGGATTGTAGAGCAAGATTGAAGAGGTAAGTTGGGGTTTTAGGGTTCTTGTGTTTGGATTTTGTTTCCTCTCTTTCTTCTTCTTCTTCTTTGATTTTATTTAAGTTGGGGTTTTTGGAAAAGTAATTGTGGGTTTTGGTTTTGTGCAAGCTTCGGGTTTCAAGAGCAAGCTTAAAGGAAAAGAGAAAGTGGGCTCTTGAAGGTTGAAGAGTGAAGCTTCATTCCAGGTTTGGGAGTGTGTTTGAGTGCATGCAAGTGTTTGGGAGCTTTGATTTCTACATTTGAGTTTGAGTTGTCTTTGCCTAATTCTCCTTGGATCATGAATGTGTACTTGTGTTTGTTTTCTAGTAATTTGAGTGCTTTGATATGAGTTTATGCATGAATTAATTTGGGTAAATGTGTTAGTAATCCATGCTATTGATTAAGATAAATGTATATGAGGGTTGGCATTGAAATGCATGAGTTTTGGCAATTCTGTTCCGTTTTTATTTGACCTCCGTGTATTGTTTTTATCATAAGTAAAGTTTTAGACATCCAAATCGTGTAATTCTTGAGCCATTAGAACCATGACTTCCATTCATTTAAATGTCTTCGAAATGACCTTGGCCTAATTCTTGCTTTAAGACCCTGAAATTTGGATAAAACCATAGTGTCTCTATTTGTGTCGGGTTATTTGAACAGTAAAGGTTGTTTAGGTCATATCTGGAGTTATAGATGTCCTTTTGATCTGAAATTTGTTGAATTTAAACGTTAAAATCCTAGGAAACATTTGTTAAGAAGGAATTATTTGCTCAAAATGAGGTTTAGAGGTCGGTTTAGGCAACACAAGTCAGGGGCGTTAAGCAGTCTTTTTAGGTATCTGAGGTGAGCCTCTGTCGCGAGCGCGACAGGGTCGCGACCTCAGGATAAAAAAACCTTTTTAAGCCTTTTCTTCTTTATTTTTGAGCTCATGGTTGAAACGGATCAATCCCCTACCCTTCCCCTCAGCTTATTATGCATGTTTAGGGTAATTAAATGACTATATAAGTAGTTGTCTTGAGGAAAACTTATGAGTATGATTAAGATTGGTGATCTATCTAGTAAATAATAATAGATATAACTCTGTGAAGGATGGCATATGGATGAGTATAAATATGTGTTGAGCTCATGAGTAACCTAAGTATGATGTACCATATGTATGAATGCATATTAACATGGCTGCGATTGAGATGAATGACAAATAGTGCTGTTATCATAGATTGTGTAAATGGATATTGTTAGTGGCATGATTTATTTGGAATTCTTGGTATGGATGTTGTGTTTTATGTTGTCAATGATGTGTGGCTTGCTGGAGATGACGTAAGTGGATGTTTTGATGTTTGGTTTGAGATTTGGGTATTGTGAAGTTGGGTTTTTCCAAAGATTTCTTGTGTAAGGGTTGAAATTCACGACTCTGTCGTGAGCGCGACATTGTCGCGAGGTCATGATAGAGCCCGGTGAAAGCAGCCCTCGCATGCGTTCAAGCTCGCTGCCAAGCCGTGCAGCAGAGCCTCTGTTGTGAGCGCGACAGAGCTCTTGGCTGCCGTTTTGAATTGGGCGATCCTCTGTCGCGAGCGCGACAGATCGGGCTAGCAGCTCACTATCGCGAGCGTGACGCCTGTTGTGAGCGCGAAAATGAGATGTGTATAGTTCCCTCGCGAGATCGCAAAGGTTGCCGTGATCGCGACCCGGGCCAAGTCGCCTCTGTCGCGAGTGCGACATCCGTCGCGATCGCGACACTCCCTGGTTTCCAAATTGAATTTTCTTTTGTGATTCCAATGTTTGAATTCCGAACTTGTGATGCCTTTAGGTTTATACTTGGACTATTTTATGAAGTATATTAATATAATTTGATATATTATGCATGGACAGTGTTATGAATTATATGAATGTGATATGTTAAATTATACGCTTTGCAATATGAATTGTATGATGCATGACTGATTTTATGAACATATTTATATGTCTATTGTACTCTGGCTTATGCATTATGTGATTCGAAACGTGAATTCTTTCACGCATGACCTGCGAGAGTCAGTCTAGTGGATAGTTAGGCATGCCTAATAGAGTCTCTTTAGCTGCAGCCCTTTGAACGTTTGGACCCTGATCAGGTCCCTGTTTGGTTCCTCGCGAACCCTTTAGTGTGAATGGATCTTGTTTAAGATCCCCTTTCGTTAAAATGTTTTCGAATGTGGAAAATGATGTTGTTTTTCGATTCATACCCGTAAGGTACCCTTTGGCCGGTTGGTACCCGTAAAGTACTGTTCGTACACTCGTTATCCACTATTGTGAGTCGGCAGGTGCTTTGTTGTTTTGTTTTGCTTTGAAATAACTATAAGAATGTGATATCCGAATGAGCATGATGATGATTTGAGGAATCAGTTTATATGTATATGAACGTGACTATGGGCTTTGGAATGTGTGTCTTTATTATGTAAGCATGATTTTATATCTAACACGATTATCCGCATTTTTCATATGATGTGTTATGAGCTTCAAAATGTCATGAATATGATTCGAATATTATGTATATACGTATGTGACCCAGCATAGTTTTATTATATATAAGCATGTGAATCGGATCAGTTGTGGCTGTAAGTATGTAAGATTTAACTGTACTTCCCGCATGGTGATGTTATGAATGTGATGTTATGTGATTATGTCTTCGGTCTCTGCTATTGGAGTGTTTTTGGTATGATATTTTATGTATTAGAGTTGCGCAGCGGAAGTGTGGTGCTTTGGATGTTGTCCCTTGGGTTTTGGCTAGTGTTTGTGTATGGCATGACAAAGTATGTTAGATAGCTAGTATTCTTAGCATGATAGTTGGGTACGTTATTATATGGTAATTGTGTCGCATTTGAATGGGTTTTCAGTTAATGCATGGGTACTTGGATATGACAATTGCATGTGTAAATCTCATGTGACTTCGCACGGTAAGGTACTGATACTTGATACCATGGTAGGTATATGCATGTGATATTGTATGTAGTTCTACATGATGATACTTGTATCGTGTATTGTATTATATCTGTTTTGGCCTATTCTCGACGTAAGTATAGGGTTATGGTTGTGAGTTTTCGAATTAATGCCTTTACTATGCAAGCCTGATTATATATGTGTTATGAATGTTCGCACTAGCCATTGTGAGTGTGTTATGCCTTGGCGACCATTGTGAATGGCCGTTCATACTCTTGTGTGTTCTCCCCACTAAGCGTTCATCGCTTAGCATGGATTTCTTCCCGTGCAGGTGGCAGGTTTGGTTCTGTTCGAGTCGCGCATCTGCAAGGTCGGCCACGTACAAGTTAGAAGTTTTGTTATGTGATCAGCTTCTGTATTTTTTATTTTTGTTATTCCTATAGTCTTATGTATCTGTAAGGTTTTGGATATTATTTTGGGTTATGTAACGTTATTATATTTATATATTAAGTTATTCCTTTATTTTATCTTTCGCCTTATGCTTCCGCTGAATGATTATATGTATGTATGTGAGTCATTGTATGTTCAGCTATTGTTTCTTTAAAGTTTTAATTTTCGCTATATTTTCGTATGTATGTTATATATGAGTGTATGCTTCAGCTTAGTGTATGTGTGTGTGTGTGTGAGTGAGCGTCGGGTAGCGCGCCCATCAGCGCCCTTACAACGGCGGCGACGGTGGGGATGTTACAGGTCGCGCTCGTGATAGTCGCCAAGCTTGCCCTGCAGACAAGGAACCGAGCACGAGTCGTGCTCAAAGACACGACTCGTGAAGACGAATAACAGAGGAACAAAGCAGGCATAAGAGGGAGAGGAGACTGTCACGAGACGTGCTTAGCGGCATGACTCGTGCTCCAAGTGCACGATTCATGCACCAAGTGCACTACTCGTGCACAGGTGCATGACACCACGTGCACGACTCGTGCACAAGTGCATGGCACAACGTGCATGACTCGTGCACCAAGTGCACGACTCATGCACTCCCTCACCGAAGCGAAGAACCCATCTCTATTGTGATCGCGGCAGTATCGTGCTCACGACAGAGTCGTATTTTCTTGATTCCAGCGAAAAATTACAGAAATCCTTCTACCAAAAATCACACCCAAAACTCCCATTCAATTCAAACTTCAACACAACACAAATACCTCATTCAAAACCTCATAATTAACACAAAACCCAACTTTTATACCATTAAACACAATTAAATCATACTATTAATATCATTAAAATCCCCAATTAACAAAACCAGTAATTGTGCTGCAAGAACTCACTCAATTCCTTACCTTGGTTCAAAACTCACAATCAAAACATCTAAACACAAATTATCCAAAACCCATAACATTCAAACATACTTCAACAACTTAAAGTTCACAATTATCTAGAAAATCAACCAAAGATCAACATAATCAAATAATACACCAAAACCTAAATTCCCATACCTCAACTCCTTTGCTCCTAATAGCTTTTCTTGGTTGATCTTTCTTGCTCCCAAACTCATCAAAGATCTTTCTCATCCAAAACCCTCATCAATCACACATACACAAAAACCCTAACTCAAGTCAATCCCTAGCAAAATCAACAAAAGATGAAGGAGAAGAAGAAAACCCAATAAAACCTTACTAAATTACACTTGAGTTGATCAATTCCACCCAAAACTCAGCCAAAAGAAGATGGATTAAGATAAAACAAGAGGAAGAAGAAGAAGAGAAGAGGAAGTAGCATGAGGAGGAGAGAACGGGAGAATAAGGCAGCTAAAAATGCTGCTCTCTCTTTCTCTCTCCTTGCTATTTATACCCCTCTCTAATTCCTTGCCACATGTCATCTTTCCATAGGTCCAATTTAGATATTTGTGTCCAATTCTCCTTTTAATCCTCCAACTTCTCATATCCTTATGCACTGAGATTTTATAACTTAATAATCCTTCACATAGGCCCACATAAATAAATTTTATTCTTTTAATCATGTCCGAATTCCATACTTCACAATTTTACCATTGGCCGCACTTGCCGAAACTTTTACTTAAATCCTTAATTTGTCCATTTGGCAATACCTAACCCATCAAATTACACAACTTTGATTACTACTTATCCACAATATGCCCAAATCCTTCTAGAGTACATTTCGGGGTATGACAGTCTCGGTTTTCAAATGAATAGCCGAAATAACTCCTCGATCCCCCTTTAAGTGAGCATGATGGAACCAATGTTCCTAAACCGAATAAATATCCCAATTTATGCATGTTACCCCTCTTAATTGATTTTGTTTGATTGTTTAGCATTATGTTTATATCTTGTGGGCCCTTGTAATTAATTATTTTTAGGGGCAATTTTATTTAGATTTTTGTCATTAGGGGATTGTATTTTGTCCCAATTTCCATTTCAATTTTGTTTATCTTTTCATTTGGAGGATTGTATTTGTCCCAATTTCCATTTTGTAATGGTGTGGCTTTGTGTGTTTATCGTTTTATTTATTACTTTATTTACTGCTTTCATTTACCGCTTTCTCGATACTTAAAGTGTTCGTTTAATAAATTGCATTAATTGTATGAGAGGAGAGATGAAATTTTCTAATCTAAAACTCATTTATAATTAGCCAACGCATAAATAAGAGTGGAGTTCTGAACTACTCTCTAGTTTAAGACCATAGAGGTTAGATGACCTTTTCCAATTTCTCGTAAATTGGGTGGCGACTCCAAGATACCTCAAAGGTACCCAAAGGTTTCATGGAACTAGATGAACTTCCCCAATGTTCTATTGGGTAGGGATTCCAAAATTTCTCGTGTTACCCAAGATCGAATGACACGAACCATCTCTCGAGCCCTAAAAGCGGGCCTTTGAAAAAGGGGAGCTCCGGTTCTGGTGCGCGTCCACTTGGGCTGGTGATTATCCCTAACACTTCCCTACATTGATCGAGTGAACGTGGAGTTGTGCTTTGGGAATGCACCGAGGCTGATAGGGGGACCAACTATCATAGATCTAAGGCTATATCAAGAAATGCAAAATGCAATTTCAAAATGAGAGGAAATTTAAATTTAAAACTTAATTATATATTTTTAACCAAGGTACTTTCAGAGCAAAGTCCCTAACTCTCCAGTGGAGTCGCCGCTATGATGGGCGTCGAATCTCGAAAACCCCACTTTTAGGGATCGAGAGAGGTTCATTAAACTTGTAAAGATTACAATATGTCTATTTTGGAAAATAGGAGGTGTTTTGGAGTCAGAACATTGGAAAATTTCATCTAGTCTCATTGAGCCAAAGACGATGCGTATATGTCTATTTTGGGCAATATTTTAAAATTCCCTTCCCAATAGAATATTGGGAAGGTTCATCTAATCTCATAAAATCAAAGACTAGAGAGAAATTGGGACAGTACTCTTATTTATACCTTCGTTAAAATTATAAATGAGTTTTTACTATTAAATTCCATCTCTTTTTTTATACAATCAATGCATTTTATTTAAAAGCGCAATTCAAGTATAGAGTGAAAGGAATAAATAATATAATTTAAAATAATAAAAAATACGTTAACTTACAATAAAAATAGGGGGTAGAATATAACCCCACCCAAAGAAATAGAAGTCATATATA
Organism: Excoecaria cochinchinensis; assembly: GCA_947683425.1. NCBI lineage: Eukaryota > Viridiplantae > Streptophyta > Magnoliopsida > Malpighiales > Euphorbiaceae > Excoecaria > Excoecaria cochinchinensis. Next base: position 5,477,983 of record CANTUQ010000110.1, read on the forward strand.
AAATAGGGGGTTTATTTGAAGTGGGAACATTGGTCCACTCATGCATATTTATAAAAACCATTTTTAGGTGACCTTTCATTTGAAAAGAGAAAATTAGGACACTGGTCCTACTTTTATTAAGCAAAACCTCACTTTATATATAGAAATATTTTTCTTTTATTTGTTTTATTTCATTAATGACCACAAAAATAATAGTCACGATAACTAAAACCAAATAGGCAAAGTCTGAGAAGAATAAAAGTTAAATAATACTAAAAGAGAAGGATATAAAATAATGAACCAAAATAGAGTCGCTTGCAACTCGAGCCCCCATTCTATCATCCATACTTTAAAAATGAAACTCATAAAATCAAAATAAAGTAACATGTTAGAAACATCAAAATAAAGAAATAAGAACAAAATGAACGAGAAAATAATAGGGAAATATTAAATAAACATTTAAAATAAATAAAAGAAAAAATAAAATAAGAGAAATCAAATAAAACAATTAAAAATAATAAAAAAAAAATCAGGGACGGGCGTCCCAGAGGTGACTGACGGGAAGAAGAAATATTCCGCGACGACTAGCCGCTCACTTGAGTGATGACCGCCAGTCATCTCCTGATCTCAAAACAATGAGAAAACTAATTAAAATCCAAATTCTTACATTTTAATCCATTATTCCATGCAATTGTGTTAAATAAATTATTAATAAAGCAAATCCAACATAAAACAACAAATTTACAAAAGAGATAGAATAATTTACATTTTGGAGATAGATCATATATCTCATATCAAAATATTAAAATTAATGCAAGAATGACAACTTTTAAACCCAGAATATTTACCCTCAAAATTCTGATCTATGGAAGGTAATGATTGGTATAGATTTCTTTGAATTCCACCAAAATCAATTGGATTGAAAAAATAACTCTCTCTTAAAAAAGTCTCTTTTTAAAACAATAGAAATTATAGGAGAGTAAATCAAGAAAAGAGAATTGATTTTCTCTTCCTTAGATTGACTCTTAACCTCTTTTCGGATGAATTTCAACGAAAACCAATTTGGAGAGAAAAACTTCTTGCTTGTCAAAAACCAATTTTTCCTTCCAAAAATCTCTAAAACTCTTTCTCTCAATTTTTTAAAGAAAAATCCTCTTTTTTCCAAAAAAATCTCCCTTGTATATGTTTCTCTCATCCTATTTATAGGCTAGCATTTGATTTTAAGGATAAATATAAAATCTTTGGGTTTATCCTTAAAGATAAATGTTAAGTATTTGATTTATCTTTTTAGATAAATGATCTCAAATTATCTTCAAGGATAAAATCCAATATTTATAATTTATCCTAAAAGATAAATGTTAAATGTTTGATCTATACCTAAAGATAAATGATCTCAAATTATCTTCAAGGATAAAATCAAATGCTTTTAATTTATCCCTAAAGATAAACATCTTAAAAAACACTGTCACATTTATCCTTAAAAATTAGGATTTATCCCTAAAAATCAAGATTTAGTTCCTTAAGATAAAAACACAATTTTGTTGGAAGAAAATCACAAAATTATTGTAAGGTCACGACCGACGGCTGTCCCTCGGCCGTAGGACGGACGTTGGTCAATAGGGACCAGACGGCCTTACCTACCGAGTAACAGACACCCGCTCATGCGAGAGGGACGGGCGTCCCTCAGACGCGAGTGATGGGTACCCACTCACGCGAGGGATGAGCGTTCGGTCGGGTGAGAAACGGCATCCGCCCATCCTTTGATGCATCCGATGGGCACCAGTCAACCAAAAAAGAAAATTTTTTAGATGAAAAGGCTTTTTCCAAAATAAAAGGGACTCAAAAGGATTTTTGGTCACCAATAACCTTAAAATTTTTGAAGTTCAATGGCGAAAACCTACAACTTCACTTCACTACGTGTGAAACAGGTATCAATATCCTCATTGGATAACTCTGATATGGGCTGTAACACCCTTATCACTTCCATGAACTACAGACGTTACAATGCTTATACTATTACCATGATTGTCTCGCTACTGTCTAATCGATACTTATAGCAAATGCGGTAAAAAAAAATTCTTTTCAACTTATTCTTGTAAACTGTTAAGTCACTAACATGTTACATTTAATCCAATACAAACATTACATTTATTGCATCATATCATTCAATAATAATCTATCATATTTATAATACAAGGTACTTACTAAATGCTAAAATCTTGCACTTACATGCCACTAACAAAAACAAGCATACTAGCACAAACCTAATAACCTTAGCTTCAATCCAAAGGTCCAGTCGGATCTCAAAGCAGATAGCACACCTGCTTTTCAGACGCCTTATCCCGGTACCTACACGCTGTCAAATGAACTACGTGTTAAGAATTAAATATGCTTAGTGGTGATTACGAATTTAAAAATTTCCAATACTACTTAGGCGCATACATACATGCACATACTTTAGTCCTCACTTTTAGACTTGTTGAGCATTTTCTATATATGCTAATTATACCGCAAGTATACGGTGTACCGCAATAGTACTTAAGATGTCGATCCCACGATGAACGTTTTTACACACTATTACTAATTGATTTTAATCTTGTTTACAATGATTAATTAATGGTAGAGTTGATTTTAATCTAATCTAATATGTAAACTAAATATACCTAGTTAATGATAGTCAAAAGAAGATAAAAAGAATCATGAAGAATTAAAGACAATGAACTTGATTCCATCAATTTATTAACATCTTTCATCTTTTCATGCAAGCCAAGTTAGAATAAACTTTTATTTAACTCGCTCTCTCGACATGAATTAAAATGCCTAAAACATACAATTAAAATTCTAACTCACAATTTTCATTAATGAATTAGAGGTTTCTAATTACATATTTTAAGAATAAACACTAACCTATAGCAATTATCTCAATATACCGATCCCTCAAATATATCTTAATAATGAATCTCTATTAAATGTCAGATAAAGCAAACTCTCGAATTACTTTAACTTGTAAAAATCATGCAAAAGATATTAATAGAGAATCTACAATGAAAGACTATGAAAGTAGATAGAAATAGAAAGAATTATAATATGCAAGTTCATTAAAATGATATTCATAAAAATATTGGAGAAGAATTAAAAATAAGAGAATAAGAGAGAAGCCTTTCAACCCTTTTCTCAATCTCTTGAAAATAAATTTTCCTTCTCCTTGATCTTCTTCTTCAAACCATAAAACTAAATAGAAATTTAACTAAGAAAAATCTATCTTGCAAAATACAGAAAAATTACTTAACTAAAATTCATCACCCTAAAATTACAATTAAACTACATATTTATAGATATTAATCTAAGAATTGTGTCCCTTGAGAATGGTTGCAAAGTTTGGTGAAAGAAGACAACTTTTCATGTGTCTTTTGGCTCAAAACTGCCCCAACGGTCGTCTCTGTCGTGATCGCAACGTTGTCGCGATCGCGACAGAACGCGCTTGCCCATTTTCTTCTTTCTTTCTTCTTTCTTTCTCTCTTGCTCGTCACGACTCGCAACTTACCATCACGTGGCGTGACTTCGCGTGTGTGTCGTGACCGGTGCTCACGTCTCGCCTTCTCCTTTCTTTCTCTTCTCTTCTCTCTTTCCCTTTCTTTCCTGCCTCTCTGTGTCGTCACGAGTCATGAGCTATCATCACGACTCGTGACCCTAGTTCCTCAGCCCTCTATTTATTTTCCTCCTTCCTTCTGCCTTCTCCCTTGCCAGTCATGACTCACGACATAGCATCACTAGTCGTGACTGTGCTCTGTTCTCGTGATCCTCTTCTGTCTCTGCTTCTTCTCTTCATTTTTCACCTAAAAACACCAGTAAACACAAAAACATGCAACCTAATACAAATAAACATAAACTAAGACATATGAAACCAAATATACACAATTACACTATTAATTACATAAATACATAGAAAATATATAATATATTATAACTCAATTAAGCTCTTATCAAATTCTCCCACACTTAACCCTTGCTTATCCTCAAGCAAGAGAAAAGACATGAACAAATTCAACAGCCAGTAACATAATTACAAAGCAATGTTCATTCAGCATATACACTAAAGTTGCAAAGATCAACTATCCCAAAAACTCACACATATCAGTAAATCAAAATTGAAAATATGCATTAAAAAGTCAACAAGTTTTCTAACTTTACTACTTCCAACATAAAGAATATAAAGTCTCCAAAACTAAACATGACTTAAAAGAGAAAAAATTGATCATAAAAGTTAAAAATTTAAGATTGCTAGTCACCTTTTAGGACAATTGAAGCTCACTTACCCTTAATCAAATCTCATGGCATTTTTAGACTCTTTTTCTTTTCTTTTGATTTTTCTTTTTATTTTCTAACAAGAGAAAGTATATGGGTGCATTTTACGCTCCATCCCATATTTTTGCAATTTTAAATGTACATCTTGCTCTTTATTGTTGAAATTAGTGGGTGCATTTTATGCTCCATCCCACTTATTTTTATTTTTCTTTTATTTTTAGTCCTCATCCATTATTGAAAAGAAATAAGGGCAAGTATTATGGCTATAGTTTTCATAGGCAACTAGAAACTTAAAATTTTAAACAAAATGAGCAAATTCTAACTTTAAAAACATGGTAGGTAAAGAGACTAAATAATCTATAATGTTGAAATAAGTAAAACCAAATAACTTGAAAAACTTAAAACACATACCAAAAATTTTGAAAAACTGGTAAAAATGAGCATAAAAGATAATTGACTTAACAACCTATATAATATACCAAATGAATAATGACTCATAATAAAGCTTACTCAAAAGCTTACTTAAGACAAGAACACACAAACAAAAACAACCATGCAATTTACATGCACAATACATAAACAAATTTATAAAACATAAGTAATCACAAACATCACAACACATGCACTCTCCCACACTTAGAACCAACATTGTCCTCAATGTGAAGAAAGAAAAGAAAATAAAACAAAACAAGTAAAAGAAATAAAACAAATAAAATAAAGAACAGAAATACGCCCCTATCATGGTGATGGTGGAGGTGAGGGAACCACAAATCCAGCTTGGGTGAGGAAGCTATCAAACTTGTACTCCAAACGCCTTTGACGACGCGCTATAGAGGACAGCTGATCTTGCATATGAGATAACATCACTGGTATGGTGTTGCTAGATGAGCCAACATCAGGGGCAGCAGCCACATCTGCTGGAACATCAGGTAAAATGTCATCTTCACTAGCTCCCTCATCACCAACCTCAACTTCTTGTGCCTCCACTTGTGGTTCAGAAGGTCCAGCAATGTCCCTCCAACAAGACCTCAAATGTGATGGAATTTCCTGAAAATTAGCACTAACCACCTCTCCACGAACAAAAAGATGTTTAGTAAAATAAATACAAGGACGATATCTATGATAACAACGAAAATCAACATCTAAATTTCTTGCAAGAACAGTAATAATATGCCCATGTGTTATAGGTGATTCATGTCTATCAACACAATGTAACAACTGACTTACAACCCAATAAGACCAACACACATCCTTTCTTTTATGTACACACCACATCAAAAAGAGTTCATTAAGTGAAACTCTATTAAATTCAGATCTGTTGAAAATCAAAGATGCAAAAATCTTGTGCAAAACCCAATATTTTAAATCCTTGATAAACATTGATTTAGCATCTCTAGCTTTATATGGTGTTTGCAAATCAGTTAAAAATGTCCAAAATCTATTAGGCTTAAAAGATTTAGGGGGGTCAAACAAACCAGTTTGTGAAAATCCAAACATACGATTCATCATAAAATAAGTCAGAGTGTGTGCTTTGCCATCCAAACGAAAATCAATCCAATATTCATTACCCTCATTTTTTTTCAAAGATGTATAAAATTCAAGCATTAAATCAGGATAAATATCTTCATGCATGTTGGCAAATCTAAGGAAACCACAGTTAGACAACATCTCAATCACAGTATTTAACATGCCCACTTGCTCTAACAAATCTGATGGAAAATACTTACATTATGAAAATTTTCTGTCACAGAGAGTAAGAAAACGACTACCTTCATCAACAGAAAATATAGGAAATCCAGCACTAAAGGAATCAGAAATGTCACCCTCTTCAGCCTCCTGCCTTGCTTGTTCAATTCTTGAAATGGATGGGTTTTTGGTTCTTACCATATTTGTATGTGTTGTGTAAATAAAGATTTAAAGAAGACAGATAGTAAAATAGAACTGCTAACGAAGAAAGAAACAAAGATGAGGAAAATGCCGAAATTAGCCAAGAAACGAAGTACCAAAATAACTAAGAACAATGAAAATGAAATAAAAAAAAAAACAAAGTACAAATCCCTAACAGATTTGAGCACAAAGAAGAAAAGAAAATCAAATACCAGTTCAAAAGAAATAATCGACAGTGCCTGGCGCGAAGAAGAAACAAAAATGACAAATGAAATTGGGAACGAAAGACAACAGTGTTAATACATAAATGCAAACTTGGGAACGAAAGGAAATGAAAGAAGATGAAGGGTACAGATGACGAACAGAGATTAAATGAAATTGTGAGTACACAGAAATAAAGATAAAAGGAAATGACAGAGATGAATATGGGTGGCGACTCGTGACCTAAAATGAGAAGAATTTATAGTGAAGTAAAATAGAAAAGAAAGAAGGAATACGAAAATTCCCGACGTTTTAGGGTTTTGAATTTAAAATTTCCCTCTTTTAATTTTTAAGCTGTGTGAGTTAAGGAGATTAACGGTAATCTAAGCTAAATTAATGAAAAGTAAAATAGTAATATTCGCAAAGACAAAATTTAAGGCAAATAAAATTAAAATTAATAAGTAAATTAATGAAAATAAATTAATAAAACAAAACTTACCTGATTAGTCGATTACGCGTCACGAGTCGTGAGGATGAGTCACGACTCGTGATGCTCCTCGACTTCTCCTCAGCTCCACCACGTCACGAGTCGAGCCTGGAAGTCACGACACGTGATGATGTACAGCTACTACAGAAATGTGCTTCATCGCCTTCTGTCGCGATCGCGATACTTGCCACGATCGCGATAGAATGTAACGTCTGCAAAATTTTTTTTTTTTTTTTATTTTTTTTTTTTGTTATTATTTTTTTATTAACTAATCTTACTAAATTAGCTGTAAAATAAAAACAAATGTGTTAGTAGCATTAAAATCTAAAATACAAAAAATAAAATTATATAAATAAATTTAAAATAAAGTACAAAACCTAAATAAAAATAATATAACTAAGTAACCCAAATAAAATAAAAAAATTAGACATATCATGGCTTAATGTGCTCCCTAGGATTCTCCTCAGTATTACTTGGAAGACATCCTAGATTTCTAGAAGGTAAAGAATTTGCAAGTTGGCCTATTTGAACCTCAAGATTATGAATAGTAGCAGCATGATTTTTAGCAATTTGGTCAAATTTTTCTTCAAATTTCTTTTGACTTGCATCTTGAGAATGTATCCTACAATTAATTTCTTCAATGAATTTATCAATTTTAACCTCAAAGGCCCCAAACCTGTCTTGTGGTTGTTGGTATCCTACACCTCTATTTTGGTTGTTAACATTATTATTCCCCCATGAAAGGTTAGGATGGTTTCTCCAACCAGCATTATAAGTGTTAGAATAAGAATTACCACGACCTTGATTTTGAAGAAAATTAACTTGTTCTTCCTTATTAACCATGCCTAAATTGCAATTATCACTCTTATGTCCTTGTTGACCACACACATTGCATGAATTTAATGAATTACCACCCATATTTAGACTATTAACTCTATGATTTAATGCTTCAATTTGGGCTTGTAATGCAACCATAGAATCTACTGAATGTACCCCCCCAGCATTAGAATTATTATACTCCCTTACTCTTTCAGGAGGCCACATACAGTTATTCATTGCCATCTCTTCCAATAGCTCATATGCTGCATCAATTGTTTTTCTCATTAAAGATCCACCAGCTGCAGCGTCTATAGTTCCTCTTGTGGTTGGATTTACACCATTATAAAATGTTTGCATCAACAACTCTCTTGGCAAGTTATGGTGTTGACACATCCTTTGCAATTCCTTGAATCTTTCCCAAGCCTCATATAATGATTCATTATCATTTTGAACAAATGTAGTTATATCTTTTATGATTTTTGCAATTTTGGCCAATGGAAAATATTTGGATAAAAATGCTTGGGCCAATTGGTCCCAAGTAGTTATAGATCCTCTTGTTAGAGAATTCAACCAAGCTTTTGCTTTATCCTTCAAAGTGAATGGAAAAAGCCTAAGTTTGATTGCATCAGCCGAAACCCCATTTATCTTAAAGGTATCACAAATCTCAAGAAAGTTTGCCAAATGAGCATTTGGATCCTCATTTGCCAAACCATAAAATTGAATACTATTTTGAATCATTTGTAATAATGAAGGCTTAATTTCAAATTGATTGGCATTTACCGTTGGTCTTACCACTCCTTGTTGAGCACCACTCAAAGCAGGTGTGGCAAAGTCCATAAGTCTTGGTGGATTTTCTTCAGCCATGATAATTGATCTCCTATTTTTGTTCTTATTTTTATTGGATTTCCGGTTACTCAATAAAAACCTCTCAATTTCAGGATTTAAAGGCTCAAGCTCTTCTAAAGAACTCCTTGTACTAGGCATGAACTTCTAAAATCCTGTAAAAACAAAACACAAAATTAATTTAAACAAATTAAAACAAAAGAAAATATTGTAATCCAAAATCATAAATCAATTTTTATAATGGCAAAACAACCGATCCCCGGCAATGGCGCCAAAAACTTGTTGAGCATTTTCTATATATGCTAATTATACCGCAAGTATACGGTGTACCGCAATAGTACTTAAGATGTCGATCCCACGAGGAACATTTTTACACACTATTACTAATTGATTTTAATCTTGTTTACAATGATTAATTAATGGTAGAGTTGATTTTAATCTAATCTAATATGTAAACTAAATATACCTAGTTAATGATAGTCAAAAGAAGATAAAATGAATCATGAAGAATTAAAGACAATGAACTTGATTCCATCAATTTATTAACATCTTTCATCTTTTCATGCAAGCCAATTTAAAATAAACTTTTAACTCACTCTCTCGACATGAATTAAAATGCCTAAAACATACAATTAAAATTCTAACTCACAATTTTCATTAATGAATTAGAGGTTTCTAATTACATATTTTAAGAATAAACACTAACCTATAGCAATTATCTCGATATACCGATCCCTCAAATATATCTTAATAATGAATCTCTATTAAATGTCAGATAAAGCAAACTCTCGAATTACTTTAACTTGTAAAAATCATGCAAAAGATATTAATAGAGAATCTACAATGAAAGACTATGAAAGTAGATAGAAATAGAAAGAATTATAATATGCAAGTTCATTAAAATGATATTCATAAAAATATTGGAGAAGAATTAAAAATAAGAGAATAAGATAGAAGCCTTTCAACCCTTTTCTCAATCTCTTGAAAATAAATTTTCCTTCTCCTTGATCTTCTTCTTCAAACCATAAAACTAAATAGAAATTTAACTAAGAAAAATCTATCTTGCAAAATACAGAAAAATTACTTAACTAAAATTCATCACCCTAAAATTACAATTAAACTACATATTTATAGATATTAATCTAAGAATTGTGTCCCTTGAGAATGGTTGCAAAGTTTGGTGAAAGAAGACAACTTTTCATGTGTCTTTTGGCTCAAAACTGCCCCAACGGTCGTCTCTGTCGCGATCGCAACGTTGTCGCGATCGCGACAGAACGCGCTTGCCCATTTTCTTCTTTCTTTCTTCTTTCTTTCTCTCATGCTCGTCACGACTCGCAACTTACCATCACGTGGCGTGACTTCGCGTGTGTGTCGTGACCGGTGCTCACGTCTCGCCTTCTCCTTTCTTTCTCTTCTCTTCTCTCTTTCCCTTTCTTTCCTGCCTCTCTGTGTCGTCACGAGTCGTGAGCTATCATCATGACTCCTGACCCTAGTTCCTCAGCCCTCTATTTCTTTTCCTCCTTCCTTCTGCCTTCTCCCTTGCCAGTCACGACTCGCGACATAGCATCACTAGTCGTGACTGTGCTCTGTTCTCGTGATCCTCTTCTGTCTCTGCTTCTTCTCTTCATTTTTCACCTAAAAACACCAGTAAACACAAAAACATGCAACCTAATACAAATAAACATAAACTAAGACATATGAAACCAAATATACACAATTACACTATTAATTACATAAATACATAGAAAATATATAATATATTAACTCAATTAAGCTCTTTTCAAGACTAAACTATGTCATAATACTATCTAGTCCTTCATTTTACTTACATTTTTGAATTTACTCTTCCTTTTACTTTAATTACGATTTTACACTTTTTTTTTTATTTTTCACTCTTAACTTATTATCTTGTAACACTTTCACTTTGGCTCTTTAAACTTACTTTTTCACTTATTACTCTTTTAACCCTCATTTTAATATTTTTCACTTATCTTATCATCTAACTTCTTTTCTTTTTATTTGCGTTTTAACTTTTCACTTCATTTACTGTAACAACCCAAAATGGCCCTAGTCAAAATTTGTATGCTAAGTCGGGAATTTAAGGGTATTTCAGTAATTTGTGCATGAGGAGGATTGGATAATAAGGATTTAATTGCAAAGTAATTAATTAAGTATGTTAAGAAGAGAAATGTTAGAGTGTGCTTGTAGTGTATAGAAGTAGGATATAAGTGGGTTAAGAGGTTTTATAGAGTGGGTTTGTATGTATGGTGCCTTGGATGTAAGTGGGTTTTTAAGAAATGATTTGGTGTGACTTATGTTTGGTGCCTTGAAGATATTATTGTAAGAGGTGTTAGTGTGTGTATTGTGTATGGTGCAAGGAGGAATAAAGTCAAAGTGGGTTTTGTTGGTTCAATAGGAGGCTGCCATGTGGACTTGGTAGGTGTGTGCATTAAATGAAAAGAAAGAGGAAAAAGGGAAATAGTAGAGAGAGAGAGAAGGGCAGATTTTGCCTTGCCTTTCCCGTTCTCCTCTCTTCTTTGGTTCTTCTTTCTCATTTCTTTTCTATTTTCTGCTCTCTCTCTTTCTTTGCATGTGGGTTTTCCTCAAGCTTTAAGCTAGGGTTTGTGTTGTGAAGGATTCTATGAGGTAAGTGGCTATTTTTGCTTTGGGTTTTTAAAGGTTATGTTCTTGGATTAAGAGATTTTGTGGGTTTTGTTGTGCAAGTTTGTGGTGGCAAGAAGAAGTGTAAAGGCAAAGAGAAGATTGAAGAGTGAAGATCAGCTGGGTTGTGCTTCAAAGTGGTTTGGGAGCTTTATTTGTGGTTGTGATTGGGTTATTTTGGATTGGAAGTTTGGGATTTTGTCTCTGCTCTTTTCTCTTTCTTGGATCAAGTATGTGTGTGTAGAGTTTGATTTCTGGAATTTTGAGTGACTTGGTATGTGTATATATGCATGGTTTAATTTATTTACATATGTTAGTAATCCATGTTATCGATTGAGATGAATGTATATGAGGGTTGGCTTTGAAATGCATGAGTTTTTGCAATTCTATTCCATTTTTATTTGACCTCCGTGTATTATTTTTGACATAAGTAGAGTTTTAGACCTCTAAATCATGTGATTCTTGATCCATTAGAACCACGACTTCCATTAATTGAAATATCCTAGAAATATCCTTGGGCTAATTCTTGCTCTAAGACCCTGAAATTTGGATAAAACCGTAGTGTCTCTTTTTGTGTCGGGTTGTTGACCAGGAGATCATATCTGGAGTTATAGATGTCCTTTTGATCTGAAATTTGTTTCATTTGAACTATAACATCCTAGGGAACATTTTGTAACAAGGAACTTTTGGCTAAAAATGAGGTTTAGAGGTCGGTATAGGCAACACAAGTCAGGGGCGTAAATTAGTATTTTTAGGTATCTGAGGTGAGCCTCTGTCGCGAGCGCAACAGGGTCGCGACCTCGCAACAGAAAAACTTGTTTTAAACCTTTTCTTCTTTATTTTTGAGCCCTAGGTTGACCCGGATCAATCCCGTACCTTCCCCTCAGCTTATTATGCATGTTTCGAGTAATAAAATGACTATATAAGTAGTTGTCTTTGGGAAAAACTTATGTGTATGATTAAGATTGGTGATCTAACTAGTAAATAACAATAGATATAACTACGTGAAGGTTGGTTTATGGATGAGTGTTGATATGTGTTGATCTCATGAGTAACCTAAGCATGATGTACCAAATGTATGAATGCATATTAACATGGGTGCGATTGAGATGAATGGCAATTAGTGTTGACATTATATATTGTGTAAATGGATTTTGTTAGTGGCATGATTTATTTGGAATTATTGATATGGATGTTGTGTTTATGTTGTCAATGATGTGTGGCTTGCTGGAGGCGAGGTAAGTTGATGTTTCGATGTTGGTTTGAGATTTGGGTGTTGTGAAGAGGGAATTTTCTGCAGATTTCTAGGCAAGGGTTGAAATTCATGACTCTATCACGAGTGCGACATCGTCATGAGGTCGCGACAGAGCCCGGTGAAAGCAGACCTCGCACGCGTCCGAGCTCTCCGCCGAGCCGTGCAGCAGAACCTCTGTCGCGAGCGCGATAGAGAGCTCGGTTGCCGAATTGTTTGGGTTGGCAGCTCACTATCGCGAGCGCGATGTATGTCGCGAGCACGACAGTGAGATGCCCTAGTTCCCTCGCGAGATCGCAAAGGTTGTCGAGATCGCGAAGGTTGTCGTGATCGCGACCTGAGGCAAGTCGCCTCTGTCACGAGCGCGACATCCGTCGCGATCGCGACACTCCCTAGTTTCCAAATTGAGTTTTCTTTTGTGATTCCAATGTTTGAATTCCGAACTTGTGATGCCTTTAGGTTTATACTTTGACTATTTTATGAAGTATATTAATATAATTGAATGTATTATGCATGGACAATGTTATGAATTATATGAATGTAATATGTTAAATTATGTGCCATGATGTGAGACATGATTTGTATTACGCATGACCTGCGAGAGTCAGTCTAGTGGATAGTTAGGCATGCCTAATAGAGTCTCTTAGCTGCAGCATTTGTGAACGTTTGGACCCTGATCAGGTCCCCGCTTGGTTCCTCGCGAACCCTTTATGTCTTCGGATCCTCGCGATCCTTTTTAATGTGTTTGGATCTTGTTTAAGATCCCCCTCTCAGTGAAATGTTTTAAAAAGCAAAAAGGTTTTCAATTCGTACCCGTAAGGTACCCTTGTGGCCGGTTGGTACCCGTAAAGTACTGTCCGTATACTCGTTATCCACTATTTTGAGTCAGCAGGTATCCTGTTCGCTTTGTCTGATATGAATATGAGAATATGATAACCGTTTGGGTAAGATTTCAATAATGTGAATCAGCTATCTTTCTGAATGTGATCATGAAAGTTTGAGTTGTTTGAATGTGACTCAAGTATGTATTTTTATATGCTTTTTCGCCTATATTGTATTGTGAATGGATTTGATTGATTAGTTGGGAGTGTAAGCATGCGAACTAATATGTATAAGTACGCTGGCTTGCATAATTGAATACTATGGTTAAATGTGTGAACGAGTGTTTGTCCTATTGTGATGCAAGGCATGTGGATGGACGTCCGGTAAGTGCATGTGCCATAATGTAATGATATGCTATATGTTCCTTTGAGTTCAGTTATCGCTGTGTTTTTGGTACGTTGTCGTGTGTTTGCAATTCATGGCATGATATTGTATGGATTAGAGTTGCGCAGTGGAAGTGTGGTGGTTTGATGCTATACACTGGGTTTTTATTTAGTGTATGAGTCTTGTGACATGATAAAAGTATATTTTAGTACCTTTTTTTTTGATGCATGATGGTTGGGTGTAGTTTTGCTTGGTAATTGTGTTGCATGTGAGCGGGTTCCACTAAGGTAAGGGTACCTTAGTATGATATGTCCATGTGTAAATTTTCAAGAGTTTATGCACGGTGAAGTGTTGCTATCTGATACCTTGGCGAAACCAGTAAGTATATGCATGCATGATTGTTTGTAGTTTTGCATGATAATATTTGTATTATGTATGGTATTGCTTTTGCTTTGGCTTATTTTAACATAAGTATATAAATATGAATGTGAGTTCTCAAATGAATGCCTTGACTATGCAAGTCCGATAATATATGTCTTATGAATATCCGCATTTGCCATTTGAGTGTGTTATGCCTTGGCGACCATTGTGAATGGCCGTCCATATTCTGGTGTGTTCTCCCCACTAAGCGTTATCGCTTAGCACAGGCTCTCTTCCCGTGCAGGTGGCAGGTTGTGTTCGGATTGAGTCGCGCATCTGCAAGGTTGGCCAAGTAGAAGTTAGAAGTTTTGTTATGTGATCAGCTTCTGTATTTTGGATTTTTGGTTTCCTGTAGTCTTATGTATCTGTAAGGTTTTGAATATTATTTCGGGTTATGTAAACGTTATTATATTTATATATTAAGTTATTCCTTCATTTTATCTTTCGCCTTATGCTTTCGCTGAATGATTATATGTATGTATGTGAGTTATTGTATGTTCAGCTATTGTTCCTTTAAAGTTTTAATTTCCGCTGTATTTTCGTATGTATGCTATGTATGATTGTATGCTTCCGCTTAGTGTATGTGTGCATGTGTGTGAGTGAGCGTCGGGTAGCGCGCCCGTCGGTGCCCTTCCAACGGGGGCGACGGTGGGGGTGTTACAATTAGTGGTATCAGAGCGCTGGTTTGGCGGTTCTGGTTGCCTTTGTTTGTTTGAGTGTCAAGTCTTGGTATGCTAGTTAATTTGTGTCGTGTCTTTGCATGCGAGTCTGTTTGTGTCGTGGCCTAATGCATATGTGTCTATTCTTGTGTCGTGTTTAGATGGAGTCTGATCCTAGTGAGAATGTGGGCAAGACAACGGAAAGTGTGAACCCAGTTAGTGCTGATCAGAATGTTTCCGAGCGTCCTCCAGTCGAAGACTCTGGTCCTGTTTCTGATGATAGGATTTTAGTGCAAGGGTTGATTCGGATTTTGGATAGACTGACTGCTCGTCGTGCTTCTCAAGAATTTGTTCGAAAGGTACCTCAGAATCGAAAAGGATCGAGTAGAGAAGTGCCAGCGGGGAAAAGGATTCGAGAACCTCCGATATGTCAACAATGTCAGAAGCAATATGGGGACAAGTGTAAGAAGAAATGGGTACCGCCTATATTCAGCACTTCCAGAAGCGACATCGGGGCCCATGTCAGAAGCTCACGGGTGCTTGTTATGGATGTGGCAACTTTGGACACCGGATCACCGATTGTCCTAAGAAGATGAGTAAGAGTCTAGCTTGGCGAGCTAGAAATGATGTGCAGGAATTGCTTCGACCTACGCGAGCATCATCGGGATTAGTCGGCAAGTTAGATACCTCCAAGGATTCAGCCAGAGTATCTGTCTCTAGCCGCATAGAAGTGGTAAGTTTGTGTTGTAAGCTTTTGTTTAAGTTGGTTTGTTTGTTTGGGTTGTTTGGATGCAAGTTTTTAGCGGGAAAATTTCGAGGACGAAATTTCTTAAGGGGGAGAGATTTGTAACAATCCAAAATGGCCCTAGTCGGAATTTGTATGCTAAGTCGGGAATTTAAGGATATTTCAGTAATTTGTGCATGAGGAGGATTGGATAATAAGGATTTAATTACAAAGTAATTAATTAAGTATGTTAAGAAGAGAAATGTTAGGGTGTGCTTGTAATGTATGGAAGTAGGATATAAGTGGGTTAAGAGGTTTTATAGAGTGGGTTTGTATGTATGGTGCCTTTGATGTAAGTGGGTTTTTAAGAAATGATTTGGTGTGACTTATGTTTGGTGCCTTGAAGATATTATTGTAAGAGGTGTTAGTGTGTGTATTGTGTATGGTGCAAGGAGGAATAAAGTCAAAGTGGGTTTTGTTGGTCCATTAGGAGGCTGCCATGTGGACTTGGTAGGTGTGTGCATTAAATGAAAAGAAAGAGGAAAAGGGAAATAGTAGAGAGAGAGAGAAGGGCAGATTTTGCCTTGCCTTTCCCGTTCTCCTCTCTTCTTTGGTTCTTCTTTCTCATTTTTTTTCTATTTTCTGCTCTCTCTCTTTCTTTGCATGTGGGTTTTCCTCAAGCTTTAAGCTAGGGTTTGTGTTGTGAAGGATTCTATGAGGTAAGTGGCTTTTTTTGCTTTGGGTTTTTAAAGGTTATGTTCTTGGATTAAGAGATTTTGTGGGTTTTGTTGTGCAAGTTTGTGGTGGCAAGATGAAGTGTAAAGGCAAAGAGAAGATTGAAGAGTGAAGATCAGCTGGGTTGTGCTTCAAAGAGGTTTGGGAGCTTTATTTGTGGTTGTGATTGGATTATTTTTGATTGGAAGTTTGGGATTTTGTCTCTGCTCTTTTCTCTTTCTTGGATCAAGTATGTGTGTGTAGAGTTTGATTTCTGGAATTTTGAGTGACTTGGTATGTGTATATATGCATGGTTTAATTTATTTACATATGTTAGTAATCCATGTTATCGATTGAGATGAATGTATATGAGGATTGGCTTTGAAATGCATGAGTTTTTGCAATTCTATTCCATTTTTATTTGACCTCCGTGTATTATTTTTGTTATAAGTAGAGTTTTAGACCTCTAAATCATGTGATTCTTGATCCATTAGAACTATGACTTCCATTAATTGAAATGTCCTAGAAATATCCTTGGGCTAATTCTTGCTATAAGACCCTGAAATTTGGATAAAACCGTAGTGTCTCTTTTTGTGTCGGGTTGTTTGACCAGGAGATCATATCTAGAGTTATAGATGTCTTTTTGATCTGAAATTTGTTGCATTTGAACTATAACATCCTAGGGAACATTTTGTAACAAGGAATTTTTGGCTAAAAATGAGGTTTAGAGGTCGGTTTAGGCAACACAAGTCAGGGGCGTAAAGCAGTCTTTTTAGGTATCTGAGGTGAGCCTCTGTCGCGAGCGCAACAGGGTCGCCACCTCGCGACAGAAAAACTTGTTTTAAACCTTTTCTTCTTTATTTTTGAGCCCTGGGTTGATCCGGATCAATCCCGTACCTTCCCCTCAGCTTATTATGCATGTTTAGAGTAATAAAATGACTATATAAGTAGTTGTCTTTGGGAAAAACTTATGAGTATGATAAAGATTGGTGATCTAACTAGTAAATAACAATAGATATAACTCCGTGAAGGTTGGTTTATGGATGAGTGTTGATATGTGTTGATCTCATTAGTAACCTAAGCATGATGTACCAAATGTATGAATGCATATTAACATGGGTGTGATTGAGATGAATGGCAATTAGTGTTGACATTATATATTGTGTAAATGGATTTTGTTAGTGGCATGATTTATATGGAATTCTTGATATGGATGTTGTGTTTATGTTGTCAATGATGTGTGGCTTGCTGGAGGCGAGGTAAGTTGATGTTTCGATGTTGGTTTGAGATTTGGGTGTTGTGAAGAGGGAATTTTCTGCAGATTTCTAGGCAAGGGTTGAAATTCATGACTCTATCGCGAGCGCGACATCGTCGTGAGGTCGCGACAGAGCCCGGTGAAAGCAGGCCTCGCACGCGTCCGAGCTCTCCGCCGAACCGTCCAGCAGAACCTCTGTCGCGAGCGCGATAGAGAGCTTGATTGCCGAATTGTTTGGGTTGGCAGCTCACTGTCGCGAGCACGACAGCGAGATGCCCTAGTTCCCTCGCGAGATCGCGAAGGTTGTCGTGATCGCGACCTGAGGCAAGTCGCCTCTGTCGCGAGCGCGACATCCGTCGCGATCGCGACACTCCCTAGTTTCCAAATTGAGTTTTCTTTTGTGATTTCAATGTTTGAATTCCGAACTTGTGATGCCTTTAGGTTTATACTTTGACTATTTTATGAAGTATATTAATATAATTGAATGTATTATGCATGGACAATGTTATGAATTATATGAATGTAATATGTTAAATTATGTGCCATGATGTGGACATGATTTGTATTGCGCATGACCTGCGAGAGTCAGTCTAGTGGATAGTTAGGCATGCCTAATAGAGTCTCTTAGCTGCAGCATTCGTGAACGTTTGAACCCTGATCAGGTCTCCGCTTGGTTCCTCGTGAACCCTTTATGTGTTCGGATCCTCGCGATCCTTTTTAATGTGTTTGGATCTTGTTTAAGATCCCCCTCTCAGTGAAATGTTTTAAAAAGCAAAAAGGTTTTCAATTCATACCCGTAAGGTACCCTTGTGGCCGGTTGGTACCCGTAAAGTACTGTCCGTATACTCGTTATCCACTATTTTGTGTCAGCAGGTATCCTGTTCGCTTTGTCTGATATGAATATGAGAATATGATAACCGTTTGGGTAAGATTTCAGTAATGTGAATCAGCTATCTTTCTGAATGTGATCATGAAAGTTTGAGTGGTTTGAATGTGACTCAAGTATGTATTTTTATATGCTTTTTCGCCTATATTGTATTGTGAATGGATTTGATTGATTAGTTGGGAGTGTAAGCATGCGAACTAATATGTATAAGTACGCTGGCTTGCATAATTGAATACTATGGTTAAATGTGTGAACGAGTGTTTGTCCTATTGTGATGCAAGGCATGTGGATGGACGTCCGGTAAGTGCATGTGCCATAATGTAATGATATGCTATATGCTCCTTTGAGTTCAGTTATCGCAGTGTTTTTGGTACGTTGTCGTGTGTTTGCAATTCATGGCATGATATTGTATGGATTAGATTTGCGCAGTGGAAGTGTGGTGGTTTAATGCTATACACTGGGTTTTTATTTAGTGTATGAGTCTTGTGACGTGATAAAAGTATGTTTTAGTACCTTTTTTTTTATGCATGATGGTTGGGTGTAGTTTTGCTTGGTAATTGTGTTGCATGTGAGCGGGTTCCGCTAAGGTAAGGGTACCTTAGTATGATATGTGCATGTGTAAATTTTCAAGAGTTTATGCATGGTGAAGTGTTGCTATCTGATACCTCGGCGAAACCAGTAAGTATATGCATGAGAGATTGTATGTAGTTTTGCATGATAATATTTGTATTATGTATGGTATTGCTTTTGCTTTGGCTTATTTTAACATAAGTATATAAATATGAATGTGAGTTCTCAAATGAATGCCTTTACTATGCAAGTCCGATAATATATGTCTTATGAATATCCGCATTTGCCATTTGAGTGTGTTATGCCTTGGCGACCATTGTGAATGGCCGTCCATATTCTGATGTGTTCTCCCCACTAAGCGTTATCGCTTAGCACGGGCTCTCTTCCCGTGCAGGTGGCAGGTTGTGTTCGGATCGAGTCGCGCATCTGCAAGGTTGGCCACGTAGAAGTTAGAAGTTTTGTTATGTGATCAGCTTCTGTATTTTGGATTTTTGGTTTCCTATAGTCTTATGTATCTATAAGGTTTTGAATATTATTTCGGGTTATGTAAACGTTATTATATTTATATATTAAGTTATTCCTTCGTTTTATCTTTCGCCTTATGCTTCCGCTGAATTATTATATGTATGTATGTGAGTTATTGTATGTTCAGCTATTGTTCCTTTAAAGTTTTAATTTCCGCTGTATTTTCGTATGTATGCTATGTATGAATGTATGCTTCCGCTTAGTGTATGTGTGCATGTGTGTGAGTGAGCATCGGGTAGCGCGCCCGTCGGCGCCCTTCCAATGGGGGCGACGGTGGGGGTGTTACATTTACTATTCTTATTAATACATTTTACATCGTAATACTTTTTTACTTTAATACATTCACTTTGTTTCACTTCATATACTTTCATTTAATTCTTTAATTTCATTTCTTATTCAAACCTTGGTTTTCCTTTCACTATATTCAATCCCTCATTTCTGCAGTATCAATTAATCCTTTAAAGTACTTTACATTATTACTATACCTTTTACTTTCAATTGATGCCATTAATTCAATATTCATTCCTAAAATTTTCCTTTGATCCTTATTTTTCAATAAATTACTAAAATACCCTTTGATTCATTTTATTTACGGATTTGCCACTAGTTATACACTTTGCACTAGTGAATTCACTATTCCTTTGTAAAATTACGATTTAGTCCTCAATTTCTTACTTTCATGTCTATTTTACATGTTAGTCCGTATTAAGCTTTTACATTGCAATTAATCAATCATTTGGCTTACAAATTGCTTATTAGTCCTTAAATTTAACATTTTCGTGTCAAATTATATTTTAGTCCCTAAGCTTTGCGTTCTTTACATAACTTGTCATTTTAATTTCACTTTTCACTTACATGTCACTTATTAACTTACTTTCATACACAATTACTATTTTGCCATAAAACTTTTATGAAATTACATTATTGCCCTTCTTTTAACGTTTATTTACAATTTTCACATTTATTCACTTATTGACTTATAATTTATCAATTAGTCTTTCAACTAATTATTTTTACGGTAAATTATGTTTTAGTCCTTAAACTTCCATTTTCTTTCACGTGAGTCCTTTTTCACTCAAAATGTCATTTTCACGCTACTTTTTACATTTTTGTGTCATTTTACCCTTATTAGTCGTTTGACTTATTATTTAGGAAAATTACCTTTTTTACCCTAAACTTTTAACTTTTATTTTATTATCATGTTACTTTTCACATTTCAAGTCATTTTATCATTATGTTATACCATTTTACCTTTATGCCCCTAGTACAATCCCGGCAAAAAATCTGCAGACTGGATATAAGGAACGTGGACCCTACAGGTCCACTGCACTGCACTGAGGAATGGCCCCGAAAGACCACTCCATCCATATCACTGAACATATAACGTGTAACACATAATGCACTATGGGAGACCATCGCAAATCTGCAATAGTAAAGTAAGTCGTTATGACTTGCACCGCAGTATGGGTGTCCCTATGGCTAGCCAAACATATCCTGAACTAGATTTAGACCGCGAGACCACTACTAAGGGCAATACTTTCCCAATTATCTTTTAAGTACACTTTTCACAATTTAACATTATCACTTACATTTACATTTCATTTCACTAGTTATGCAACATTTTCATCATTGTTGCACATTTCATATTATATACTTATTTTACATAATAAGTATACTTGATCCAGTCAGTGGCTATAAATTCATTTCAAGCCACTTTCATTCTTTTCTTATCATTTCAACTTCAATTATTCATTTAATCAAAAGTCTCATCAAATGTACATGTAATTTCAATTGTATCAATATTTGTCAATATTTCCCACCATGGACATAATGGGAAAATGTTCTCAAAAATACTCAATTAAATTCTTATAATTTTAATTAAATTCATATAATTTCAAATCACATACATAATAATTTTATGGCTTTAATATCATTAAATGGACTCAGTATATCTTTGATTCATTAAGTCATTCATTCAGTTTTTATGTAATTCTTTTCTTTAAAACCTTTCTTTCACTTCTAAGTCATTCATTTATCCATTTTATCAGTAAAATATCATGTATACCATATAACCTACCATGTTTTCTTCCTTAACCCATTCGGCCACCCCCAGGGTTTCACTTTATCATTTTATTTTTCATTCATTTATTACTTATTTCACTAAATTAAGCCTCAATTCACATGTGTATACCTTTTTAATCACACTTAATCACTAGGTATACTATAAATATACCTAAACATACCATTATGTTTCACTATGACCAAGACTTGCACTTGGTTTTATTTCAAATTAATCATTCTAATTGGCTTAGTTACCCTTTTTAAACTCAATTATCACTTCAATTTCAATTACACGTGCATTTTACACGCATTCAAATATAAACATAATACCTAATTTTCAAAGGGAAATACTTAGATAATGTAATCACAAACCGTATATCCTTGCTTTAACCTTCACAACCTCCTTAATTCTTGTCCTTAACTTTTGAAAGCCCTTTTTCCCTTGATTTCTTCTCCATGGCCGAAAATACATAACAATAAAACACTCATTAATTTCCTTATTTTATCAAATGTAACTTCATAAATACTCTTAACACATCCTAATCTATCATTTAAAACCAAGAAATCAACTTAAAACATCTTAT
Organism: Excoecaria cochinchinensis; assembly: GCA_947683425.1. Lineage (NCBI taxonomy): Eukaryota > Viridiplantae > Streptophyta > Magnoliopsida > Malpighiales > Euphorbiaceae > Excoecaria > Excoecaria cochinchinensis. The sequence continues at coordinate 5,500,021 of CANTUQ010000110.1, forward strand.
TCCTCTTACCTCCATTTGATGACATAACCTTAGATCCTTATTTTTCCTTGCTTTTAATCCATCAAATGGATACTAGAGGCTGCTATAATCTCATAGAGAGGCTAAATTACACGTAGGGTGCTTGAATTTAGAGAGAATTAGAGCAAGAATTGAAGAAATTTGAGAAAAGAGAGGAAGAGAGGATTTTATCCAAGCAAGAGGAAAGAAGAGCTGGAGGAGATAAGGATTACTCAACCATAAATCTATCATTTAATTGCTTTTATAGTGGATCAAAAATGGTTCAACCTTGGTCCAACCAATGGTCCAACCCTAAAAGCCTAATTGGCATTTTAAGCCCATTATGTAATCTTCTATGGTTTTCTCATTTCCCATTTCCAATTCATCTCAAATTTGATTCCATAATTCATATAATGTGAAAACTAGGCTTTACACAAAATTTTAACTCAATCGAAATTCAATTTCGGTCCGATTTAATCAAATCGATCCGATTATCAAATTTTTGGTGTTATCGAAAATTTTCCTTTTCACTACCAAAAAATTGTAAATATTATTTAGAGTCCATATGAAATTTTTGATCAGTTTTGGAAATCATTTGCTATTTTTGAAGCCTCGGTCAAACCTCCGATCAACCCGAGTACTATTTAAACTGAAATCGTAACTTGTTCCTTAATTTCTAAGTTTAATTCCTCATAAAAATGACTCCATAATTCTTAACATATATTCATTAGACTTCAAGAATATTTTTGGGTCAATCGGAAACCATTTCTCGGTCCGATAATTATTTATCAACCAGATAATCCAATTCTTTAGTGTCACCAAAAATAAATTTTCCATTATCATATGATTCTACTCATCAAAATGAGTATGTCCATATTTTCAGATCATTTTTTTGAGGTTCGTAGTATATTCTACGGTCTAGTCAAACTCTCAGTCAATCTAGTCACTATTTACATCGAAACCTGATTTTTTTCTTATTTTCAAATTTTGAGGACCCATTTGACCTCAAATCTACTCCAAATTTTAACCCCAAACTCACTATGACTTATATTTTTCGATAGTCAATTAAAATATATTTCACCTTCGGGTGTACTATTTTGCTCCGAAATCACTATTCACTATCGAAAAATACTATTCATGACTAACCCGGTATTGGGGCCATTACATGGGCTACCTCAGGACTCGGTGTCTATAGTGGCCTTTTGAGCGATGGACACCTATCTCTCGCTTGACTGACGCCCGTTCGTCGCACGATGGGGATGGGCTACCGAGGGGGCAAGACGAGAATTCGTACCGCCTCAGCGACCGATGGCCATCCCGTCGATTGCAACCTAACAACGAATTTCCATATTTCCTTGAACGAGAAATCTAGAATTATATTTTGAGAATCAAAAGACTGATTTTTTGGGATGTCATTTATGGATTTTAGGGTTGTTGAGATTAAAAAATGCCTAATTTTATTCCTAAAATCAATCAAAATCCAGTGAATCAAGGATTTCAAAACCTATAAATAGAGAAGGCCAAAGAGAAAAAAGAAGATTATGGGTTGAAGAAAATCCAAGAGCAAAACTTCTTTCAAAATCGATTTTATTTCAAGTTTTTTGTTTTTAAATTGAAGAATCTGATTGAGAAAGAGAAATCAATTCTCTTTTCTTGATTTATTCTCCCAAATTTCCATTGTTTTAAAGAAGAACTTTTAGAAAGGAGTTAGAAAAAAAAAGTGAAAACCCTCACTTCATTTTCAACAAATTTTGTGAAATTTAAGGAAGAGACCTATTGTTTTATTGCTCGCCCTCCAAAGATCAATATACTAGGGGTAAATATTCTGGGTTTAAAGTTCATGTCTTTTGTATTGATTCAAGATTATGGCATGATGTGACGCGCGTCGAACCCTAGGAGGCCCCGAAGACCTACTTTTAAGGTTTGTGAGAGAGGTTCATAAGACTTGTAAGAGAGGGCATCTATTTTGGGCAACAAGGAGGTGTTTCGGAGTCGCCACCCAATAAAATATTGGGAAAGGTCGTCTAGCCTCAATGAACTTAAGACAACGCATCTGTGTCTATTTTGGGCAAGCTAGAGATATTTTGGAGTCCCCACCCCAATAGGACATTGAGATGGTACTCTCGCCTCATGGAGCCTAAGACAATGTAAATTGGGCCTATTTTGGACAATAAGAGATATTTTGGAGACCCCACCCCAATAAAACATTGAGATGGTCCTCTAATCTAGTTAAGCCTAAGACCAAAGATGGTTCGGGACTTTCCATCTATTCATACCTTGATTACATTATAATTAAGTTTTGAATTTTAACATTTTATTCCTTTTCTCATACAATTTTAATGCAATAATTAGAGCGCATGTCAATCACATAATAAAAGCGGTAAATAAAAAAAAAATAAAGTAAACAAGAATACAATAAATTACAATAAAATTAGGGGCGGAATACAACCCCCATTTTAAATAAAATATAAATCATACATAAAACAAGATATTTATTAAGGATGAGGACATTGGTTCTCGCATGCATATTTAAAGGAAGAATGGTTAAAGGTAATGGTTTATTTTGATGGAAAAATTATGACATTGGTCCCATTTTATTAGAAAAATACCAAATCAATTAATAGAAATATTTTTGTGATTTTCTTTTAAACGTGCATAAAATAAATAATTTTATTACTAATTACATGGCAAAATAAATGAAAAGGCCAAATAAATAAAATATTACAAATAATGCAAATAAATGGTCAAACCAAACGAGTCTCCTGGATCTCCCCGTTTGTTCGCGAGAATGCCCAAAAAGGGAAAAAGGATATTTAAGTCAAAAACAAATACAAGAAAAAAAAATGAATGTTAGTTATTAAATCAAGAAAGTTAATCAATTAAACAAATAAAATGATAAATAATAAATTAAAATAAAATAAGATGACATAGAAGATGACAAATGAATTAAAATATTAATAAATTAAAATAAATGAAAAAAATGCATTATGAACGACAAATGAATTAAATGATATGATTGAAATAAATAAAACAACATGTTAATGAATTAATACATAAAAATATAAAATAATAATAATGATGATGATGATGATGATGATGATGATGATGATGATGATGATAATAATAATAATAATAATAATAATAATAATAATAATAATAATAAATAACAACAATAAAAATAATGATAAAAATAATAATAAATGAAAGAATAATAAATACTTAAATAAATGAAAAAGAACAAAGAAAAATGTAAAAATGTTAAATTTATATCTAAGATAACATAGAATAAATAAATAAATAATAAATATAAAGATTTATATGATTATTAATTAAATATTAACAAAAGATAAATGAAAGAAAATAAAAATGAGGAATTGAGTTTAGAATGTTTACCCTCAGAAGTCGAATTCGATGGAGGGAAAGAAGTGATTGATTTCCTTGTTTTGTTTTGCAAAATTAGAATAGAAAATAATAAAAATTGAAATTTTATTCCATGAAAGAAAATTGCTAAAAAAATGGAAGAAATTAAAAATTTTCAAGAACAAAGAATGACTTTCTTTGTCTAAAGAATGATCATTAATTAAAAAGTTAATTTTTATTTGAAGAAGAAACAAAAAAAATAAAGAAAGAAAAATAAAATTTTCAAGAACAAAGAATGATTTTTCTTTATCTCAAGAAAAATAATTAATAAAAAATTGAATTTTTTTAACTTTGAGAAATTTTTATTTTGAGGAGAAAAGCTAAAAAGATGTAGAGAGAATTTTTTTGTTTAAGAAAAGAAGAAGAGAAAAATGAAGAAAAACCTAAAATGAAATTCCCCCTTTTCCTTCCCATAATTTTCTATTTATATCAATAAAAATGAAAAATCTAATTAATTAAGGAAGAAAATCAAATTTTTATTAAATTTCCCTTAATTTTGGTTCAAAAAAGGAAATTATCATTAGAAATCCCGTAAAAAAAAGTCAAAAAAATCAAGAAAATCCGAAAAAAAGGGTAAAAACGCGTTTGCGGCAGACCAGGGCCGACCAACGCCCATCTGTGAGCGCGACGGGCATCGGGCTCGAGCGCGGAGCGGCACCCCAAGCGTCGCTCGTGCGCGGGCGAGCTGCACTCAGTGTGCGCTGCGCGCGGGGCGCCCTCTAGCGCTTTCGCTGGTCGATTCGAGCGCGAGGGCTGCCAGCCCTCGCGTACGGGCTGTCGAAAACCTTTTTTTTTTTAAATAACAATTTTGACTACAAAACTATAATTTTCAAACTCCATTTTTTAATTTTTAATACCGTTTTTTATTATTTTTATTTTTTTACTCTAAAATACAAATTTGGCAAGAAAATCTTCACTTTCAACTTTTTTACCCGTGAGTAGGCATTTAATCATTATTGGATAACTCTGATCTGAGCTGACTTAGGACCCGGTGTCTACACATGAAATATGATTTTACTGATTTGTGCTGTTTTTATTATTTTGTAAAATAAATCTTGGCCACAAATTGATTTTAATATGGTTATGTGAACATGGGATGGGAGTATGTGAAAAAATGCATGAAATAAAAGCTTGAACGTTCATCCATGGAGTTTTCTTGTTTTTTACATTCTAGAGAGGACCGACAGGAAGAAGGCCTGATCAACACCCGTCGCTCAACCGAGGGATGGGTCGTTGCGGTGTTTCCTTCTTCCCTCGCTCCCTTCTTGCCGTCCCTCAGTTTTTTTTTTCTCCTTATTGTTCTATTTGTCGTTTTGTTTTGGATCATTTTTTTATATATTAATTTCTATGTGCTGTTTTTCATGATTATTTTATTAGGTTAACATTCTATTCTTGTTCCTTTAATTGCAGTATTATGATTATTTATTTTATTTTGTATTCATATAATTTGACTAACTTGTTACTTTCTTTTTTTTTTTTTTCTGTTTTTGGCATATAATATTTCTTTTTTATGAGCATTACTAATGGATGGTGTAACACCCCAAATCGGGTCTAATTGGAATTGGCATACTTATTTGGATATATTAAGGGTATATTGGACTTTAGACAAGGGAAGGATGTATTACTTAAGGCCAAGGTGAAGGTCAAAGATATTTCCTATTTGGATCAATAGGAGAGGGACAAGTGGATCAAGAGAATTGTGACATGTGGACTTGGTAGGTGTGGGCATTAATTGAGGAAAGAATAAAAGGAAAAGAAGAGAGAGGGGAAGGCAGATTGGTTGAGTTCCCGTTACTGCCCTCCCTTCCCTTCCCGTTCTCTCTTTTCTTTCTTCTTTCTTTCCTGTTTCTTGCTCTTCACCTCCTTGGTTGTGTGGTGTTGTGAGCTGGAGCTAGTTTGGTATAGTTTGAGAGCTATTTCGAAGAGGTAAGTGTTTGGTTTTGGGTTGCATGTACTCTGATTTTCTTCTCCTTCTTATTTTGCTTGAGATTTTGGAAAGTTAGGGTTTTGGTTAAGTGATTTCTGGGTTTCTTTGTGCAAGAATTGGGTGGTAAGAAGAAGGATAAAGAAAAGACGAAGGTCAAAGCTTGAAGAGGGGCTCGATTTTTGAGCTTCAAGAGGTTTGGGAGTGTTTTGCCCTATTCTCATGTCTTGGATTATGTGTGTGAATTCTGGAATTTTGAGAGTTTTATATGTGTACATACATGTGTTAGTATGGGTGAGATTGATGGTTTTGCATGTTAGGGCTTAAGATAAATGTAAGTGAGTTTTGTAGAGAAATTGCATGAATTAGTGAAAGTTCTGATCTTGATGTTCTTGTTCTGTATTTTGTATCTAGTTAAATTCCTGTTAAATTAGTGTAAATTGAGTGGTTATTGATGATTATAGCATGTTTTGAGTGTATTGGAGGTAAGGTTTTATATGATTTTGCATGAGATATGGCTTTGGATAAGTTGGAAGTGATTTTAAAAGCCTTGAGTTTTCTATGTTTTTGCTGGGATTGGAAAACATGATTCTATTGCGAGCGCGACAAAACCACGTATTCCAATTCTCATGTTAGTGTGCAGGAGTGATCTGTCCGAGTCGTGAATGGTCAGCACGACTCGGTGGTAGCGTATGGCTTCTTCATGAGTCATGAAGCCTTTCATGAGTCGTGAAGGTGGCCAGCACGACTCGGCATGATTTGGCAATCGTGAGCAAGAGAGATAGAGCACGAGACGTGCGCAGGTGCTCGAGACGTGCTCAGGTGCACGAATCGTGCACCAAGAACACGAGTCGTGCTCAACTGCACGAGTCGTGCACATGAGCACGAGTCGTGCAATCTCCTTTCTCCTGCAGTGCAACCTGGCTTCTGTCACGAGCACGACTTCTTGTCGCGATCGTGACAGTGAATCTCCTCCCTGCCCTACTTTGACTCCGAAAATGATTTCTTGTTCCACTCTGCATGGTCTCTCACTATTGCATGGCTCATGTTTTTGCTTATGCCCTGTTAGTGATATTGTTCTTGAATTGTGTAAATAATTATAATATGGTAGTGTTTTGATTCCTGTATCTTATATACCTTGAGTTAGTTTTTATTGGTGTGATAGTGTTTTGATTTTAATTCTGATATGGTTTGACTTAGTGATTATTGCTAGGTTAGTTTCTGACTTATGGTTTGGTACTATCTAGTGTAGTGTTAGAGTGAGTGAGTTGAGCCTGAAATGTCATGGTAGTTGATAGATAAGCATGCTTATAAAGGGATATATGAGTGTAGCTGCCTATGATGGCCCCATTTGGGTCTTTCGGCCGACCTCCAAGATAGTCATTCTGATAGTGATAAAATGTTTTTAGACTTTGGTCTCCCCCTACTGCCTTCGGGCCCAAAAATGTTTTCTTGAGGCTTTGGTCTCCAGTGTAGTGTAGTGCTTGATATTGTTCACAGTATCTCCTATAGTGTAGTGCTCTCGTATCCACAGCTAGTGAGATTCGGGCTAATGTTTGAGATGTGTGAGTGTATGTTCATTGTAGTGCTATAATTAAAGGAGTGGCTTGGAATAGTGATTATGTTTTGATATGAGTTTGGTATGTCATGCATGTGATATCTCGCGTGTTGGCATGGTAAGTATTTTGGTATGTGTACGTATTCGTATTTCCATGACTTATTGTATTCCTGTTTAGTGTACTTGTTCTCTTGTGTCTTTCTTCCTCCCCACTAAGCATTATCGCTTAGCACGGGTTTTTTTCCCGTGTAGGTGGCAGGTTTGTTCGGTTCACGTCGCGTATCTGTAGGGTCGGCCACTAGGAGTTGGAGTTTTTATTTTGTTTTCAGTTCCTATATTTTTGTATATGTATTATGTAATTTTGTATAATGACATATGTAAATGTTTAAGAATTCTTTTGTAATTGTTGTAAGTATTTATATATGTATTAAGATTATCTTTTGCCTTATTTTATGCTTCCGCTTATGCGCATGTATGTAGGTATGTATATGTTTATCGTCGTGTTTTGTCGTAGCGCTCCGGTATCCTTCCAATAGGGATATCGGGGTGTTACAGATGGAGATGTGAAGGCAAAAAGATTGGGATGCTTTGGTTTGATTGACCCCTTCATTTATTTCATTTTTCAGTTATTTAACATTTCCTTAGCTTACCTTTACTTATTATTTGAATTTGGCTTGTAGTAAAGTTATTCTAATGCTCGTTAATATAAAAAGTCACAAAAAAAAGTTTTTTATGAATAAAATTAGATTTTTCATAATAAAATAGGACCAATGTCCTAGTTTTTTTCTAATAAAAATGTCATTCAAGAATTATTCAATTGTGTAAATATGCATGCGGGAACCAATGTTCACACCTTAAATGAATTCCCTGTTTTATGCATGGTTTATTTAGCTTTATTTGGTGGGGTAATATTCTGCTCCCTTTTCATTGCAAATTAATGTATTTACTGTTTCATTTGTCGTTTTCTTTATGCCTTTTCTTTTAATGTTTGAGATGCGCTTTAATTTAATTGCACAAAATCGCTTGAGAAGAAAGATGGAAATTTAAATTAAAAACTCATTTATAACTTTAGCCAAAGTACGAGTAAGAGTCATGTCCCGAACTCTCTCTAGTTTTAGGCTTCATGAGGTTAGATGAACCTTCACAATATGGCAATTCCAAAATATCTTTTATTCCCCAAAATAGACATATACACGTCATCTTAGGCTCAACGAGGCTAGATGAACTTTCCCATTGTTCTATTTGGTGGAGACTACAAAGCACCTTTTGTTGCCCAAAATAGATGCCTTCGTAGGTTGATCATCAGTAAATGAATAAGGGCAATTCCTTCGCCATTGCGAAGTGACCAATCTTCATGAGTTTAATGAACCTCTCTCGGACCCTAAAAGCAGGCCTCCAGGATCGATGGGGTTCGGCGCACGTTACATAGCCATAACCGAACTTAAGGGTTCTAGAATCTCTTGCTCTTCAAGGACATATTGGATTTTCATAATCTATATTATATAATTATCATCATTTAGCTTAATATCTTTGTTAAACTCGACGACAATTGACTTAGAAGCAGTAGCCATTAGGATCCTCTGATCTTTAATTGAACAATATTGCACATTTTTAAAGGAGATCAGGCAATACATGCAATTTACTCGCATCTAAAATAATAATCTAGCAAAGTTTTCTATTAGGCTTAAATTCGAAAATGATACTTATAGTATCCAATTACTCTCTAAGTCCTAATGTCCAACTTTACAGGTTAAATTTTCATGCATAGTAAATCTGAATTATTGGATATTTAAGTTTTTAAACTTATGAGGAAAATTTTATTGGTTTTCGTTCATTAAGTCTCTACTTAATAAACATGCAATTATTTTACTCATAAAATATTGCAAGGCAACTAACAATTAAATAAACACATTTATAATTTATTAAAAAGTTAAAAGCCACCAAATATTTAATAAATGTATCATACATTTATTCAAAAGAAATCCAATAATTCATTGTTTAGACACTATTGTCTAAAATAACAATAGGAAAAACAAATCCCATTTAACAAATAAACGCAAATTAAAATTGACACTTATGTCAACTTATTCTAGAAGTCTAAATTTTCACAAAATCTTTCTTAATATTATGATTGTTTATTTGATCATGTTAACCAACTCATCTGGTAAGCCATTAGTTTGCTTATTCATAGACGATACACTTTACGTCCACTCCTCAATGTCATCACAGATTTAATGTTGCTTCTCAATACTCCCTTTTTAGCAACTCTAACCAAAAAGTGGAAAATATATTTTCTATAAAATCTATCTCTTATGAACTAAATAGTTTCCAATAGCTCCCTCAATTATGAATGATATACTAAGGAATCAATCAACACTTTGATAATTTTCACAAAATCTTTCTTAATATTAGGATTGTTTCTTTGACCATGTTAACCAACTCATCTGGTAAGCCATTAGTTTGCTTATTCATAGACGATACACTTTACGTCCACTCCTCAATGTCATCACAGATTCAATGTTGCTTCTCAACACTCCCTTTTTAGCAACTCTAACCAAAAAGTGAAAAATAAATTTTCCATAAATCTATCTCTTATGAACTAAATAGTTTCCAATAGCTCCCTCAGTTATGAATGATATACTAAGGAATCAATCAACACTTTGATAAAAACTCTATCATCCCTTTCCCATACTTAAACCACCAATCCAAATGCACTGCTGCATTTGTTCTTGCACATGCACTATATAATGCACTATTACATGAATATCATCAGCTCAAATCTTCCTACGTATTCTCATATTACTTTTTTATTGCACTCTTATATTTCTCAAAGCAACCCATGTGGAATTTTAGGAATAATGGGTATCTTTATCACCATTTATGCGTCATATTACAAAAAAATATTGATACACTCATGTATAAACACATATGATTGGAATACATTTTAATAAATAATTCAGGATAGAACCTCAAAAATTCTTCAAAATATTTTTAAAAATATCTAAAGGCAGAAAACACATTTTCAACAATTTTTTAATATTTTATTTTTGATGATAAATAAAAATTTGTTTTCTTGTCATTAAAAATTTTGAAAACATGACCAAAAATTCAGAAAAAAAAAATTGAAAATTTTATTTACAAAAAATTGGAGTTAATTTAGTGGTCGAAAAATCCCACATGTGCCATCACGCACAGATAGAGGGAGGCTAGATGCACCTTCGTGCGCCACCACGCTGACTTCCATTGTCATGCCACGTGTCAACATCATATAGTGTCACGTGGCGTAGACCCATTGGTCCACGTGGCGTAAAAAAATGTGTCGCTACATCAAACCTCTGTCATGACATGTGGCAGTCTCTGATTGGTCCACCCGGTGCCAACGTGGCTCCCATGTGCCACGTCAGTGCTCATCAGTGCCACATGGTATAACACTTGTCATCCACGTGGCAGTGTCCATTGGGCCATGTGTCTACAAAAACACGTCATCATCTACACGTAGAACGACTATAGTCATCCATGTGTCACTCCTTCATTAGGCCACCTGGCGCCCATGTGGCACATAGGTGACAAGTTACTACCACGTGGCATGACCACTGTCTTCCATGTGGCGTGATCCCATTGGGCCACATGTCAATAATGAAGCATCATTATTGACACGTGGCTGCGCGCTTGTGGGCCACTGCCCACACGCACGTGCCTTTCTTGTGACGGCACGTGGCATGGATTCTGGCATTTTGATTTCGGCTGGTGGTGGGTTTTCAAGGTCTTTGATTTTGATGGTGAGGTCAAAAATTTTAAATCCCAAATTCTAGTTCTGCGTTTTGAACACGCATGTTCATCTCATCGAACCGCATTGTACACATACACAATTTTCAACCCAAAATATATACACATATATATTTTTAACACAAAAAAAAAAATTTAAATTTATCGTGTTTCATACATCCTAGATCTATTAATTTTATACATAAAATTTTATATCAATTTTAGCCACATGCAAAGATACAAAAAACGAATGCTCTAATACCAATGAAGGGAACTATAAATTGAGGTAACATTAAATAATTGTATTTATCTCTTTTAGCGCAGAAACGTTGAATAAGCATTTACAAGAAGCCCTTTTTGTTTTTAGTCACTGCCCGATTTTTACCCACGCGTGGGATGACAGCAGCTCTTTCACGGTCTTAATGCCCCTTGGAGCTTATCATTTCGAGTGTTTTACGTTACACGCTCTCAAGCGTCATTTTGGCATTATTTTGATGTCCCCATTTTTTGGCGTCATTTGGACATCATTTTGATGTTCCAAAATCTGATATCTAATTATCTATTCATAGTATCTTAAAATTAAAGACCAATCTCCAGTTTAATTCAAACTATTTTTACGATAAGATTAGATAATTCTAATCAGATAAATTTACTAAATCTTATTTAATATAGAATTTTATCCATATTCAAAGTTATTAGCGTACCCAAACTCTATCACATATTATCAAATAATATCGTATGGACTTACTTTGACTAAGATATAAATCTAAAAAGAAAAAAAAATGAAATGTATCACAAAAATTCAATCGTGTATCATGAAGATTTAACCGTGCTAATAACATATTTTACATAAAATAAGATAAGTAAAATATAAATAAAGAAATATGTGTATTTTTTTTTTCATTATTATGTGTTTACATAAGCACAGCGCACATATATAAAAGCAGAAATGCATAATGACTTGGTGAACAAGTTAAATAGATATACGTTGAATATGATTAAAAATAGAGGTAAATCAGAATTTAATTACTCATCATACTTCTAATTATGTCACGATAATAATGAGTTGTAAATTTACACGCAGGTCACTCATGCATTGCGCATCGTCTGATCGGTTTGTTCATGATGATCACGCAATACACAACAGTCATTGTACGGTGCATAAAATCGTCATCCATAATAATTATATATTTTGCTGACTTTTCAAAAACTTTTCAATGGCCCGAGAAATATTCAAATTTAAATATAATCTTAGACAATATAGGATAGTCAATACAGTAAACTATATTATCACGACAACAGAAAGGAAATGCTGTTTTCCTTTTCTTCTTATATATCCTTCTTTGACACCTTAAATTTCATTCTTGAGCCAAACAGAACATTAATCTCATTGGTGGCTGACATAGCAATGTCCTCTCCATGTGACAAACTCATTTCACTGTGCTATTTATGTACATTTTTTTTTTTTTTTATTTCTCTTATTGTGCCCCTGAAAGTAGGATAGTGGACGCAAAGCTCTAATGCATTGCACGAGGGGGCAGGCCTACCAGAAGCCTATTTTTATAATCACAAGAGCCCTTGTATTTATTGATTGTACATGTACAAATTTTATATATACAAAGGAGTAGTAGCGTGTATATATATAAATAAAAGATGGAGTGAATGATTACTTAGTGGTGGGCATTAGTGGTAAACATGATTAACACCACACGTGTGACAACTGGCTTTTTCCAAAAGATTTTGACAACTTTTACTCTTTTTCTTTGGGTCCTTGAGACTAAAAGAGAAATGGGAAAATATTGTGATCAGGCCTCTTTCAATTTCTTATGCAAATTTCATTCTCTTTTGGACCATTGATTAGGCATCCCAATCATGATTTTGGATGAATGTCTCAAAGATACAGTGGAAGGTTAGGCAAATTTTGAATTGGGTGACATGTTTTAAATATGGAGTTTTATTAAAAGATTTCATCCATTAAATTGAAAGGAAAAAAAATAAAATAATTGAGCCTTTCATTAGAAAAATGGGGTGAAATATTGGTCCCCAGGACACACAAGAGGGTATGATTTGAGAGTCATTAAATTTTCGCTTAAGTTCTATATGAGCACAATTAATGCGTTCTGAAAGTGTTTTCTGGTTAGACAGAATAAAATGATATGCAATATATAAATGTAGAATGTGATGAAAAACAGTATATATAAATCAAATATTTTTTCAGAACATATTTAATCTTACATAAAATTTAATCAAATAACAAAAATGATTTTGAGATAACATCTTTTAAAACTAAATTTACTTAGAGCCAGTTTGGTAAAACTTATGAAAACAGATTTTTCAATTGAAAAAAGCTGTATTTCAAAAAGCTGTATGTCGAAAAGTAAATAACTGTTTGATAAATAAAATTTAAAATAACTTATAAAATCAAAAATAGTTGTCAACTGTTTGGAAAATAATGTAATTAAAAATAGCTTTTTAGAATAAAAGACAAAAAAGGACATATATAAATTTTAACATACTATAATTAAAATTTTACAAAAAATAATAATTGCTTCCACTTATTTGTATTTTTTCATTTTACTAAACTATTAAAATCATATATTTTTATATATAATTAAATAAGAATAAATATAACATAAAAAATTAAAATATATATATATTGTCTTCATATAACTCATCATACATTTATTTCTTATAATTCTAACTAATTAAACTAAATTCTTGCTTAAAAAAAAATTAAATTTTTTTTTCTACTAAACTAAAGGCAATTTGATCACGGATAGAATTCATTTCTGTTGTTCTACCACTTATATAATTTTCTGAATGTGAAATATGATCAAAATCTTCAAAATTATTAAGTGGCACAAAATTGGGATCTTCATCAAGTACTGTAAAAGCTGGATCACTTGAACAATGTTTTCGAATATAGTTATGCAATGCCATTGTTGCAACCACAATATTTGTTTGAGTTTTAAATGGAAAAGAAGGCATGTCACGTAAAATTTTCCATCTTTGTTTCCAAACTCCGAATGTTCGTTCAATGCAACTTCTAAGTGATGAATGAGCACGATTAAAGATTTTTTCATATCCCTTTACTGGCTCGCCACGCTGAAATTTAGGAAGATGATATCTTACCCCTTTGTAAGGTCGTAGATATCCTCTTATTTGTGGATACCCTGCATCTACCAAATAATATTTGCCTTTTTTTTAAAAAAAAAATAGTATTAGTTATAAACCTTTTAAATAATGAATAGTTTTCAAATGAACCTCATTAAAATCTGAGCCATAGTACATAGGCTTTAAAATCTAAGAACTCATTTCCAATTAAATTATAAGCTGAGTATTTTAATGGATTAAACTAAGAATATTATTTTTGATAACTTCTTGTAAGAATAAAATTTATAAAAAAAGTAGTGAACTAAACAAATTATATTTTGCAATGTACGTATATAAAATATATACTTTTAGTTTTAATACATAGCAAGATTGAATTTATTTGGTTGATAATTTGTAAGGTAACAAATTTTTGTGAGTCTAGTATAATGTTTGAATTAAAAAGATTGCAATTACAAGTGTATATATATATATATATATATATATAACATCTTTTTCCGTTGGAATTGTTAACAAGGTGAAATTCATATATATGAATTTCACTTTGTTAACAGTTCCAACGGAAAAAAAAAAAATATATATATATATATATATATATCTTTTTCCGTTGGAATAAAGAAGTGCTGGAAAAAGAAGTGTTAACAAAGAAGTGTTGGAATTGTTAACACTTCTTGATGGGAAAATTATACATATATAATTAACATGCGGAGGTAACATTAAATAAATGTACCTACCTCTTGTAGCGCAGAAACTCGTTGCGGAAGCGTCTACCAAGATCCCGTTTGTTTTTTGTCACTGGTCTGGCTTTTACCCACTCGGGGTAAGAGCAGCTAGATCACAATCTAAATGCCCCTGAAAATAAGACAAAAAACTGTGAGTGGGAACGAGCAGACTTGCGGCGTATACGTTTTCTCGTTACAAAATTATGAGGACCTCACCTCTATTTATAGAGGTCCTAATGGCTAGAGACCTAACTCTAGTTTAACTCAGACTCTTTCTGAGATAATGTTTGGTAATTTAATTTAGATTAAATAACTCAATTTAATCTTGATAGGAACTCAATCCTTCATAGAGTCATGGGCGTATCCCAACTCTATCATCTCCCACTCGCACATGACGGAACGCATTCCAGTCTTAATCTTCAGTTATACTGGCAAATAGATTTTGTGACCAGCATACCTCGAGAGCACTAGTACTATACACCTGTTAGGGATATATAGCGTCTCGGAAAACAAGATCCTCTTCTTCACGTATGCCTAACCCTAGATTGCCTTCTCACATTCACTGTTTTAACTCATGATCTCATAAAATAATTTTCGTGTTCACTATTATATTTCTACTCATAGAAACTATAATAGACCGGCCAGTGAACCACGAAACCTTATGAAAGTGATCAGAAGGCTATCTTCCCCTCTTACTGTATGCCATCCATCATGATTCAACTCGCTTTTCTAGTTAGATCCGCCAGGCCTAAATTTTTTCCCGGACCTCTTGGAAACTAACTAAGCTAGCCACATTGAACCATACTTCAGGGATAAGTTAAGGGTTCTAAGGGTCGAAATATAAATAGGGTCTCACAATAGGGAAAGTTGAGATCAGTAATATTATTAAATTCCCATCCCTATGGTCACATAAGCACACACGGTATAAAACATGTGTTATGGTGTTCTTTCCTTCCCTTAAAGGAGCGCATGTCTCACATTTTGATAATGTGTATATTAAACACCATACAGAAGCGTAAGGTTGCGATGCACCGAAGCACCCAACTTTAGTCCGCTTACTTAAGGACTACTTCTGGCTTTTCAAACAGAACATGGTAGTTACATATAACTGACCATTGGATTTCATACAATCCTTATTTTCACTACAAGAAAATTGACTTTTAACGACCAAAATTTAACGAAGGGATAAAAATCCGGTCGTTAAAATATACAAATAACGAAGGGAAATTAATCCGGTCGTTAGTTCTTAAATTTTATTGTTATATAACGAGTGGATTAAATCCGGTCGTTAAAACAATAAAAATCCGGTCGTTAAAATATACAAATAACAAAGGGAAATTAATCCGGTCGTTAGTTGTTAAATTTTATTATTATATAGCAAAGGGATTAAATCCGGTCGTTAATGGTGTGAATTAGTGGGAATTATGAGAAGTAGCAAAAGAAAAGAGAGGGAAAGTCACGAAAGGGAGGCAGAACGGGAAAGAGACCGAGGAAGAGAAAGAGAGAGAGAGAGAGAGGGAGGGAGAGAGACGGCGGAGCATGGCGGAAGGGGCGAGGAGGCTGGCGACGGTCGACGACGAGCAACCGGCTCCTCGCAACGCCGATCTCGGCGTCTTATTTCCCATCGCGACGTCGCCATTCCAGGAGAGCGGGAGGAAAACGGGGAGCTTCTTCTGCGTTTTTCGGCCACCTCCGGCAGCGAACGACGACACAAATTGCACGACGGGACTCCTGGAGGGCAGGCGAATCTTCCGGTACTCATGGGTGGTCCTCAATCGCCGGCAATGAGCAGATCGGCGTTGGGAAGAACCGAGTTCTCCGACGTCGATTCCGGCGAAATGAAGGGCAGTCATGGCGCGTGACCACCGGAAAAGCAACCCCGGTGCTTTGAGCTTCCTTTCGGTGGTTTCGGTGCCTCCGGTGGAGCTCCGGCGAGACTCCGGCGACGGTGAAGGGACTAAAAATAGCAGAAAAAATTGTAAGTGGCAGATATTAAGTTGTTTGCCGAATTGCTAAATGGTTCAATTGGATCAAGTTCTTGTCTTTGGCATTTGTAATTGGTGTTACCTGTTGAGACATCCTAATTGTGCTTTTTTGCTTATCTATCGACCAGTTTTTCACTTAGTATGCTCTTCAATTTGTGTTCAGTTTGATCTCAGCAGATACTTAGTTATTTGCCTAATTGCTGTGTACTTAAATTGGATAAAGTTCTTGTTGTTGGCATTTGTGATTAGTGTTCGCTCTAGAGACATCTTGTTACTGCGTCTTGTATAGTCTTTTCTCAGCAAACATAAAGTTGTAATTGGATATCTATGTTTGTGTAATGTTGTATGAGGTGATTGAATATCTATGTTAGTATTTTGTATATTCTGATATGGATGGGCTATAAGTTGACATTGGTTATATTACATTTATTTCTTTTTCTCTCTCTCTACATCTGAGTTCAGTATTAGTTAATTGGATATCTATGTTTGTGTAATGTTGTATGAGGTGATTGAATATCTATGTTAGTATTTTGTATATTCTGATATGGATGGGCTATAAGTTGACATTGGTTATATTACATTTATTTCGTTTTCTCTCTCTCTACATCTGAGTTCAGTATTAGTTATTTTCCTCCTTTTCCGTTTTTTATTATTGCTGTCTCAATGCTACAATTAGGGTCCACTCACTATTTCCAGGAATTGCAAACTTCTGGTTAATGGTTTTAGTTGCATTAGTGATTCTGTTGCCCGTATCATTTTGCTTCTAATATGTGGATGTGGTATCAATCTATTTACATACTTCAAAATTTATGCATTGTCAAGCAAAATATGATATCTATGAGGCACTCTATGTTTTAACTCTTATTCATTGTTGAGCTAATTTTGATATCTTATAAAGCACTATATGCCACA
Source organism: Excoecaria cochinchinensis (assembly GCA_947683425.1). Taxonomy (NCBI): domain Eukaryota; kingdom Viridiplantae; phylum Streptophyta; class Magnoliopsida; order Malpighiales; family Euphorbiaceae; genus Excoecaria; species Excoecaria cochinchinensis. Next base: position 5,517,415 of record CANTUQ010000110.1, read on the forward strand.
CTTTTTTTTTTGTACATGCTCAATCACCCACATTTAATTGAACCTTTTTTTTTCATGTAGTGTAAGCTTTCCTGTCAAAATTGCAGGTAATTTGAAGCTAATTGCAGAATATTTTCAGAGCAGTGAAACCTTTGGTGGTCCATCTAGAGATTGGATTGGTATATATGAAGAATGTGCCAAGTAAGTCACAAGCAGCTATTTTTTGTTATATTAGATTTTGGGGATTATAATTATGGAACATTTACCATAAAGCAACTGGTGGCAGCCACCTATGCCCCCTTGCAATTGTGCCTAATATTTTTCATGTTTATGTTAAAACCTGACATTTATGTTGGTCTCCATTTTATATAGATCTGTGCTATTACATACTAAGTTTTTAAGTTAATTCAATACATTATGGTGAAGCACAATTTTTTACTCTATTCATTTTGGTATTTGAACTTGTATTTTACTCTATTCATTTTGGTATTTGAACTTGTATTTTACTCTATTCATTTTGGTCTTCGTCTTGGTTTTAGGATTTTGTATCAAGAGATTGATTACATAAACGAAGGAAAAAATGCTGACAGGTTCCGCCGAGTTTTTCGGAATATAAAGTGGGTTCGAGTACCTGTATGTTTCTTGCTTCTAGCTTTTCTAGCTTTTTCTCATTAAATTTTTTTCCCTAGCACCTCCTTTTATGCAATCATGAAATTTAATTGATTGGAATTTGTACTGCGCATGTTCTTACTCTAAAATCAATTTTGTCCCTTGAAGCTGGTATTTTGGGATTATACTGCCACAAAAGTACTGACACTGGAGTATGTACCAGGTTTCTACTTAAACTAATGTATCTATTTAACTTGTACATGCTTCTCCTTATAATATACATCAGAGTAAAGTTTGTATCTGCTTTATTTTAAGAGATGCAGAAGCATTTTTGCAATCACAACATTTGTACTGTTTACATTAGTTATTGCTTTATATTTCCTTTTTTTTTTTTTCTCTTATTCTTTCTTTCTTTTTTTTTTCTAATATTGCATTTATTCCTAGCTCTGTCCCATCATGTTCTTCCTTACAGTAAAATATATTTTAGTTTATTAAAGTTGTTTCTTTCTCTTATGCTGCATTTGTTGCTTTTTCTAGAGGCATGGAAATTTGAAACATTTAATGTTTCCTGCTGTACTCTAAAGTACCAGTACATGCTTTGATGTGGACCTACTTTTGGTGGTAAATATAGTTGGGATATGAATGAATTAAAAATGCTTGTGACGAGATATTCTTAACTGATGTTGTGGCTAATATAAATGGCTCTTTTCAGGGGCATCCATCACCTTGTACAACATCTTGAACATATTCTGTGCAATCGATATTGTTGTCTTCTTTAGAAGCTTGATGAAATACACTAGTCCTATATATGTAACATGCATTTGAGATTTGAATCGAATGGTAGGCTGATCAAGTGGGTTGATTTTAACTGGAAAATGGAGAACATGGCATCCAGCGTATTCATTGTCAAATGCATATATTCATCCAGCGTATTCATTGTCAACAACTGTGTTGTTTACTAAAATTAAAATTTGTTGAAAGAATAATTTAATACAAAGCAACAAGTTATAATAAAATAAGTTGTTGATAAGAAGTGCTATTAAATGTTCGAGGTGATGCTGGAATTAAATGTGTTCATGTTTTGATAAGTTTTTCCCTTTGTTATTTGCTGGACATGGTAATTGCTGAGTAATGGTGTGCTATCTCCATGACACACTTTTATAAGTTTCGAACTCAAGGCTAACATAAGACTTTTACAAGCTTTGCTTAGATAAATTAGAGATGTATGGGCATCACCAATGTTTATGGTTGAATTCACTGCTTAAGCTGTTAATGCTAATTTGGATTTAGTTATTATGTCTTGTTTTTTAAAATCGTTTGTTGTTGTTTCGTCTCATGGAGTATCTGATACTTATAAGTGGAAAACTGAAGCTCTGTTTTTTATTTTTATTTTTTATTTTTAAATATGTCGGTGATTAATTTCGATAATATGGTGAAAATTTATATGAATACTTCTCTCATGGCTTTGTAAAATTTATTACTTTTTTCATTGCCTTGTAAAATTTGTTCCACAATGTTCAGGTGCTTTGGCCAGAGTGTGGATGGCTGTCTGTTTCATTGACTGATTTTATTACAGCTGCCGTAATTCGGGTGGCTATAAAGTGAGGCTTCTTCGGCATATGGCACTTGAAAGCTAGAATTCCTTCTCCATGTAGAGTATCATTTGTACCCCATTTACATTAGATAGGGGGATTCTTTTTATTTTTTGTATCAGTTCTTTTATGTAATTATATTACGTATAATGTGAAAACAAACTTGTATATGGCAAATAGAATGTTAAAGCAATTTCGATAAATTTTGTAACTAGTATTTTGCAATTTATGAAAAAACTATTTATTATACTTTTGGATATATATGTGTGTGAATAATGTGTACGGTTTATATTCATATAAGATATTTTATTTATTTTGAAAATTTAATATTAATGATCAAGTTTCCTTTCAACGAGAAAATCCGATCGTTAAAATAAATCTTTAACGATCGAAATTTTGGTCGCTAAAAGAAATTTTTAATGACCGAAATTTCTTTCGTTGAAAGTGAGCACAATCAGCGAAGGGAAAATCCGGTCGTTAAAAGGTATCTTCAACGACCGGATTTCCCTTCGTTGAAAGTGAACACAATCAGCGAAGAGAAAATCCGGTCGTTAAAAATCAGTATTTAACGACCGGAAACGTTCCGGTCGTTAAAAGCATTAACGACCGGATTCAAAATCCGGTCGTCCATACCTTTAACGAAGGGGCTTTTACCGACCGGATTTTCCGGTCGTTATTAGTTTTTAACGACCGGATTTTGACTTTTAACGACCGGATTTCCCTTCGTTAAAGACCATTTTTCTTGTAGTGTTTGGATCTCAATCCAAAGCATACAACTTTATGTATGTCTTTATCTCGCACCTTAACAAGACTCATTTTGTAATTTCTGCAAGACGGCACTTTTATTTTGAACAGGCTCTCGAGCTTTCTCATATGTTCAAAAATCGCCTCATCTTAGTCTTTGCCAACTCATTGACAAAACTAAGGTAAACACCCTTGTGAGTGGGCTACTTCTCTGTCCGACATGCTCAATCTCATATCAATAACAGTAAATATTTACACATAAACATTCACACTCATGTATTACCAACAATGAACTTTAGTTGTTATTCGCAAATAATAACGTTAAGGGATTATATAAAACATAACAGTACCAGTTAAATTCTACGCAAACCTCGAGATCTAATGTGTTTCTCAAAACACATCTCTCGTCATAGGTTTACTCAATGGATCTGCGTGCGTAGAAACGTACTGTAAGTTCACATCTCTCCTTGTGCAACAATATCTCTCGCGTATTGATAATTAATGCCGATACGCTTAGCTCCACTATAAGCTATCAATGACTGACTGTCACTAAAGATTGTCATTAATACCTTTAAGACAGTTACTCTTAAATGGCTCATAAACCATTTCAGCCAAACTCTCTCCTGTACTGCAATTGAGGAAGTGACAAATTCAACTTCCACTATTGATAGGGCTACACGGGTTTAATTCTTGTTACTCCTCAAGATGGCACTCTTACCAAACAAGAATTTAAACCTGAGGTGGATGCCTTCTCATCCACATCTCCTGCCCAATCAACGTCTCTGTATTCTCTCAATGCAAATCATTTTCTTAATAATAGAGAGAATAGGCTTCAGTACCTCTAAGGTATATAAGTATCCATTAAATTGCTTCCAATGTGCTTTGCCTGGGTTAGATTGATATCTATTTACCATGCCCACTGCATAACATATATCATGTCTTGTATACAACACTGCATACATAACACTACCCATGGCACTGTCATATATATTGAACGCTCCTCATACGTTCAATTTTCCTGACCTCATAGGACACACATCTTTGCTAAGAAACTGATTCTTGGCAATGGGGTAATCTATGAGTTTGCAGTATTGCATATTAAATCGCTCAAGGTATTTGTTGATATATTTCTCTCAAGAAATAGACAACAATCTTCTTGAATGATCTCTTGAAATCTTAACTTCAAGAATGTAATATGCACAACTCATATTCTTTGTCTCAAAGTTGGACGATAACCAATCTTTGATTTTATTTACGTACCATTTATCATTTTCAGCTTTAACTATGTTGTCTACATACAATGCCAAAATGATGAATTCATTTTCAGAGCTTTTACTATAAACACAATGATCTTCATCAATCATGTTGAACACATTCGACATGATTATATGATGAAGTCTCAAGCACTATTGTGTTGAAGACTGTTTAAGGCAATAGATTGAACACATCAATCAGCAAACCTTATGTTTGCTACCTTTTCCGATGAAACGTGTAGATTGTTTCATCCATTTCTCCATTGAGAAAAGCAGTCTATTCATCCACTTGATGAAGCTCTACATTCAAACTCGCCACTGTGGCTAGAATGAACCTTATGGACGTAAATTTTACAACAGATGAGAAAGTCTACTCATAGTCAATCTCTTTCTATTGTATGAACCCCTTAGCGACTAGCCGAGCCTTATATCTTTCGATACCTCTTTCAGCCTTTCACTTTACTTTGAGAATACATTTATTCTCAATTTGTGTCCTTCCAGTAGATCAACTAGTTCTCAAACATGGTTTGATCTCATGGATGCCAATTTCCTTTTCCATTGCTTTAGTCCATTTTTCTCTTAAATGGGCATGAAAGAGCCTTTTGAATAGGTTTTATGCTCTTTCTAGTCTTGTGGGATAACCAAAAGGGCTTCGTTCAGGCCTTCAATTTTAAATTGTCGGCATGAAACACTTATCCTTTTAGATTTTTGCAGTTCTGAATCTTGATAAACATGTCTCATATATTTATCGTGATTCACAATGCTCCCACTGGGATCATGTTCCATACTCTCACTGGAGTTAGGAATACTATATTCTTTGACTCCCACTGGAGTTAAGAATGCTCCCACTCGAATCAGGTCTCGAATATCCGGATCGTTTGGAGGATGAAGGTATTAACCTTCTTCCTCTAACTCCCTTCCACTCGGATGGAGTGATCCTGATAGTTCCTCTACCTGAGATTAATAGGAAGTGAAATCTCAATTTACTTCGCCCAACTTAGAAATTTCATTCTCTTAAGAATGTGACATCTAGTGATTCAAATTTTATCATTATGCCATTTTCTTACTTACCCACGAAAATGTATCCTTTTGATACTTCAGAATATCTCACATAGATACTCTTTTGCCTTTTAGTCTCAAATTTACCAAATTGAGGTATCATGGACGTAAGCATTATAACGCAAAAGTTATAAATGGCTTAGGTCACCATTTCACAACTCATAAGTTGTGGTAATGACAGATTTGGAGGGCATACAGTTCAGAACATATGTGGCAGTCAACAAAGCATCTCCCCAATACGAGATAGGCAAATTTGCCTCTGCCATCATAGATCTAACCATATATATAGGAGAGTCTTATTTCTCCTTTCCTCAACACCGTTTTGTTGTGGATTTCAAGGAATGAACAACTGATATTCGATCCTTTTTCATCACATGAAACTTTAAGTTTATCTGTAAGATATTACTGACCTCTGTCAGTTCTTAAAGTTTTGATCTTTTTATCTAATTGATTCTCAGCTATACTCATATAAGTCGTGAAGCAACACAATGCTTCTGACTTATGAGAATTCAAATAGACATGACCATACCTAGTATAGTCATATATTAATGTGATGAAATAGTAGGCCCCATGCCTTGCCCTCACATTCATTTGACCACATTCATCAGAATGAACTAACTGCAATGGAAATTCGCTTTAGTTCCTTATTCGAATGATTTTCTAACTAGTTTTTCCTTTTAGGCAATGCTTACATGTAGGTAATTTAACCTTATTTAAATCGCCTACTAAACCTTCTTTGACTAAGCGACTCATTCGATTTTGTCTAATATGGTTTAATTTAGCATGCCATAATTTCACATTGTCCTCATAACTATGTGAAGAATAAGAATCAATTAAAGAAAAAATTAGTTTTACTCAAATAGTTATGGTCCACATCCATAACAATAAAATCATTTAAGCATAAGTATACACTGTTATCCTCAAAAATAAATTGAAAAAAAATTTCAATAAATCAAGAACAGAACCTAAATTTTATAACAAAGGTATCTCGATCCCTTGTTATATGGTCCATTGGTTCTGAATTTATCACCCACAAAGGATAAAATTCAGAACTAGATACATAAATTTTGCTCACTCTTGAGTCAAAATAGTGTATCTTCTTAGGCACAATGCAGTCTTTTTGCATAGTGTCCTTTGTATAGGCAATTGAAACATTTCACTCTTGAATTGTTTACCACCTTTTTGCCTTTGGACCTTTTGTGATTCTATTCCTTTTACTTTTCAGGCTCTCAAGCCTTTTCTTTATCCCTTTTAATGAAGCTTATTATCTTGTTCTAATGAGAACTCATTCTATTAGAACAGGACTGTGCCATATACACTATGACATTGACCTTAATCATTGTCAGACGGTCCCTTTAAGTTTCAAATGACAAGCGACATCCTCAAATGTCTTTCTGCTTATCCATGTGAGTTAGTTGCATCTACACATGCTACCAACTCTTGGGTAAAGAACGGATAACGGTTTGGACCTACTGCTCATCAGTCACTTATGACTAGGTTCACTAAGTTCACTTTTCCTTTCCATCTCTCTTAGATGTTTTCGCATCGAATAATCAGACATTTTCTGATATATATCAAATTTGATCGTCAATGATTGGAGCTTATTCAGAGTCACATCTCTAAATTTCTCATGCAAACCGATCCATAGATCTATTGCATTTTGATACTTGCAAAATTGCTTAGTGATGTGATGCAACATAGGCATCCCGGTCCTACTTATGCTGCGTTATAGTGTCATCCTCAAATTCAGCCATAACTGAATTTTAGGATTTAAGAGCCTCTTGCTCTATAAGCACATTCTGGATCTTTGTATTCCAGATTTCATAATTGTCACTTGGAAGCAGCATCCATTAGGATCCTCTGATCTCAAATGGAACAATATTGCACATTTTTAAAGGAGATAAGGCAACACATGCAATTTATTATGCACCTGAAATAATAACCTAATAAAGTTTTCTATTAGACTCAAATTCAAAAAGTATACTTAGAGTACCAATTACCTTCTAAGTTCTAATGTCCAACTTTATAGGTTAAGATTTCATGTATAATAAATCTGAATTATTGGATTATCAAGTTCTCAAACTTATGAGGGGATCTTTATTAAGCCTTTACTTAATAAGCATGCAATCATTTTACTCATAAAATATCGCAAGGCAATTAACAATTAAAATAAACTCATTTATTATAAAGTTAAATGCCATCATAATAAGTAAATAAACACATTTATTTAACCAATAATTAAAATCCAATAATTCAAAAATAAGACACTCATGTCAAATATTAATAGGAAACATAAATCCTATTTTAATAATAACAAATGCCAACTCAAATTGACACTTATGTCAACTATTATTGAAGTCCAGATTTCATTAAATCTTTTAGGTATTAGGATTATATCTTTGACCGATTTAATCAATTCATCAAGTGACTCATAAGTCCATTGATGAAGTCATGGACAATGCACGCTCTGTCCATTTCTCAACACCATCACAGAATTTTAGTGTTACTTTTCAACACTTGCACTTTTGGTAACTCGAACCAAAATTTTATTTTCATACTCAAACCACCAGTTCAAATGCACTCTTGCATTTGTTCTCACACATGTAATTTATGATGCACTGTTGCATCAATGTCATCAGCTCAAAACTTCCTTCGCATTTTCATGTTACTTATTGATTGCACCCTTGCAATTCTTAAAATAACCTATGCGTTTCATAAGGAAGTACCGGTGTCCTTTTTTAACTTTTCTGTAACATATTACAGGTAAAATTTATACACTCATGTATAAATACACATAATTGAAACGCATTTCAATCAATAAATAAGGACAGCATCTCAAAAAAATTTTAAAATATTTTAAAAAATTAATTGAATGCAGAAAACACATTTTCTACAATTTCTAATATTTTATTTTGAAATTAAACACATTTAAATATCAAAAAAAATGCACAATTAATTTTTTGGTCATTAAAAAATTTTGAAAATATGACCAAAAAATCAGAAATAATTTTTAAAATAAATTTGACAAAAATCGGAGTTGAAATGGTGGTCGGAAGACACCGCACGCGCCCACACGCGCCGACCAGAGAGAGATTGACGCGCCCACGCGCCTTCACGCGCCCCACGCGCGGCCTCCCACACAGCCACAGCGTGCCACGTGTCTTCATCCAGTCACGCCACGTGTCTGAAAGCTATTGGTCCAGCTGGTGCCACGTGGCGGTGTCTTATTGGTCCACGTGTCACGCATGACACGTCAGCATTGCCACGTGGCAGACCTCGGTCTGACACGTGGCGACCCCTGATAGGGCCACGTGTCATTGATGCCATGTCATCAATAACACATGGCATGACACGTGGCACCGCCTCATTGGTCCACGTGTCACTCCTTGGTTGGGCCACGTGTCAGATGTATGACACGTGGCACGACCTCGGTCAGCCACGTGTCGTCCTCTAATTTGCCCACGTGTCCGCCCCACGTTGTGCCACGTGGCATGGCCTCTGCCATCCACGTGGCGCTCGGCCATTGGGCCACGTGTCAGCAGTGACGCAAAACTGCTGACACGTGGTACGCGCGTGTGGGCCACCGCCCACGCGCATGCGCCGAACGAGTTGCGGCGCGTGTTGTCCACGCGTCGCCTTGCCAACCGATTCTGACTCTCCGGTTCCGGCCGGTGGGGGGTTTTCAGGGTCTGTGAATCCAATGGTGAGGTCAAAAATAAAAAATCCCGACTTCTAGTTATCCATTTAGAACACTCATGTTCGTCCCCTCGGGTTTTGGTGTACACATACACGAAATCTAGCCGAAATATACACGCATATATATTTTTCACACAAAAAACAAATTTTTGTTGTGTTATATGCATCCCAGATCTAATAATTTTACACATAAAATTTTAGATCTGTTTAGCCACATGCCAGGACGCAAAAACCACGGCTCTAATACCAATGATGGGAAAATTATACATATATAATTAACATGCGGAGGTAACATTAAATAAATGTATCTACCTCTTGTAGTGCAGAAACTCGTTGCGGAAGCGTCTACCAAGATCCCGTTTGTTTTTGGTCACTGGTCTGGCTTTTACCCACTCGGGGTAAGAGCAGCTAGATCACAATCTAAATGCCCCTGAAAATAAGACAAAAAACTATGAGTGGGAACGAGTAGCTTTGCGGCGTATACGTTTTCTCGTTACAAAATTATGAGGACTTCACCTCTATTTATAGAGGTCCTAATGGCTAGAGACCTAATTCTAGTTTAACTCAGACTCTTTCTGAGATAATGTTTGGTAATTTAATTTAGATTAAATAACTCAATTTAATCTTGATAGGAACTCAATCCTTTATAGAGTCATGGGCGTATCCCAACTCTATCACTTCTTTTTTAATTTCACTTTGTTAACAATTCCAACGGAAAAAGATATATATATATAATACTTTTGTATATAATTTTTGCTAAATTTTTTATTTTTTAACAAAAAATTACAAGCAAAAATTAACAGTAATAATAACGGATTCAAGAGAAAGGAAAAAAAAATAAACCCAGCAATAATGATCATAAACATGAATAAATCAAGACGAAATTCAATAAAAATATAACAAATAAAAGGAAAGATGAAGAGTGATGGAATGGAGTTTACCTTGTTTGCGAGGAGATGCAAAGGAGACGTCAAGCAATGCCAAAATGAATAAACCTAACAAGAATTACCAGAAAAAAGAAGAAATCAAGAAGAAATTCAGTAAAAATATAACAAATAAAAGGGAAGATGAATAATCATGGAGTTTACCTTGTTTGCTGGTGAGAAGACACAGAGGAGATATAGGAAACGTCAAAACTAGAGAGACTGTTATTTTTCCCTAATTTTTAATTAGTATATATATATATAGTTTAATTGTAATTATGAAAAAAAATAAGGGACATTTTTGTCTAAATGATAAAAAAAATTAGCTTCCCTGAAAAGTTAAAAATCGGTTTTTTAAAAAAGCTTCAATTTATAGCTTTTTCTAATTGATTGTTTTTTCACTTTTTAGGAAATTGATTTTTTTAAAATTACATTTTACCAAACACATAATTTTATCATATAATCAGCTTTTGATCAAATAATCAGCTTTTTAGCCTCTCATAAGCAATGTCAAACAGGCACTTAATAAAATTAGAACTATTAAAACACTTTTAGAAATAAAATAGAGAAAATGAATGGAGAATAAAATCTGATAGAATTTGGGTACGCACATGACTCTAATATGGATGAAGTTTCATATTCAGATAGAATTGAGTAATTCAATCTGGATGAGATTACTAAATCCTATCTCAGAAAGATATTGAGTTAAATTAGATATACGTCTCTAACCTTTAGGATCTCTATAAATAAATAAGAGATCTTAAATTTTGGTAACGAAAAAACGTATATACCGTAAGGCTGCTCGTTCCCACTCACAGTTTTTTGTCTTAATCTTTCAGGAGTTTTTAGATTGTGGAATAGCTGCTGTTATTCTGCATGTGGATAAAAATCAGGCCAGTAACAAAAAACAAATGGGTTTCTTGTAGACGTCTCCGCAATATATTTCTGCACTACAAGAGGTAGGTATCATTATTTAATGTTAACTCAATAAATTATATTTCGTTATAATTTTCCCTTCAAAATCAATACAATCGATTTATTGTGGTTCGACCTAACTGCTTACATATACTCCCTAAGACACCATTTTGAAATTTTCTCTCCGTGAAAGACTCTTTTAATGGCCTGGTTAACAGACGTGTTATCAAAAAAGAAATTAAAACTATTAGTTCTACTTTTCATTAAAAGACAAAATAAAATTTTTAAAATATTTTATAATAGTTTTTTTGAAAGAACTTTTCACACCTTTTCTATTACAATAGAAAACTATTTTCAAATATAATTTAATGCATGTAAAACTATTTTTTATGTATTAAAAGAGATTTATGATCCATGAACATATACAAGAAGCTTCTAAAAAATTTATATAGAATTGATACCCTAATTTCTTGAAAACTTTTGCAAAACTTGAACTTTTTAAACTCTTTACACGTTAGACTTGCAAATTACCAATTGAGTCTTACATACTTTAGTAGAGTTTAAGTTGAAATACAAACACTTAAATAGAATTCTTACAAATTTATATGAAGTTTAATTATTATCAAACTTAAGATGTAATATTGAGCCAACATGAAATAAAATATATATATATATATATATATATATATATATATATATATATATGTATATAGCGAAAGCTCGAATTTGAAATATTTCGCTATATTTGGACCAATTTTCAGCTTAAAAATGGCTACATTTAAATGTTTACGTGAAATTTTGTCCGGGAGAAAATGGAGCTTACTTGATTTTTGAACGACCGCCATGTAATTTGCTTCAAGTTTGTGTCTCACATTTGAATTCTAACTCACTCACTTTTTCACCTTTTTAGTTGGCATTAACCCAGTAGGGCATGACATGAGGTTAATAATAGTTTTTTTTATTTATTTTTTTAAATCTCTTGATTAAGAGATAAAATAAAATATGATGCATACATAAATGATATACGTGCATTTAAATTATTCGATTAAATAAATATGCGTAATTCGACCATTATATTCAAATATACGCACATTAAATTGCTACTTTTAAGAGAATTTTAAACATTCAACTTTTTTTGTGATTTATGAAATCTATTTTTTTCCAAAAAAAAATTACAAAATAATTAATTATAATTCTAAATGTCACTAAAAAAAATAAACTAAAATTTTCGACACTTTCATTCAAGTGTCGCTCACCGAATTAACATTCGTAAAACTACTTATTGATGCTTAAAATCAATCAATCTCTACTTTCTTTTTCTTTCTCTCTTTCTTCTTTTTTTTTTTTTTCCATAGAAAAGTTGGTATTTTGTAAATATTTCCCTTATAGTATTTTCTTATTTAGTGCGATAAAAGGGTGTAGTTGACATAATGGTGGGCTCAATATTACGAGCTCCTAGTTGTCATTAATTCCCTGGTTACTAAGTTACAGTAACACGTTTATAAACTAATCCAATAATAGAATGTCAAATAAAATAAAAAGATTGAAAGAAAAAAAAATGGTGCGCAATTAATTATTAATTTTATGTATTAATATATTATTACCTTAATTCATGAAAAATTTATGTACAGAATTTTAAAAAAAAAATTGCCAAATGAAGATAAGGGAGTTTCTTCATTGCTTTTGAGCAACCCTGGGTTTACTCGCATCTATATTGAGAAGCAAATTGAATAAAAATGCATACTCATATATATATGCAGGTAACATAAATGGGTATATACCAATCTCTTGTAGCGCAAAATTTCAAGCGGAAGCGAATATAATGATCCTTTCTGCGTTACTGGCCTGGGTCTTACCCACGTATGGGATAACAGCAGTTAAATCATGGTCTAAATGCCACTTGTAGTCAAAAGAGAGTGAGTGGAGCATTCGACAGAGTTTCGGTATAGAGAACTTTTTCTGTACCATTTTCACTACAAGAAATCAGGAGAATAGAGATGGAATTCCGTCTGGGTCTTACCCACGTATGGGATAACAGCAGTTAAATCATGGTCTAAATGCCACTTGTAGTCAAAAGAGAGTGAGTGGAGCATTCGACAGAGTTTCGGTATAGAGAACTTTTTCTGTACCATTTTCACTACAAGAAATCAGGAGAATAGAGATGGAATTCCGTCTTTAATTGAAAATAGAGACGGAAATAGAGACGGAAAATTTTCGTCTCTATTTTGGCGGTCTCTAAATTTAGAGACCGAAATTTTTTGTCTCTATTTTTAGAGATGGAAAAATTATTTCCATCTCTAAAAATAGAGACGAAAATGCCGTTTTCGTCTCTAAAAATGGAGACGGAAATGCCATTTCCGTCTCTATTTTAAAGACGGAAATATCATTTTCGTCTCTAAAAATAGAGAAGGAAAGACGTTTCCGTCTCTATTTTAGAGACGGAAAAATTATTTTCGTCTCTAAAAATAAAGACAGAAATGTTTTCCATCTCTAATTAGAGACAAAAATTAGGTTTCCGTCTATAAAAATAGAGACGGAAACGGCATTTTCGTCTCTAAATAGAGACGAAAATATATTTCCATCTCTAAAAATAGAGACGGAAAACTCGTTTCCGTCTGTATTTTTAGAGACGGAAATAATTTTTCCGTCTCTAAATTAAATACATATTTTTTTTAATATATTATTAACTATAACTTTTAATTATATTTAACTATATTTTTCGTCTTGAAATCTATTTTTAATACGTAATTTTTTTTAATAATAAAACTATAATTGCCAAAATTTATATAATAATATTAATGAAACAAGTATTAAATAAAAATTAAGTAAATTAAATAAAAGTATCAATAGTAATGTATTAATATAAATATGTAATTTAGTAAGACTACAAGCAAAAGTACTTGAAAAAATTTAAAACAATAACTAAGAGGGAGGTGATTGTGGACGATCAGCCGACGGTACATGAACATTTTGGGTAATGAATTCCTCTAACCTATTAATGCGGTTCATTAAAGTGTCGATTGTGCTGCGAACCTCAATGACCTCATTTGTAGTCGCAGCAAGTCTACTCGCCGTTGCCGTAGAGGATGAAGCGGCATGCGAATAACAAGTATTTGCATAAGAGCCCAAGCCGAAGACCCGTCCACGGCGGTCCCTACTGCCAGCTACATCATAATATACTCTTGCATGATCAACATTATTACCATCTGCCTGCTGACTCTGAAGACTCTCTAGTACCCGTTCATATAATGAAAATTATTCGAATGTTATTTAAGAGTAATCTAAAACTAAGAACATATAGAAAATAACAGTAACAATTTTAAAAATCATACATGAACTTATCTAGCTCGATTGTTGACGAATGTGACACCGTCATGATTTCGCGTATGTGTATGCATAAATAACTCATGAGGATACGGTGCTCTGTCCATACTAGACTCCTGTAAATAAATTATAGGTCAATAATATTTGAACAGAATATTCCTTAAAATTGCATCAAAAGTAATATGAAAAAACCACAACAATACTCATATATGTTAATATTTTAATACTAAGCGAAAACAATTCTAACTCAAAACATAATAACACTTGGCCATAGATTAAAAAAATTTCGGCAGAGTTTCCCCTTAATTTGTAACAAACTGCCTGTTTAGAAAGCATGAAAATATATTTAGAATTGTATTATCCACAATCAAAATCTTTTTCAAACTCCTTACACAACATTTTTCCCATCCTCCTTCATGCAATGGAATATTTAGCCTATTATCAAGATGTGATGTATTGCAGTCCAAAAATTTCTAATGCACTAAATAATTTATACACAATTGCAATAAAAAGTAGCTTGTATAAATTAAGATGTATGAATACTTACGAGTCTGTCAGCATGCTCGCGATGGGACAACGTTCCTCCAGTGTGTAAAGAAACGCTAACTCCCTCTGTCCCTCCCATCCTATTTGTAGAATTCCGATCAGGAATTGCGAGGGCCTCCGCTGATGACCAGTACTGCATCCAATGTGCCCAAATTTCTTCATTTATATACCGTGGTCGTCGACCCTTGGTGTGCACCTTGTTAAGCATGTCCTTGTAACGTACACGAGCACGTTTCTCCCATACAGTGTAGACTAGGTGATCAACCGAGGAATTCCAATAAAAAGCTTTCTGAGAAATATAAAACAAAAAGAAAAAAGTTAAGCATAATGTATGTATTTGTAGAATACGTATAAAATTTAAATAATACATGAATTAAGGTGAAATAATTAGAAATAAATAATTTAATTTAATTACCCGAAACTCTTGAAAATAAAACATTTTTGTCTCCTGAGATATATTCTTCCATAAAAAACCATTGAGTTCCATTCTCTCCTTAAATGTTCGAGCCATGGAGAAGGAGCAAACACCAGATGGCAAAAAGCTAATAAACAACATAAATATAATAAATTGTAAGAAATGCAGCATATCATACATAGTAAATAGAAATACAAATGTTAATAACTCACTATTGTCCTTCAATGAAAATATAAATCCGTCTGTCCACACCAACTGATCCGGGCAAAGGACCTTCAACTGTATTAGGATATCTCTGAGATGCCTCAGACGAAATCTCTGTAGGAGGTTCTTCAGCAGATAATGTACCAGCAGGATGAGATGGGCCTGGATACGTTGGGGGTGTAGATTCTGCAGCCGTATCCGGAGGTGCAGAAGCATGAGACGATCCATCACCTTGACTAACTGGTGCGGATAATGACGAACGCACCCTAGGTGGTTGGATAGTACCAGTTCTTCTCTTGTGATGCATTTTTTTCCCTAAATATATTATTGAACAAGATTATACATCAGGTTATTATTACATAATCATAATTATATGTGGCAATAATACATATATGTGTCATTTGTAAATTAAACCAAACAGAAAGTATTAAATGATATGCGGGTCATATGGATCATACTCACGTGGTCAAAAAATTATTCGCTATCATCACTTAAATGTAATTCATTATCACTATCGTCTTCATTTTCTGAATAATTAGAATCAAATTTGCTTTCCAATTCAGATGTAGACCTGGATTCCTCGTCCGATGCAATATCAACCAATTCATTGTCGATATTGTTCAAAGGCTCATTATCTTCATATGGCATGCTTTCATTTATTTCATGACTCGCCACTTCATTTTCCTGAAAGTCTTCACTTTCAATTCGTTTATTTTGTCGATTAGCTTTCATTTCAAATAAGCCTCTCGGTTTTACTTTGCAAACTGCCAACCAATCTTTCTTATCTCGCCTTAGGCTAGGAAACGGAAGATAATACACCCGAATCGCTTGCATGGCCAACACAAATGGTTCAAAATTAGGAAGTCTTCTTCTTTGATTTATCTCAACCAAATTGTAGCTGTTTTGCACTTTTGTTCCAACATTAAGCGTTGGATCAAACCATTCGCACCTAAATAGCACACATCATTTTATTGGTAAGGCGGGGTATTCAATTTCCAATATCTCTGTAATTTTGTCGTAATAATTCATCAATTCACCTTGAATGCAAACTCCACTATTTGTAGTAGCCTTGTTATGACCATGAGATTGCGTATGATATTTGTAGCCGTTCACGAAATAAACCGGATAAGATTTAACAGTACGCAATGCTCGCTTCGCAACATCAGATATGAAATTATTTTCAATTGTATGCGTCGATGCCTACATAATGTAATTGCATTTAGTCATTTAATCAATTCACGAAATACAATATATGTCTTAAATATATTTGAAGTAAACACTTACATATGTCTTGAACCATAAATGAAAGTGCTTTTCGACTTCCTTATTTATGTCATTTTGTGTTATATGTGGCATAAGCTCCTTTAACCATTCCTCATATAAACTGCATCGGACAACAACATAACTTACATATGATATTGATGGTATTAAATAAATATTCGCCTAGTCAAACAAGTAGCACTTACTGCACAAATGGTTGAATTTCTTGGCAATTAAGTAAGATATAACCATGTGCAACCTCCAATTCCTCATCTGTCAGCATTCTTCTTATAGAATGTCCGTGTAATCGACTAGGATATGTGAAAATAGCTAAATTTCCATCATACGTACTTGTTTGGCATCCGTCGTCATTACGAGGAACCTTGCGGCGTCTTGTGCTGACGTGAGGCTCAAAGTAATGAGAACAAAAAGTACTAGCTTCTCCAACCAAGTACGCATTGCATATTGAGCCTTCTACTCGTGCTTTATTTTTGACATTTTTTTTCAAGTGATACAGATACCTACATGGCAATTGTGGCTAGTTAATAATAAATTACCAAATTAATCGATCGTATGTATATCAAAGATTTAGGTTTACTTTCGAAGGGATACATCCATCTATATTGAACGGGTCCTGCCAGTTTGGCCTCATTTGCTAAATGTATCGGTAAATGCTCCATAATGTCAAAGAAGCTCGGAGGAAAAAATCCCTCTAATTTGCAAAGTATGACTGTAATTTCATTCTCTAGTTTTTCCATGTCAACCATCTTTATCTCAGACGATGTCAAGTTTTTGAAAAATATACTTAACTCAGTTATAGCTTCCCAAACTCTCTGTGGCAACAACTCGCGAAAAGCAA
Organism: Excoecaria cochinchinensis; assembly: GCA_947683425.1. Taxonomy (NCBI): domain Eukaryota; kingdom Viridiplantae; phylum Streptophyta; class Magnoliopsida; order Malpighiales; family Euphorbiaceae; genus Excoecaria; species Excoecaria cochinchinensis. The sequence goes on from CANTUQ010000110.1 coordinate 5,534,793, forward strand.
CTGGCATCAACCTTTGCATGAATATATGACAATCATGGCTTTTCATTTCGAATAATTTATACTTTCTCATGTCAACACACCTTGCTAAATTTGAAACATAGCCATCTGGGAACTTTATGATTCGCAACCATTCGCACAAAACTTCCTTTTGCCTTTTGTCCAAAGTGTAACATGCTTTTGGAAACTTGCCCGTTCGAAAATCTCTATCTAATTCACTTCTTTTGCAATACAATTTAAAGTCAGCACGCGATTTTACATTATCTTTGGTCCTCCCTTCAATATTCATTATCGTGTTGAATACATTTTCGAAAATATTTTTTTCGATATGCATCACGTCCAAATTATGTTGTATCAAATTTGATTTCCAATAAGGCAAATCCCAGAATATAGAGCCTTTTCTCCAACCAAAGTTTTTGGAAATGCTACTGTTGAGTTCTTCAGCTTCAAGTTCTGTTACTTTCAGCAAACCTAATTCATCAATCTCTTGTAGAAGTTTTTCACCCGATCTATTAGGTGGAGGGGGAGCATAGATAACTTCATTCTTAATGAATTTGTGTTTATTTCGTCTAAATGGGTGATTTGGAGGAAGAAATTTCCTGTGACTATCAAACTATGAGATTTTACACCCATTAGTCAAATAAAAAGCATCTGAGTCATTGTCACAGTAGGAACAAGCTAACTTTCCCGCTGTGCTCTAACCTGATAGCATAGTATATGCAGGAAAATCGCTAACTGTCCACATCAAAGCTGCCCTCATCATAAAATTCTATTTGCATGACACGTCATATGTTAGCACACCGAATTCCCATAATTGCTGCAATTCAGAAATCAATGGTTGTATGAATACATCAATTTTCTGCTTTGGATTCTTCGGGCCTGGCACAATTGCTGTTAAAAACATGTAAGCCTCATTCATACACATCCATGGAGGCAAATTATAAGGGACTATTATTATTGGCCATGATGAATATTGTTGTCTTGATTGCCCAAAAGGCTGAAAACCATCAGTGCTTATACCCAATCTAACATTTCGACTATCAGCAGCGAAGTCGGGCCGAACGTCATTAAAATGCTTCCATGCAGCTGCGTCTGATGGATGGCTCATTACTCCATCTGCCTGTTCATGTTCATCATGCCATCGCATGTGATATACAGTAACATCGGATGAATATAGTCACTGAAGTCTTGGAGTAATAGGAAAGTAATACATCCGTTTCCATGGTACTAATTTTTGCTTCCTATTACCACTAATCGGCTTGAACCTTGGTTGATTACAAAATTTACAATCCATTAAATCCACATCATCTCCCCAATAGATCATATATCCGAGTCGACAGCAATTAATTTTTTCTACAGGAAAACCCAGACCCCGAAGCAACTTCTTCATATTATAAAAACTTTCAACCATTTGATTGTTCGATGGTAACGATTCATTGTACCAAGCCAGTATTTCATTTAAACTCCGATCAGAAATAAGACCTTCAGATTTACTGTTCAATATTCGAGCCACGGAGCTTAACTATGTCATACTATCACATCCTTTCCATAATTCCTGGTCAGCAGCATTAAGTAAGTCGAAAAAATTTTTGGCTGTTGGGTTCGGTTCCTCTTCTTCAATCCCACCAAAATTGGGTTGAAATGTATTTCCCGCTGCATCATAAACCATTTGGGAATAAGGATTTTCAGGTGCAAAAACATTGTTTGCTATCAAATTTCCTCCCCCCCCCCCCCTCCCCATGCAACTCAAATTCAACCATCTCTGGTGCAAATTCGGAATGCACTTCAGCTTCAACTATATTCGGCCCAAATTCCAAACTTCTGGACGTGCTACATATTATTGGCTCTCCATGCATTGTCTATTCAAAATAATTGGGCACAAATCCCTTCTTCAGCAAATGTAGATGCACCTCCTCCGTAGGTAGATAACACCTATGTTTACACTTTTTGCATGGACATCTAATTTTCAAACCGTCCATATATGCAGGCTGAGAGCTTGCATACTCAATGAAATATTGAACGCCTTCGGCAACTAAAGATTAATGTAACCATCAAGCTTTAGTCTTCTATACATCCAACTTCTGTCTAAATTATTCATTATTGTTAAACTGTAGTGCAATAATCAAAAATACATAATTAGTACCAAAGCATTCCAATTCTCATAATTAAATTCAATTCTATTATATAATCTATTTCTTCAAATTAATTCATAATTAGTTATGCAATAAGTTCTCACATCTAATCCACTATATATATTTATTATTATCAAATTCAGTTTGATATCGAAAAACTGACCTTTCGTCAAGATACTAGTCGGTCAAGGAGGGGACAGGGGATCGAAAATATGCATGCAGCAGAACTGATCAGCGGTCGATACCGATAACGGCGGGGTACATGAAACAAGATATATAATTTCATTTAAAAAAATTACATTTACGCTGACAACTATATATAATTGAATTCATACATGACAAATTAAATTGCTTATGTATATTACAATGCGTAAAATTCTGTGAAAAAACAGGCAGAGTTCCCCTTATATGGGTCCTTATCCCCCTGTTAAAAATTAGCAAATTTTACACTTCTATAAAATATCAACACATCTCAACTCCATAAATAAACCAATACAATATCACATTTCTCCTTCCACCTCAAACTTTCAAGTAAAAAGGATAAATTCACCAACAGCTGTGAATTTAACCTTTCAAGTCATACAACTACAACATGTGACATTGAAATTAATTACAATCAAATTAATATATGACGAGCTTAATTACCTTGAGTGTGGTAACCGATATCAGGCTGAGATTTCGCACACTCTACAGCTAAATGCGGAACCGGTTGTGGCGGATACGGGTACATGCAATAATAAATATAATATAAGTAATAAATCTTAACTATTTGTATAACAACATACGTAATACCCTCTTAAAATAATTTACGCATAATAGAAATTTATACAAGAGTACTTAATATAACCAATAGCAATTACAACACATTATACACAATACAAACACAATGCAAACAATATACTAACAAAAAGGGGGTTAAGACATACACACACATATATAACACATAGTTAAATCAACAGTACAAATAAAGTTTATGAACATGACATAAGCCAAATTGATATAAACTATATATATATATCAACACAATAGAAATGAAAGGAAAGGAACAACACAACCATAATGTGGAAAAAAAACAAGTTGATAAAGGATGGACTAAACTTAGAAGGTGAGAATTCTAATAAGTTATGATTAGAATGAGGAGTATGATTATATAATTAAGTCTAAAGTTGATATTTTAAGAATAAATACACCGTAATTTTTTACATAGCAAACCACACATTTCAAGATTAGAAAGACTCAACTTATCCACAGATTACTTATTCAATAATAATCACCCAACTATAGCACTATATATTCAAATAATACCACATAGTAAAACATTTTACAACAAATTAAAATACAAATTACGTACAATAATACATAATAAATACAAATTCATTTTAAATTACACTAAATTGGCTAATTTTACTTGTGCATATTCATTATTTAATCTAGAAATTCTTGAGTTGTCCGAATGGATAAACGAATTCGAAAATTGGTTAAAATTTAATGTGGTATAAGCTCTTTAAAATTGGTTAAAATTTACTGTGATATAAGCTTGTAAAAATAAATGTATACTAAGAATCCAAATAGAAAATGTCTACTGGTAAAGTAAGCATAGGCTTTCAAATTAGTTCAAATTAGTTTATATATATATAAAACATTTATATATATAATGGTAAAGTAAGCAAATATGAAAATGTCTAATGTAAACTAACTAGAATTTGCATTATAATTAAAAGAAGCAGAACGTTTCCTCTCATAATTCAAATTAAGATTTATAGTTATATAAACAATAAAAAAAACCCATACTGTAATTCTAATTTAATAATTGATTACAGGACAAAGTTTTGATAGTTTGAACTACAAATTTATTTCTAAATTATATGAATCATAAACTATAGTGTAAAGAAGTAATTTTAGAAAAGTCAAAAAGCTCAAGAAACTGTCCCGTTCATCTATTTCGGTTCCTCTTTGGTAAAACTAAGGCCAGAGTATGTTTAGGTAGAATAACTTAGATTAAATTACACTAACAAATTTAAATAAAATAGAATAATAAAAAATTTAAAACAATATTAACCAAAAAAAAAATAAATTAACAAATAAACATAATGTAACACATAAATAAAATAACAAAAGAAAATAAAAAAATGGCAGAAAAAAAATTACCTAAAATGGCAGATCTGGCCAGCGACGGCGTCAGGGGGGAGCAGCGGCATCGAAGGGGGAGAAAGAAGGACTGTCCACCTGCGGGGAGGAAGGGGAGCTCCGGCAGGGAGGAGAACGAGCCACGGCAGGGAAGGGGGAAGAAGGAGAGAAGGGAGGAAGGAGGGGAGCGTAGGGGGGCCGAAGGGGAGGGGAGGCGGCGGACGGTGCAGGGGAAGGACGGCAGCACGAAGACCGGACAGCAGTGGCACCGACCGGAGTGGGGAGGGGGCAGATCCAAAAAGGGGGTGGGGAAGGGGAGAAAGAAAGAAAAGGTAAAGTAAAGAAGAGGGGAGCAGCATTTAATTCCCGAAAATTAGAGACCGAATATAAATTCGGTCTCTAATTAGAGGTCGAATTCTAATTCGGTCTCTATTTTTAGAGACCGAATTTCATTTCGGTCTCTAACTAGAGATCGAAATGCAATTTGTTCTCTAACTAGAGACCAAAATGCAATTCGGTCTCTAAAAATTGAGACCGAATTACAATTCGGTCTCTAAAAATTGAGACGGAATATTTTTCGGTCTCTATTTAAAAACGGTTAGATTTTTTGTCTCTATTTAGAGACGACTTTTTTCTTCCGTCTCTATTTTTAGAGACGGAACAAAAATTCCATCTCTAAATATGGTCTCCAATTTTGGAGAAAAACAATCCAGCCATAATTAGCGACCAATGGTAGAGACGGAAAATTTTTCGTCTCTAAGTAGAGACGGAATTCTATTTCCGCCTCTATTTAGAGACGGAAATCAATTTAGAGACGGAAATCAATTTCCATCTCTATTTAGAGACGGAAATCAATTTTCATCTCTATTTAGAGACGAAAATATTTCCGTCTCTAAATTTCCGTCTCTAAATTTCCGTCTCTATTTTGCTGTTTTCTTGTAGTGTTTACAGAATTTCTAAGCCTTATTTATAGAGACACACTCTTTAAAATAGGAAATGAGTAATTAAAGGAAATTAATGCAGAAAGGGGGAGTTACCCTTTTTAAATGAGTAATAAAAAGGAAATTAATACAGAAAAGAAAGTTAACCTTTTTAAATCAATTCAATTAAGGAAAAAACTTTAATTAAAAGATTTGATATGAAACTCTTTCCATATTCATATTATTTCTTTTTTGATATTGATCTGTTTCATATAAGGATAATTTCCACCTTTATATGGGTTCGGATCTATATCGGCAGTTATGAGCGTATCCAAACTCCATCACAAATCTTTTTCACTATGTTATATGTTTTCCCCAAACTTTTCTGTAAAAAAATTTCTTTAAAGTTTTTTTTTATAATAGAAATCTTTTGGAAAAGGAAAATAAGAGGGAAAAAAAATAACAATCGAGGACTTGATATTAAATGCAAAATCTATATATTTGGCAGCTATACTATTATATTTTATATCTACAATCATAAAATTTCTTGTAACTAAAAGTGCCTATTTATGATGTTGAATACATTAGCCACTATAAAACATACTATAGCAAAAATATGGCATAGCTACAAGTTAGCAACATAATTTATAATTTCTGTAATTAAGGGTTAATAGATCTTGTCATGTAATTTGATTATTGCTAAAAAGCTAAAATATTTTGTCATATAATGATTTATTGATAGCAAATAATTGGTGGTTTTAACTACAGTATGTTAATATATATATATGTAACAATATTTGGTAACGAAACATGTAACAAATGATGAGTGTCCTAAAAATTGGCTGCCTTTTACTGAAGCATGATTTCAAAATTTAATTACAATCAACATGAATTCATTACCCTTTTTTTTTTCCTTTCGTTTTTTTTTTTGAAAAGTTGACAACCCATTTTAGTGTATGCCTATTCTGTAATTAACCATTGAACTAGTTTAACCCCCCCTCTCTATCTTTGGGTCTAAGATATATTGTCTTCTGATTCTCGATAGCTACAATTCAATGATGAGCATATTTGATCCCAATTGATCATCAATTCAGATGGTCATAATCTTCTTTTTTTTTTTTTTTCTTTTAAATTTTCATGCTAATTCCATATGGGTTTTTTCTCACCCACTTCACATGTGCAAGAATGAGAGTGACAAATCTCTTCTTTTGTGGAAAAAAAAAAGTAGTAGTCAGAAGCCAGCACATAAGTTGTCCGTGTTCATTTTAATTGTTCGATTGCACACGAATCACCTGTTAAATGGTCTATATATGCACTCACACCATATTACACCCCAAATGGAAGGGAACAGTAAAACTACTAAAGAAAAAGATCAAATTAAAAAATATATATATCTAAAGCCCACTTTGAATTGGTTCTTCCACATAAATCCTACTCTGTTTTAATTTATCATCTCATTACAAAATCTAAAGCTAATTTCAATATGGTGAAATTAGTTCTGAATTTTTCAGTATGAAACCAAAATGATGATTTTTTTTTCTTGGTTATTGATGTGTAAAAATTATTGAGTATGTCACATTGATTGGTTATGAATACAAAATGTTCCTTATTATGCATTGTGCATTGTAACAATCATTATAATATTTTATATCTTTAGCTATGGATTCATCGTAATTAAAAAAAATACTAATCGTTGTAGCTAAATACATTAGCCACAATAAAACATATTATAACAAGAATAGCATAGCTAAAACAATTTATAATTAACGGTCAGATCATGTATTTGAAATCAGAGTACTGACATGGGAAATTATATAAATTTGAAATATTCCAAAAAAAATAGTCGTGAAACATTTTAAAATATAACATGTGAATATTTCAGATAGGCATGACTTACTATGTTAGAGCACTGACACTTGATACATGATTTTTCGGTCAAATTTAAATTAGTTGTAATATTTCAATATATTTCAGAAATTAAAACATTTTTATGGGACAAAATTTATTTTTGAGAGCAACCTAATATCATGGTATAAATATCATGAGCTTTTTATTAACCATTAAAGAGTCCAAGTATAATTATAAGAGCAACAGAAAATAAGAGTTCAAGTCTCATATTATACAAAATAACCTAAGAAGGACTCTCTCACTTTCTCTCTCTCTAAGATCCATAGCCACCACCTTCTTGATCCAATTTTTGGACTACCTGTCACTCTATTTTCAGGCGGCAGCCCCTCCCCTCTTCGATTTTATCTTGCTTTTTCCTATAATAATTTTCAGATCAGTATAGATCTGAATTTTTAATTTTATTTGTTATTTTTTTATTGTTTTTGATTTTTTTTTTGTATTTTTTTGGTTTCAAAAAACTCAGATCTAGAATTTTCTGTGTTTTTGTTTTTGGTTTTGGAATTTTTGTGCCAGATCTGAATTTTTTTGTGTTTTTGGTTTCAATAAACTCGGATTTATATAGATCAGAGTTGTTTTTTATTTGTTTTTGAATTTTTTTTGTGTGCTTTTTGGTTTCTATAAACTTAGATCTTTTTTTGTGTGTTTTTGTTTCCGTATTTGGACTTTTTGTGATAGATCTGAAATTTTTGTGTTTTTTGTTTTTGTGTTTGATTTTTTTTTTTTATGTTTTTAGTTTTAAAAAACTCAGATATGTGTTTTTATAGATCTAGTTCGTTTTAATTAGACTTGAATGCAATTTAAATTTTTTATCATGCTAGTTTGTCCTCCAAATTTGGAGGTTGTTGTCTTTTTTTTATGAAAGTTTTGTTGTCTTACTTTATGAAAAGTTTTCTTTGAAAAACAGATGGACTGAGTTTGCCGCTGAAAACCATATTACCTGTAGCATGTTAATATTATACACTATTTTCGTCGAAAAAGTTCAGAAATATAATTTAATAACTTCATTAATTTCGTACATATTATTTACTTTTAAATTTTGTAAGTTTATTTGTACTCTTTAAATGTACTTTTTAATTTTATTAATGAAAGTTTAATTTGCATTAAAAAAAATATCATGTCATAAATATAGTGATTATTGATAAAATTAACGTCACTTATTGAGACAAATTTGTCAGCATTTTGCCATCATAGATTTTCTTTTTCTTTTTTAAAGATTTATTTATTTATTTAACACGAATATACGGAATGACCCACAAGATGATGGTGTATCGGTATCATTAAGATGTATATTTCATTTTTCTCATCTGAAATTGAAACTTTTAAGGAATTAATTTTGGTGACTCATTACAATCTCTGGACACCACAAACTTCTTCGTTTATTGGCTTCATATTGATTTTTGTAATTTGACTCTTTTTTTTGTTTCTTCTTCATACTGAATTATGCAATAGGTTTCAAAATTTTAGGCAACCCAACTTTTATTCTGAAAATGCAACTATGCGATTTGGGAAATTACAGTCAATTGGGCATGGCTTCTGGCCCAATTATATAGGCCCACATATTTTCTTGACGAACTGAAGCCCAAAATCATTTCAGAAAATTTTATTCAGTTTAACCATTTTGTTATCATCATAATTACATAATTGAAGTGGATATGGTAGGCTCGTTAAGACTGCACCTGGAACAAAAATTAATATTTTTGTGTATTTTTTATTCAACTCATATGACACTGGTATTTCTTTTAGGGTTAATTATAAAATCAGATCTAAATGGTAAGGTACTTTCCAATTTCAGACTTGATAATGCAAAAATTATCAGTTCCTACAATGGGCCAAGAAAGAATCTTCTTAAAGCCCAAATACTAATTCTAGTCACTCAATGAATAAGCCAAACCCAACAACGGTGAGAATTCTGTTATTAATTAACCACAGTAGGTTTACAATAAACCAAAATTACCAAAACCTATAAATACTTCATTTTTTTTTATGGGCCAATGAATTTCATTAAATTAAAATAGTGAACATAGTGGCAAAAACTGCCCAACTAGCTACAAATACAACAATCCAGCAGACACCGTAGTTGAAATAACCAGAACTAAACAGATCCACACATTCAAATGCATAGACTTAGGCAACACTACCCTAATAAACTACCAAAATCAACATTATCAAGAAGCAGCCATTCAAACAAAACTGTTAATCAAATTTTTGCAATTCTTCAAGGACAACAGAACCATGAGGTCTGCAGATTCTCAATTGCGGGCCTCGAAGCAAAATATTGTAATGTCTCTTAAGATCCAAATTAGTAGAATATCAAAACAAGTATTCCACAACATCCATTTCTCTAGCCTCATGTTGTATCAAAATCAGCCGTAGCCGTTTAATATGACCCAAGATGATCCCTATGCCATGTTCCAACAGCTATATCCAAACAGTCATTTAATCCTCCTATCCACCCGGATTTTGCCAATATATCATCTATCAAGTAAAAGGGGGACCCAATATTGCATCCTTACAGGCACCCAAACAACAAAACAGACCCAAGCTATATCACCCCAGCAACCAGAAATATGAATCAAAGTACCCCCAACTGCATATTCAAACTTCCAGTGCACCCACATTGCATATTTTTTGATCAACCAAACCAATTCAATAAAATAAAAGGTCATTCACCCATCCAAGGCTACCTAGCAATCAGCCAACTCAACAAAATGAACAAGCCAGGTAAAGCCTAGTAAAAACGTAAGAGCTATAGGAGTAAAAAACAAAGGTGAGCACCACTGCAGGACTAAAAGGATAAAGGAAAGCAAAACCAAAATAAGATGAAACAAGCCCTTAAGCATGGAGGCACAGCTCCGTTGAACATCTTGTACTAAAATCTGCTGAGAACCACAACAAGCCAGCTGGATTGGAGATCAGCAGAACATCTCCCCGCCTTCAGAATTATAGACTTAGTCCCCACTACCTTAATAAGCTACCAAAACCAACATTACTCGGGCAGCCTGTTAGTCTAGTTTTTGCCATTCTTCGAATGATAATTTTCTAACTCTACATTTTCTCTCTCTCTCTACATTCTAAACTTTGATCGGAATCTCACTTTAGCATCGGAGTCTTCATTTCGATGAACTCCAATCCATTTTCTGCGGTGTTTTAGGTATTTGAGACTCATTCCAACACTTTGATTCCCTGTCGGGCATTACTCGAACCCATTCCAGACTTTCGTTATATTGGGATTTATCATTTGATGATTTTATCGAATTTTAACTTTTTTTGTATATCCAAAGTAAAATTGACTTAACCCGATTGGGTTCCTCCTTAGTGAAAAATTTCTTTAGACTTTCGACTTTACATGAATGTGGTATGCCCTAACCATTTAGGTAGTGAAGTCTGTAAGTGCTTGGACTTACAGTTTTAGAAACTTCATAAGGGTCCTCCCAGTTACGTATGAGCTTCCCAGCTCTAGCATTTCATTGACCAATATTAGCTTTCCGAAGGACATTGTCCCCTATATCAAAATTACGGGCTTTGACTTTGGAGTTATAATAGCAAGCCATGCGTTGCTTATTGGCTGCTATTCTTATTAGAGCCAACTCTCTTCGCTCGTCAACCAAGTCTAATTCCATTGCTTGGTTAGTCTAATTGGATTCTTCCTCATAGTAATCCTTCCAAAAAGTTGGGTTTCCTATTTCAATTGGAATGAGGACCTTTGATCTGTAAATTAGGGAAAATGTGTTTCGCCAGTAGCTGAATGGGGTGAAGTTCAATATAACCACAAAATCCTATCTAACTCCTTTGACCAATTTCCTTTTGAAATTCCAAGCTTTTTCTTGAGTTTGTTTAGAATGGTGTTGTTTAGGACTTCAATCATCCTAATGGGTGGGTGACTGAGGTAAAATTCCCTGAACACATAGCAATAAAACTGCTTGCCATTGTGAGTCATAAGTACTTAAGGGAGATAGAACTTGCAGATGGTTTCCCTCTAAGTGAAATCTTTGATTTTAGTAGTTGTTATGGTGGCCACTTCCTCTTTAATCCATTTAATAAAGTTCTTGATTACTACTATGAGGAATTTATGCTGCTTTTTCCCGACCTAGAATGGTCTGAATGTAACACCCCCTATATAGTACCTATAATTTTAGTGCATCGAACATATAGTGTCATATGAGTAATATTAGCATCTCATCATGTAACAGCCTTATTCGCCATACTATGCCTACGGTAACCAGATATTTCAGCTATCACATTAGTACTAACGTCACAAGATCAGTAAAAAATTTTCGCATATAAACATCGATGACACTTATAAGCAAACAATGATCATATAACAGTTCATACATAACTCTATTTAAGAATTGATACTTAACAAATGCATAAAACATAAGCTCGTATTATCCTTCACGATCATATATATGCCATGCCTATCCTCCCATTTCTGCTTTCACTCTTCGCGGTTGTCACCAAAACTTCGACCACTTTAAAAACTTCCTATGTTTATAACTTGTGTATAGTGACATTCTACGCTTTGAGCATTAAAATGCCCAATGGTGGATACATATTCTAAACTTTCCATAACCTATACATACATGCATGCACACACACAAGTATTTCTCTTTTTTACCTAGATTGTTAATCTTTCTAATATCTTTAATTTATTCATGTTCTAATTTAATATTTTATTACACTTTATTGTTATAATCAATTGTTGATTTATCTATTCGTATGTCTTTATTTATGTCTCGACCATATTTTGATACCGTTGACTCAACTATTAACATTATCACTATTATCATTACTATTAGTAACATTAATGTCAACACAAACATGATCATTCTTTTAATTCTATTAATAATATTGTTAACTTCATTACCTTTGTTTCATTAATATATTCATTAGTTTCACTTAATCCTTTTCATTTATATTATAATCCATCTATTTATCCATATATTTTATTTTTGTATTCATTTCCAATATTTTTTAATTATTTCGTTTTCCGTCGTTATCCTTGTTATTGCAATTACTATTAACATTGACATTATTATCTTTATTAAATCATTTAATTTAGTTACTCTTTAATTTATAATTCCTTTTTGTACTACTATCAACATTTACATTAACACTAGCATCACACTTTTATCCTTTTCATCTCCATTATTATTCTTCTAGTACTATACATTAGTTTTACTGACATTTACTGGATAATTATACTAACTTTTACTTTAAATTATGATATTATGTTTGTAAACACCAGATTCCAAGACAGCCCAGATCAGGATTAACCCAATGATGAAATTAATTGTGGCTGTTTATAGGCAAAAATGAAAGTTGAAAATTATGATTTTCTTGTCAAATTGATTTATTAAAAATAAATAAAAATGTGTTTTAAAAATATTTTGAAAATATTTTAAAAATTATTTTAAGATAAAAAAAAGTGAGTTTTGAAATTATAGTGTTTTAGCAAAAATTTTAAAAAAAATTATTTGCGAGTGTCGGCCTGTGGCAGCGCACTCAACGAGCGGGCGGGCGTAGCGCGCCCTCTCCCGCGCGCCTGGCGACATTTTTTTTGTAGAATTTAATTTTAAAACCTTTTGTCTTCTAAACCCTTCAAATTCTTCAGTTTTTGGGTTTAATGGGAATTAAAGTAATTTAATTTTTTTTGTTAAAAATTGATTTATTTAGAGGTATAAAATGATTTTTTTGGAAGTGAATTAGGGGGATTTTTCTTAAGAAAAATTTATTTTCTCTCTTCTTCTTCTTTTTTCTTCTTCTCCAAGAACAAGTTCCCCAAGTATTTTTAATTTTTTCTTAAATTAATTCTTGAGACAAAGAGAACAATTCTTTGTTTTTGTGAATTTTCTTGCTTCTTTTTTTACAATTTTTCTTTAAAATAAATAAATAAATTATTTATTTTTGGGATAAAATTTTGTTATATATGTTTTTTTTCTAAATCAAGACAAAAAGATTAATCACCTACCTTCATTGATCACATCAAAATTTGAGGGTAAATATTTTAGGCTCAATTTTTAATTTAATTTTTGTTATAATTTTTTGTTTATAATTAATTAGCAACCATGTAGATTTTTGATCTATTATTTTATTTTGTTTATGTTTATATGATTTAGCCATAGATTTAATATCTTTAGCATATTTTATTGTATTCTTGCATATTTATTTGATTGTTCATCTTTTGTTGTTGTTATTATTATTATTATTATTATTATCATCATCATTAATTTTGTTCATACATTATTATTATTATTATTATTATTATTATTAGTATTATTATTTAACATGCTTTAACATGTTTTGCTTATTTTATTTCATTTTATTTTTATTTTGCATGATTGTTCATCTTCTTTATTATTATTGTTTATTATTATTATTGTTAATATCATTATTACTTTTGTTTTTTTTTTTTTATTATTATTATTATTATTATTATTATTATTATTATTATTATTATTATCATTATTATTATTATTATTATTATTATTATTATTATTATTATTATTATTATTATTATTATTCTTGTTTATGGTTATAATTTGTTATTATTATTTTTATCACTTATGTTTTTTATGCATGTTGAATGGTTAATGTGTTAAGTTACATATTTTTATTATGCCATTTAATTGATTTGTCATACATGATGCATTGTATTTTATTTATTTTCACGTGTTATATGTTTAATTCATTTTTTTACTAACATAATTTTAAGACAGAGAGGTCTGCCGCGCTTGCGACAGACAAATCCCAGGAGGCGATCACGAGTCGTGCTCAGTGTCACGACTCGTGAAGGCAAACCCATCAAAGCATAACAAAAGAACAGAGGAAGGCAGGAATAGGGGCGGGAGTTGTCATGACTCGTGCTTGCCAGCAGGAGTTGTGCTTCCAAGCATGAGTCATGCTCCGGAGCACGGGTCGTGCTCCCCACACCGAACGGGCTCTTGTGCCGAATGGGTTCTCAGGACGGGTCGTGCTTCCCAGTACGAGTCGTGCCCCCTACGCCGAAATGTGCTCTCATGCCGAGAGGGATCTCATGCCGAGCGCTCTGACACGCGGTCGGATGCACTTATGCACGACTCATGCACAAGTGTATAACTCGAATACTTCTCCTCCGATCGGCTACCCGCGAAATGCTAGATTCACTGATCTCTGTTGCAATGAGCATCGCGCTCGCGACAGAGTCGTGATTCCCAACTCTTTGCCAAAATCTGCAAAAATTCTTTCATGAAAAATTCATACCCAAATCCCCCATTCCATCTGACTTAAGCACAATACAAATCATTCATTTAAAACCTCATAATTAATATAAAAATCAACTTTTATACCATTAAACACAATTAAATCATACTTAAACAACTTTACAATCATAATTACCTAGAAAATCAATCACAAATCAACACAATCAAATTATACATCAAAACCTAAATTCCCATACCTCAGCTCCTATGCTCCTAATAGCTTACTTGGTTGATCTTTCTTGTTTCAAAATCCATCCAAAGTTCTCATCAAAACACACACAAATACAAAACATAAATCTAGGGTTTCAAAAACCACTCAAAAGAAATGGAAGAAAGAATCAAACTTAAACTTACCTCTTCAAACCCAGCTCAAACCTCAACCAAAATACCCACAACCTTGTAACAACTCTAGCCAAAAAGAATCAAGGAGGCAAAGCAGAAAAATGAAGAAGAAAAGAGGAAGGGAAGCCGAAAGAGAGAGGAGAACGGAAAAGCAGAAATTCTGCTTCCTCTCCCTTTCTTTTCCCTTTTCTTTCCTTTCTATTAAATGCCCACACCAACCTAACCACATGTCAAGCCCCTATTGGTCCTCAATAAAAATCTTGACTTATTACATCTTTGGTCCTTGACAATTACCACTTGGTCACTAAACAAAATTATTTCTTTTTTTTTCAACTTTAATTATCTTTCAATTTAGTCCCCAATCAAATCCAATGCCACTAGCACAATTACCGAAATACCCTTAACTGTACTTGTCGAAACCTTTACTTAATTTCTTAAATAGTCCCTTTGACATACATAACACTTCAATTTACATAACTTTGGTCACCGCTCACCTCAATATGCACAAATCCTTATAGGGTACTATTCGGGTTGTGACAATTCTTCCCTCCTAAAAGAATTTCGTCCTCGAAATTCACTTACATCAGAAAAGTCCAGAACTATACTCCAATACACTATCATTTATACTGATCATTTTCGTATCATCATATAACACTTACATTCTACCCTTGTAATACATACATTCCACTTATTCCAATGCACTTTTACTTTTAATATACTTACTTGCCATTACTTATCGTCATTGCTATAATCTTAAACCACTTCCTTTAAATCCGAATAGCTATACAGATCATAACTTTCTCTTGTACATAACTAAACCCAAACTCATAAAATCAACATAAAGAAACCTCATAATTCTCTTTTCATTATCTTATATTCAAATCAACAACTCTCATCAGAATAATCATTCCTTAACCGCCAATCGAAAACCAAAGCGCATACATTTCATGCATAAACCATTTAATTCACAACATCGGCTACACAATTCCTTAATACTTCAAAAATATCCAGCACACATGCTACTTTCCTTACCAACGATACTCGTATCTTACTCCAAAAATCTTTTCACATTCACTTATGCAATATTTCAAAATACTCTTTTTACTCAACTCAACTATACAAATAGTACATTTTCCTTAACAATTGCTATGCTCTTAAATCACATACTTAATCTTGATATCAAATATTCAAACAATTTTTTGGAGATAGCTGACAGGCATACAGAGCATTACCATAACATTACAAAATCCAGGTACTCCTCTATCTCAAATTACCAAAATATCCATTCTCATAAGGTAACCACGTACTAATACACTTCAAGAATTTTTACCAACACCCTCTTCCCAAACCACATAGCATCAAAATAAAATTTTATCAGAACCTCTAGTACTCATCTAACAAATACATCCCAAATATGCGCATACACACTTAACAATACAGGACAGGTAGATCGTAACCTACCGAGACAACATTTAACTAAACGCTTCATCTAATCGGAAAAATCTCATTCCCAACTCAAACCTGAAAAACAAAATCATCCGCTTTGGCCAATACTAAACTATACAGACACACACCTCAAAACACTTAGTCAACCAGAATTGACTAAACCAGAGCTCTGAAACCAAATTGTAACACCCCCAACTCCCATACGTAGCATATCGAAGGACAGAGAGCTACGGTGAGCGAAGGGTGCTACCGGACGAGAACACTACTTAACAATACGGAACATAGAGTAATAAAATTTCTAACTTCTAGAATCAAAATCTCAAGACATGCACATTCTAAACCTATGTCATCAACACACCATTATTCGCACTATAGAATACTACAACTAATTACAAATACTAAATAAATGAAACTTAATTACATGCCGAAATCAAAAATACTTCCTATAAAAATCTAGCGGCTCGCTGGCCAAAGCTCAGCGGACCACTGCGCTACTCTGATATCCTAACCTACATGGATAGACAACCATGCTAAGAAATAACGCGTAGTCGGGCGAAACAAATAATGGGCAGCCACTCACAGTGGTTGCCGAGGCAAGCACATGCAAATCAATATATATATACATAAACATAAAGGAATGCCGGCTAAAGTTATTACAAATGAATATCATTATTTTGTTACGAAAACTTAAGCAATTACACATACATTAGCATTTTATAAACCATAAAGAGAAATACTTATTTACTTTTTAATCAAAAAAATATATATACAAAACTTATCATATACTTTAAATCACTTAATGGCCCTATAGATAGTTATATTTCATAAATTCCCGAAATACGTTTTAAGGTTCGAAATATAAAGTTCAGAAATTCCTATTATTTCAAACATTTCAAAATCATACAAATTACAGTATCAATACTTAAATCAAAATATTTTATTTTAATCAAACCGTTACTTGTTCAAAACTAAACAAAACATTTCAATGCTCAGATTTGGTTCGGGCTTAAAACTTTATTCCAAGCTTCCTACGTATCCCTATGATTGGGAATTAGAACCACATAGTTCTGTAGAAAACTTTTATACTTAAATAATCCAATATTAACTCTAAATCCTTTCTTAAATTCGGTTATCTATTTCATTCTTACAACTTTATTTCCCTTTAACTATAAATCAATATGCAATCATCATGTCCATCGAAAACTAACAAACATTACACAAATATTCCTTACCGATATACTTACATTGGTCATCCAAGCTAATGTTCAGAAGACAAGCAATTACATAACATACCTGTGTTCTAAATTCAAACATGTAAACGAATATACACATAAAATTCATTCATTGATTATTCAACTATAGAAAACATGCTTATTAATTATTCTAACTATTCTTTACAAAGACTTCATACAGACCATTATACTCTTAACCTTTAAACAGATTTATAACATGTATCATCCATATACGAATTCACATCAAATCAGGATTTATACACACACACTTATTTGAATAAACATTATTTATTTTATCTCTTAACATTTAACAGACATTGCCTTAATACATAAAATAAAAAGGTACCCGAAGATACCACACATTTCACATTTGAGTCCATAAAGGATCTAAAACATTTGAGTGTATAAAGCACAAGCTTAACATTTCCGTAAACACTTTCAAATGCTTATTCACATAGCTCTTTGCACATCATCACAAAACTTATCAATTCATTCACATTCTATTATTCTTTTAGTTGCCTGCAAAGTCAAAGGGTGGATAAGCGAGTAACAGAATACATTGAGGGTACCCGAGGGTACAATCGAAAAGCAATTTCTTATTTTCTCATAAAAATGTTTTTACATTGAGGGATCTTAAACAAGATCCATACACATTAAGGATCACGAGGATCCGAATAGAGACCTATCAGGGTCCAAATAGAACAAAGGGCCTGTAGTATCAGAACTCTATAGGCATGCCTATCTATCCATGACTCATCGAACGCAGGCTAAATTTTAACTCCGTCATACAATATTTATAACATTTCTTTATTTCCACATAGATTCGTATATCATTAACATGCATATTATTACACAAATCACACTTATCATATTACAACTAAACATATATTCTTTCATAGGTTAAACAATTCATATTTTTGCATATGACATGTACTAATTACATTGCTCACATTTAAAACTAATCATTAAATAATAATGGTAGACAAAATCACATAATTCAATTATTATCATGCATAAAAGCATTTGAATGACTCATTTAAATTTATAGAGGCATAACACAAGTGCGAAACCATGCAAAGGAGAAGATTTTCAAAATAATTTTAAGACAGAGAGGTCTATCACGCTCGCGACAGACAAGTCCCAGGAAGCGATCACGAGTCGTGCTTACTGTCATGACTCGTGAAGGCAAACCTATCAAAGCATAAAAAAAGAATAGAGGAAGGTAGGAATAGGGGCGGGAGGTATCACGAGTCGTGCTTCCCAGCACGACTCGTGCTCCCTAGCACGGGTCATGCTCCCCATGTCGAATGGGCTCTCATGCCGAATGGGTTCTCAGCACGAGTCATGCTTCCTAGCACGAGTCATGCTCCCCATGCCAAAACGTGCTCTCATACCGAGCGAAATCTCATGCCGAGCGGGATCTCATGCCGAGCGCTCGGACACGTGATCGAATACACTTATGCACAACTCATACACAAGTGTATGACTCGAATACTTCTCCTCTGATCAGCTACCCGTGAAATACCAGATTCACTAATCTTTGTCGCTATCGCGATGAACGTCGCGCTCGCGATAGAGTCGTGATTCCCAGCTCTTCGCCAAAATCTGCAATAATTCTTTCATCCAAAATTCATACCCAAATCCCCCATTCCATCTGACTTTAACACAATATAAATCATTCATTCAAAACCTCATAATTAAACTCAACTTTTATACCATTAAACACAATTAAATCATACTTAAATAACTTTACAATCATAATTACCTAGAAAATCAACAACAAATCAACACAATCAAATTATACATCAAAACATAAATTCCCATACCTTAGTTCCTATGCTCCTAATAGCTTACTTGGTTGATCTTTCTTATTCCAAAACCCATCCAAAGTTCTCATCAAAACACGCACAAATACAAAACATAAATCTAGGGTTTCAAAAACCAATCAAAAGAAATGGAAGAAAGAATCAAACTTAAACTTACCTCTTCAAACCCAGCTCAAACCTTAACCAAAACACCTAAAGCCTTGCAACAACTCTAGCCAAAAAGAATCAAGGAGGCAAAACAGAAAAATGAAGAAGAAAAGAGAAAAAGAAGCCGAAAGAAAGAGGAGAACGAAGAAGCAGAAATTCTGCTTTCTCTCCCTTTCTTTTCCCTTTTCATTCCTTTCCATTAAATGTCCACACCAACCAAACCACATGTCAAGCCCCTATTAGTCCTCAATAAAAATCTTGACTTATTATATCTTTGGTCATTGATAATTACCACTTGGTCACTAAACAAAATCATTTCTTTTTTTTTTTCAACTTTAATTATCTTTCAATTTAGTCCCCAATCAAATCCAATGCCACTAGCACAATTACCGAAATACCCTTAACTGTACTTGCCGAAACCTTTACTTAAATTCTTAAATAGTCCCTTTGACATACCTAACACTTCAATTTACATAACTTTGGTCACCGCTCACCTCAATATGCACGAATCCTTCTAGAGTACTTTTCGGATTGTGACAGTCTATCTTAGTGTACAGTCCAAAAGTGAACAGTGAATGTAGTGAAAGTGATGGGTGGTTCCCTCGGAATCACTCTTTAGTGCAGTGGATCTTTAGGGTCCACATCCTGTGTATCCTGTTCAGAGATTTTTTATCGGGTTTATACTAGGGGTAATAAGGTAAAAATGCATGTAAATGATTTAAATTAGTGAAAAATGAAGATTAGAGTGAAAAAGGGACTAATTTGGAAGAAACAAAAAGTTTATGGGTAAAACGGTAATTTTTCATATAATTGAGTTAATAAATAATATTTAAGTGACAAGTGTAATCAAAATGGTTTTAATGTGAAGAATTTAAATTATAAGGACTAAAATGTAATTTGGCATGAAGGTGTAAATTTTGAGGACTATAATGTAATTTGCAAGTCAAATAATGATTTAATGAGAAATGAATGTGAATAATGGCAATGTGGTAAATAAGTGATAATTAGGGACAAAATCATAATTTTTATAAAAGTTCAAGGACCTAAGTGCAATTTTGTTAAAAGTATGTTAAAGTAAAAGACTTAAATGTAATTGTAGATTTATATAAGAATTAAATTTATTTAGTGACTATACAATTAAATTAATGAGTAAGTGTACTAACAAAGTATGATAACAAAAAAAAAAGAATAATAAATATTGCATTAAATTTACATATAATTATGGGTGCATGCAAAGAATGTAGTGGAAATTCTTGGATTTGTAACCACCACTGGGCATTTTTAATGCTCAGCATGTAGGTATGCCTTAGGAGAGGAGAAAACATACCTTGTTTTGGAAGCGCAAAGGAGAAAGAATAAATTTAAGGTTTATTTTGTATGTATTAAGTGATGGCATGTATATTTAGGTTAGGATGTTTTAAAGATATGAAATTGGCATGTATGTAAACTGTTAATTTGGATGGATGATTGTATTTTAGACTGTTTATGGATGAGATATGATGATATTATTGTTGTGCCCCTGAGTTGGGCTGTGGAATTGTTTGGATTGTAGGTTTTGGCAGCTTAGTTATAAGCTATTATACTGCCGAAATTTTGACCAAATAAATAGTAAGTTTAGACAGTTATGGGTCAATCGGCAAAGCGAATGTTAAGTTAATGTTATGCATGATAATTGTCAATGGAGGTTAAGTAGTAATTAGATGTAAAAAAAAAAAATTTACCCGTAATTTCGCAAAAAGGTTATAAGTCGATATACAACAATCACGATAATTGTAACACCACGATATCCACCTTGGAAGGATACCGGAGCACTACACACACAAATATATATACGTACTCAAATACAAGATATAAATCGAATACATTGAATCAAAAGATATCAAATCCATATATAAATAATCATATCGATTTACAAAAGGGAATTTTAAACATTTAACATATACAAAATATAGCGGAAGACAAAAAGGAACTCCAACTATAGACTTCTAGTAGCCGACCTGCAGATGTCCGACTCCAAACTGAACCTGCCACCTACATGGGAAAACAACCCGTGCTAAGCGATAACGCTTAGTGGGAAGGAACAAAACATGCATATACATATAAAAATAACCACAATGTCAACTTGTAAACTGATCCAAAGCAACTAAACATGTAAACAATATTCCACTCTTACTCATATAAACTATTCATATGCATCTACAAGGATCACAACATGTCTTATCATATTCAAATACATATATATCCATATCCATATCACTGGGAACTCTTATAATAGCCACACATAATAGCCACATATAAAATCCTCTTGTAAAAGTTTCATGTAATAGCCTGATTATTAACTACCTAGTGGATATAGGTACTAATGATACTGATAGGACACAGTATCCAAGCATGTAGAGACATAAGTCTCGAATCATATATAATCATGTATATTGGAGACCGGAGTCCCTTATCATATGGACCCAAACGGTGTCGACTTATATAACCCAAATGGGGCCAACATGTGACATATAGCAGCTGCACTCACACAATAACCCTTAATAAGTGCTTATCTATCCAGTACTGTGACCATGAGGCTCAAAATAACAACTCAATCATGTTCTAGTATTATTATCATATGATAGAGAAATAATTCAAGTATAATCACTTAATTCATGTATATTCATGTATACTGATTAATTTCAGAGACATATAAATCCTATACAGATCTCAATATGAACATGTAACTCAAAATCAAGTAATCCGTATACATATAAAATCATATGCATTTATATCAGATATAAAATTATTAATCATGAACATATAACTTATAATTAAATAACCCATAATAATACACATGCATAAGCCAAATCATGTACCATGTAGTAAACCCATGTAAAATAAGCTTGAAAACCATTTTCGAAAAATAGGGTAGGCAGGCAAATGGGTTACTGTCACGCTTGTGGCAACAAGTCGCGCTCGCGATAGTATCTAAGAAAGCATTGAGGGAGAAATAGACCAGCACGAGTCGTGCATAACATCTCGACTCGTGCTTAGCCAAGCATCCACTGTCATAAGTCGGATGTCTCCCTTCGAGTCGTGCACGCCACACCAAGCGGAGCCTTCCTGCCGAACGGGCTCCTATGCCGAGCGGCTCTCATTTTGACCGGGCTATCTTCATGACTCGTGAAGAACTTGACGTGTCGTGAAGACTCTCATGCCGAGCAACAACTCTTCACGACTCGTGAAGAACTTCACGTGTCGTGAAAAGTCTCATCCGAACGGGATAATCTTCATGACTCGTGAAGAACTTCACGTGTTATGAAGAGTACCCTGCCGAATGGCTCTTGCTGAATGGGCTATTCTTCATGACTCGTGAAGAACTTCATGTGTCATGAAGAATTATAGGTCGATCGGATTCTTCTACGAGAAAATGGAAGACCTAGTTCTGTCGTGCTCGCGATAGAATTGTGTTTTCCTATTCTCAGGAAAAATGTAGGAAACAGAGATTATAGAAACCAAATCCAAACTTTACCTATAACCACATATCATCCAAAAATCATAGAAAACTTACCTCCAATGCCTTTAAAACGTGCTTATAACCATAACCACTCAAATTACACAATATTAACACACATCTAAATAACATATACAGAGGTTGGAAAACCCAGAAATCCATCTCATATTCATGTACATGCACGTTAAAATTGACACGCAAAGCATTATAACTCTAACATTTCAAATCATATACACAAATCTATCATACCTATGCATTTACATGTACCAAAACACACAAATGACAGATATTTACATATCACACAATGATCCGAAGAGAAATGGACAAACATTCTCAAATGTACACAGCCAAACACAAAGCTCCCAAACCTGGAAATGGAGCTTCAACCCACTATCTTCAAGATACCACTTTTCCTTTTCCTTTATCTTTCCTCCTCTCTTCAGATTCTTGCACAATCCAACCAAAACGAAACCCATGCAATCAAAATCATATAACCATAATCAACCCAAAGGAAGAAGAGGAAGAAGAAGATGAAGCAACCTCATATGAATTCCAGCTACTTACCTCATGGAACAACTCTTGATCTCAAAACCCTAGCTCAAACGTGAAGAATAATGTAGGAAAGAGCAGAAAGCAGAAAAATGAGAGAGATGAGGGAGTGAGAGAAGGGGAAAAGCAAGGAAGAGGAGCAGCTGATGGCTTCCATGGGAAGCAAACCACTTTCTGCTCTCCCTCTCTCTTCTCCCTTTCAAATCTCATTCAATGCACTCACCTACCCATCCACATGTCCATCTCTTATTGGACCCCTTATTCCACTTCATTGACTTTCTTTCTTTACTTTTTGTCCTCAATTCACTTACACAATTACCCAATTACCCCTTTAAATGTCCAATTAACATGTAATTTTTGACTAGGCCATTTTTGGGATGTTACAATTCTCTCCTCCTTAAGAATTTTCGTCCTCAAAATTTCCCTGCTAACCATTTACATCCCAATTACCAAAACCGAACTCATATGAAAACTTAATAAATTAATACTTACCAGAAGGACCTGCGGGCTCTGGAGTATCCTCTTTAATCATCGCGTACACTCGTGGCCAAGCATAGTCTCCTTCAGTCGGGATCCGATGCACGGTTTTTGATGGCACCTGAGAAGCTCTACTTTTATCCCTACCACTTCTTATTGTATTGGATTTACCTGTACTAGCTTTACTCTCTTATTGACTCTTATTCTCCCTCTGGTCGGGGCAATTAACAAATTGATGATCCATGCTTCTGCATTTGAAGCACGCTCTTGTGATCTTACGGCACATACCCCAATGCTGTCTTTGGCAATGTTCACACTTTGGTGCTCGATTTCCCTTACTAGTAAGGGGTGCCACACTTCCCACTTCCGAAGGCACTTGAGCAGTCCCTTTTGACACTTGTTCGATCGGAACACCTTTAGGCTTCTTATTACTGATAACTCCACTAGTCGATGCTTTCCTTTTCTATTCTATTCTCTGCTTCACTATCTCAGATTCTTCTAATTTAATTGCCGCTGCCACTAACTGATAATACCCAACCGGTTGCATAACCGCCATAGCCGACAACGGACCTCTAATCACTTCTCTTAACTCCCATCTTGAAAATGCTAACACTTAAAATTCTTAGTCAACAATGTAGTAGGCACATACTTACTCAAGCGGCTGAACTCTTTCTCATAGTCGCTGACTGACATGTTCCTTTGCTTCAGACTTATAAATTCCTTCCATTTTGCCTCTCGATAGGCCTTAGTAACATACTTTTGCTCAATTTCCTGCACGAAAAACTCCCATGTCAACTCAGCTGGTCTCTGTGGATTGAGAATCACAAGTTTCCACCAATCATATGCCGATCTTTGCAAAAGTGATACGGCACAAATAACTCACTGATGCAGAGGTGTGACGCGTGCCGAACCCCGGGGCGTCCCGAAGGCCCGCTTTTAGGGCGATCGGGTGGAGGTTCATAAAAACTTGTAAGGTATTTATAAGTGCGTCTATGTTGGGCAACAAGGAGGTTTCTTGGAGTCGCCACCCAATAGAACATTGAAAAAGGTCATCTAGCCTCCGTGTGCCTAAGACAGTGCTGCTATGTCCATCATAGGCAAGCCAGAGGTGTCTTAGAGGTATCCACCCTAACGACAGAATGGTCCTCTAGCCTCATGCTTGGGCAAACTAGAGGTGTCCTGGAGGTATCCACCTTAATAGAACATTAAGATGGCCCTCTCGCCTCGTGGCGCCTAGGACTGTGCAAATTTGATCCTTTTACGGGACACAAGAGGTGTCCTGGAGGTTTCCACCCCAACAAAATGCTGAGGTGGCTCTCTCGCCTCATTGAGCCCAAAGACTAGAGTAGGTTCGGGACTTCCCATTTATTTATACCTTGGTTAGATTTATAATCGAGTTTTGAATTTATCGTTTCATCCAATTCCTCATTCAATTCGGTGCAATTAAATTAAAGCGCAAGTTATTCATTCGAAATAAGCGATAAATAAAGCATAATTAAAGTAAAGTGCATGAAAATAGATTACAACAAAAATAAGGGCGGAATACAACCCCCATTGTAAATAAAATACAAATCATGCATAAATCGGGGTATTTATTAATGATGAGGACATTGGTCCTCGCATGCATATTTATTATGAAACAGTTTTGATGTGATGATTTTGGATAGAGAAAATTGAGACATTGGTCCCATCTTTATTAGGAAAAATACCAAATTAATTAATAAAAATGGTTTAGTGACTTTCTTTCTAGCGGACCTAAATAAACAAGTTTACAAGAAAATTACATGGCAAAATAAATGGAAAAGCCAAATAAATAAAATATTATAAATGAAATAAATAAATACTTGATCCCAAACGAGCCTTCTGAATCTTCCCGTGTGCTCGCAAAAATGCCCAAGAGGGAAAATGAGATGTGAAATAATCATAAAACACAAATAAAATAATGTTAGTAATTGAATCAATTAAAATCAATTAAATATAAAATAAATGACAAATTAAAATAAAACAAGGTGATGTGAAAGAATGATAAGTGAATCAAAATGTTAACAAATCAAAATAAATGAAAATATACATTAAATAATAAAAGAATTGAATGATTTAACTGGAATAAATAAAACATGTTAATGAGTAAATATGTAAAAATATGATAATAATGAAAAATGAAGATAAATAAATCAATGAATATATAAAATAATAAAGAAAAGAATAATAAAAATGAATGAATTAAAGAATGATGAAAACAATTAAATGAACAATATGATTAATTAAATAAGTTCACAAATGATATAAACCATTTACATGGCAAAAATATCAATTAAAATGAATTTATTAATTATACGTTAAAAATAATGATAAATTAAAGAAAAATAAATTAATTACATGTTAGGAATTAAAAGAGATCAATATTTACATGAATAAAAATGTAATAATATATATACACAACAAAACAAATATAACAACAATAGAATAAATAAATAAATGAGAACAATAAATAAATTAATGAAAACAATAAAATATACATGAATAAGAATAAAATCATATATAAACAAAATAAATAAAATAAATGTAAATAATGAAATAAATAAATAACTGAAAATAATAAATTAAATATGAATAAAAAGAATAAGAAGAACAAGCCCGGAATGTTTACCCTCAGAGTTTCGGATTCGATGAAGGTAAAAAGGATGATTGATTTCCTTGTTAGTGACTTGCAAAAATTTAGAGTTCAATACGATAAATGTTGAAATTTTATTCCAAGAAAAATAGGCTTAAAAAAACTAATAAAAAAACTCTTTGAAAACAAAAAATTAATTTCTTTGCTCAAAGGAATTATTTTTATTGATTAAACAAAAAAGCTTTCAAAAAGACTTAATTGAAAACAAATAAAAAGGTTAAAGAGCTGAATTTTGAGAGCAAATATTTGATTGATTTGTCTCAAAAAAAATTCATAAAAAAAATTCCATCTAAAAAATATGTTTTTAAAGGAATTGTGTTGGAAAAAGAGAAGAACAATAACTATCTTTGTTATTTTTTTGTTGGGGAAAGAAATCTGGAATTTTTTCTTTTATTAGAGAAATTGAGACGAAGAAGAAGAAGAGAAAAGATGAAAAAAAAAACCCTAAAAAATTTCCTCCTTTAGGTTTTCTTCTTATTCTTTTTATATGAAAAAAATAGGAAAATAATATTAATTAAAGGGATAAAATTTAATAAAATTAGATATTAACAATTTTAAATTTTAAAAATTGAAAAAAACCTGAAAATCCCTTAAAAAAGTGATAAAAAATCGAATTTGGTGGAAAAAAATCGTAAGAAATCAATTTTGGGGCGAAAATGGCAATTTGCGGCGGAATAGGGGCTACGGATGCCCGTCGGTGCGCCCGACGGGCGTCCGTAGCATGCCAGGCGCGCGCGCTGGGCAAGCACGACGCGCACAGCACGCAGGCGCTGCCGCGCGGCCGAAGCTCCGATTTTTTTTTCTAATTTAACTAAAAATATTGTAATTTCAAGCCCCCATTTTTCAAAACTAATTTTTAAAATATTTTTTATTATTTTTTATCTTTTCACTCTAAAATGCAAATTTAAACAGGAAATCACCACTTTCAACCTTTTTGCCTGTGACAAGGCATCTTATCATCATTGAGTAACTCTGATCTGGGCTGCTTCAGGACCCGGTGTCTACAGGAGGGCAAGCTATCTCTTGTAGAATCCGATCAATCCTCTCTAACTAGAATTCCGCCACATCCGATTGGTCCAAAGAGGTTCCATGGAACCCTTCTGCTCCCCTTTTCCTCATAAGCTTAGAGGGAGCCTTGGGAGCAGTCAATCTATCCACTAGTTGCAATAGCCCTTGCACCAATGCCGGTGTAAGCACCGTTTCCCGGAGCAGTCCGGATCAGAGATTGCCCTATGATGAAATCGGCATCCGAGCCTGTATAAACGGTTTGGATTCGGAGGCTTTAGTCCCATGCTCCACGAGAAACGAGTCTTTTTACCTTTCGTAAGCAGAAGGGGAGAAAACGGGAAGTTTTTAAAGGTCCAAAAAAGTATGTTTTCCTCGATGGACGGCCAGCCCGTCGGTCGGAGGCCAGCCCGTTGGTCAGGTGGCAGGACGTCGGATGAATCCTGGTGTCAGAAGGATTCTTTCGACGCCTGTCGGTCAGGTGGTAGGACCGTAGGATGAATCCTTGTGTCAGAAGGATTCTTTCGACGCCCGTCGGTCAAAATGGCAGGCCCGTCGGTCAGGTTGCAGGGCCGTCGGATGAATCCTTCTCTCAGTAGGATTCTTCCGATGCCCGTCGGTCATCCTTGGCCTATAAAAGCTTTAAATTTTCTCATAAAAAGGGGTTGGAAAATTTGCAAAAATAGGGGAAACTCTGCTAAAATTCACGCGCGTTTTCTCTCTCTTCCAACAAAGTAATTTCTAAAAAGATCTAACTAATTCAAGAATCAAATCTTCAAAAGAAAGAGGATCTAGTTGATTTTTACGGGTTTTTGATTTCCAAAACTCAATTTTCGTCGAACTGTTGAAGACACATTCTATCTTCTACATGTGATCTTTTTGTTCGAACATTCTCATGGAGCATACGGGAAGCCAGACAACAACAAGGAATCCAACCTAAAGGTTGTTCTGAGGGTAAATATTCCGGACCCTTTTCTGTCCCTTTTTTACCTTCAATTCTGATATTATCTTTGCTCTTATCACCTTTTTGTATTTCTTGCTCCTATTCTTCTTGGGTCTGTGTAAAATTTGTGTTTTTGCTTTTTGAAAAGTTTCTGTTTTTCTTGGACAGTGGTGACCGACGGGTCATCTACTTTTACCGACGCCCGTCGGTCACCTTTAAGCATAACCCGTCGCTCACCCTCACAGACGGCTCCCTTCGAGTGAGCGACGGGCTGTATTGGTCACCTTGACCGACGCTCGCCGGTCATTCAGTATAGCCCGTCGGTGGGTTCTGTCCCATATTTTCAAATCTTTTTCTTTTATTTTTTGTTCACTCAAATTTTTATGTTTATTTATAGCTTTTCTTCGGTATTTTAACATCCTTTTGGCTTGTTTTGTGAGAGTGTGTTCTTGTTTCTTGGATTGGCTGGAGCCTGAGGGAGTTCTCCCGTATATGGAAAGTTTGCCTGGTTTAGTTCCCTATCCTCCTCTCTTTTGTATTTCATGTATTTATTTATTGTTTCTCCTGTATATGACAAAATTGTTGTATTTCTCGCTAATGTAAAAATCGGCCAAACGTTTTATATTTAATAAACTGAATTCTTCAAAAAATGAAGGACCCAATGTCCTATTTTTATCCAATAAAATCCTCACAATAGGAATATCCATTTTAATAATGATGCATGCGAGGACCAAAGTCCTCAAAATAAGCAATGCCCCGATTTGTGTATGTATTGCATATTTATAAAAGGGAGTTGTATTCCGCTCCTTGTGTTATTGTAATTTATCGCTTTCATTATTTACTCGTTCATTTACCGCTTTCCAAATGTGACTAAATGCGTTTTGATTCAATTGCATCGTGTGGAGAGAGAGCAAATTAATGAAATTTAAAATTTGATCGTAAAATAATCGAGGTAGAAATAGATGAGAAGTCCCGAACCCAGCTCTGGTCTTTGGGCTAAAAGAGGCGAGAGGTCTATCCGATCACTCATTAGAACTATGACCTCCAAGACACCTCTTTTGTCACGAGACTTTGACATTAATCCTAGGCTCCTTAGGGCGAGAGGCTTACCCTCCAAGACCCCTTTGGTTGGCCCAAAATGGATACTAAGCGCAGTCTTAGGCTCTCCAAGGCGAGAGAAACTTTCCCAATGTTCTATTGGGTGGCGACTCCATGAAACCTCCTTGTTGCCCAAAATAGACGCACTTGTAAATATCTTTACAAGTTGCTAATGGATCCTTAATTGCCCGATCGCCCTCCAGCGGGCGGTCAGAGGGGCGGCCGCGGGGTCCGGCGCGCGTCACAGTGGCGACTCCACTGGGGACCTATGGTTCAAGACTTCGATTTGAAAATACCTCGCTTAACATTTATGATTAGAGTTTATTCATAAATTTCCTTTCTTTCAAATTTGCATTTACATCCCATTAGAGCCTTAGAATATGCTAGATTGGTCCCTTCTTAACCTCGGTGCATTCCCGAAGCACAACCCTACGTTCACTCAATGTGGGGAAGTGTTAAGGATAATCACCAGCCCAAGCTTCGTACCTAATGGTATTTCAAATGATGACCCGATCGGTCGTTATGCTCATGATGAGCTAGACCCATCGGCAGGGATCATGCTTGGGTAGCCCTAAAGTAACATCTCCCTTGTCTAAAGCTCATATAATGGCCGTAGCTACTTTCCATAGGTGATATGAACCGTAATTCCATGCTTGCTGTATGGATCCTTATGTATTGGGTGAGTCTAGATGTCTTGCTTGGTAACCTAGCCAAAGGCTTTCATGCCCCGGTAGGGCCATGTCGAAATTTTTGGAATGTTTAAATACATGATGATCATTATCCATTCGCTTGTTCAATAGCATAGGAGTGTCATGCTGCCGGTTTTTTACTGTGCACCATGCGCGTCCCTTGGGTCCCCCGCTGACCCTTGGGCTAATCCCGCCTAGGAAAGAGACCGCGCGACCAAGTGTGTGGGAGAAATAAGGGCGGAAGGACCTACCTGCTTGCTTGTGTTTTGTGGGTGTTGCATATCACGATCATGCATTGCATCTGCATTCTATGCATCACATCTAACGCCTTGTCCCTGCAGCCATCATAGATCTGCCTAGGTGGACTAGAGCGCCTACCGGACGGTTGATCCGAGTTCCTGCATCTGAACTGCTAGATAAAGAAGGCCTTCTAGGGATCTTACCAGAAGTCAGCTATACCGTATCTAAGATGGCAAACTCACCTAGGGGAAATGATTCCACCAGGGCCATGATTGTAGAAGAAGTGGGCCGACGGTTTGAAGAGTTTGAGGGCAGAATGATGAACATGCTAACTGCTTTGGCACAACAGAATGCTCCGCAGGATCCACCACCACTTCCTCCTCCCATGAGACAAAATGAGCGAGAAGAGGAAAGAGCTGAGAGACAAGAAGAGCCTATTTGGCCGCCACCAGTAGAGCTGAGGTCAGTAGCTTCGGGAGGTCAGAGGAGAAGCCCAGTGCTGAAGGATAGATGATGACAGGGACAACGAAGACGACAAAATGAGTTTTGTATCTGAGAGAGGGAATGCACCCCAAACTGATGAGTTCATTTTGAAGAAGATGGAAGAGAGGTTTGAAGCCATGGCCCGTATGCTGAGTAGAGGTTTAGGGGATGAACTCAAAGGACAAAGAATTGGAGGGAGAAGACCCGATTCCTTACAATTTCAAGATGCCTGATGTGCCAAAATTTGACGGTACCTCCGACCCAACTGCCCATGTGAAGCAGTACTCTCTGATCATAAAAGGGACAACTTTGTCTAAGAGGCAGAAGGTGGAGTACTTTTGTCTGAGTCTGACTGGCCCTGCCATCGACTGGTATCATAGCCTCGATCGTCGAACTAAGGAAGGTTGGGATCTACTCGCGGAGGAGTTCTTGAGGTAATATGAGTGCAACACCAGGATAGAGGTGACTCTTAAGGACCTTGAATTGCTCCAGCAGAAGGCCGGGGAACCTTTTCACGACTATCTCACCCGCTGGCGGAACAGGGTAATGGAAATGCGAAGAAAGCCAGACACCCAAGACCAGATCTGCCTGTTTATCAAGAATGCAAGCCCGTATTTGAAGGATGGTTTGAGGATGAAAGGGCTGAAGGATTGGGAGTCTCTAAAAGACATAGCCATTGAGGCGGAGGGAGAATTTTTGGCCCGGAAAGCTAGCGATGATAGTTTTGCAAAAAGGGCTAACCCCAGTCAGGGAACCAGTAGGCCAACTGGTCCCAGTAGCAGCACCAGAAGATCTGTTGAGGTGTCCGCTACTGACATCCAGCCCGCAAGGAAATTTTCGAACCTAGGGAAACCCTTATCTTGGGTTTTGAGGCGATTGATGAAGGAAGGAAAGTTGCAACCTTTGGCTCCTAGGCCAGCTAAAACGCAAGGGAAGCCAGGTCACAAGGACAATGAATACTGTGCATTTCATCAGCACACAGGCCATCTAACAGACAATTGTAAGGCGCTGAGACACTCTATTCAAGATCTGATTGATGACAAGCAGATTTCCGACCCTGAGAAGAGGGAATCCAAGAAGAAGCCTGGTTACAATGCTGTGCCGGCACCAGTTTTTATGATCGGATCCAGCTTGCCAGAGTGGTACGTACTGCAGGACTTATATGGGAGCGAGAGTATTGCTGTTGTTTGTTCTGAGGATAGAGAAGGAAAAGCAGTTGTAGCAACCATTGATTGTTGGTCGAGCAGTGAGAGCGGTGAAGAGGCTGAAGAGGAAGGAGAGACGAACTTAGATATGTGGAGATCCGATGAGGATGAAGAAGAGGTAGGGGCTGTGACAAGAAGTGGGAGAGTGGTCCCTGAGATTATAAGGGTACCAGAACCAGCTTAGCCATCGACGGAAAAGGAGCCGGAGGAGAACCAGATTGTTAAGCAGTTGAAAAAGACCGCGGCTCAGATATCCATCTGGGATCTCTTAAGACAGTCCCCTTCTCACAGGCAGAAAGTGGTAGAGGCCTTGACTGAGTCCACTGTTGCCACCACAATTTACCCATCAGAGCTTTAAGGTCTAGTTAAAGGAGGATCGGGGGAGAGATTGGTTTTTTCCGATGCCGACCTGCCAGTCGAGGGCCGCGATCATAACCGACCCCTGTATATCAAAGCGCAGATTAACGGCAAGCACACCGCTTGCATTATGGTAGATGATGGATCTTCTATCAATGTTTGCCCTCTGATAGCTCTTCAGGCTTTTGGATTGAGTGAGGATATGCTCAGTGAATCAGATTTGACGATTACAGCATATGATAATTCAAGAAGACAAGCCTCGGGAACATTCAAGACCTTGGTCGAAACGGGACCCATTGAGGTAGAAGTAGAGTTTGTGGTTCTGGCCATCCCAGCTAATTTCTCAGCCCTGCTCGGGAGGCCTTGGTTTCACAGACTAGGAGGAGTACCCTCCATGCTACATCAAATGATAAAGTTCCCACATGAAGGGGAGGTGGTAACTATTAAGGCAGCCAGGGAGAATCAGGTGTCGGCTCTAAAAATTGCTAATCAGCCATTTAGTGGCTTCCACGTGTCAATGATAGGAGAAGAGCATGGACCAGTGGATAACCCAGCAGTGGTTAACATGATGAAAAAGATGCACTATCTCCCTGGGGCTGGTTTGGGCAGAAACTCTTAGGGGCTGCAGACTGCGATCACCACTCAAGGTCAGAAGAGCCGGAAGGGTCTGGGGTACAGAGGCAGTTTTAGCAAGAAGAAGACGGCAGATAAGATCCCTCATATCTAGGAAAGTTTCATACCAGCATCCTCAGCATGTGCTTATACGGGTGAAAACGAGCCGCAGTGGGTGAATGGGAGGATTGTCCCCGGATTTGATATCTTCAACGATGTATTTGACTGGGATGTCGGGATTATCAAGACCGCTAAGAGCTTCTGGGATGAAGAGGTCATGACTTAGTGCTTTGCTTGGGACAGAGGTGAGCCCGAAGAGGTAGTCACAGAACGGATGTTGATTGCTAGGCAGAAGGGGAAAGAAAAGATGGCAGGAATAAAATTAAAAATTGGGGATTTAAAGATTTCCTCAGATATACCTGAAGGGCCTCTGCCGAATCAAGAAGCCGATGAGCAAGCTGCAGCGGTATCAACCTCTAGGGAGGCAGAAGAAGACTCTAGCTTAGATTGTCTTTTTATTCCAGAACTTTTTTATGATGTAAATTACAATTATAATATTATTAATAAGGCAAATGATTTCTCTTACTTGTGCGATGTTTCCAATAATTTCAACATGCATGAACATGATCATATTCCATCAATTTTTGATATTGATTCCACTGATACAACGCCTTTTAATCTTGGAACCTTAAAAAATTCGAAGGAAATTCTAATAGCATCAAATATAACTCCTGATGAGAGAGAAAAATTTGAGAGAATAATAAGAAAATATGAAAAAGTCTTTGCCTGGACCTATGAAGACATGCTAGGGATCGATCGGAACGTAGCAGAACATGCTATCCCGAATTATCCAGACCATAAGCCTATAAAACAGAAGTTGAGAAGGCTCAGGCCAGAATGGGCAGATAAGGTCAAGGAGGAGATTCGGCAGCAGATTGAGGCCAAGTTCCTTGTTGAAGTGCAGTATCCTACATGGTTGGCAAACGTAGTCCCTGTAGCGAAGAAAAATGGGAAGGTCAGGATATGTGTGGATTATCGAGATTTGAACAAGGCCTGCCCTAAAGATGATTTTCCACTACCCCACATTGATGTGTTGATAGACAGTGCCGCCAACTGCGCGATGTACAGCTTTGGGATGGTTATGTGGGCTACAACCAGATCCTAAACAAGATAGCTGACCGGGTTAAGACCGCTTTCATCATAGAGTGGGGGACCTACGCTTACCGAGTTATGCCTTTTGGCCTGAAAAATGCAGGGGACACATACCAAAGGATGGAGACCAAGATCCTAAGCGACCTTATCCACAAGGAGGTGGAGGTGTATATCGATGACATGATGGTCAAGTCAGCCACCCGAGAGGGCCATTTTGAGGCTCTAGAGAAGTTCTTCACCAGGATTGATAAGTACAGTCTGCGACTTAACCCCAACAAGTGTATCTTCGGGGTAACTTCAGGGAAACTGTTGGGACATGTCGTCAGCCAGAGGGGAATAGAAATTGACCCGGACAAGGTAAAGGCCATCAGAGAGATGCCCGTGCCGCAAAAGGAGAAGGATGTAAGGAGCTTCCTGGGCAAGCTGCAGTACGTCAGCCGATTCATTGCCAAGCTCACTTCGATATGCGAGCCCGTTTTTAAGCTGCTCAGAAAGAATCAGCCTGTGGTCTGGAACGAAGACTGCCAGAAAGCCTTTGACAGCATCAAGGAATATCTGTTGAATCCGCTAGTGTTAAGGCCGCCGCAACCAGTCAAACTGCTTATCCTGTATTTGGCAGTGGAAGGCAGTTCTGTGGGTGCCATGATGGCTCAGGAGGATGAATTTAGAGTGGAATTTGCAGTTTATTACCTCAGCAAGAAGTTCCTGGCTTATGAGATAAAATATGCTGAGGTAGAGAAGATCTGCCCCGCAGTGATTTGGG
This sequence comes from Excoecaria cochinchinensis, assembly GCA_947683425.1. Taxonomy (NCBI): domain Eukaryota; kingdom Viridiplantae; phylum Streptophyta; class Magnoliopsida; order Malpighiales; family Euphorbiaceae; genus Excoecaria; species Excoecaria cochinchinensis. Next base: position 5,569,851 of record CANTUQ010000110.1, read on the forward strand.
CATCAAAGAAGCTGAGGCATTATTTCCATTTGTATAAAGTTCAGGAAGTGGCCAAGCAGAATCCGTTGAGGTATTTGCAAGAAGCGCCGTCTTTGCTTGGTAAGATGGGGAGGTGGTTGCTTTTGCTGCAGGAGTTTGATGTTGAATACATCACTCGCAAAACTATTAAGGGGTGAGCCATAGCCGAATTTCTTGCTGAACATCCTATTCAAGGGGACACCCCCGAGTTTACCTTTCCTGATGAGAGCATAGTCGCGATTTCTGTCCAAGAATGGTTGTTACACTTCGACGGGGTAGTGAATAACAAGGGGGCTGGAGTTGGAATTTTTTTGACAACCCCAGATAATGAGAAACTCCCTCTAGCCAAGAAGTTGAAGTACAAAGCAACCAACAATGAAGCTGAATATGAAGCATGCACTTTCGGGTTAGAAGCTTTAGCTGCTTTGGGGGCAAAGACATAGAAGTCTTTAGTGACTCATCCTTGGTGATTAACTAGATCCGAGGTGAGTGGGCTGTAAAAGAAGAGCGGCTGGTACCCTATGTTGAATATTTAAAAGAGATATGTGGGCAGTTTGAAACCTGCACTTTCCACTTCGTGCCAAGAGATGAGAACCGTCTAGCTGATGCGTTGGCAACCCTAGTGTCGATGTGGGATAATCCTGAAGGGGTAGCTATGAAACTAGTGCTGATTTCGAGTTCTGAGAAGCCCAGCTTTGAGATCAAGCCAGTAATGGAAGTAGAAGTGGCTGATGGAAAACCAAGGTACTTTGACATTATGAATTATTTGGAAAATGCTAGGTTTCCAGAGGAAGCTACCGAGAAAGACCGGAGAATGATCCGAAAGCTATCTACTTAGTTCATATCCTTGGAAGGAGTGTTGTACAAAAGATAGGCAGACGGGATTCAGCTCAGGTGCTTAAATGAAAAAGAAGCCCGCAAGGTAATGGAGGAGACCCATGCAGGCGTTTGTGGGGCTCACATGAACGGTTTAACTCTGGCAAAGAAGATCATGAGGCAAGGCTTCTATTGGCTTATGATGAACAATGACTGCTCAAAATATGTCAAGCAATGCCAGTTATGCCAATAGTACGCAGATTTGAGACATATGCCAGTATCAGAGCTACACAACCTGACATCGCCTTGGCCTTTCGCTGCTTGGGGGATAGATATCATTGGAGAGATTCGCCCTACGGCATCTAACGGACACAGATACATCATAGTCGCAATTGACTATTTTACCAAATTGGTAGAGGCAGAATCCTTCAAAAAGATTGACGCAAGGGATATGGCCAAGTTCATAGAGAGAAATCTGATCTGCAGATATGGCCTCCCTCACCACATAGTGTCTGACAACGGGGTGCAGTTCATGGGGGAAACCAGGAAGCTCCTTGAGAAATATGGTATCAAGCACCATAGATCCTCTCCCTACTGACCATAAGCTAACGGGGTAGTAGAGGCCGCCAATAAAAATGTGAAGAGGATCCTATCCAAGATGGTCCAAACTTACAAAGATTGGGCAGAGAAGCTACCCTTTGCACTGTGGGGATACATGACAACGGTAAGGACATCTACGGGCGCTACGCCATATTCTCTTGTATACGGGACGGAGGCAGTATTGCCAGTTGAGATAGAGCTCCGATCGTTGAGGGTGATTATGGAAGCCCAAATTTCGGAGGTTGAATGGGCACGACAGAGGCTACAGCACTTAAACTTACTGGATGAGAGTAGTCTGAAGGCTTATTATCACAATCAGATCTACCAGAAGAGGTTGGCCAGGACATTCGAGAAGAAGGTGAGAAAGCATCTGCTGAAGGAAGGGGACTTAGTGTTCAAGCAGATGAGACCAGGTATACCGGATATCAGAGGAAACTTCAGACCAACCTGGGAGGGGCCGTATATCCTTAAAAAGCTACTGTCCAAAGGAGCTGCAATCTTATCTAATAGCGAAGGAAATGAATTCAAAGAACCGATCAATGTCGACAGACTCAAAAGGTTCCATGGCTAAAGACCAAAATAAAAAGAAGAGAATAAAATGCCCTGCAGGTTGAAAACTGAAAAAAGGCGGCCGTGCTAAAATTGGGCGCCTCGACAGGGTGAAAATCGAAAAAAGGCATCCTGTGCAAAAATAAGAGGCACGAGAGAAAATGTCCAATCATGAAAACCCGAGAGGGCCGATTGGTAACAGGAGTTGATGCTGTTAAAATTTGGTTTCATGTATTTAATAGGGCGTACACGGTTGAGTTAATGTCAAAACTGATCATGTATGCTGCAATTACATGGAAATGTACACAATTTCGTGAAATAAAACAAAATATTATTCTTTTCATTTTCGATATTTTCTAGTTCTGCATTAAAAAGAAATGTAACACCAAAAGAAATACATATGTAAGCTAAGCTAAGTCTTGCCACTGCTCTAGCCAACCAGATGCCTGAGCCCTCGTGTCCTATTGTCAGATGCTAGACTAAGGACCCATTTCTTGTACTCGCTGGTTGAAGCCACAGAATGATCGCCGAACCTCGGAATAACAATCCTCATTGGTAGTTTGCTCCATAGCTCATGATACCTAGAGGCGAAGGCAGCCGGAAGAGCTCCTCCCCGAAAAGATAAGGGAATCCTCACCACATCCTGGGTCATCCCGAGCTGACGTGCACATCGAGAAATGATGCAGAAAGTGGCTTGACGGAGCCCACAGAGGGGAACACACCCCGATGGCCCATCAATGACCACATGAGATAGTGGGAGCCAGGCAGACGTGAAATTGATATCGTCATCTGACAGTTCACCAAATCTGGTAATGCCTTCACCAGCAGTGGCACACTCGTACAGCCGTCGACGCGGAAGAAAATGGCTCGACGAGTACTGTGGAATGACCCGAGGAGGTGGCTCAGACAGCATCCTCAGTTTCTCTTGCAGCCAGATCTAAAAAAAAAAAAAGGAAGAAGAAGAAGAAGAAGAAGAAGAAGAAAAAAGAAGAAAGCCGCTGGAGTGGGTTGGGTCCATTCCAGGCAAAAGTTAGGCACAGGGTTGTGTGAAAATCCGAAAGGACGCACCTCCCACTAAGAAAAGCTAGTGTGAAAATCCACGAGGGACGCACTACCTTCAAAAAATGACTATAGGTATCAGAAGATAACCTCATAATCCCCCAGAGGCATGAAACTCAAAAGCAATTCCAGAGGGCACCGATCCTACTGCAAATTACGACCAAACCAGCGGTCGCCTCCAAATCCACTTAGACGAATTCTTGTCCTGCTCCTGCATACATATGCATCTCACGTGCATGCTTACCACTTTTCCTGCATATTTTGCTTTCTAAGTCTTGCAGAAAGAAAGAATCAATGCCAACGAGCAGAGACTGTGGTCAGAGAGTACCGCTTCTCAACAATCGAAGCTGCGGTTAGAGAAACACTACTCTTCTGATCGGGTTTATAGTCAGAGAGTGCTACATCTCCTCAACACTGCGCGAGCCGAGACGAGGCCAGTAGAAGCAGAAGCTGCGGTTAGAGAAACACTGCTCTTCACATTGGGTTTGTAGTCAGAGAGTGCTACATCTCCTCAACACTACGTGAGTCAAAACGAGGCCAGCAGAAACAATCGAAGTTGTGGTTAAAGAAACACTGCTCTTCATATCGAGGTCGTGGCTAGAGAATGCTACATCTCACCAACACCTACAGGTCGAGACGAGACCGATAAGGATATCTTCACCCGCCGAACAGACTGAGATGAGGTCTACCCGGTAAAAGGCACGAAAGGTAAGAACCGCCACAGGTACGCTTTCTTCCTTTCCGTCCTTTCTCTGAATTTTGGCTCATCTAGGCGCTCGTGCACTAGTTTCCCCAAAACTGGGGGCAACTGTAAGCACCGTGTCCTGGAGCGGTCCGGATCAGAGATTGCCCTATGGTGAAATCGGCATCCGAGCCTGTACAAACGGTTTGGATTCGGAGGCTTTAGTCCCATGCCCAACGAGAAACGAGTCTTTTTACCTTTCATAGGCAGAAGGGGAGAAAACGGGGAGTTTTTAAAGGTCCAAAAAAGTAAGTTTTCCTTGACGGACGGCCAGCCCGTCGGTCGAAGGCCAGCCCGTCGGTCAGGTGGCAGGACGTCGGATGAATCCTGGTGTCAGAAGGATTCTTTTGACGCCCGTCGGTCAGGTGGCAGGACCGTCGAATGAATCCTTGTGTCTTAAAGATTCTTCCGATGCCCGTCGGTCAAAATGGCAGGCCCGTCGGTCAGGTTGTAGGGCCGTCGGATGAATCCTTCTCTCAGTAGGATTCTTCCGACGCCCGTCGGTTATCCTTGGCCTATAAAAGCTTTAAATTTTCTCATAAAAAGGGGTTGAAAAATTTGCAAAAATAGGGGAAACTCTGCCAAAATTCACGCGCATTTTCTCTCTCTTCCAACAAACACATTTCTAAAAAGATCTAACTAATTCAAGAATCAAATCTTCAAAAGAAAGAGGATCTAGTTGATTTTTACGGGTTTTTGATTTCCAAAACTCAATTTTCGTCGAACTGTTGAAGACACATTCTATCTTCTACATTTGATCTTTTTGTTTGGACATTCTCGTGGAGCGTGCGGGAAGCCAGACAACAACAAGGAATCCAACCAAAAGGTTGTTCTGAGGGTAAATATTCCGGACCCTTTTCTGTCCCTTTTTTACCTTCATTTTCGATATTATCTTTGCTCTTATCCCCTTTTTGTATTTCTTGCTCCTATTCTTCTTGGGTCTGTGTAAAATTTGTGTTTTTGCTTTTTGAAAAGTTTCTGTTTTTCTGGGACAGTGGTGACTGACGGGTCATCCACTTTGACCGACGCCCGTCGGTCACCTTTAAGCATAACCCGTCGCTCACCCACACAGACGGCTCCCTTCGAGTGAGCAACGGGCTGTATTGGTCACCTTGACTGACGCCCGCCGGTCATTCAGCATAGCCCGTCGGTGGGTTCTGTCCCACATTTTCAAATCTTTTTCTTTTCTTTTTTGTTCACTCAAATTTTTATGTTTATTTATAGCTTTTCTTCTGTATTTTGACATCCTTTTAGCTTGTTTTGTGAGAGTGTGTTCTTGTTTCTTGGACTGGCTGGAGCCTGAGGGAGTTCTCCCGTATATGGAATGTTCGCCTGGTTTAGTTCCCTATCCTCCTCTCTTTTGTATTTCATGTATTTATTTGTTGTTTCTCCTGTATATGACAAAATTGTTGTATTTCTCGCTAATGTAAAAATCGGCCAAATGTTTTATATTTAATAAACTGAATTCTTCATAAAATTAAGGACCCAATGTCCTATTTTTATCCAATAAAATCCTCACAATAGGAATATCTATTTTAATAATGATGCATGCGAGGACCAAAGTCCTCAAAATAAGCAATGCCCCGATTTGTGTATGTATTGCATATTTATAAAAGGGAGTTGTATTCCGCTCCGTGTGTTATTGTAATTTATCGCTTTCAATATTTACTCATTCATTTACCGCTTTCCAAATGTGACTAAATGCGCTTTGATTCAATTGCATCGTGTGGAGAGAGAGCGAATTAATGAAATTTAAAATTTGATCGTAAAATAATCGAGGTAGAAATAGATGAGAAGTCCCGAACCCAGCTCTGGTCTTTGGGCTCAAAGAGGTGAGAGGTCTATCCGATCACTCATTGGAACTTTGACCTCCAAGACACCTCTTGTGTCATGAGACTTTGACGTTAATCCTAGGCTCCTTACGGCGAGAGGCTTACCCTCAAAGACCCCTTTGGTTGGCCCAAAATGGATACTAAGTGCAGTCTTAGGCTCTCCGAGGCGAGAGAAACTTTCCCAATGTTCTATTGGGTGGCAAGTCCATGAAACCTCCTTGTTGCCCAAAATAGACGCACTTGTAAATATCTTTACAAGTTGCCAACGGATCCTCAATTGCCCGATCGCCCTCCAGCGGGCGGTCAGAGGGGAGGCCGCGGGGTCCGGCGTGCGTTACAGCCGAATTCTCAAACCCAAAACCCAGACCTTCTGCTGGTGCACGTTCACGTGCAGGTTTATCCTGTCCGACCAGATTAACACTTTCCATTGTATCGCCCATACACTCACTCAGATTCGACTCCATCAAGACACTACACAAGATAACATCTGCATTAGGCCACGACACAAGACCGACTCGCATGCAAGAACTCTACATTCAAACAATCAAACACCAGAACCGCCTAAACCATGCGCTCTAAAAGCACAAAATGTAACACCCCGATATCCACCTTGGAAGGATACCGGAGCGCTACGCACACAAATACATATATGTACTCAAATACAAGATATAAATCGAATACATTGAATCAAAAGATATCAAATCCATATATAAATAGTCATATCGATTTACAAAAGGGATTTGTAAACATTTAACATAAACAAAATATAGCGGAAGACAAAAAGGAACTCGAACTATAGACTTCTAGTGGCCGACCTGCAGATGTCCGACTCCAAACTGAACCTTCCACTTACACGGGAAAACAACCCGTGCTGAGCGATAACGCTTAGTGGGGATGAACAAAACATGCATATACATATACAAATAACCACAATATCAACTTGTAAACTGATCCAAAGCAATTAAACATGTAAACAATATTCCACTCATACTCATATAAACTATTTATATCCTTCTACAAGGATCACATCATGTCTTATCATATTCAAATACATATCCATAATCATGTAACATATATCTATATCCATATCACTAGGAACTCATATAATAGCCATACATAATAGCCACATATAAAAGCCTCTTGTAAAAGTTTAATGTAATAGCCTGATTATTCACTACCTAGTGGATACGGGTACTAATGATACTGATAGGACACAGTATCCAAGCATGTAGAGACATAAGTCTCGAATCATATATAATTATGTATACTGGAGACCGGAGTCTCTTATCATATGGACCCAAACGGGGTCAACTTATATAACCCAAATGGGGCAAACATGTAACATATAGCTACTGCACTCACAAACTAACCCTTAATAAGCGCTTATCTATCCACTACTATGACCATCAGGCTCAAAATAACAACTCAATTATGTTCTAGTATTATTATCATATTATAGAGAAATAATTTCAGTATAATCACTTAATTCATATATATTCATGTATACTGATTAATTTTAGAGACATGTAAATCATATACAGATCTCAATATGAAATGTAAGCCAAAATCAAGTAATCCGTATACATATAAAATCATATGCATTTATATCAGATATAAAATTATTAATCATGAACATATAACTTATAATTAAATGACCCATAATAATACACATACATAAGCCAAATCATGAACCATGTAGTAAACCCATGTAAAAGAAGCTTGAAAACTATTTTTGGAAAATAGGGTAGGCAGGCAGATGGGTTACTGTTGCGCTCGCGACAGTAACCAAGAAAGCATTGAGGGAGAAACAGACCAGCACGAGTTGTGCATAACATCACAACTCGTGCTCGGCCAAGCATCCACTATCCCGATTCAAACGTCTCCCTCCGAGTCGTGCACGCCACGCCGAACGGGCTCCCATGCCGAGCAGCTCTCATTCTGAACGGGCTATCTTTATTACTCATGAAGAACTTCACGTGTTGTGAAGACTCTCATGCCGAGCATTTACTCTTCACGACTTGTGAAGAACTTCACATGTCGTGAAGAGTCTCATCCGAATGGGATAATCTTCATGACTCATGAAGAACTTTAAGTGTCGTGAAGAGAACCCTACCGAATGGCTCTTGTTGAATGGGCTATTCTTCACGACTCGTGAAGAACTTCACGTGTCGTGAAGAATTGCAGGTCGATCGGATTCTTCTATGAGAGAATGGAAGACCTGGTTCTGTCGCACTTGCGACAAGAAGTTGCGCTCGTGACAGAATCGTGTTTTCCTATTCTCAGGAAAAATGTAGAAAACAGAGCTTATAGAAACAAAATCCAAACTTTACATGTGACTATATATCATGCAAAAATCATGTAAAACTTACCTCCAATGCCTTCAAAACGTGCTTATAACCATAACAACTCAAATTACACAATATTAACACACATCTAAAAAATATATACAGAGGTTGCAACCCAGAAATCCATCTCATATTCATGTACATGCACGTTAAAATTGACACGCAAACGATTATAGCTCTAACATTTCAAATCATATACTCAAATCTATCATACCTATGCATTTACATGTACCAAAACACACAAATGACAGATATTTACATATCACACAATGATCCGAAGAGAAATGGATAAACATTCTCAAACGTACACAACCAAACACAAAGCTCCCAAACATAGAAATGGAGCTTCAACCCACTATCTTCAAGATACCACTTTTCCTTGTCCTTTATCTTTTCTCCTCTCTTCAGATTCTTGCACAATCTAACCAAAACGAAACCCAATTAACCCTTGCAATCAAAACCATATAACCATAATCAACCCAAAGGAAGAAAAGGAAGAAGAAGATGAAGCAACCTCATATGAATTCCAGCTACTTACCTCTTGGAACAACTCTTTATCTCAAAACGCTAGCTCAAACGTGAAGAAAAATGTAGGAAAGAGCAAAGAGCAAAAAAATGAGAGAGATGAGGGAGTGAGAGAACAGGAAAAGCAAGGAAGAGGAGCAGCTGGTGGCTTCCATGGGAAGCAAACCACTTTCTGCTCTCCCTCTTTCTTGTCCCTTTTAAATCTCATTCAATGCACTCACCTACCCATCCACATGTCCATCTCTCATTAGACCCCTTATTCCACTTCATTGACTTTATTTCTTTACTTTTTATCCTCAATTCACTTACACAATTACCCAATTACCCCTTTAAATGTCCAATTAACATGTAATTTTTGACTAGGCCATTTTTGGGATGTTACAGTAATCGCACAGTAGGTGAATAGATAGTAATAGATGTATAGTATAAGGGTGTTACATTAATTGGTAAGATGAAAAGATGAACCAATCAACATTTGATATCCATGGAAGTTTAGAAAAGTGGTGAAATTGGAGGTAGATTCTTCATGGCTTATTTAAGCCATGAAGAATGACTGAAATGGGTTTAGAAATTCGGCCAGCCCTCTTAAACACAACCCCTCTTCTTCACCAAAAATCACTCATAAATTCCACTAAAAATCTGCTTAAAGGAATTTATAAGTAGATAAGTATATTTTAAGTTAAACAAGGTAAGTGTAAGCTATAATCATCTTTTTCTTTTTCCTAATTTAGTGGAGGTGGAAATTATTGCTTGAATGATTATTGATGAGCTTTATTGATGAATTTTAGAGTAAAAAGGAGCCGAAGATAGGGGAAAAGAGAAAGTGTAACACCTCAATGCCCCTTAAGAGGACAAAGGAGCTACGCAACACTAACATAACTATAAACATACATGCTATAAAAGAAAAGCCTTAAAACATTACTTAACAAGAAAGATTATCATTAACTAGAGTTTACATCTTTAGTACAAAAATACGAGTTATAATACATATACTTGCTATAAAAAAATTAGAACATAAACTATACATTACAAAAGAATAACCTAGCTAAAAGATCTCACTGAAGACTTCCCCTAGTGGCCTGCAGATGTTCCACTCAAAACACGGCTTCGAGCAAGTAAACCTACATGGGAGATAAGAACTCGTACTGAGCTATGGCTCAGTGGGGATATAAACATACAATAGACTAATTCAGATAAATCATGCATTAACATACAATAGCAACATATGCCATAATTAAATATTAAATAAATATTCATTATTCCTTACTTCATATCATTAAGTCACTAACATACAATATTACCAGAGATGGTATTAACTCATGACGAAGTATATTATATAACACATTACTATAATCAATCAATGCAATGACAACTTAACATAGCCTGAACCTATGCAGTAGTGGATAAAGGGTACACTAGATACCACTCGGCTATCGATCATTAGATTATTGGGGAGAACAATATTAACACTAGAGATATGTAAATCTCAAAACACTAGATACCGATTAGGTACCAACACTAGCAGCTGCAAACACAAACCTTTATAAGCATACTTATCTATCCATAACTCGATTACAGGCTATGAATCAATCATCTCTCTTAATGAAGTAAACACATTCATCGTCACTTTACGCATAGTCATTCATCAACCAAATATCATTGCTCATATGTATAAATACACTTATCAATCTCATACACATAGACATTTATAGGTCGCATAATATAGTTAATAAGGAAATAAAGTAAAAGATTCGCATTTGGAAAATTACAGCAATATCAAGCTCGCGACCCTTGTTGTGCCCGTGATAGGGTAGGGATAACTTTTCTGTCACGCTCACGGTATAGCTCACGCATGCAACAGAACACCACAAGTACTACTATCGCTCTCGTACTCATTATCGTGCTTGCGACAGTGCACAACCCAGCTGATAGCTTCAATTTGGTATTTAGTTTTGTTAGTATTTTCGTATGATTTTTGGGTTTTTAGTTGTGTTTATTATTATGTCATGATTACTTTTGGTTAATTTTGTTAATTATAGTTAAATTAGATTTTTATGCATTTTGGGGAGCATTTTAATAGAGTTTGAATTGATATTGCAGGATAGTTTTAGGTACCTCATGGTCACAACCAAATGGTTGTGACTGTGACATATGAATTGAGCAAGGGTAGAATTCTGGTCATACCTACCTCACGGTGACAACCAAATGGTTGTGACCGTGACATATGAATTTATCCGACAGATTGCATTGAGAAGGTACCTCACGGTGGCAACACTTCTGGTTGTCACCCTGACATAAAATCTTGCAAGACAAAATCAAAGGCTGAGGTACCTCACGGTGGCAACAAAAGTCATTGCCATCGTGATATAAAGAATTTCCAGACAGTAGCTAAAGTTGAGTATCTCACGGCGGCAACAAGGTTGGTTACCACCGTGACCCCCTCATGTGCATCCAGTAGATCCGTTCCTTCGACAGCCTCACGGTGACAACCATTTGGTTGCCACCATGACCCATGATACCTCACGGTGGCAAGCACTTCATTGCCACCGTGACCCTCGAGATTTATAAATTTAAAATTTGTTTTTTAGCTGCGGAGGGTAATTTTTTAGGAGTTTTTCAATTAGGGTTTTGAGATCCGGAATCTTTCTAAGCTTTTCTATTGTTCTTAATTAGGGTTTCAATATTTTTCTTTAGATTTAAATTACAAGTTGAGAGAATTGCATAAAAACGCATGGATAAATTTCTATTCACAGGAATTATTTTCGGATTTCCATAGTCTTGAGCTATTTTCCATCGAAGATTCGAAGAAGAAGATCGGAGAACGTGGGATTCAATTAGTATTTCTTCCACAATGAATTTCTGGGTTTATTCTTTCTTTTTTCCTCTTAATTTTGTAATGGATTGTGAGTAGTCTCATAGTTTTTTGGGGGATCTTTGAATCCCTACCCATGTTGTGAATTCTGAACATCTTTTGGATTTATTTATATGAATGAAAGTTTTATCGCACAGTTGCTTATTGATTAATTTATAGTGTTTATTTTCTCAAGTTATTTTCCAGTTTTGATGTATGGTTTTTATCATGTATCTTTATTGGATGTTTATGTAACACCCCCTACCCATACGTAGGCGATCCCATCCGATAAGGAGTGAGATGCCGTATGAGCAAAGGTGCCACCAAACAGATACAAAGCAAAACATACATTCATTCATAACATGCATACAGAAATACGAGATAATTAAAAACTTTAAAGAAAAGAAAGCAATAGCTGATCATGCATTAATATAATAAAACCATTACAATAATGTTCTGATCAAACCAGCTGGTAAAAAAATATTACATAACCAATATATAAATACAAAAGCGGAAGCTATAACAAAACTGATACAGGAGAGTTCTATACAAAAAGAACAGATTACAAAAATTGAGCCCTACACTAAGACCTTCTGTGTTGGCTTGATGGCGGTGACTCTCTCAAAGCAAAACTCCTTCCGCACCTGCACGGGTAAAAACACCGTGCTAAGCGATAAACGATTAGTGGGGAAACACACATAAAATATGAACGGCCATTCACAATGGTCATCAAGGCATAACACATTCACAATGGCAAAATGCAATAGCTCATAACATAATTCATAAGAACATGCTCACAATTTAAAGCCATACATTCTGCATCTCAAATTCATATCCATCTCCATATTAGTTGAACATCCATTTCATCAATATACTCATGCAGATATCACATGTATATAGTCATAAGAGTAGAGCAAACCAATCGAACACCAAAAGAACACCTGCTGACTCTGGGTAGTGGATAACGAGTGTACAGACAGTACTTTACGGGTACGAGCCGATTACAGACAGTACCTTACGGGTACGAATCGAGAAAACCATTTTACTTTTAACTTTCACAAATCATTTTAAAAAGGGACCTTAAACAAGATCCTTACACATAATAGGGTTCGCGAGGAACCAAACGGGGACCTGATCTGGGTCTAAACGAAACGAAGGGCTGCAACTAAAAGACATATTAGGCATGCCTAACTATCCACTTACTTGACTCTAGTAGGTTATGCGTCATTCAAATCATATTTCAGAACACAACATATAATTCATCTGAAGAATCATGGTATCACTCATATCAAAACATATAAAAGTATGACATGCATTATACAGCAGTATAAGTCCATTCGGAAGTATTATGAAATCCATTTTTGAGTTAAAACTGGGAAATTTTCGAAAATGGGCCGAACGGGGTGACCGACGAGGTTGGTTGGTCACGAGTCGTGACGTGCTTTACAACTTGTGACTGGCCTCCTCACAAGGCTTGTCACGAGACGTGACTGGCTTCTTGGTCACGTCGTGACTTGCTTCTCTCTTGCTTGTCACGAGTCGTGACTGGGTGTCACGTCTCGTGACTGGCTTCTTTAGGGCTGGTCACGTGACTGTCTCAGGCCGGTCACGAGTCGTGACTGGGAGTCACGCCTCGTGACTGCCTTCCTCTTGGCTGGTCACGAGTTGTGACAGGCAGTCACAACTCGTGACTAGCTTCTTTCTGGTAGGTCACGAGTCGTGACTTGCCTCTCTTCTTGGGTAGTCACGCGACAGACACAGCAAAACGGGAATTTTCTACAGTAACACGATTTTCCAGTTTTCCAGAATTTTCCCAGAACACAGAAATCAACTCCAAACTTGAATCAAAATCACACGAATCGGTTCTTACCTTCCAGAAGATCATTCAAGCATCAAAATGACATATAACAACTTAATTCAACACTCATCACAACCAAAATCATACATAACCACATTCAAGAACATAAACCCTAGAAATTACAGTAAGTTCAAATCAAGCACAATCCACAAGTAAAAATCCCAAACCTGAGATTCTAAGCTTCAATCACTTAGCTCCACTCGTCTCAGCAATATCCTTGCCCTTAGGATCACGAGGAGCCTTAGCTAAACACAACACAACAAAGAACATCAAACAATGCAAACCCTAAGTTAAATCTAAACCCAAAGAGGAAAAAGAAGATGAAACAAATGGAAAACAAGATGAGAAGAATACAATTACTTACCAAAGAGATGGAAAGAGATGATTAACTCCACCAATACAAACTTGAATCTACACCACAATTCTTAGAATGATGAAAATGAAGAAGAAGAAGGTGAGTGAAGAAGGAAACGTGAATCTGCCAATTTCCTTTCTTTCTTTCCTTTTTCTTTTTCTTTTCTTTTCCCTAAGCATGTGTCCATTTCCAATTGGTGAAGCTAACCACTCACACCAAACTAACATGCACTATACACACCTAATACACTCCCAACTAATGCACACCCTACAATGGTATGAACACACACACAAGCATATCCCAACTTAAAACACCATAATATGATATGCTCAAGTGCACTCAACTATAACCCATTTAATACACACACTAATACCCTATATGCACCCACATACTAACAAAACCCAAAAACATGCATTTTTACCAAAATATCCTTATGATATACCGAACACATGCAAATGCAGGCTCACATAGACAGGCTCATTCTACTAGGGGGCAAACGGGGTGTGACAACTCTCCCCTACTAATAAGAATTTCGTCCTCGAAATTCTCACCTGAACTGAACAACTGCGGATACTGAGCTCTCATCGATTCCTCTGGTTCCCAAGTCGCTTCCTCGACTCCATGATGAATCCACAATACTTTTACCAAAGGGATCTGCTTACTTTTCAATTGTCTTACCTCTAGGGCTAGAATAGCTCGCGGTTCCTCATCAAAAGAAAAATCTGGCTGAACCTGAATATCCTGAACTGAAAGAACATGTGAAGGATCTGATCTGTACCGACGAAGCATCGAAACATGGAACACATCGTGCAACTTTGCTAACTCCATCGGTAATGCCAATCTATAGGCTACAGGTCCTACCTTAGCCAAAATCTCATAAGGACCAATGAAACGAGGACTAAGCTTGCCTTTCTTTCCAAATCGAAGCACTTTCCTCCAAGGTGAAACTTTAAGGAAAACTTTGTCCCCGATCTCAAAATGCACGTCTTTCCTCTTCAAATTGGCATAAGACTTTTGTCGATCCTTGGCTGCCTTCAAATTCCGCTGCACAACTCTGATCTTTTCTTCAGTATCTCTCACCAAGTCTGGCCCAATCACTGATCTCTCGGATAGCTCGGTCCAACAAACCGGAGTCCTACACTGACGACCATACAAAGCCTCATATGGTGACATATCGATACTCGACTAAAAGCTATTGTTGTAAGCAAACTCCATAAGCGACACATATCTGTCCCAACTACCCGGGAAATCCAAAGCACAAGCCCTCATCATATCCTCTAAGATCTGAATGACCCGCTCTGACTGATCATCTGTCTGAGGGTGAAACGCTGTACTGAAGTTCAACCTAGTGCCCAAAGCTCTCTGCAACTCCTTCCAAAACTTGGAAGTGAATCTCGGATCCCGATCTGAAACTATGGATAAAGGCACCCCATGCAACCGAACTATCTCATCTACATAGATACTGGCCAATCTATCCATCGAGTAGTCCACTCTAACTGGCAGAAAGTGAGCTGACTTCATAAGCCGATCCACAATTACCCAAACTGAGTCATGCTTCTTTTGAGTCAAAGGCAAACCAGAAACAAAGTCCATGGCGATATCATCCCACTTCCACTCAGGAATAGATAAAGGCGTAAGCAATCCCGAGGGAACTTGATGCTCGGCCTTTACTTGCTGACATGTCAAGCACTTGGAAACAAAATCCACTATATCACGCTTCATACCAGACCACCAATAAAATTGCTTCATGTCCCGATACATCTTCTCACTGCCAGGATGCATAGTAAAAGCTGTACTATGTGCCTCACTCATAAGCTGTCTCCTTAAATCCTCAGACTCTGGCACACACAAGCGATCTCTAAACATAAGCACCTCATCCTGAACTGAGAACTCTGACTGCTTACCCGATCTGACCTCTTGCATAATCCGCTGAAGTCTCACATCATCCCTCTGAGCATCCACAATCCTCTGTCTCAAGGTAGGCTTCACACGCAACTGGGCAAGCAAAGCCCCATCTGAACCAAATCCCCATCTGAACTGTCTCAGGAACAAGGCTGAAACTGACTTTCGACTCAAAGCATCAGCGACTACATTGGCCTTACCAGGATGGTAATCCACAATGCAGTCGTAGCCCTTAAACAACTCAAGCCAACGGCGCTGTCTCATGTTCAACTCTTTCTGTGTGAGGAAGTACTTCAAGCGCTTGTGGTCCGAAAAGATCCTACACTTTTCTCCATAAAGATAATGATGCCAAATCTTCAAGGCAAAGATCACAGCTGCTAACTCCAGATCATGCGTCGGATAGTTCCTCTCATGTGGCTTTAACTGACGAGAAGCATATTCCACAACCTTACCTTCTTGCATCAAAACACATCCAAGGCCAACACCTGAAGCATCACTATAAATGACAAAATCTTTACCCGAGATGGGTTGAGTAAGAATAGGAGCCTCAACAAGCAACTGCTTCAACTGATCAAAACAGGACTGGCATCTATCTGACCACTCAAATCTGACCCCTTTCCTCAACAATCTAGTCATCGGAGCGGCAATCATAGAAAAGCTCTTAACAAACCGACGGTAGTAACCTGCCAAACCAAGGAAACTCCTCACTTCCTGAATATTTCTAGGCGCTTTCCAATCAACAATCGCCTCAATCTTGGCTGGATCTACCTGAATACCCCTAGCTGAAATAATGTGACCCAAGAATGACACTTTTCGAAGCCAGAAATCACACTTGCTAAGCTTGGCAAACAACTGGTGCTCTCTCAACATCTGCAAAACCAATTGGAGATGCTCCTCATGCTCACTCTCATCCTTGGAATACACCAAGATATCATCAATGAACACTACTACAAATCGATCTAAGTATGGCCTAAACACACGGTTCATCAAATCCATAAAGGCCGCTGGAGCATTGGTCAAACCAAACGGCATCACAAGAAACTCATAGTGGCCATACCTAGTCCGAAATGCAGTCTTAACCACATCTGCGTCCTGAACTCGAAGCTGATAATACCTTGATCGAAGATCTATCTTGGAAAAGACACCTGCACCTCGCAGCTAATCAAACAAGTCCTTAATCCTGGGCAACAGATACTTATTCTTCACTGTGACCTTATTAATCTGCCTATAGTCGATACACATCTGCAAAGATCCATATTTCTTCTTGACAAACAGAATTGGAGCTCCCCAAGGAGATATGTTAGGTCGAATAAACCCCTTATCTAATAGCTCTTGTAACTGAGTCTTAAGTTCTCTCAACTCTACAGGAGCCATCCGATAAGGTGCTTTCAAAATAGGTGTGGTACCTGGCATAATCTCAATGGACAACTCAACCTCTCTCTCAGGAGGCAAACCAGGCAACTCACTCGGGAACACATAACTAAACTCCCGCACAACAGGGATATCCTCAATCTGAATTTGATCTCTCTTGGAATCCAACACAACCGCTAGAAAAGCCTCACAACCTTTCCTGATAAACCTCTTGGCTTGCATTGCAGAAATCACATTATTCAAAGAACTAGCGCCCAAACCCTTCATAAACACAGGAGACTGACATCTATCCCGGAGCACAACTGTCTTCCTATGGCAATCAACTATAGCCCTATGCTTACCCAACCAGTCCATACCCAGAATCAGATCAAACTCTCTGAAAGGTAACTCAATCAAATCTGCTGGAAGCACAACTCTCTCAACCATCAAAGGACAACTCCTAAAGACTCTACTCACACTGACACTATGCCCTAATGGACTGGTCACACAAATCTCATAATCTAACTGATCAATCACATGCAACTTATCAACAATTTTATCTGTGCACAAGTATGAGTGTGTGGAACCAGGGTCAATTAGAGCATATAATTCAGTGTCATGGAGTAGGAACTTACCAGCAATAACATCAGGTGCATCCTGCTCCTCTCTGGCTCTCACAGCATAAGCTCTAGTGGCAACCTGAGGAGGATGCTCAACAGTCTCAGAAGCAGCTCCATCTCTAGGCTGACCGCCTCGACCTCTACCTCTACCTCTACCTCTAGCAGCCTGAGAAGCATTCGATCCAACTCTGCTAGCTCCTCCCTGAGGCCCTGAATCCTCACTCATCTGGGGACAACTAGCCACACGGTGGTCGGTGCTCCCACATCTAAAACATCCACCAGTGAGCCACCTACACTCACCCCGGTGAGCCTTGCTGCAATTCGCACAAACAGGTATAACATCAGATCTACCACCTCTGCCAGAACCAGATACTGCTGCAGAACCCTGTCTTCTACCTCTAGAAGCTGAACCAGCCGCTGGCTCATCTTGCAGGTTCCTGGATCTCTTACCCGAAGATGAGGAAGAACCAGCCCGAGCAGAATTCCTTCGCTGAGCTCTCTCCCTAAGCAAAGATTCCGACCTCTCAGCTCTCATGGCGGCCTCTGCAATCTGATAATAACTTACCCCAGGCATACACATCAAAGAAATCAAGGCAATCTTCAAAGACTCATTCAACTCGGCTTCAAAGTGCTTGCATCTGAAATCATCTGTCATAACCCCACGCGAAGCATAGCGAGACAACCGGTTGAACTCTTTCTCATAATCCGAAACTGACAAAGTCCTCTGCCTCAAACTCAGAAATTATGCCCATCTTGCATCCCTATAAGCTTGAGTCACAAACTTCCTAGTGAACTCCTCACTGAAGAAATCCCATGTAACCGGATCAGGCATCTGAGGTTGCCTACTAACCAATTCCCACCATTCAAAGGCTGACCCTTGAAGCAATGCCACAGCACACTCAGGTTGCTGATCGTGAGGACATCTGACTTCTTTCAAAGCTCTCTTTACCTTATCAAGCCACTTCTCAGCTAACTCAGACACATCTAGCCCAGTCCCATAAAAATCCTCAACACCAGCTCTTCTCAAACTCTCAATAGGGGCTCTAGGAGCAGTCACTCTCTCCAAAACCCTAGCCATGTCCTGATGCAATCTGAACATAGCTTCAAAAGGCATGGCTGCGGCCTCGGGCTGGACCCTAGCATGCTGAGCCGACACAGAAATTGATGGATCTGCAGCTTGAGGGTTCACACTCTCGGCGGATTCCTCAAGTGATCCACGGGCAGAATTAGAAGCCATCTAAACAAACAAGAAACACCCGCATCAGCCAACACAGATCTAGACACATACACATCTACGTAACTCAACATAGCAACAACAACAACAACACCCAGAAACGCCTAAACCTAGGCTCTGATACCAAAAACTGTAACACCCCTTACCCATACGTAGGCGATCCCATCCGATAAGGAGTGAGATGCCGTATGATCAAAGGTGCCACCAAACAGATACAAAGCAAAATATACATTCATTCATAACATGCATACAGAAATACGAGATAATTAAAAACTTTAAAGAAAAGAAAGCCATAGCTGATCATGCATTAATATAATAAACCCATTACAATAATGTTCTGATCAAACCAGCTGGTAAAAAAATATTACATAACCAATATATAAATACAAAAGCGGAAGCTATAACAAAACTGGTACAGGAGAGTTCTATACAAAAAGAATCATTACAGATTACAAAAATTGAGCCCTACACTAAGACCTTCTGTGTTGGCTTGATGGCGGTGACTGTCTCAAAGCAAAACTCCTTCTGCACCTGCACGGGTAAAAACACCGTGCTAAGCGATAAACGCTTAGTGGGGAAACACACATAAAATATGAACGGCCATTCACAATGGTCGTCAAGGCATAACACATTCACAATGGCAAAATGCAATAGCTCATAACATAATTCATAAGAACATGCTCACAATTTAAAGCCATACATTCTGTATCTCAAATTCATATCCATCTCCATATTAGTTGAACATCCATTTCATCAATATACTCATGCAGATATCACATGTATATAGTCATAAGAGTAGAGCAAACCAATCGAACACCAAAAGAACACCTGCTGACTCTGGGTAGTGGATAACGAGTGTACAGACAATACTTTACGGGTACGAGCCGATTACAGACAGTACCTTACGGGTACGAATCGAGAAAACCATTTTACTTTTAACTTTCACAAATCATTTTAAAAAGGGACCTTAAACAAGATCCTTTCACATAATAGGGTTCGCGAGGAACCAAACGGGGACTTGATCGGGGTCTAAACGAAACGAAGGGCTGTAGCTAAAAGACTCTATTAGGCATGCCTAACTATCCACTTACTAGACTCTAGCAGGTTATGCGTCATTCAAATCATATTTCAGAACACAACACATAATTCATCTGAAGAATCATGGTATCACTCATATAAAACATATAAAAGTATGACATGCATTATACAGCAGTTTAAGTCCATTCGGAAGTATTACGGAATCCATTTTTGAGTAAAAACTGGGAAATTTCTGAAAATGGGCCGAACGGGGTGACCGACGAGGTTGGCTGGTCACGAGTCGTGATTGGCATCACAACTTGTGACTGGCCTCCTCACAAGGCTTATCACGAGACGTGACTGGAGGCCACGCCTCGTGACTGGCTTCTTGGTCACGTCGTGACTTGCTTCTCTCTTGCTAGTCACGAGTCGTGACTGGGTGTCACGTCTCATGACTGGCTTCTTTAGGGCTGGTCACGTGACTGTCTCAGGCCGGTCACGAGTCATGACTGGGAGTCACGCCTCGTGACTGCCTTCCTCTTGGCTGGTCAGAGTTGTGATAGGCAGTCACAACTCATGACTAGCTTCTTTCTGGTAGGTCACGAGTCGTGACTGGAAGTCACGTCTCGTGACTTGCCTCTCTTCTTGGGTAGTCACACGACAGACACAGCAAAACGGGAATTTTCTACAGTAACACGATTTTCCAGTTTTCCAGAATTTTCCCAGAACACAGAAATCAACTCCAAACTTGAATCAAAATCACGCGAATCGGTTCTTATCTTCCAGAAGATCATTCAAGCATCAAAATGACATATAACAACTTAATTCAACACTCATCACAACCAAAATCATACATAATCACATTCAAGAACATAAACCCTAGAAATTACAGTAAGTTCAAATCAAGCACAATCCATAAGTAAAAATCCCAAACCTGAGATTCTAAGCTTCAATCACTTAGCTCCACTCGTCCCAGCAATATCCTTGCCCTTAGGATCACGAGGAGCCTCAGCTAAACTGTAGACACCGGGTCCTGAGTCAGCCTAGATCGAAGTTACCCAATGATGATAATTGACTTCACAGGCTTAAAAGGTTAAAAGTGATGGTTTTCTCGTCAAATTTGCGTTTTAGAGTGAAAAATTAGAAAATAATAAAAAAAAAATAAAAAAAATATTTTAAAAATTAGTTTTGAAAAATGGGGGCTTGAAACTATAGTGTTTTTAGTCAATTTAAAATTTAAAAAAAAAAAAAAAAGTCGGATCGCGAGTGTCGGGCGCGGCGGCGCGCTGGCGCCCAGCTCGCAGGCGCGTGGGCGCCCAGCGCGCAGGCGCCCATCGCGCTACGGGCGCAAAGGCGACGCTCAGCGTCGCCGATGCTGCGCGTCGCTAAAGGCGCGCGCAGCATCGCGCACGCTGAGCGCCGCACGGAGCGCTGGTGCGCAAGCGCCAGCGCGCAGAAGCCCGCCTGGTTGCCGCTCCGACGCTCGCCCCTGTATAGCGACGGGCGTCCCTCCTTCTGAGCGTCGCTATAGGGTCTGATTACTTCTTTTTTCCGATTTTTAGACCTAAAAATTAGTTTTTTATCCCTTTTTTCAAGGTTTTATGGGATTTTTTCCATTTTTTAAATTTAAAATAGTTAATATCTGATTTGATTAAATTTTATCCCTTTAATTATTTTATTTTTCCTATTTTCTTCCTATAAAAAGAATAAGATGAAAACCTAAAAGGGATTCTTTTGGGGGAATTTTTTAGGGTTTTTTTTTCTCTTCATCTTCTTCTTCTTCTTCCACTAAAATTCCAGATTTATTCCCCAACCAAAAATGAAAAAGAAAAATCAAATGTTTCATTCTTTTTCCAACATAATTTCTTCTAAACATATTTTTTAGAGGAAGTTTTGTTGTTTGATTTAATTTTTGAGACAAATACAATAATTATTTGTTCTCAAAATTGTTTCTAATCTTTTATTTTGTGTTCAATCAAACTTTTTCATTGATTTTGTTTTGAATCTCCTTTTGATAAAAATTGATTTTGAGACAAATAAAATAATTGTTTGTCATCAAAATCTAATTTTTATTTGATTTTCTAAAATAAAACTTCAATCAATTTTTTTGAACAAAGTGATTGATTGTTCTTGAAATCATTTTTCTTTATTTTAATCAATAAAAACTTTTTTTTTTTGATCAAAATCATTTCTTTAGGCAAAGGTATCAATTCTTTGTTCTTAAAGAATTTTTGATCATTTTTTTTTCATGTTTCTTGGAATAAAATTCCAACATTTTCATCATATTTCACTCTAATATTGTGAATCATCAAACAAAGAAATCGATCATCTTTTACCTTCATCGAATCCGAAACTCTGAGGGTAAACATTCTGGGCTTGTTTTTATTATTTCTTTTGGTTCATATCTAATTTATTTATGTATATTTTATTTTATTGTTTTCATTTATTTTATTTATTTCAGATTTGTTTTATTTAATTTGTTTATATATGATTTTTATTCACATAAATATTGATTGTTTATTAATTTTTAACATGTAATTAATTTATTTCACTTTAATTCATCGTTATTTTTAACATGTAATTAATTTATTTCACTTTAATTCATCATTATTTTTAACATGTAATTAATAAATTCATTTTAATTGATCTTTTTGCCATGTAAATGGTTTATATCATTTGTGAACATATTTAATTAATCATATTGTTCATTTAATTGTTTTCATCATTCTTTAATTGTTTTCATTTATTATTCTTTTCTTTATCATTTTATATATTCTTTGATTCGTTTATCTTCATCATCATTGTTATCATGTTCATATTTTCATGTACTAATTAATTAACATGTTTTATTTTATTTTCATCACATCATTCAATCATTTGTCATACATAATGCATGTTTCTCATTTATTTTGGTTTGTTAACATTTTGATTCCATTATCATTCTTTTCATATCATCTTATGTTATTTTAATTTGTTATTCATTATTTTGTATGTTTAATTGATTTAATTGATTTAATCACTAACATTGTTTTAATTGTATTTTGTTTTTATGTCTAAACTCATTTTTTTTCGCTTGGGCGTTTTTGCAAGCACATCGGGAGGTCCAAAAAGGCTCATTTGGTTTGTAATATTTTATTTAATTTTGCCATATAATTTTCTTGTAAAATTCTTTATTTAGGCACGCTAAAAATAAAATCACAAAAGCGTTTCTATTAATTAACTTGACATTTTTTTTCTAAATAAAAATGGGACCAATGTCCTAGTTTTTCATACCCAAATAAATCATCACATCAAAATTGTTTTCCATAATGAACGCATGCGAGGACCAATGTCCTTATTGTTAATGAATAACCCGTTTTATGCATGTATCGCACATTTACAAACGAGGGTTGTATTCTGCCCTTAGTATTATTGTAAATTTATTTCATGCTTTAATGCTATTTTATTTTATGCTCTTAAATGGATGAATGCGCTTTAATTTAAATTGCATCGTGTGGAGAGAGAGCGAATCAATGATTTTTAAAATTTAATCATAAAACAATCGAGGTAGAAATAGATGAGAAATCTCGGACCCAGCTCAGGTCTTTGGGCTCAAGAGGTTAGAGGTCATCCTTCAAGATACTTCTTGAGTCATGAGGCTTTAGCGCTAATCCTAGGCTCCTTAGGGTGAGGAGTTCACCTTCCATGATCCCTCTGGCTGGCCAAAAATGGATACCAAGCGCAGTCTTAGGCTCTCCGAGGTGAGAGAAACTTTCCCAATGTTCTATTGGGTGGCGACTCCATGAAACCTCCTTGTTGCCCAACATAGACGCACTTGCGATTTATTGCAAGCTGTCAACGGACCCACAATTGCCCGATCGCCCTCGAGCGGGCTGTCAGAATGGGCGGTCGCGGGGATCCGGCGCGCGTCACAGTGGCGACTCCGCTGGGGACGATATGGTTTGAGATTTCAATTCAAAAATACCTCGTTTAACATTTATGGTTAAAATTTAATTCATAAATTCGCTTTCTCTCATTTGCATTACATTTCATTAGAGCTTTAGAATATGCTAGTTTGGTCCCTCTATTAGCCCCGGTGCGTTCCCGAAGCACGACCCTATTTTCACTCAATTTAGGGAAGTGTTAAGGATAATCACCAGCCCAAGCCTCGTACCATCATGGTATATTAAATGGTGACCCGATCGGTCGTTACGCTCGTGATGAGCTAGACCCGTCGGCAGGGATCATGCTTGGGTAGCCCTAAAGTAACACCGCCCTTTGACCAAAGCTCATGTAATGGCAATAGATACTTCCCTTAGGTGGTATGAACCGTAATACCTTGCTTGCTATATGGATCATTTTATATTGGACAAACCCAAATAATTTGATTGGTCACCTAATCAAAGGCTTTCATGCCCCGATAGGCCCATGTCAACTTGTTCGGGCTGCCTAAATACATAACGATCATAACCCATGTGCTTGCACATTAGATAAGAGATGTTACGATGCCGGTTCTTCACCGAGCACCATACGCATCCATTGGGTTCCCCGCTAACCCATGGATCAAGCCCACCTAGGAAAGAGACCGCATTACCTCGTGTGTGGGAGTAATAAGGTTGGAAGGATCTACTTGCTTGCATGTGATTGTAAATGTTGCATAGCTCACTATCATGCATTGTATATGTCATTCATGCATCATCCTAACAATCTAATTTTTTCAGCCATCATAGATTCATCTAAGTGGACTAGAGGTTCCGACGGTCGGTTAATAAGGACAAATCTGCTCTTTGAGTTACTGGAACTAGTGTCTGACTGGGATTCTGAGTCATCCTCATCAATCAGTGAAGCCTCTGTAGAGCCACCAATGGCAGAAGAAACCGGAGCTTTAACCACTCAGGACCTAGCTAGGAGGCTAGAGGATTTTGAACGAAGAATGATGGATATGATGGGTGCCATGGCTGAAAGGATTGCCCATCCACCTGCAGCCCCACAGCCGCCTGCTGCTCTACAGCCACAAGCAGCCCCTCCTCGGGGGCAAGCCGAACCACCTGCTGGCGGGGAGGCTCCCTTCGTTGGAGCTGCTGCTCGTCAACCCAACAATGAGCACAGAGCTGCCGCACCCATCGAGCCAAGAGGGGAAAGGATTCACAATCCCAATGATGATTTCCTGATGGAGGAGGAAGAAGAAGAGGTGCCGATAGTCCACCAAGCTGCGAGGCCCAGAGCACCCAGAGTAGAGGATGAAGCTTTAAGAGGTATGAGACAGCAGATCGAAGCTATCACCCGCATGCTCTCAGCTGGAAAGGGGGTCAACCCAGAAGACAGAGATCTGGGGGATGAAGAGCTGCTGCCCCAAAGATTCAAGATGCCCGAGCTGCCGAAATTTGATGGCACCTCTGACCCATCCGCCCACATCAAGCAATACACCCTGGTCATGAAAGGCACAGGGCTGAGCAAGAAGCAGAAGGTGGAATATTTCTGCCTTAGTCTGGTGGGCCCGGCAGTTGACTGGTACCACGGGTTGGATAGGAGGTCCAAAGAGGACTGGGACCTTTTGACCGAAGAATTCATGAAGCAATACGACTGCAGCACCAGGATGGAGGTCACCCTAAAAGACCTCGAGCTTCTACAGCAGAAGAATGATGAGTCATTCCATGAGTACCTTACAAGATGGAGAAACAGGGTCATGGAGATGAAGAGGAAGCCTGACACTGCAGACCAGATTAGGTTGTTTATTAGAAACTCATGCCCTTACTTAAGGGACTTGCTCAGTTTTAAGGGGCTCAAGGACTGGGAGTCGCTTAAGGATATCGCTATAGAAGCTGAGGCGGCTTACCTGGCAAAGAAAGCAAGCCAAAATAACTTTGCTGGGAAAGGCTATGGGAACCAGTCGGGATTCAAATCAGGAGGTGCCGGGAGCAGCAACAGCAGGAACGGTAGGACGACAGAGGTCTCAGCTACTGGAGTTGGGCTAGGTCAGAGATACTACTCCAACTTAGGCCGCTCTCTATCCTGGTACTGGAGAGACTAATGAAAGAAGGCAAGTTACAGCCATTGCCACCCAGACCAGTCTTGAGTCAGGGACAGCCGGGATATAGAGGTGATCAGTACTGTGCTTACCACCAGCACACCGGCCATTTGACTGACCATTGTCAAATTCTGAGAAATAAAATCCAGGATCTCATTGACACCAATCAGATCGCAGATCCTGAGAAGAGAGAGAAAAAGAAGAAAGCAGGTTATAATGCAGTCCCTCCACCGCAAACATGATCGTGTCTTATGGCCCACTAGTGATATTGCTTTTAGATCTTTTTATTTCTAGAACATTTTATGCTACAATTTTCTGTTTGTAATAAAGAGAACATTTTTTTGCTTATTTGAATAATGTTTCTATTGATTTCATTTCGCATGATCATAACAAATTAACTTTGGCATTAATTCAAATAATATGACTGCAGTTAATCTCGGAAACTTTGGGGAACCCAAAGAAAATTTTGATAGCATCTAACATAGCTCCTGTAGAGAGGGAAATTAAAAATAATAATAAAAAAAAAACTAGTTGCAACTAGGGGACTGGATGGAAACTCACTAAGAGCACTAGAACCTTTCTGATTACCCGTCAAAGCGATCTCTGGATAAGACGGAACCTAAAAAATGATTTAGGCAACATTTTCTTTGTATAGTTCCCTAAATGACCATTTCCTACCCTTACTTCACAATCGCTTGCTAGCCCATTGAGCCTTTATGTGGGTATGTTAAATGCGTGCCAATTTTGTTGTTACACATGTTAAAACTATCCCCTCGCCTAAAATGATTTTGACTTCCCCTTAGAAGAGTGGCCTCTCTAGCAGGGATGGATGAACATTTTAACAATCAACAATTTCTTTGTGGGTTATCAAAAATTACCCCGGTAAGAGCAAGTTCAAACTTTGAGAAGAGGGTTTCAGTCATGCGCCAAAGACATGAACCCTAAAAAAAAAAAAAAAAGAAAAAAAAAAGTAGAGCTCAAAATAATAACCACTTGACGAGTTTTGATGATTACCTTTTTAACTGTCAATCTGATCTTAAATGAGCTAAAATGTTATCAAATCCAAATTCAAGAATACCTTTGTATATACAACTAAGCTGAGAATGGTTCATCCACCAGTCGAGAAAATATTGCGGCCATTTTTCTCTAGCGACCTGATCCTCCTTTGATAGCCATCTACCTAAGCCTAACATTACAACCAAAGTAAGACCTTTTGATTCTTGGTTCAGTCTTATCCAATTAGCGAAGATGACCTTCTAATAAGGTTTGGTACGTAAGAAGAGGCATATGGTGTTTCTTGAGCTTCAAGCGAGGAGCCACGAGTGCATTCATGCATTCGAGTTAAGTCTCATCCCCAAAGTTGCATCTAGAATTCGCATTCAAAGAAAAAGATTAAGAGATGAGAGAAAATCTTCAATCATAAAACCCGAGAGGGCTGATTGATAACAGGAGTTTGATGCTTTCAAGATCTATCTCGAGATTAACTAAAGTCTTGTATTTTTTAAAGTCAATGCCAAAATAATGATCATGCTTAATGAAATCAAATTGAAACACATGCATTTCTGCAATGATGTGATCAGAGCAGTTCTCTTTGTGTGACCAAAGTCGCCTATTGTCCACCGTTCAAGTGCTTCAGCCAATTCATCCTGCTATCAAATGAGAAGAATCAAGCTCATGCAACCATGTCCTAAGACTCCCGAAAGGTTCTTGCCAACAACTTCAGCAATCTTCAAAAAAAAAAAGAAGAAAAGAGCCGTTAGAGTGAAAACCGTAACTGGCGCTCTAAGCAAAAACTAGGCAAAAGGATAGGGTGAAAGCCTGAAAACAGGCAGTCTGTCCTTCAAAAAAAAGAAGAAAGAGAAAAGCCGTTGAATTGGGTTGGGTCCATTCCAGGCAAAAAATAAGGCACAGGGTTATGTGAAAATCCACAAAGGACGCATCTCCCACTAAGAAAAGCTAGTGTGAAAATCCACAAGGGACGCACTACCTTCAAATAATGACTACTGGTACCGGATGAGAATCTCGCAATCTCGAAGGGCATGAAATTCAAAAGCAGCTCAAAAGGCATCAATTATATCGAAAATTGCAGCTAGCCCGGCTATCATCTCCAAGTCCACAAAGATGAATTTTTATCCTGCATTCCTGCATGACTCATGCATTTCACTTGCATGCTCACTATTTTCCCTGCATATTTTAGTTTCCCTATTTCGCAGAAAGAGAGATTCGATGCGGACACCGACCAAAGCCGAGTGACGACATCAGTCCAAGCAATCAATTAACCAAAGACTTCTCAGGGAGCAACAAACTGAAGACCTCTCAGGGGGCAATGAATTGAAGACTTCTCAGGGAGCAGCAAACTGAAGACCTCTCAGGGGGCAATGAACCGAAGACCTCTCAGGGGGCAATGAACAGAAGACCTCTCAGGGGGCAAACGATCAATGAACTGAAGACCTCTCAGGGGGCAATGAACAGAAGACCTCTCAGGGGGCAATGAACCGAAGACTTCTCAGGGAGCAACAAATCTAAGACCTCTTAGGGGGCAAACAATCAATGAACCGAAGACCTCTCAGGGGGCAATCAACCAAAGACTTCTCAGGGAGCAGCAAATTGAAGACCTTGTTGTGCATTTTCTAATGATGCAACATACCGCAAGTATACGGTGTACCGCAATAGTACTTTAGATATCGATCCCACAGGGAACGTGTTACACACTATTACTAATTGATTTTAATCTTGTTTACAATGATTAATTGATGGAAAAAATGATTCTAAATTAATCTAACATGTAACCTAACTAAATCAAGTTTGTGTGAATTCAAGAAGATAGAAAAGATTAATGATGCTAGATATAAAGATGGAACTTGAATTAATTGTTTTTAATGATTTTAGTATTCTTTTCTTGTAAGCCAAGTTGAATAAATTTCCTACTTACTTTCTCAATATAAGTAAGACTGCCCAAAACATACACATACAAGTCTAATTCCAAACTTTCATTTAAGAACTAGATGATTATACATGTAAATCTTAGGAATAAAACACAACCTATAGCAACCATTTCAATATTATGATTTCTCAAACAATATCTTAATGATGAATTTCCAATTAGTTGTAAGAATAAATTTATTTCTCAATTAAACTCAAACTTATAATGATCATAAATAATGTATTAATGAGAAATTCTACAATTAAGAAAACTTGAATTAATATGAACAATAAAATATTTAATATAAACATTCAAGTTCAGAATTTACATCATAAAAATTACAAAGAAGAATTAAAAGATAAGAATTGAAGAAGGAGATTTCTCAACCCTTTTCAAGTCAAAACTTGTAGTCCTCTTCCTTGTATAATACCTTCTCTTCAACACATAAACTTAACTTAAGAAAAACTAAAGAAAATTATTCTAACTTGCAGAAAAATATTCAAATGTTCAATTCTAAGTCTAATATATTTAAATTACAGTTAAAATCAGTATTTATAACATCAGCTCATGCCCCTTCAGATGCCCTTCTACAAACGTTGTAATTGTTAGAGGAAAGATACAACTTTTGAAGTTAAAATTTGAACTTTAGTGTCTAACGGATCCCTCTGTCGCGATCGCGACGATGTCGCGACGTCGCGACAGATCACGCCTCCTCTTGCGCTCGCCTTTCCTCACGTTTGCCTTCTCCGCGCCCTGTCGCGACCTCGCGACATCTTCCCTTGGTCGCGACAGCTCCGCTTCTCTTCTCTTTTCTCTTCTTCCTCTCTTCTTCTTAGCGCGCTCTGTCGCGACCTCGCGCCACCCATCGCGATCGCGACAGAGCCTCTTCTAACTTGACTCAATTCTTCTTCTTCTCTCCATTTTGCTCTATATTTTCTCCATTAATTCCATACTTTCTCCATTTGTCTCCTACACACAAAACTTAACAAAACACATAAAACATACCTAATTCCTACAAATAAAAACACTCAAAACATTACTTATAACCACTCCATATAGCCTAAATTATGAGCTAATTAAGCTCATATCAAACCCCCACACTTAAACATTTGCTTGTCCTCAAGCAAAACATTTAAACAACACAAAAACAATACTATCACACTTAACACAATAAACACAATGAACACAACATGTTGGAGCTTACTTAGATATTTGACAATTATTTAAAAACACCATGCATAGAATTATCCTTCTAACACACTAACTTCAATAGGTAACCATTTAAACATTCCCATCATTCATTAAACTTTAACCATATATGCACATTTGGAAAACCATGAAATTGCAAAACACAATGATGTTTGATCTCAAGAAATTAAATATCTTAACACATGTAAGAGATTATTTCACACAAAGCATTGCCTAAGATAATTTTCACTCAACACTTATTTTGATAAACACTCAATCACTCAAGTGTATAAAGGTTAGTGTTTTTCCTCATTCCTTGATTATGCCATTACATACCATAAGCTTGTAAGTGATAAAAATCTCCACTACTAGTAAAAGGTAGTAAAGAGGATCAAAGGGTCTTAAAAGGGTTGTAATGTGGCTGAGGTTAGGGTAGGAACTTTTGGATTTAAGTAGCTCAAATTGTGTAGAGAAAAACATCAATATAACATAGGAGATTTAACCAAATAGCAACAAGCATGATATTTTTAATCAAAGTCCCTTCTTAAGAATATAAATTTGCTGCTAGCTCTCAATTTATACTTACTATTTTTTTCTTCTTTTTTTTTTTCTTTCTTTTTTTTTTCTTAGGACAGCAAGAGAATTTAGTGTGGGTGCATTTTAATGCTCCATCCCTCACATAAGTAATTTAGATGTACATCTTGCTAATCCCATTTTTCTCTTTTA
Organism: Excoecaria cochinchinensis; assembly: GCA_947683425.1. Classification (NCBI taxonomy): domain Eukaryota; kingdom Viridiplantae; phylum Streptophyta; class Magnoliopsida; order Malpighiales; family Euphorbiaceae; genus Excoecaria; species Excoecaria cochinchinensis. Next base: position 5,600,368 of record CANTUQ010000110.1, read on the forward strand.
TTTTATTTCTACTAGCAGTTGGAATTCTAACTTCGAAAAGAAGGACTTTGCAATTGCAACATTTTACTAAGTTTATGCTTTTCAATAACAAATATATCTCCATTGCTATATCAATCCTAATCCCTCCACAATAGGGTAATTGCGCCAAAAATTAGGCCTTGTTTAAGCAAAAGTTTGGTTAGTAATATGTTTAAACAAGAAAAACAGATATAGGCTCAAAATTGGCTACCTAAAGTCAAAAGGTAAGGAATTTAAAAGTAAAGCCAAAATAGGTTCATTCTAAGTGCCCTTATCATATTCCATGTACATCCTATACTAAAATGTAATCTCGAAATTTACCACAAACAAGTTCTAGAGGATATGGCATAATAAGGCTCTCATACAAGAAGAATTTGTGTATAAGGCTTCAAAAGCTCACATGGCTATAGTTAAACTATAATAGGCAATAAGTTGGCAAAACAATCTTAATTTACATATAAAAAGATATCTAACTTAAAAAAAACCTACACCAAAATGTTTTGCTAAGTCATACCCTTCATGATGTACAACAAAAAGCTAAAGGAAAACAAATAATGAAAATGGTCCAAAAAGTTACTATCTAAACTAATGGTCAAAAAACATAAAAACTATACATGGCTATATTCTCAAATATTCATCAAATATTAAGCTCCAAAACAAAATGGTATTGTAAAACAACCTAAAATAATCTAAAACAATACATACCTAAATCTAGCAGTTCATGCAAACACAAGCTACTTACCTACACATATGATAACAAATATATACATAAAAACAAAACACAGACTTCCCCCACACTGAAAAAAACACAGGGTCCTCAATGTGTAAAAAGGAGTAAAGTACATAACAAATGAACAGAAAGACACAAAGAAAAACAAAAACAAAATAAATAAAGAAAAGTATAGGAGACAAACTTCAGAAACTCTCACTTGGAGAGCTTGGCGGAGTTGGAGACAATTCTACATTCTGCTTTCGGAAGAAACTTAAGAGCTTGCGCCCCAAATTCTTTTGATTTTTCAGCACATGCCTCACATCCGTCTCTAGCACATCCATCCTAGCTGCCATACTCTGATTGGTGGCCTCAATACCATCCAAACGATGCAAAATAGGCTCAATATCCACAGCAGCTCCTCTAGAACTCCTCCTCCCTGCATCATCAGCTCCAGCAGCAGCCTCGTCCTCACCTGAGGAGTCATGAGCTGCAGCTGCAGAGGCTGATTCACGTGCCCTGTCATGGGTCACACTTGGGCCAGGCATATGTGGGTCAGCTCGACTTGGTTCACCTGCAAATCTATCAACAAACCTTGGGGGCCAAGCTCCCTTGGTTAAAATATTAGCTCTACGCAAATACACCACATCCAACAAAGGAATTGTTTCTTTTTCATCCATTACAAAATTATGCAAATCTCCCAAACATCCCAAAATAATTCCTGTTACCATATGACACATACCCACAGATTTACTACGGGCAGTAGACGCATGATAAAGGCCATCAAGTATGAAATCAATTGAATCAGGTGTTTTGTTAGATTGCAATAAATCTAAAACAAACAAATCCTTTGTTTGGACCTTAGTACTCTCTACTCTACCAAACATGGCATGACAAAGAAATTTATGAAAAATCATTAAAGCATTGTCCTTTATCTGCCTATTAGTAGAATTTTTATTATTAAACCTGTCAAGTCCTGATAATCTATTCCACACAGGTGTTGGATGGAAAATATGGGAATCAAATCTTTTACCATTCAAAGGAAAACCAAACCAGTTATGCAAATCATTAATGGTAAAAGTATATTCAATACCCTGGTGCCTAAATTTCATTGAATCCCTACCTTTATCCACATATTCTAATGTAAAAAAAAATTCTAGAGCCCATTCCTTTCTAATAGGTAAAGAGTACGTAATAAATTTCCCCCATCTCATGTATCTCAGGAAATGATTAATTTCATCATTTAAACCCATGGTATTCAGAATAGCAAAATCTAAACCCCACATTCCCACATACGATTTTTTAGCAAAATAGGCAAATTTCACACCCTCTTCTTCAGAGAAAATTTTAAAAGGACAATCAAACCTGTTCTGAAAAATTAAGGCGTCAAGCGTGGGTTCTTCTCCTTGAGCGCTGGTTTCCCCCATAGGGCGTTTCCCTTGGCTTTTGTCTCCAACATGCTTTGTTCTCACCATTGTGAAATCACACAAAGAACAAAAAGAAACACAAGAAGAAGAAGAACAGGAGACTTAAAAACAAGAAATACGGAGTTTAGATGAAGAAGTTAGAGAGAAAATCGGGAGGAAGTTAAAAAGATAAAAATGAATTAGAGAGAAGATAACGAAAAGGTAAGAGAAAATGAAAAAGAGAGAGTAATTAGGGTAGATAAAAGAGAATTTAAGGAATTAAATGTGAGTCTAACGGTTGGTTCGACCTAGAATTGCGAATTCCGCGTTCTGTCGCGACATCGCGACAATGTCGCGATCGCGACAGAACCGAAATGAAAAAATTTGAACATCGCGCTGTACGTCGCGTCATCGCGACAAATTATTCCCGCTCTCCATCGCGACATCGCGACATAGTCGCGATCGCGACAGAACCGAAATGAAAAAATTTAAAAATCAATTGTCGCGATGATACTCAGTGTCGCGCCGTCGCGACGACAACGAATAAGCAACTCCCCCATTCTGTCGCGCTCGCGACATTGTCGCGCTCGCGACAGAATAAAATTTTGAAAATCACATTTAATTTCCCTTCCAAAAACAACACACAAAGGAATATAAAATAAATTTACATATGAAAAACATCTGTGGTACAAAAAGAACAACATTAATATATACAAATATCACTCATATAATAAAACAATTAATTAACAAGAAAATTTAAACCAAATAACCATCAAATCATTTTTAAGGAAAGAAATGAAACCTCCCTTCCATGAAATGTTTCCTCCAAATACACTTTACATCTTTGACCATTGGCTTTAAATAACTCATTTTTAGTATTTTTAAGTTCCAAAAACCCTTGATCAAAAACTTGTGTAACTTCAAAAGGTCCACTCCATCTTGATCTTAATTTTCCCGGAAAGAGTTTCAATCTAGAATTATACAATAAGACCTTGTCCCCAATATTAAAATTTTTAATTCTTATATGTGCATCATGCCACTTTTTAGTTCTTTCTTTATATATCTTAGCATTCTCAAATGCAAGAAGTCTCAATTCATCTAGCTCATTCAATTGTAAACATCTTTTGACACTTGCATCTTTAAGATCATAATTCAAAGTTCTAATGGCCCAATATGCTTTATGTTCTAATTCAACAGGTAAATGACATGCTTTTCCATAAACCATCCTATATGGTGTCATTCCAATTGGAGCTTTAAATGCAGTTCGATATGCCCACAAAGCATCATCTAATTTATGTGCCCAATCCTTTCTAGAAGTAGAGACTGTTTTTTCTAATATCCACTTTAACTCCCTATTGGACACTTCCACTTGACCACTTGTTTGTGGGTGATATGGTGTAGCTACCCTATGATGAACTCCATATTTTTGCAATAAAGAATCAAAAGAATGGTTAATGAAATGCTTACCTCCATCACTTATGATGGCTCTTGGCACTCCAAATCTTGAGAAAAGCTTCTTCAAAAATTTTATCACCACCTTTGAATCATTGGTTGGTGTAGCTTTGGCTTCAACCCACTTTGATACATAGTCAACTCCAACCAAAATATAGTTTTGACCAAAAGATGTGGGGAAGGGACCCATGAAGTCAATCCCCCATACATCAAACACTTCAACTTCCAATATATTATTCAAAGGCATTTCATCTCTTTTCCCAATATTACCAGCCCTTTGACATTTATCACATTTAGCTACATACATTTTTGCATCATGAAATAAAGTTGGCCAAAAGAATCCACATTCAAGCACTCTAGATGCAGTTTTATTGGCACTATTATGACCCGAATACAATGCCGCATGACAATGCATTAAAATGTTTTGATAATCCTCCTCACTTATACAACGACGAATTATACCATCCCCACATATCTTAAACAAGTAAGGTTCTTCCCATAAATAATTTTTAACATCACTAAAGAATTTCTTCTTTTGTTGCCATGTTAAATTTTCAGGTACAATTCCAGCAGCAATAAAGTTAGCAAAATCAGCATACCAAGGCTCATGCATATTCAAAATTGACATCAAGGCTTCATCCGGAAATGATTCATTAATTTCAATACCATCACCTAAAGTTTGTTCATTGTTTTCTAACCTAGACAAATGGTCAGCAACAAGATTTTCACTTCCCTTTTTGTCTTTAATTTCAAGGTCAAACTCTTGCAATAACAATACCCAACGGATCAACCTAGGTTTAGCATCTTTCTTTACAAATAAATACCTTAATGCAGCATGATCCGTATAGATTATGACTTTAGAACCCAACAAGTAAGATCTAAACTTATCACATGCATACACCACAGCTAACATTTCTTTTTCTGTTGTTGTATAATTAACTTGAGGAGGAGACAAAGTATGACTAGCATAATAGATCACATGCAAATTCTTACCATGTCTTTGACCTAATACACAACCCACAGCAAGATCACTTGCATCACACATAATTTCAAATGGCAATTCCCAATTAGGAGCAGCAATTATAGGAGCACTTATGAGGGCCTTCTTTAAAGTATCAAAAGCATGCATACATTCCATAGAAAATTCAAAAGAAACATCCTTAACTAATAAATTAGTTAAAGGTTTAGCAATTAAAGAAAAATCCTTTATAAATCTTCTATAAAATCCAGCATGTCCAAGAAAAGATCTAACCCCCTTAATTGTAGTAGGTGGAGGTAATTTCTCAATTAATTCTGTTTTTGCTCTATCAACCTCAATACCCCTACTTGAAATTTTGTGCCCTAAGACTATTCCCTCATCTACCATGAAATGGCATTTCTCCCAATTAAGAACCAAGTTAGTCTCTTCACACCTAGCCAATACTTTGTCTAAATTTTGTAAACAAAGCTCAAATGAATCCCCATAAACAGAAAAATCATCCATGAAAACCTCCATTATATCCTCTATCATATCTCCAAAAATGGAAGTCATACATCTTTGAAATGTGGCTGGGGCATTACAAAGCCCAAAAGGCATTCGCCTATAAGCAAAAGTTCCATAAGGACAAGTAAATGTAGTTTTCTCTTGGTCACTAGGGTAAATAAAAATTTGGAAATACCCTGAATATCCATCAAGAAAACAGTAATGAGAATGGCCAGCAATTCTTTCAAGCATTTGGTCAATGAATGGTAAAGGAAAATGATCCTTTCTAGTGGCCAAATTAAGCTTTCTATAATCTATACATACCCTCCAACCTGTGGTGGTTCTAGTTGGAATTAAATCTCCATTCTCATTCCTTACTACGGTCATACCCCCTTTCTTTGGAACACAATGTATTGGACTCACCCAATCACTATCCGAAATAGGATAAATGATTCCAGCATCTAGTAATTTAATAACTTCCTTTTTGACTACCTCTTTCATATGAGGGTTAAGCCTCCTTTGTCTATCAGCTTTAGGTTTAAAATCATCTTCCATATTTATCCTATGCATGACAACATTAGGACTAATACCCTTCAAATCAGATATTTGCCATCCAATACTTTTTATCCTTTTTCTAACAACTTCTAATAATGCATGCTCTTGTTCTTTATTGAGTTTATTAGAAATAATAATAGGCAAAGTATGATTTAATCCAAGAAAGGCGTACCTCAAATGACTAGGTAATTCCTTTAGATCAACGTTTGGTGGACTTTCAATGCAAGGTGGTAAAGGTGCTTCATTACGAATAAGAGGTTCACTTCTAACACTTTCTTGCTCTACCTCTTCATGAACTTCTTCTTCCATTTGGACTTCCTTTTCATCTGCATTTTCTAAGACTTCCACAACACAAGCATCAATGACATCTATTTTCATGCACACATTTTCATCCATTGGGTATTTTAGTGCCTTTTCCATGTGATATTCAACACTATCCTCCCCTACTCTTAAAACTAATGTGCCCTCATAAACATCAACTAAAGCTCTACCAGTCCTCATGAAAGGTCTCCCCAATATTAAGGGACATTTTTCATCATATGCAAAATCTAAAATGACAAAATCAGCGGGCAAAATAAATTTATCCACTTTTACAAGTACATCTTCAACTATTCCATATGGTTTCTTAATAGATTGATCAGCTAGTTGTAAAACCATGGAAGTAGGTTTAACATAATCTAAACCCAACTTTTTAAAGATTGAATAAGGCATGAGATTGATACTTGCCCCCAAATCACATAGGCACTTAGGAAACTCTCTATCCCCTAAGGTACATGGAATGGTGAAACTACCATTATCTTTAAGTTTTGTAGGCAAATTATTTGTGATTATAGAACTACATGCTTCAGTTAATGCAATAGTGGATATATCTTCCCAACTTTTTTTCTTAGAAATTAATTCTTTTAGAAATTTTGCATAGTTAGGAATTTGTGATATGGCTTCAATAAAATTCAAATTAATGTGCAAATGCTTCAATTTATCCATAAAAGATTGAAATTGCTTATCTTGGTTTTGTCTCTTCAGGCGTTGCGGAAATGGTGGACTAGGTTGAAAAATTTTAGAAGAATTCGCTTTAGATGCCCCTTCTGTCGCGACCGCGACAGGTGTCGCGATCGCGACAGGAGACTTTCCTCCTGCTGTCGCGCTTACGTCTGGTATCGCGCCCGGTGTCGCGCCTGCAAAATTTGTTGGCTTCTCCTCTGTCGCGACCGCGACAGGCGTCGCGCTCGCGACAGAAGACTCATTCTTCTTTTTATTTTCCTGAAATTCTCCATTTTTGTTAGTAATAACAAATTCATTGGTGTAAGTTTTACCTGACCTCAAATTTATGGCTTTTAAATGTTCCCTTGGGTTCTCCTCCGTATTACTTGGTAAAGTACCTTGTAATCTTGAAGGTAAAGCCTTTGCTAATTGCCCAATTTGCACTTCTAAGTTATGAATGGATGAGGCTTGATTCTTTGTGATCTGATCAAACTTATTTTCCAGCCTCTTTTGATTCTCCTCTTGTGAATTAAATTTCATATTAATCCCTTCTAAGAACCTATCCATTTTAACCTCCAAGGCCCCAAACCTATCTTGAGGTGGTTGAAAACTTACTCCTTTATTTTGATTACTACTATTCCCCCATGAAAAGTTTGGATGGTTCCTCCATCCAGGGTTATATGTATTGGAAAATGGATTACCTCTTCCTTGCCCTTGAATAAAACTAACTTGCTCCTCCGTACTATTAATGCCTAAATTACATACCTCACTTGGATGTCCTTGTTGTCCACAAATATTGCATCTATTTGGTTGACTACCTCCCATACCAATATTATTTAGTTTGTGAGTCAATGCTTCCACTTGTGCTTGCAATGCAACTACTGAATCAAGTGCATGAACTCCTCTCACATTAGAAGAATTTGAATCTCTACTTCTCTCGGTAGGCCACATGCAGTTGTTCATGGACATCTCCTCCAATAATTCAAACGCCGCTTCAGTAGTTTTCCTCATCAAGGAACCTCCAGCAGCAGCATCAATAGTTCCTCTTGTTGTAGGATTCACACCATTATAGAATGTTTGCATCAACAACTCTCTTGGCAAGTTATGGTGTGGACACATTCTTTGCAATTCCTTGAATCTTTCCCAAGCCTCATATAATGATTCATTTTCATTTTGAACAAATGTAGTGATATCCTTTATGATTTTTGCGGTTTTGGCCAAGGGAAAATATTTTGATAAAAATGCTTGGGCCAATTGGTCCCAAGTAGTTATAGAACCCCTTGTCAAAGAATTCAACCAAGCTTTTGCTTTATCCTTCAATGTGAATGGAAAAAGTCTAAGCTTGATTGCATCATTTGAAACCCCATTTATTTTAAAGGTATCACAAATCTCAAGAAAGTTTGCCAAATGAGCATTTGGATCCTCATTTGCCAAACCATAAAATTGTATACTATTTTGAATCATTTGCAATAATGAAGGCTTAATCTCAAATTGATTGGCATTTACCGTTGGTCTTACCACTCATTGTTGAGCACCACTCAATGCAGGTGTGGCAAAGTCCATCAATCGTGGTGGATTTTCATCAGCCATCCCAATTGATTTCCTATTTTTATTCTTCTTTTTATTTGATTTTCGGTTACTTAATAAAAACCTCTCAATTTCAGGATTTATAGGCTCAAGCTCTTCTAAAGAACTCCTTGTACTAGGCATGAACTTTCAAAATCCTGTAAAACAAATACAACACACAAAATTAACTTAAATACACAAACAAATTAAAACAAACAAAATATTGTAATCCAAAATCATAAATCAATTTTCACAATGGCAAACAACCGATCCCCGGCAACGGCGCCAAAAACTTGTTGTGCATTTTCTAATGATGCAACATACCGCAAGTATACGGTGTACCGCAATAGTACTTTAGATATCGATCCCACAGGGAACGTGTTACACACTATTACTAATTGATTTTAATCTTGTTTACAATGATTAATTGATGGAAAAAATGATTCTAAATTAATCTAACATGTAACCTAACTAAATCAAGTTTGTGTGAATTCAAGAAGATAGAAAAGATTAATGATGCTAGATATAAAGATGGAACTTGAATTAATTGTTTTTAATGATTTTAGTATTCTTTTCTTGTAAGCCAAGTTGAATAAATTTCCTACTTACTTTCTCAATATAAGTAAGACTGCCCAAAACATACACATACAAGTCTAATTCCAAACTTTCATTTAAGAACTAGATGATTATACATGTAAATCTTAGGAATAAAACACAACCTATAGCAACCATTTCAATATTATGATTTCTCAAACAATATCTTAATGATGAATTTCCAATTAGTTGTAAGAATAAATTTATTTCTCAATTAAACTCAAACTTATAATGATCATAAATAATGTATTAATGAGAAATTCTACAATTAAGAAAACTTGAATTAATATGAACAATAAAATATTTAATATAAACATTCAAGTTCAGAATTTACATCATAAAAATTACAAAGAAGAATTAAAAGATAAGAATTGAAGAAGGAGATTTCTCAACCCTTTTCAAGTCAAAACTTGTAGTCCTCTTCCTTGTATAATACCTTCTCTTCAACACATAAACTTAACTTAAGAAAAACTAAAGAAAATTATTCTAACTTGCAGAAAAATATTCAAATGTTCAATTCTAAGTCTAATATATTTAAATTACAGTTAAAATCAGTATTTATAACATCAGCTCATGCCCCTTCAGATGCCCTTCTACAAAGGTTGTAATTGTTAGAGGAAAGATACAACTTTTGAAGTTAAAATTTGAACTTTAGTGTCTAACGGATCCCTCTGTCGCGATCGCGACGATGTCGCGACGTCGCGACAGATCACGCCTCCTCTTGCGCTCGCCTTTCCTCACGTGTGCCTTCTCCGCGCCCTGTCGCGACCTCGCGACATCTTCCCTTGGTCGCGACAGCTCCTCTTCTCTTCTCTTTTCTCTTCTTCCTCTCTTCTTCTTAGCGCGCTCTGTCGCGACCTCGCGACAGAGCCTCTTCTAACTTGACTCAATTCTTCTTCTTCTCTCCATTTTGCTCTATATTTTCTCCATTAATTCCATACTTTCTCCATTTGTCTCCTACACACAAAACTTAACAAAACACATAAAACATACCTAATTCCTACAAATAAAAACACTCAAAACATTACTTATAACCACTCCATATAGCCTAAATTATGAGCTAATTAAGCTCATATCAGACCTCTCAAGGGGCAATGAACTGAAGATCTCTCAGGGGGCAAACGAGCAATGAATCGAAGACCTCTCAGGGGGCAATCAACCAAAGACTTCTCAGGGAGCAGCAAAATCGAAGACCTCTCAGGGGGCAATGAATTGAAGACCTCTCAGGGGGTAATGAACTGAAGACCTCTCAGGCGGCAAATGATCAGAAAACTGAAGACCGCTCAGGGGCAAACAAACGATCGATGAACCGAAGACCTCTCAGGGGGCAATCAACCGAAAGGGCTCACAGATAGCACCGCTTCAACAAACGAAAACACACCATGATAATAACCACCATCTCAGAATTCTCCAGTTCTGAAAGACGGCTGACTCGGGTACTTGTCTCTTTCCTTTTCTTCTTTGAGTTTAGGCTCACCTAGACACTAGTGTACTAGTTTTCCCTAAACTGGGGGCAACTGTAGACACCGGGTCCTGAGTCAGCCTAGATCGAAGTTACCCAATGATGATAATTGCCTTCACAGGCTTAAAAGGTTAAAAGTGATGGTTTTCTCGTCAAATTTGCGTTTTAGAGTGAAAAATTAGAAAATAATAAAAAAAAAATAAAAAAAATATTTTAAAAATTAGTTTTGAAAAATGGGGGCTTAAAATTATAATGTTTTTAGTCAATTTAAAATTTAAAAATAAAAAAAAAAAAGTCGGATCGCGAGTGTCGGGCGCGCTGGCACCCAGCTCGCAGGCGCGTGGTCGCCCAGCTCGCAGGCGCGTGGGCGCCCAGCGCGCAGGCGCCCAGGCGCCCATCGCGCTGCGGGCGCAAAGGCGACGCTCAGCGTCGCCGATGCTGCGCGTCGCTAAAGGCGCGCGCAGCATCGCGCACGCTGAGCGCCGCACGGAGCGCTGGTGCGCGAGCGCCAGCGCTCGGAAGCCCGCCTGGTTGCCGCTCCGACGCCCGCCCCTGTATAGCGACGGGCGTCCCTCCTTCTGAGCGTCTCTATAGGGTCTGATTACTTCTTTTTTCCGATTTTTGGACCTAAAAATCAGTTTTTTATCCCTTTTTTCAGGGTTTTATGGGATTTTTTCAATTTATAAAATTTAAAATAGTTAATATCTGATTTGATTAAATTTTATCCCTTTAATTATTTTATTTTTCCTATTTTCTTCCTATAAAAAGAATAAGATGAAAACCTAAAAGGGATTCTTTTGGGGGAATTTTTTAGGGTTTTTTTTCTCTTCATCTTCTTCTTCTTCTTCCACTAAAATTCCAGATTTATTCCCCAACCAAAAATCAAAAAGAAAAATCAAATTTTTCATTCTTTTTCCAACATAATTTCTTCTAAACATATTTTTTAGAGGAAGTTTTGTTGTTTGATTTAATTTTTGAGACAAATACAATAATTATTTGTTCTCAAAATTGTTTCTAATCTTTTATTTTGTGTTCAATCAAACTTTTTCATTGATTTTGTTTTGAATCTCCTTTTGATAAAAATTGATTTTGAGACAAATAAAATAATTGTTTGTCATCAAAATCTAATTTTTATTTGATTTTCTAAAATAAAACTTCAATCAATTTTTTTGAACAAAGTGATTGATTGTTCTTGAAATCATTTTTCTTTATTTTAATCAATAAAAACTTTTTTTTTTGATCAAAATCATTTCTTTAGGCAAAGGTATCAATTCTTTGTTCTTAAAGAATTTTTGATCATTTTTTTTCATGTTTCTTGGAATAAAATTCCAACATTTTCATCATATTTCACTCTAATATTGTGAATCATCAAACAAAGAAATCGATCATCTTTTACCTTCATCGAATCCGAAACTCTGAGGGTAAACATTCTGGGCTTGTTTTTATTATTTCTTTTGGTTCATATCTAATTTATTTATGTATATTTTATTTTATTGTTTTCATTTATTTTATTTATTTCAGATTTGTTTTATTTAATTTGTTTATATATGATTTTTATTCACATAAATATTGATTGTTTATTAATTTTTAACATGTAATTAATTTATTTCACTTTAATTCATCATTATTTTTAACATGTAATTAATTTATTTCACTTTAATTCATCATTATTTTTAACATGTAATTAATAAATTCATTTTAATTGATCTTTTTGCCATGTAAATGGTTTATATCATTTGTGAACATATTTAATTAATCATATTGTTCATTTAATTGTTTTCATCATTCTTTAATTGTTTTCATTTATTATTCTTTTCTTTATCATTTTATATATTCTTTGATTCGTTTATCTTCATCATCATTGTTATCATGTTCATATTTTCATGTACTAATTAATTAACATGTTTTATTTTATTTTCATCACATCATTCAATCATTTGTCATACATAATGCATGTTTCTCATTTATTTTGGTTTGTTAACATTTTGATTCCATTATCATTCTTTTCATATCATCTTATGTTATTTTAATTTGTTATTCATTATTTTGTATGTTTAATTGATTTAATTGATTTAATCACTAACATTGTTTTAATTGTATTTTGTTTTTATGTCTAAACTCATTTTTTTTCGCTTGGGCGTTTTTGCGAGCACATCGGGAGGTCCAAAAAGGCTCATTTGGTTTGTAATATTTTATTTAATTTTTCCATATAATTTTCTTGTAAAATTCTTTATTTAGGCACGCTAAAAAGAAAATCACAAAAGCGTTTCTATTAATTAACTTGACATTTTTTTCTAAATAAAAATGGGACCAATGTCCTAGTTTTTCATACCCAAATAAATCATCACATCAAAATTGTTTTCCATAATGAACGCATGCGAGGACCAATGTCCTTATTGTTAATGAATAACCCGTTTTATGCATGTATCGCACATTTACAAATGAGGGTTGTATTCTGCCCTTAGTATTATTGTAAATTTATTTCATGCTTTAATGTTATTTTATTTTATGCTCTTAAATAGATGAATGCGCTTTAATTTAAATTGCATCGTGTGGAGAGAGAGCGAATCAATGATTTTTAAAATTTAATCATAAAACAATCGAGGTAGAAATAGATGAGAAATCCCGGACCCAGCTCTGGTCTTTGGGCTCAAGAGGTTAGAGGTCATCCTTCAAGATACTTCTTGAGTCACGAGGCTTTAGCGCTAATCCTAGGCTCCTTAGGGTGAGGAGTTCACCTTCCATGATCCCTCTGGCTGGCCTAAAATGGATACCAAGCGCAGTCTTAGGCTCTTCAAGGCGAGAGAAACTTTCCCAATGTTCTATTGGGTGGCGACTCCATGAAACCTCCTTGTTGCCCAACATAGACGCACTTGCGATTTATTGCAAGCTGTCAATGGACCCACAATTGCCCGATCGCCCTCGAGCGGGCGGTCAGAATGGGCGGCCGCGGGGATCCGGCGCGCGTCACATAAACACAACACAACAAAGAACATCCAACAATGCAAACCCTAAGTTAAATCTAAACCCAAAGAGGAAAAAGAAGATGAAACAAATGGAAAACAAGATGAGAAGAATACAATTACTTACCAAAGAGATGCAAAGCGATGATTAACTCCACTAATACAAACTTGAATCTACACCACAATTCTTAGAATGAAGAAAATGAAGAAGAAGAAGGTGAGTGAAGAAGGAAACGTGAATCTGCCAATTTCCTTTCTTTCTTTCCTTTTTCTTTTTCTTTTCTTTGCCCTAAGCATGTGTCCATTTCCTATTGGTGAAGCTAACCACTCACACCAAACTAACATGCACTATACACACCTAATACACTCCCAACTAATGCACACCCTACAATGGTATGAACACACACACAAGCATATCCCAACTTAAAACACCATAATATGATATGCTCAAGTGCACACAACTATAACCCATTTAATACACACACTAATACCCTATATGCACCCACATACTAACAAAACCCAAAAACATGCATTTTTACCAAAATATCCTTATGATATACCGAACACATGCAAATGCAGGCTCACACAGACAGGCTCATTCTACTAGGGGGCAAACGGGGTGTGACAGTTTAACTTGTGTGGATTGAAGGCTATGAATATTTTTACTCAATTTTTATTTCATGTATGTTGTATCTTGTGGATGACTCTGAAAAGGGAATCTAGATGTGCAGGATTTTATGATTTAAAATTAGAGGAGGGAGTGAGATAAATGAGTTCTGGGTTGTTTGGCTCCGGAATGGGAAAGCAAACCGAACATAGGATTTCAGACCCGTGCTTAGGTTAATTATATGGCTTGCTCCGGAATGGGACGTTATGCAATTAGAATAGCTTGCTCCGAAATGGGATGCTTGGGTTAAGAGGGTTATCCCAATTCATTCGTTTATATTTTCTTAGATTAAATTAATTCACATTTGGGTATGGGGTGGATAAGTGAACCCGAGCAACGTTTCTTTTATATCGATTTCTCTTACTTGTTAATTCCTTTGCTATTATTTCATTTTTGCCAAAAATTACTGTCAGTTTCATTTATTAAATTCCATTTGTATGTTTTGGATATTTAATTCCGTTATTTTTAATTAATAGATAACTTATTCAAATCAATCAATTGGGAATTCTTTAGCATACACTTGATTTTCATAACTTGCATACACAATCCCTTGGGTGCGATAACTCAGGGTCCTAATTATACCCCACTTTATTACTTGCCGATTCAGTACACTTGCTGAGAATGTGCCACTAGCAATAATCATCCTACAGAGCATTATATCGCGCCCGTGACTCTTGTTGCAGTCGCGACAGAACACAAATCTCAACTCAAAGTTACAATATTACATACCTCTTTCAGCACTTAATCACACTACTCCATTACATGCACTCCAAACAAATCATCAGAATAATTCATACCAAGCACATGCATCTACAACTAACCAAAACACTCATATCTAATAATTATACATACAATGAGCATATCAATAACGATAACTATGCAAATACACATCACTATGCACACAATCAAATATAGCACAATTTAATTGGCAATAAGGCCTCATCCATAAAACATATTATTCCAATTTCAACCCATTCATTAGAAGAGCTATTAAACCCTTCTTTTCCCACGTTTTCCCCAAGTAATTCACACATGCAAATTTACATCGAGTACAAGTAAAATCCCAAACCTCTTAAAGCACACTGTGATGTGCGCCGAACCTAGCAAAGGCCCTCTTAGACGAGACCCGCTTTTAGGGCTCGATGAATTGGTTCGCGTCTTTTTATCTTGGGTTCCATGAGACATCTTGGAATTCCTACCCAATAGAACAATTGGGAGTTCAGCCGGCCTCATGGTACCTTTAGGCACCTTTGAGGTATTTTGGAGTCGCCACCTAATTTACGAGAAATTGGGAAAGGTCATCTAACCTCTATGGTCTAAACTAGAGATGGTGTTCGGAACTTCACTCTTATTTATGTCTTGGTTAATTAAAAATGAGTTTTTAGATTCATAAAATTCTATCTCTCATCTCACATGATTAATGCATTTAATTTAAAAGCGCATTGCAAGCAATCAAAAGTAATAAATAAGAGCTGCAAAGAAAGTAATAAATAAAGCGGTAAAGAAAGCGGTAAACACATCAAGCACCCAATTATAAAGGAGAAATTGGGACAGAATACAATCCCAAATGAAAGAAGGTCAAATGAAATTAAAGTGAAAATTAGGACGGAATACAATCCCAAATGAAAGGTAAATAACATTGCCCCAAAAATAATTAACTACAAGGGCCCACAAGATATTTATGAACATAAATTTAGAACAAACACATATTAGTCGAGTATAAAAAATAACATACATAAATCGAGATATTTATTTGGGCTAGGAATATTAGTTCCTTCTCGTTCACTTAAAGAGAGATCGAAGAGTTGTTTGATTGTTGGATTGAAAATTGGGATGAGTGATCATATTTTTGAAAAACTTAACTCTTAATTTTATTTGGGACATTTTACATTGCTTGGCTAAAATGAGGGACATTGGTCCCAATTTTATTAATAAAATCCCAATTTGGTTATAAAAAATATTTTTGTGATTTTTTTTTATCTTACATGTGCATGAAATATAATATTTTATTTACAAGAAAAACACATTCACACAAGTAGGGGGTAGGAAAGGTCTCACCCAAACGATGTGGTCTCATACGCATCGTGACCCCTCCTTGTGGTCACAGAAATGCTCGCACAAGGCAAATCACATTTAAACCTCAAATAAAAAATAACATTAAAAATGTTAGTAATAATTCTAAAATCAACCAAATAAATATAAATACAAGATAAATATAAGACATGGTCAACAGTGATAGTATGATAAAAACAGCAATAATGATAATAATAATAATAATAATAATAATCATAATAATGATGATGATGATGATGATGATGATGATGATGATGATGATGGTAATTACAGCAGAATAATAATGATAGAATAATAATAATAATAATAATAATAATAATAATAATAATAATAATAATAATAATAATAATAATAATAATTATACTAACCATCACAATAATATTAATAACACAATAAAGATGACAGCATTAAAGATAATAATAACAATAGAGATAATAATAACGATAACAACAATAATAGCTTCGAATATAATAACAATATAAAGGGAAAGACAACAGCAAATAATAATAATAATAATAATAATAATAATAATAATAATAATAATAACAATAATAATAATAAAAACGATGGCAATAGGAGAATAATAATAATAATAATAATAATAATAATAATAATAATAATAATAATAATAATAATAATAATAATGATGATGATGATGATAAAAATGATGGCAATAGGAGAATAATAATAATAATAATAATAATGATGATGATGATGAAAACGATGACAATAAGAGAGTAATAATAATAATAATAATAATAATAATAATAATAATAATAATAATAATAATAATGATGATAATAGTGATACTAATGATAACAACACTAATGACAATAATAAAATCAACAGTAAGATACAATAAGAATAATAATAATCAAGTTAAAACCATAAAGAACATATCAACAGTGATGATAACCACATTAATAATAGAAATAAATGATAATAATAGCAAAAATAGAGACAAAAGATGATATTCACAGTAATGATTGAATATTGACAATAATGATAATAAATAAAATGAAATGAGCTGAACAAAACGGATCAAAAAATGTTTACCCTCAGAATTTATAGAGTGGAGAAATGATGTCTTAATTCGTCCTCCTTGTCGATTTTGCAGTGGCAAAACACCAAAAAGATTTAAGAAAATTTAAATTTTAACAAAAAACTCAAGAAAATAATTTTTGATGGAAGGATCCAGCTAAAGAAATTATTTTTCTTTGCTTAGATCGACCCAGGAACAAAACCCTTTTTGAAAGGAAGAAGATTTAAATTCCCAAATATTTTTTTGAAATCTTTTTCTTCGTCTGCCTCCCTTTTCTCTCCAGGAAGAAAAGATCTTTTTTACTAAGGAAGTAGCCCCTTCAAAATGAAGACCCAGTCTTCATTTTGTTTCCCTAGCCTTCCCCAAAATGGAGGCAAGACAAAACATCATTTTAATCCCATTGTTCAAAAAAAATATAAAAATATGAAACAAATAGATATTTCAGACCTGAAATTTGACTGTTTTTGCAGGTGGAAAGTGACAGCACAGGGCAGGGGAAATGTGCGGGCAGGCCGCATGCGGGGCGCCCGAGCTGCATGCCTCCTTGCGGGAGGCCGCACGTTGGCATGCGTGGCATGCAGCCTGGGGGCCGCATGTCCCGCATACGAAATGCGGCCTAGAGGCCGCATGTCGCTGGGGGCCGCGTGAGCTGCAGCCTCCTTGAGGGAGGCCGCACGCCATGCAGCTCTGGGGCTGTATGTTCCGCATGCGGCATGCGGCAGTGGCATGTGGCCCCGCACATGCAGCCTACGGGCTGGTGTACGGCCGCAGCACACGCCTCATGCCTTGTGGCCTCGCACTGCAGGCCGCACGCAGGCGCTGCGCTCCGGGCACCGAAACTCTAAAACTAATAAAAACATAAAAATAAAAACGAGTAAACATAAAAAGAATAAAAATAAAGATTTTTTTTTTGGAATTAAAATTTTTGGAAAAAAGGAGATTCTCGACAAGGGAAACATCATTGTCGACATCTTTACCTGTGAGCAAGTATCATTTTCACCATCGGGTAATCCTGATCTTGGATCGCCTCAGGACCCGGTGTCTATAGTTGCCCCGAATTTTGGGGAACCTAGAACTTAGGTGCCTGGGTGAGCCAAAATTCAGAAAAGAAGGAGAGAGACACATACCTGAGGCAGTCACTTTCCCAGTCTGGATGATATTATTGGAGTGGTTGTCGCCATGTTGTCAGCGTGTTATCCTTTGTTGAAGTGGTGGTGCCGTGATTGTACTAGCTCTTCTGAGATGGTGCTCTTTGAGATGTCTTTCGCTGATCGCCCCCTGAGAGGTCTTCAGCTGGCTGGTTGCCCCCTAAGAGGTCTTTGGCTAGTCGGTTGCCCCCTGAGAGGTCTTTGGCTGGTTGCCCCTTGAGAGGTCTTTGGCTGGTTGTCCCCTGACAGGTCTTCGGTTGATCGGTTGCCCCCTGAGAGGTCTTTGGCTGGTTGCTTGGATTGGCATTTTGACTGATGTTGTCACTCGCCTTTTATCGGTGTCAGCATTGAATCTCTCTTGCTGTAAAATTGGAAAGCTAAATATGCAGGAAAATTGGTGAGCATGCATGTGAAATGTATGTGTCATGTAGTAATGCAGGATAAGAATTCATCTGAGTGGATTTGGAGGCGATAGCCGATTTGGTCGCAATTTGCAGTAGGATCGGTGCCCTCTGGAATTGCTTTTGAATTTCGTGCCCTTGTGGATTATGAGTTTCTCCTCTGATACCTGTAGTCATTCTTTTAAGGTAGTGCGTCCCTTGTGGATTTTCACACTAGCTTTTCTTAGCGGGAAATGCGTCCTTTTTGGATTTTCACATAATCCTATGCCTTATTTTTTTTGCCTGCAATGAACCTAAACCAATCTAGCGGCTTTTGTTTATTTCATTTTTTGTAGGACAGACTGCCTATTTTTAGGTTTTCACCCTGTCCTTTGGCCTAACTTTTTCTTAGAGAGTCAGTTATGATTTTCATCTCTAACGGCCTCTTTTTTTTTTCTTTTTTTTTTGTAAGAGAGGTTGAAGTTGTCGTCAAAGATCTTTCAGGTATAATCGGCATGTACTTACGTCTTAGATCATGGTTGCTTGAGCTTGGTTCTTATCATGAAGATGCTATAAAATTGGCTTCACAGTTGATACCAGGATGAGCCTACTGAAGCGCTTGAGTAGCGAGAGTAGCAAAGGATAGATATTAACAATGTGCTGATTTTATACCGGAACCAGACAACTTTGAGTGTGCAAGATGAACTGCTCTGGTCATGTCAATATCATTGCATAAATTCATATATTTCAATTTGATTTCATAACACATGATCATTATTTGGAATTAACTCGAAAAATACAAGACCTCATCCAATTTCGGGATAAATCCTAAAAGCATCAAACTCCTGTTATCAACCAGCCCTCTCGGGTTTTCATGATTGAAGATTTTCTCTCAGCCTCCCTCTTTTTTTTAGCCTTTGCCATGAAACCTCCTTCAGTTCGCCAGTATTAATTAGATTTGCTTTCATCTTTGTTAACCGAGAAGGATGCTTCTTCTGAGAGTGGTTCTTTTTAGCATCAAAGTCTTATTCTTGGCCCTCGTGTAAACTGGCTGAGATAGTGAGTTTCTTCGCATAAATCTTGACCGTGAAAGTCTGCATATTCCTTTTACTGGCTTTGGTTGCTCAATTTCTAAAGTATCATGTAGTGGTTGAGATTGGGTTGAGAATGGCTGAGATTGGGTTACAAGTTAGGCTTTAGTGGTTTAGGGCAAAATTGTGGGTTTGTTTGGTTTTTTTTTTTTCTCTTTTTTTTTTTGCTTTTTTTTGCCCCTTTTTTTGTGCTTCTCTTTTTTTGTGTGTTTGTTTTTCTTTTTTTCTTTGTGTTTTTTATTGGGTTTTTTTTTTATTTTTTGTTTTTTTTAGGTAGAGGTAATGGGCTCTCCTTCTGAATTTGGCTATAAGTGTTCATGCTTTGCTTATCTCAGTCTCATATGATTAGAGGTCAATCTTGATTGGCTTTGGGGTACATATCTCAAATGGTTGGGAGGAAAGGAGTCACAAGGCTTGGTTCTAATGAGTTACATAGTTCTTGTGAAGGTCCAAAGTTTCATTTGCCTAACTTTTGATATAGCCCTCGGAGTTTGATTTAGCTGTACTGCATGCGTCCTAAACTTTGAGGGGACAAAAGGCTAGTTTTTGAAATTTTGCTCATTATTATGTTGGCATGTTGATGTAGCATTGTCCCAACAATGTCCTTGTCAAATTTCAGCGTGTCATCCCAGGTCCAGGTAATGGCTCTCTCTTTTTTTTTTCTTGTTTTTGCCCTTTTTTTTGACCCTTTTTTTTGACATTATCTCTCAGAATTTTCCTCTCTTTAGGAGTTATATTAGATGCTATCAAGATTTTGTTTGGATTCCCCAAAATTCTGAGGTTAAATGCAATCGTATTAATTGGGTTAATGCCAAAAAAATGGATACATCATGATCATAAGAAATGAAATCATTAGTAACACCATACAAATAAGCAAAATTGTTCATCATATTAAAATAACCAACACTATCATAAGAAGTTCTTGAAATAAAAAGAAATAAAGCATCTAAAAACATAATTTTCTTCTCCACTCTCACTAGTGGATCCACAATCTACCGTAGTCATGGGAATCCCTTCTTCACTCGCCTCCTGATGGGTGAGAGCGACGTACTCATCTCCGGACCTGATCAAATACATGGCGAGGGAACTGCATTGTAGCTTACATTCTTCTTCTTCTCTCTCTTCTCAGGGTCGCTGATCTCTTTGGAGTCAATGAGATCTTGGACCTTGTTCCTCAAAGTTTGGCAATAATCTGTCAGGTGCCCAGTGTGCTGATGGTAGGCGCAGTACTGATCATCTCTATGCCCCGGCTGTCCCTGATTTGCAGTTGGCCTAGGTGGCAGTTGTCTCATCTTACCCTCCTTCATTAGTCTCTCCAACACCCAGGATAGAGACCGACCCAAATTAGAAAAGTGTCTCTGGCCTTATCCTACTCTGGTAGCTGAAGCCTCAGCCGTCTTACCATTTCTACCATTACTGCTTCCAGCACCGCTTGATCTGTACACTGACTGGTTCCCAAAGTTTTTCCCAGTAAAGTTATTCTGGTTTACTTTCTTTGCCAGGTAAGCCCACTCAGCCTCTATAATAATGTCCTTAAGTGACTTCCAATCTCTGAGCCCTTTAAAGCTGAGCAAGTCCCTCAAGTAAGGGCAGGAGTTCCTAATAAATAAGCTGATTTGGTCAGCGGTGTCAGGCTTTAGTTTCATCTCCATGACCCTATTTCTTTATCTGGTGAGGTATTCATTGAACGACTCGTCACTCTTTTGCTATGAAAGCTCGAGGTCCTTTAGGGTGACCTTCATTCTAGTGCTGTAGTTGTACTGCTTCATGAATTCATCAGCCAAAAGGTCCCAGTCCTCCTTGGATCTCCTATCCAGTCCATGATACCAGTCTACTACCGGACCCACTAAACTAAGGCAAAAATATTCCACCTTTTGCTTCTTGGTCAACCCTGTGCCCTTCATCACCAGGGTATATTGCTTAATGTGTGTAGATGGGTCCGAAGTACCATTGAACTTCGGCAGCTCAGGCATCTTAAACCTTAGGGGCAGCAGCTCTTAGTCCCTTAAATCTCTATCCTCGAGGTTGATTCCCTTCCCGGCTGATAACAAGCGGGTGATCACCTCAATCTGCTGCCTCATTCCTCTCATAGCCTCCTCTACCTTGGGTACTCTACCCCTCACAGCATGATGGGCTATTAGCTCCTCAACCTCATCTTCCATCATAAAATCCTCATCAGGATTAGGGATCCTTGCCCTTTTAGGCTCAACGGGCGCAGCAATAGCTTTATTCTCATTGATAGGTTGGTGAGCAGCATTACCTATAATGGGGACCTCTTCATTAGCAAGCAGTTTAACTCACCCCGGAGGAGGGGCTACCGGTGGTTATGGAGTGACGGGTGGTTGTGCAACAAGAGGAGGAGCAATCCTTTCGGCCATTGTGCCCATCATTTCTAACATCCTCCGCTCAAAATCTTCTAGTCTCTTAGCAAGGTCTTGAGTGGTTAAAGCTTCGGTCTCTTCTGCCATCGAGGATGATTCAATAGTCATTGAGAGTGACTCAGAATCCCAAATAGGCATTAATTTCGATGATCCAAAGATCAGGTCTATCCTCACTAGTTAACCATCAAAACCTCTAGTCCACTTGGATAAATCTATGATGGCTGAAAGATCCAGATTATTAGAATGATGCATGAATGACATTAAAGATGCATGGTCGTGTTGATGCATCATAGACAACCACATGCAAGCAGATAGATCCTTCTAACCTTATCACTCCCACACACGAGGTCGTGCGGTCTCTTTCCTAGGTGGGTTTAATCCATGGGTCAATAGGGGACCATATGAACGCGCAAAGTGCACGGTAAAAAATCGGCAGCATAACACTCTTAATTTAAAGCACATGCGTATGGGTTTTGGCCATTACGTATTTGGACAATTCAATCAAGTTAAGGTGGGCTTATTGGGGCATGAAAGCCTTTGATAAAAGACCACTTAATTTACTTGATTTTGTTTAATACGTGACGACCCACATCACAAGCATCGTGTTACGGTTCTTGTAACCTAATGGAAGTTTCTATTTTCCATTACATGAGCTTTGGTCAAGATGGTGATACTTTAGGGCTACCCAAGCATGGTCCCTGCCAATGGGTCTAGCTCATTGTGAGCATCATGATCGATTCCATTTGATATACCAAAAGGTACTAGGCTTGGGCAGGTGATTATGCTTAACACTTCCCTACAATGAGTGAAAGTAGGGTCATGCTTCGGGAATGCACCGGGGTAGAATAAAGGGACCAAACTATCGTAATTCTAAGGCTCTAAAATGATGTAATGCAATTTTCAAATAGGGATAGAATTTTAAGTTTTAAAAACCCAATTATACATTTCAACCAAGACACTTTCAGAGTAAAGTCATGAAGTCCCCAGCGGAGTCGGCACTGTGACGCGCGTTGAACCTAGCAAAGGTGCTCTTAGACGAGACCCGCTTTTAGGGCTCGAGGGATTGGCTCGCATCTTTTGATCTTGGGTGCCATGAAACATCTTGGAATCCCTACACAATAAAACATTGGGGAGTTAATCTAGCCTCTTGGTACCTTTAGGCACCTTTGAGGTATTTTGGAGTCGCCACCCAATTTACGAGAAATTGGGAAAGGTCATCTAACCTCTATGATCTAAACTAGAAATGGTGTTCGGAACTTTACTCTTATTTATGTCTTGGTTAATTATAAATGAGTTTTTAGATTCACAAAATTCTATCTCTCATCTCACACGATTAATGCATTTAATTTAAAAGCGCATTTCAAGCATTCGAAAGCAATAAATAAGAGCTGTAAAGAAAGTAATAAATAAAGCGGTAAAGAAAGCGGTAAACACATCAAGCACCTAATTACAAAGGAGAAATTGGGACATAATACAATCCCAAATGAAAGAAAGTCAAATGAAATTAAAGTAAAAATTAGGACAGAATACAATCCCAAATGAAAGCTAAATAACATTGCCAAAAAATAATTAATTACAAGGGCCCACAAGATATATATGAATATAAATTTAGAACAAACACATATTAGTCAAGTATAAAAAATAACATACATAAATCGGGATATTTATTTAGGTTGGGAACATTGGTTCCTTCACGCTCACTTAAAGAGGGATCGAACAGTTGTTCAATTGTTGGATTAAAAACCGGGATGAGTGATCCCATTTTTGAAAAACTTACCTCTTCGTTTTATTTGTGACATTTTACATTGCTTGGCTAAAATGAGGGACATTGGTCCCAATTTTATAAATAAAATCCCAATTTGGTTATAAAAAATATTTTTGTGATTTTTTTTATCTTACATGTGCATGAAATATAATATTTTATTTACAAGCAAAACACATTCACACAAGTAGGGGGTAGGAAAGGTCTCACCCAAACGATGTGGTCTTTTACACGTCGTGACCCCTCCGTGTGGTCACGGAAATGTTCACACAAGGCAAATCACATTTAAACCTCAAACAAAAAATAACATTAATAATAATAATAAATGATGGCAATAGGAGAGTAATAATAATAATAATAATAATAATAATAATAATGATGATGATGATAAAAACGATGGCAATAGGAGAATAATAATAATAATAATAATAATAATAATAATAATAATAATAATAATAATAATGATGATGATGATGATAAAAACGATAATAATAATAATAATAATAATAATAATAATAATAATAATAATAATAATAATAATAATAATAATAATAATAATAATAATAATAATAATAATAATGATATTAATGATAATGATACTAATGATAACAACACTAATGACAATAATAAAATCAACAGTAGGATACAATAAGAATAATAATACTCAAGTTAAAACCACAAAGAACATATCAACAGTGATGATAACCACATTAAAAATAGAAATAAATGATAATAATAGCAAAAATAGAGACAAAAGATGATATTCACAGTAATGATGGAATATTGACAATAATAATAATGAATAAAATCAAATGAACTGAAGAAAACGGGTTTAAAAGTGTTTACCCTCAGAATTTATAGAGTGGAGAAATGATGTCTTAATCCGTCCTCCTTGTCGATTTTGCGGTGGCAAAACATCAATAAGATTTAAGAAAATTTAAATTTTAACAAAAAACTTAAGAAAATGATTTTTGGTCGAAGGATGCAGCTAAAGAAATTAATTTTCTTTGCTCAGATCGACCTAGGAACAAAACCCTTTTTGAAAGGAAGAAGATTTAAATTCCAAAATATTTTTTTGAAATCTTTTTCTTCGTCTGCCTCCCTTTTTTCTCTAAGAAGAAAAGATCTTTTTTACTAAGGAAGTAGCCCCTTCAAAATGAAGACCCAGTCTTCATTTTGTTTCCCTAGCCTTCCCCAAAATGGAGAGAAGACAAAACATCCTTTTAATCCCATTGTTAAAAAAACATAAAAACATGAAAAAAATAGATATTTTAGACCTGAAATTTGACCGTTTTTGCAGGTGGAAAGCGACAGCACAGGGTAGGGGAAACGCGCAGGGAGGCCCGCATGCGGGGTGTGCAAGCTACGACCTCCTTGCCGGAGGCCGCATGCTGGAGCACGCGGCATGCGGCTTGAAGGCCGCATGTCGATGCGCGACCTGCAGCCTGGGGGCCGCCTGAGCTGCGGCCTACTTGCGGGAGGCCGCACGCTGGTGCGCTCGGCATGCGGCTTGGGGGCCATTTGCCACGCATACAGCCTGGGGGCTGGCGCGCGGCCGCAGCGTGCACATCGCGTTGCAGGCTGCATGCGACGTGAGGCCTTGGGCACGGCGCCGCACAGGCCCGCACACAGGCGCTGCGCTCCGGGCACCGAAACTCCGAAACTAAAAAAAAAATAAAAATAAAAACGAGTAAAAATAAAAATAAAAATAAAACAATAAAAATAAAGATTTTTTTTTTCGAATTAAAATTTTTGGAAAACAGGAGATTCTCGACAAGGGAAACATCATTTTCAACATCTTTGCCTGTAAGCAACTATCATTTTCAATAATCCTGATCTTGGACTGCCTCAGGACCCGGTGTCTACACACTCCTCTAACTTTCACAAGCTAGGTGAGCTTCTCTTTTCCCTCACCTTTTCTACTAGATTCTCCAACTTACAAACAATATAACATACTCATGCAAAACTGAGTTACAACTTTGAATTGAAATCCAAATCAAGAAGAAGAATGAAGAAGAACACTTGACTCAAGCTTACCTTTCTAACTCATCACTTGATTCTTTTACTCAATGCAACTTAAGACTTAGCAAATAATTGAAAGAGATGAAGAAAGCAAGAAAGGGACGAAAAAGGCTGAGAAGCTAAAAGGAAAAAGGCAGAAATGAAAAGAGAGGGCTGGACCAAAAGAGAATCAAAAATGCCAAAAATCTGCTTCTCAAAGTCTTTTATATGCATGTAATATACTAGGTGTCACAAGGCAGTTTTGACACATAACACACTCACAAAAACAGCTTGCCACATGTAATCCACTATCGTATCAATGAAGGTTAATTAATCCCACTTTAATTAATATAATCTTCCACTTAACTATAATCATGCAAACTTACTAATTAGTCACTAAACTATTTAATTTCATGCAATTAAGTCCTAATTTTTAATTACAATTTAATCCCATTACTACGAACCCTTAATAAACCTCACTAAATTACTCTAATCATACTCAAAACTCCTAGGGTCAAATTCGGGCTGTTACAACTCTCCCCCATTTAAGGAATTATGTCCGTGAAATTCTCTCTAACACATGCTATGACTCTATCCATACAAAACATCATGGAAGACACTAATTCAATCAAACATAAACAATCATATTAAGCAACATACCAGGGAAAACATCTTGGTCTTTCATACCCTCTTCTAAAGTCATACAATACGCTTTACTAGTAGGCATACCAAAATCAGGTCTCTCAACTGTTTCAAAAATTAGACCCGATCGCTGTCCGGCTTGACTAGTTCCACTTCTAACTCTTCCTCTTCTTTCACTCCTAGGGTTAGGTACACTATCCTTTCTTGATTGCATGGTTATATTCTCTCGAGCTTGAGGACACTTTGCTACCAAATGGTCGGAACCACCACATTTAAAGCAAGCTCCGGTGAGCTTCCAACACACTCCCCAATGGGTCTTTCCATAATGCTCACATGCTGCCGGCACACTTCCCTTACTGGATAGAGCTGGAATTCCAACTTCTGTAATTGGTATCTATTATCTGCATTAGTCCTTGTACCAACATTGGGTTTTCTGGAACTAAGGGTGGGTTCCTTGCTGGTGGAGGTTTAGGTACATACAGATTAGCATGAACTGGGTTAACACTTTAGGTTTTCTCACCTATATCTTAACTAGGGTTTGACTCCATTATCACTCTATAAAAGAAAACAAACAACATCTGCATTATGGCCACACTCTAAAAAGACTCATACTAATTCTATTCACTATGTCTCCTATAGTCCATAACCGCCTAAACTTATACTCTGATACCACAACTTGCAACACCCCAATTCACCTTGGGAGGACAAGGGAGTGCTATGCAACACTAACATAATTATAAACATACATGCTATAAAAGAAAAGCCTTAAAACATTACTTAACAAGAAAGATTATCATTAACTAACTAGAGTTTACATCTTCAGTACAAAAATACGAATTACAATACATATACTTGCTATACAAAAATTGGAACATGAATTATACATTACAAAAGAATAACCTAGCAAGAAAATCTCACTGAAGACTCCCCTAGTGGCCTGCAGATGTTCCACTCAAAACACAGCTCCAAGCAAGTAAACCTACACGGGAGATAAACACCCATGCTGAGCTATGGCTCAGTGGGGATATAAATATATAATAGACTAATACAGATAAATCATGCATTAACATACAATAGCAACATATGCCATAATTAAATAATAAACAAATATTCATTATTCCTTACTTCATATCAGTAAGTCACTAACATACAATATTACTAGAGATGGTAATAACTCATGACGAAGTATATTATATAACACATTACTATAATCAATCAATGCAATAACAACTTAGCATAGCCTAAACCTATACAGTAGTGGATAATGGGTACACTAGATACCACTCGAGTATCGATCATTAGATTATTGGAGAGAATGATATTAACACTAGAGATATGTAAATCTCAAAACACTAGATACTGATTAGGTACCAACACTAGCAGGTGCAAACACTAACCCTTATAAGCATGCTTATCTATCCACGAATCGATTACAGGCTATGAATAAATCATCTCACTTAATGTTCATGTAAGTAAACACATTTATCATCACTTTAAGCATAGTCATTCATGAACCAAACATTATTGCTTATATGTATAAATACACTTATAAATCTCATACAAATAGACATTTATAGGTCACATAATATAGTTCATAAGGAAATAAAGTAAAAGATTCTCATTTGGAAAATTCCAGAAATGTCGCACTCGCAACCCTTGTCTTGCCTGCAACAGACACCACAAGCACTACTGTCGTGCTCACACCCATTATCGCGCTTGCAACAGTGTATAACCCAGCAATAATCATCCTATGGAGCATTCTGTCATGCCCGCGACTCTTGTCATGCTCATGATAGAACACAAATCTCAACTCGAAGTTACAACATCACATACCTCTTTCAGCACTTAATCACACTACTCAATTACATGCACTTCAGTCAATTACATGCACTCCAAACAAATCATCAGAATAATTCATACCAAGCACATGCAACTACAGCTAACCAAAACACTTATATCTCATAATTATACATACAATTATCATATCAATAACCATAACTATGCAATTACATATCATTATGCACACAATCAAATATAGCATAATTTAATTGGCAATAAGGCCTCATCCATACAACATATTATTCCAATTTCAACCCATTCATTAGAAGAGCTATTAAACCCTTCTTTTCCCACGTTTTCCCCAAGTAATTCACACATGCAAATTTACATCGAGTACAAGTAAAATCTCAAACCTCTTGAAGCACTCCTACAACTTTCACAAGCTAGGTGACCTTCTCTTTTCCCTTAGCTTTTCTACTAGCTTTTCCAACTTACAAACAATATAACATACACATGCAAAACTGAGTTACAACTATGAATTGAAATTCAAATCAAGAAGAAGAAAGAAGAAGAACACTTGACTCAAGCTTACCTTTGTAACTCATCACTTGATCCTTCTACTCAATGCAACTTAAGACTTAGCAAATAACTGAAAGAGATGAAGAAAGCAAGAAAGGGACAAAAAAAGGCTAAGAAGCTAAAAGGAAAAAGGTAGAAATGGAAAGAGAGGGCAGGACCAAAGGAGAATCTAAAGTGCCAAAAATCTGCTTCTCAAAAGTCTTTTATATTCATGCACTATACTAGGTGTCACAAGGCAGTTTTAACACATCGCACACTCACAAAAACAACTTTCCACATGTAATCCACTATCTTATCTATTAAGGTTAATTAATACCACTTTAATTAATCTAATCTTCCACTTAACTTTAGTCATGCAAACTTACTAATTAGTCACTAAACTATTTAATTTCATACAATTAAGTCCTAATTTTGAATTACAATTTAATCCCATTACTATGAATCCTTAATTAACCTCACTAAATTACTCTAATCATGCTTAAAACTCCTAGGGTCAAATTCGGGCTATTACAAAAAGAACAAGCAAAATAGCAAAAGTGAAGGAAGGAAGAAAAAAGAGTTGAGGTTTGGGAACTTTACCCTTTTGTGCATATTTTGATGATGAATTGTGATGGTTTTAAGTGTATGTCAATGATAAATGTTCAATTGAGTTTGTATGTGGTTGATGGACTGGTTAAAATAGAGTATAGTGGAATGTAAAGAATTAAGGAGAAATTTTATCAAAGTTTCACTAGACCTAGTGTACTTGTTTTGGCTATAAGTTGAGTTATAGAATCCAAATTGGATGATTTTAGTTGCAAATGAAAGTCAAGATCCATACCTATAAATTTTTAAAAGAAGTTGACAGCTAAATCTAGCTTTAAGTCTCACAAATTTAAGATTGAAAGTGAGAAATGAATTCTACTTAGGCATTGGGAGCAGTTCATTTTCCCAAGACTATATCTCTTTGAATATAGGCCCAATTGATGTGATTATTATGCCATCGTAAACTCAACTCATAGATGAACATTTAATTAGAAGAGACTTTTGACTGGAAATGATGTTTTCTATGTGAGAAAGCTTGGACAAGTTGGTTTATAGATGCAGCCCTATTATACCTTATTTTAGTGGGCAATATAACAGGACTACATAACGGTCAAGAATTCCTGCCTACCATGTAAAATGCTTTTGGATTACTTAAAATGCTTGAAATTCGAGTTACACTATGGTCAAAAAATCTTGCCTGCAGTGTAACCACCTCTGCCTGCCGTATAGAGTTTCTTGCTCACCTTGTAAAAGCATTCTGGATTGGGATTTTGCATGTCAATTGGTTTACAAGGCGGTCAAGATTTTCTGCCCGCCATGTAACCTCTTTTGCCCACCGTGTAGATTTATTTGCTTGCCGTGTAATTACATTCTGGATTGAACATTTGTGTGCTAATTGGCTTACATGGCTGGCAGGAATTCCTGCCTGCCGTGTGACCTATTGGTCTTCTTTAAAAATTAGAGTTTTCTTCTCCATTTTGAATTAATATTTGGCACAAGTTTTCTGGAACTTATTAGACATTCATTTCATGACCCAAAAATAGTAATTATACATATAAGTCATTAAATTATGACATGTTTATAATTGAGATAAATTGTATATGTATAAACTTAAGTAATGAATTAACATTGAAGTAATGAAATATATGTTAGCACAACACGAATTGTTGGCATAACATGAAAGCCCTGAATTAATGATTTTATGACCATTAAACATTAATTGCACTCCAATGTGAATGAAATTGTTCTAATTTATTATTAGCCTTTTATGACCGGGTCATAGATAGATAGGCATGCATATAGGGACCATAAATACTGTAGCCTACCGTTCTATTATGTTGGCACCAGTTGGGTCATTATTCGAGCCCCGTTTCGGTCATTATTTGAGACCCTTTTTGGATCACCTTCTGAAATTGATACATTAATATGTTAAATATGCAATGTACCTACGTGTACCCTCTATTCATATTTCTCATTATCCACTTCCTTTGGGAAGGTAGGTAATCTTTTAAAGGACAAATATTAAACGAATGCTATGAAGTACTATTTCTTTGAATTGAGTGTGTGTGTGTGCGTATGTATGTATATATATATATATATATATATGGCTTTTATGATTTGTTCATTTATATGTATAATTTCATGTGACCTCAAAATCACAGATACATACTTTATCATTGGATCATTATTCATATATCAAGCTATGCTCATAGTTTCAATCAAAATTAATCTTCATATTATTTAATTCTTCATCATAAAGATTTACTTAATTCACATGTAATTTAATCATATATGCTCATTGTTTAATCATTAAATAAGTAACATTTAAATTTCAAGCCTTTTTTAAGACCTTGGAGCTAAATTGGAGGTGCGGGACTGATTTTAGGATGAATTGGTGAAGAGGGCAAAATTTGCTCTAAAATACTGCCATGTTCTATTAAAAACACAATTGTATTTTCCAACTAGATCGCCAGACTTATCTTCCAAAAACACCACAGTGATTTATTAAAAACACAACTATGTTTTCCACTCAGTCACCAAATCAAAATCTCAAGGCTACTGTAATTATGGAATTTCACTAGGTAAACGATATTTTTAGGCAAAGATGTTTTCTAGAAAATTTTTCTACTATGTCTTATGGTCATTTAGACATAAAAATCAACCAATTTGGACTTCGGACTGAAGAGTTATACTCATTAGAGCACAGGTTGCTCTAATAGTGCAACTGGGCAATCCTAAATACTAGGTAGGAATTCTAGGCTACTGTGTTTTGAGAATCTCTCCTAGCAAAGAACATTTTTGGGCAAAGATGTTTTCATGACAAATATTCTACTATGTCTCACTATAACACCCTTAACTCTCAATGCTATACGTACAGTAACTAATATTTCAACTATCAAATTCGTACTAGCGTCAAAAGATTTTGATACAGTAGACAGTCAACAAAAATTTTTCACATTCAAAATCGATAATACTCATAAGCAATTAATACTAATATGACAACTCACACACAACTCTAATTAAAAATTGACACTTAACAAATGTATAAAGCATAGACTCATATTATCCGTCACGATCATATACATGCCATGCCTATCTTCCCATCTCTGCTTTCACTCCTCTTCTCAACTGTCACCAAAATCTCGTCCACTTTAAAGCTTTCTATCTTCATAACCTGCGCACAGTAACAATACTATGCGCTAAGAATTAGTATGCCAAGTGGTGGATACATATCCTAAATTTTTCATAATCATATCTACATGCATGAACATACCAACATATTTCTTTAATCACACTATGTGAACATTAATTCTTTATACTATTGTTTAATTTATTCCTTAATTTAATGTTTTATTAAATCTTTTACTTTGGTCATTTATCTTTATGTCCTTTCATATGATTTCCATAATTTTACTTTAACATTACCACTTTAGTTTTTAGTGTTAACTATTGTCTACACTGTTAATCTTAACATAAATACCAATATAATCAATCTACTAATTTAATATCAAGTTATAATAATGATCTTTTTTATTATCTTATTAATGTACTCATTAATTTTCTTCGTTTTACTTATAACTTGTTTACTTATTTAAAGTCTATATTTGGACACATTATCAGTTACTGAATCACTCGCTAGAGTAGTTATCATTATTGATATTGATAGTACTGATTTAATGCTATTATTTTCTTTATGTTCTCGTTACTTATTTTACTCTTCCTTAATTACACAATTTTTCTTCTTTACAATTTGTACTTCAAATATAAAGCCTTCAATGTCCAATTAAATTTACCTAACGCATTATTTTCCTAAGAATTCCAATATTATAATTATTATTATCAGTATCATTTTAACAATTATTATTCTTTAAATAATTTCAATTCATTTCTTTAATTTAACTATTCGTACATGACCTTATACCTGTGTTTTCCTTAACCATTTTAAATAATTCATTAATCACTATAATAACATGTCTCATTAATTTACTACCATTATCAATAATTATTATTACCATTAATATCATTTTAACAATATTCACTATTGTTATTGACAATATAATTAATATAAATATTTACATTGTCATAAATATTAACATTAACATAAATATTAGTCTTAACACTAACATTCATATTATTCTTCTTATTATTAAATTATTAATTTCTCTATTAACATTTAGTTATACAATTAACATTTAAATTACTTGCCAATTACATTTTAATCCTTTGATTTACATTACTAATATCAATTTACCATTTAGTCCTAAGACTTTTCTCAATTATAATATTGCCCTCCTATTCATTTATTTACGATAATGCCATTGAATAACCTTATTATCACATTTGTTTCATTATTTAACAAGCAAATTACGATATAGTCCTTATAATATTATTCTCATATTACATTACACTTAAGTCCTTTTAATTTCATTCAAATTACAATATTACCGTTTACTTTCACAATAATTACATTTATGCCATT
This sequence comes from Excoecaria cochinchinensis, assembly GCA_947683425.1. Lineage (NCBI taxonomy): Eukaryota > Viridiplantae > Streptophyta > Magnoliopsida > Malpighiales > Euphorbiaceae > Excoecaria > Excoecaria cochinchinensis. Next base: position 5,633,585 of record CANTUQ010000110.1, read on the forward strand.
TATGTTATTTCTTATCTACTTTTTACACTAGATTTATTACTTATCATGTAAAATTTTCATTTAATCCCTAAATGTCATTTTTATTTCATATTATCTTTTTAGTCCTTAATTTATTACTATTTTTCTTAGTTAATCATTTTGTCACTTATTACTCCATATTTACCCTCTTCTTTTAAATCTTTTACATACTTACCATTCTACCCCTATTACTTTAACATCTTTGCATTTTAGTCCTTTTTACTCCACTTTCCTTTATTAGAGTTTATTCACTCATCTTAATTCATTTTCATTATTTTGCCCTAGTATCAATTCGGTAGAAATATCTTAACCAGATATACGAGACGTGGACCTCATAGGTCCACTACATTAATAATAATATAGTAACAGTAATACAATACAGTAGCGGTGACAGTATCAGTTATATAGTGACAGTGACAGTATCAGTATGGTAGACCGTCATTAGCCTACCAGGACAAGTCGTCATGACTCGTACTGCGGTATAGTGTGTTATGCTTAGCCATCTATATCCTGAGCTAGATTAACTACCCAACTACTAAGGGCAACTTCATTTTTCATTATTTCTTAACATTTCATTATAAATTCTTAAACCACTATTTGACCATAAATATGTTTATCACTTATTTGCTTTCTTTTCTTTCAATTTCAATTCCATTTCACTTATTATTTATTTCTAACATCAATTATAGCATCTCTTCACTTTAACGTATCACTTTTTCATAAAATTCACTTTAGACATGAAGCATGCTTAACATATAAAATATTCAATTAAACAGTAAATATTCTAAATAAATTATCTTAGACTCTATTTCACTTATATATTTATTTTTAAGCATTAAAATCATAAAATTCACAAAATATACTATAAGAAATCCATCATTACCATTCGAACACATACTTAGTTTTTCACATATTTTTATTTTTCTTCTATTAATCATTCATTTGTCTAAATTGCATGTTAATTATCATGTATACATAGTTATTATGCATTAAATGTTAAAATGTACCTTAGTATTCTTTAGAAATACAATTCGGCCCATGTTAGATTTTATCGTACCAATTTATTCTTTCCATTTTAAGCACACAAATCACAATTTTTAACTTCCTTTATCATGTTTATAAGCTTACTTTTAATTTTACATGCATAAATTGCATAAACACTTCATGAACATAACCTAAAATCACACATTTTTAATGGAAAAAGAAGGATATTGCATCCACTGACCTCATTTTCTTGTTCTCCACTCCTTAATCCTCCTTTTCCTTACCTTAATCCTTTAAAATACCATCACCTCCCTTGTATACCATAAGTGGCCGAATATATTCGTCAAAGAAACCACCATCAATTTGCTTCCTTTATCCAATACAACAACATAAATGTCTTAAAATACCTATTTGAACCTTTGAATCAAATTAAAAACCTCAATTTTACTTACCTCAATTTTAACACATAAACTTATTCACTTACTTTTTCCCACTTCTTTCGCTTCAAATGAACTTTAGGGGTTACTATCAATGAAAAGAGAGGATGAATTTTACTTGGGAGGATTAGTTTTGGTGGAAACCATGGAAGAGAAATGAAGAAATCATGGAAAATAGAGAAAACTCCATTCTCCCAAGAGAAGGAAGAAGAAAGATGGAGAGAATTTTGGAAAATGGGAGATATTTTAGCCTTATATAGCACCTCAAAATGGGCCAAACCATGGTCTAACCAATTGGGCAAACCCAAAAGCCCATTTAGGTTTTTAAGCCCATTATGCAATTCAAGATTATTTCTCACTTCCCAAGCTTAATTCCACCCAAAGTTAATTCCATAATTCATAAAATATATTAATTAGCCTTCACAAAAATTTTTAGCCCAATCAGAGTCCGCTTCTGGTCCGGTTCACTTGAATCGGTCCGATTTAGCAATTTTTAGTGTTATCGTAAAATTTCATTTTTGCTGTCAAATTATTTCTCATAGTATTTAGAGTCAAAATATGCATCCAGATAATTTTGCAAAGGTCATTTACTATTTCTAAAGCCTTGGTCAAACTCATGGTCAAACTAGTTACTATTTGAACCGAACCCAACGCTTTTTCTTACTTTTTAGTTTTGGACACCTATTTGACCTCGTTTTCACTCTAAATTTCATCCTTAGACTAGTCGCGACTAGTGTTACCTAATAATTAACTAAAATATTTTTTTTCTTCTGGGTGTACTTTTTACCATGAAAACTTCCCAGGAGGTCACCCATCTCAGTCTTACTTTCACCCAAGCACATTTAACCTCAGAGTTTCGATGGGATCCAGTGCATTAGTGCGGGTATGATCGCAACCAGAGAACACTTTTCGCGGTTATACAATTTTGGGCCATTACATACTGGCTATTGCAATTTTGGGCCATTACACTCACGGTTATTACACTACAAGAAAATACAAAATTTGCGACAGAATGTTTTTTGTCACTATTTAGCGAAGGAAAACTATTTTGTCGCTATTTTTGCGATGGGTACATATTTTCGTCGCTAAAAAAGACAGGTCAAATTCCCTCCAAATTTAGGGACAGAAAAATTATGTGTAGCTAAATGTGGCGCCAAAGGACGGAATTTAGCGACGAAATATAATTTTCGTCACTATATTTAGCGACAGAAATAGATTTCGTCACAAAAAAAAAGTGAAAAAATTCTTAATTTAATTTAGCGACGGAAATAAAAATCCGTCGCCAAAAAAATATGAAAATATTCCTAATTTACTTTAGCAACGGAATATAGTTCCGTTGCTAAATATAGCGACGGATAAATTAATCCATCACTAAATATAGCGACGAAATAATTTATCCGTCGCTACAAAATTTTGAAACAAATATTATTTTATTTTAGCAATGGAAAATTATTGTCGCTATATTTAGCGACGGAATAATTTTTCGTCGCTAAATGTCTTATATAAACATTTCTCTCTCCTCTATCCTCTCTCTGCCGCGCTCCCTCTCTCCTGCCATAGCTCCAACGTGCCTCTCCCGGCGTCGATCTCACCTCCCCCCTTCCCCCCAGTGCCGATCTCCCCTCACCCCTTCCCTCCATTTCCCCTCTAATCTCCCCTCCCCTTTTCTTTCTCGCGCGTCCATTCCCCTCGCTGGTTTCCTTTCCTCCCCTCCCTGATCCGGCGGCGCTGCTCCCTTGCCGTGGTTCTCTACCTCCCTTACCGTGTCGCCGCTGCTCGTTGGCTCCGCCTCCCATCCGCCGGCGCTGCTCCCTTGCCGTGAGGTAAGTTTTATGATTTTTTGTTTTTTTTTTTAATTATAAATTTAATTATTATTAAATAGTTATGTTAATTATTATTATTATTATTATTATTATTATTATTAAATAATAATCTGATAAATTTATTATTGTTATTATTATTAAAAAATAATAATCTAAATAATTTTTTAAAAAATATTATTAATATTATTATTATTATTATTATTAAGCAATAGTAAAATCTAAAAATTTGAGGAATTAAATTATTATTATTATTGTAATGATGATGATTATTATATGACAAGTTTTGTTTTTCTTTTGATTTAGCAAATTAAATCGCATAATTAAATTTAACATGACCACCATTTATCTCAAATAATTTTGAATTAGATCTTATTAAATAAATTAGTATTGGATTGAATCTAAATGATTAAATTGGTATCCACAGATTTTTGTATTACGTTAGGACTTTATTAGAGCCCGACATTATATCTTATATGTCGTTTTTTTATTTGTAACTAAATATAGTTAATTCTAACTACGAAGTCACTTTGTTCATATAACAACTTTGCAATAATTATGAGTAACGTTAACAGATCTTGGATGTATAGAGAAAAAAACATCTGATAGTTATATTAATCCTGAATTTGTGGAAGGAGTTCAGTTATTTATAGAATATGCAAGTTCTCAACTTGTATACATGGAAGGCCCAAAAATAAGATGTCTATGTAAAAAGTGCAAACACATTAGTTATCTTCCTGTTGATAAAGTGCATCTCCATTTACTAAGAAAAGGATTTGTTCCAAATTATTTTGAGTGGACACGACATGGGGAACCATCGATTTGTAGCACCTCGATGGGTAATGTGGGTAATATGTCAGTAAATGTGGGTGAAGTTAAAGGAGGGGGTTAATTTATGACATAGAATGTAGGTGTAACTGATAATCCTTATGTCCAAATGGTTTATGATGCCGCTGGCCGTGACTTTAGGGAAAATATACCACATATCGAAGAACCCAATGCAAATGCGATAAAATTCTATGACTTACTAAATTCAGTCGATCCAGAATTATGGTCAGGCTCTGATAACATGACTTAGTTATCTTCGGTCACTCGAATATTGAACATAAAATCTGAAGGTCATATTTCTAATCGAAGTTTTGATAAAATTCTTGCTTGGTACAATGAATCTTTGCCTCATGACCATAAAATGGTTGATAATTTTTACAATATGAAGAAACTGATTAGAGGTCTAGGTTTGCCTGTTGAAAAAATTGACTGTTGCAAGTTGGGATGTATATTGTTTTGTGGAGATGACGTGGATTTACAAGATTGCAAATTTTGTAGTCAACCTGGGTAAACAACCAAAAAATTGTACTAAGAAGCAGAAATTGGTACCTTGGAAGCATATGTATTATTTTTTGCTAACCCCGAGACTGTAGAGACTATATGCATATGAGGTTACTGCACCTCGCATGAGATGGCATGATGAACATGAACACACAGATGGAATAATGAGCCATCCATCGGATGCAGTCGCATGGAAATATTTCAATAACATCCATCCTGATTTTGCTGTTGAACCTCGAAATGTTCGGCTGTATTTGAGCACTGACGAGTTTCAACCTTTTGGTCAATTAGGCCAACAATATTCATCATGGACAATCATAATTACTCCATATAATTTTCCCCCATGGATGTGTATGAATGAGGCATATATATTCTTGACCGAAACACCCTTATACCCTACGTACGCACTGTCTAACGATATTGTACGATTGCCATGATTGGAAATGCGATCTTAAAATCCCTAACGTTAATATCGAGTAATTTTTTTTTATTTTTTTTACTTCCACACTTATTATTAAACTCAACTTATTATTAAACTCACTTAACCATTTATTACTTATTAACTTATCTTGCCGATTAACCTATAACGGTCTAATGTTACTATTCATTTAGTATAATTTTCAACAGTATAACGGCTTATATTTTTAACTACCCAAACCTGCAAAGCAACCAAACCACAGCCCACGCAGGGGCATCACAACAATAGTATCACAACCATACCATCACATGTCCAAAATAACCATCCAACACATAGTTATATAACAATCATCCATACACGTAAACAGTCACATCAACTTCATATTTATATATGTGCTAACAAAATACATACAAAATATACTTCTAATAATTCTTCACTGGTCACGCTCCCAAAAGCTCCCGAGGTATGCTTGCTCCGATCGTACATTGTATTGACACGCAGTCAATAAAAACTACGTGCTGAGCATTAAATATGCCCAATGGTGGTTACAAATTAATAAATTTCCACTACCTAAATAATATCTTATTTAATACAATATTTTATTCAATTTCATGCATTATTTATTATTAAACATAAAATTCATCAATTAAACCACTTATTCACTTATTTATTCACATTTTTCACAATTTACACTTTAATCCTTCACTTAGCCTTACAATTTCAAAAATTACATTTAGATTACCAAATTTTCCCTAAATTACCAAATTACCCTTATTTACACTTATTTTCCTTCTTAATTATTTTATAACCTACAAAATTTCATTTCAGTCCCTAAATTACCACTTTTACGTCAAATTACCATTTAGTCCCTATTTTTTCATTTCTTTACACAATTATTATTTTAATTACACTTTTTACTTAATTTACTCTATTTTTAACTAATAAGTGTAAAATTACTATTTTACCCCTAAACTTTCTATTTCTTTTAATTTAGTCCCTTTTTTCACTTATTTTCTTATTTATCGCTATTTTATTCAATTTTATTACATAATTACCATACTGGCCCTAGTATACACCCGGTAGAAATCTACGAATGGGATATGCAGGACGTGGATCCCACAGATCCACTATACTAAAGAATGATCCCGATGGAACCATTCAACACTGGCACTGCACTACACTGATCACTTTAAGCACAATACATCAAGATAGACCGTTATTGGCCTATCGATAGCGAGTCATCATGACTCAGACCACGGTGTGGATTCCCTATGGATAGCGAATTATATCCTAGACTCAATTTTACTACCAGGCTATTACTAAGGGAAAATATTATCAAAATTTCACTTAAATCACTCAATATTCCAACATGTTACATTCGGCCATGTCATCATTTTTACTTACAATTTTGCATACACACTTATTTATCATCATACAATCATTTTATGCCATTATATGTGATAAAACAACAAAATACACATTAAATACCCAACATACTCAATTCAGCCAAGGTATCAATATTTCATTGTAATCATATTTAATTCATGTATTCACTTAATCATCCAAATTACATCTTATATTCATCATAAACATCATTTTCATACCTTAATTACCAAATAACATGAATAATTCCAACATTATTCAATTCGGCCAAGCTATCACTTATTAAATATGCCCACTTTTCTTCCATTTACTCACTTAATTAGATTAATCCCATATTATTCACATCATAGACATCAATTACATGCATTAAACATCAAAGTACATTGAAAATTTCCCTTCACTTCAATTCGGCCTAGGTGAGGGTTTGAGTTCCATGTCTCTTTAATTCACTTTAAACACATACATACGCTTAATTAGTCTCACTAATCATGATTATCAAGTTAGATTTAATTAAACATGCCTTTATCACCATTTCATACCAAAACATAACCTAAAACTAAAACTAAATCAATGGAAATAGAGGGATTTTTCAACCACAAACCTCAAATCCTTGCACTAGGCTCTCTAGGCTTCCTTTTTCTTCCCTTGGGCTTTAGAAACTCCTTCCTCACTGGGAGATCCTAAGGTGGCCTAATTCAAATTACAAGATATCATCAAATCCATGCTTTCTTTTTACAAAATAACTTCATAATCATGCTCTACACACTTGAAAATACCCATAAGAATCTTTAACCCCAATTAAAACTACCTAAAACACTTACCTGAAATTCACACCTAAACTTTGTTTACTTAGATTTCCACACTTCCAACACCTCAAATGCATTCTAAATGCTATTTCCAAGTTGTAGAGGAGCTGAACTTTATCTAGGAGGCTAAATTTTGGGGAGAGATTGGAGAAAAGTTGAAGAAAAATGGAGGAGAAAATGAGATGAAAGGTTCGGCTAAGGAGGATAAGAGGAGAGGTAGTGGAGCGCTGGATTTCTCTAGAGAAATCTAGCCTTTTGAAGCCTTATATAGGCTGAAATTGAACCAAACCGGTCCAACCAAAGTAGTCCATCTAGTTTGAACCAAAATTTCTGTTTTGCGGCCAAATTCCACTGTTTCATAGCATCTAAATCTTCCTCAACTTATTTTCACTCCCAATAAATTCCATCATTATTAAAATATGAAAAATAGAATCCCTGGAAAATTTTAGCTCAATTGGAGTAAATTTGGGGTCCGATTCAATTAAATCGGTCTAATTCAACACTTTTCGGTTTTGTTGTAAATCACTAATCTAACACTGTCAAAAATTACTAAAAATTATTTTAAGCCTTTACAAAACCCACATTACTCCATTTTAACCTCATTTACTATTTTTAAAAATTAAGGCAAACTTGAGTCAACCTCGGTTTACTATTGAACCAAACCGGAGGCTAACTTCTGTTCGACTTTCTGAGTCCTATATGACTTTGTTTTCATTCCAAATTGTACCACTAAACTCTTGATAGTCCATATATCAAATTTACCAAATAATAATTCTTCAACTATTGCTGCCAATTTCAATTGTATAGCCACCCCGGGGTCACCCATCTTGGGATTGCTACCCGAGCACACTTAACTTTTTAACTCTATTGTAATAAAAGATACTCAAGCCATCACTCTATACTAGAATCACCTTGAAGAATCTATAGAATTCACTGTATACTTCTAAGCTAGTATTAGGGTCAATACAATTCTCCCCCACTAAAAGAAAATTTCATCCTCGAAATTTTACGTGATTTGAAAAGCTGTGGGTATTGCTATTGCATTGCCGATTCGGGTTCCCAGGTCGCTTCTTCAACATTATGATGATTTCAAAGCACTTTCACAAGAGGGATCTGCTTCTTTCAGAGTTGCCTGACTTCTCTCGCTAATATTTTCAGTGGATACTCTTCATAAGTCATGTCAGGCTGCACTTATATCTCTTCTGGCTTGATCACATGGCTCGGATCTGATCGGTACCTTCATAACATCGATACATGGAATACGTCATGGATCTTCTCCAATGCCTGTGGCAGCTTTAATTTATAAGCCATTGGTCCCACTTGTAACACCCCACTCCCAACCACCTATATAGCTAAGCTACAGCGATTGGGTGCGGTTGCCACAACAATCAACGCCATGCAAGGTTATAATAACGCATACATAAGACCATACAGTTCGATTACATACATCCAATTCTATGTTATACAATAGTTATTACATGCCATCATAAATATCATTATTTACATGTCTTAACAAAATCTTTCAAAAATCCTATGCTAGCAAAATAATCCTTAAGTGTTGATCATTCCAAAATGTGGGCACATCCTTCCTCTTTTATTGCTCCGACGGACCTACAAGGGTACAAACCATGCTAAGCAAAATTGCTTAGTGGAGAAGAAAACATAATATCATATAATATCCAAGCAGGCACGTAATTATATATATATATATATATACATTTACATATATGTAAGACACTAGGGACTATATTCAATCATAAAGTACATTGCATCATGCTCTTTTATAAAAACACATAACACATACCTGTCTCATTTAGATAATACCCAGAACAGAAAGTTTTAACACAAAGCAATATTATCATGCTTGTATTATTTACACAAGAATAAAAACTAAAGGTATTAACAATATGTTATTGCATCATCTCATAAACATATATTCATACATACATACGCACACATCATGATCATGTAAATTTCACATCCTTGGAATAATTTATTTCAGTTGTTTAAGCCTTGCCTGCCTATCAAAGATGCAGATAAGCGGGTATTGCATTTGAACTCGAGAGTACGATCATTCAATTCCACTTATTCACATTAACGCTTTGGTACCTGAGGGCACATAACGTTCAATATTTACATACTATTCACATTGAAGAACCCAATAGGGATTCTTATCGCATTATGATTCAATAAGAATCAGATGCATTTGGCTGCAGCACTAGACCCTATAGGCATGCCTATCTATCCACTACTTGACTTGCAGGCTAAGTATATTAATTTCTTTATTGATTTCATACTTGTCAATTATAGTAGCAATTACATCAATCATCATCACATTCCTCATTGTTCACATTCACAAACATGAAACAATTCACATCACTCAATTACTCTTGGTTGATCACATAACTCTTTTATGTTTAATCATCACTTAAGCAATTGATTGGATTCAATAATCATCTTAATTATAAACATATAAACTTCATTTAACCATAGTATAATGCTCATATAATTTACCATCCATATTGGTTATAAGCCTCATCACTTTCAAGTGCAAACAAATAAAGGTTGTATTGCGAGACAGGAGGGGTCACGGTCACAACCAATCTGGTTGTCAATGTGACATATTGAAGTCCCAAAACAGAATGTAAATATGTGGTAGGTCAAGGTCACAACCAACTTGGTTGCCACCGTGACATATCACAAATTCACGGACAGAATGCAAGATTGGGTTACCTCGCGGTCACAAACATTTTGGTTGTCACCGTGACATACCTCCAACTTGCAAATAGAATGTAAACTTGGGTATCTCACGGTCACAACCATCTTGGTTGTCACCGTGACATACCAAATTCACTTAGGCAGAATAGGGGCTATGCATACCTCACGGTCACAACCAATCTAGTTATCACCGTGACCTATGCAAAATTTCTATAACACAGTTGTGTTTTACCAAAGCACAGCTGTGTTTCCCCTTTAAATTCTCACTTCATTTTTAGGACTTCAAACTCAATTCCTCACATAGAAATCAAACCCAATTCCCTTTTGAACACGCAAAATCATCAATTTAATACATATATGAACATCATTTCTATAATTTGTCAATCCAACACATAAATCTTTAAATAAAATTAGCATTGAACAAAAGTGTCAACAATTCTCAAGCATCTCTTTTCAAATTTTATCAACACATTAAAGAAGTTCTCCTTTTTCCACTCTCATACTTAATCCAACAAACCTTATTATCCAACATGCATGTTTTAACTTTACTTGTTTTCAACATTATGATCATTTAAGCAAGATTTACTACTACAATTTCATAACATGCAACATAGCCCCAAAACAAGGAATGTATTATTTTCCTACCTCAATCATACACACATGCTTAATAATTATATATACAAAATACTACATGTTCTCAAACCTTTTTCTTCTTTGCTCCTAGCCAAATTTTCACCTTGTGCTTGGCTCCCCAACTTTTATTTTTCCTTTGTCTTTCTTAGGATCTACTACCCTTCTAAAGTGAAACTATGCTCATGCACACCCTTGAATCCTTAAATGCAGTAACTCTACTTGATGAAAATGTGAAAGAAGAATATAGAACAAGGAGAGGAAAAATACAGAATTTTGAGAGGAAATGGGAGAGAGAAACGTGAGGGAGAGAGAGTGAGGAGTAAGCTGAAATGAATGAGGGGACAAGAGAGTATGGCTGCCACTACATGCAGCCAACCACCCTCTTTCTCACTCCTCCATGAATGATCCTAGGTGGCAAGTACAAAGTTTCTACTCATGGGCTCACATCTAAGGCTTGAATCTCACTAATTTATAACCTTGGCCCATTAGCTCAACATTACAACCCTAGCCCACAACTCTCTCTTAAATTTTAATCCAGTCTCTAAAGCCCAATTTAATCCCTTTTAAGAATAAGTCCAGCCCTCAAGTCCAAACTAATCTAGCCAAGCCCACAGCATAATTCAAATATACATGCAACCCAATACCCATGAACCAAATCCAGCCTTTAGTCATTTTAAGCCCAAACACTATAATCACTCAAACAGAATTTATTTATGCAATTAAGTCCCTTTTAAACATGACATAAAAATTCTAGATTTTTAATGTTAGCACAAGACATACACAAATAATGTAATTAGACATAAATTTTCCTAGGGTATTATTTGGGTCGTTATAACTCTCCCCTCCTAAGTAAGAATTTCGTCTGCGAAATTCATACCTGAATCAAAGAGATGAGGATATTGCTCTCGCATAGCTGCTTCCGGTTCCCATGTTGCTTCTTCCATTCCGTGATGTTGCCAAAGCACTTTAACCAATAGGACTTCCTTGTTCCTCAGCTGTTTCACCTCACTGGCTAAAATCTCAATGGGCTTCTTATTATATGAAAAGTCTGGTTGTACTTGTACATCTTTTACCGGAATGTTGTGGGATTCATCTAATCGATACCCTCGAAGCATTAACACATGGAATACATCGTGACGCTTAGACAAGGCTGGTACCAAAGCAAATCGGTAAGCCACTGAACCCACTTTCTCCAGTATCTCACACGGCCCGATAAACCTTGGACTTAACTTCCCCTTCTTGCCAAACCTTAATACTTTTCTCCATAGAGACACTTTGAGGAATACTTTGTCGCCTACCTCATACTCAATGTCCCTTCTCTTCAAGTCCGCATATGACTTTTGCCTATCACAAGCAACTTTCAACCTCTACTGAATCAATTTCGCCTTTTCCTCGGTATCTCTTACCAAATCTAGTCCAACTACTCTGTTTTCAGATAATTCAGTCCAACAAACCGGTGTCTAGCACTTTTGACCATATAGAACTTCAAATAGTGCCATACCGATACTTGCTTGATAACCATTATTATAGGTGAACTCCACTAATGGAAGGTACCTATCCCAATTCTTCGAGAAGTCAAGCACACATGCTCGGAGCAAGTCCTCCAACACTTGAATAACCCTTTCGGATTGTCCATCTGTCCGCGGGTGAAAAGCAGTGCTAAAATTCAATTTCGTGCCTAAAGTAGCTTGCAAACCCTTCCAAAATTTGGAGGTGAACCTCGGATCTCTATCAGAAATAATGGATAGCGAAATGCCATGCAACCTAACAATCTCCCTTACATACAAATCAGCTAATCGATCCATTGAGTAGTCAAGTCGCACAGGTAGGAAATGAACTGATTTTGAGAATCGATCCACTACTACCCACACTGCATTGTGTTGCCTTGATGTCGTGGGCAAACCCGACACAAAGTCCATGTTTATATTATCCCACTTCCACTGTGGAATTGGAATGGGGTTTAATAAACCATGTGGAACCTGATGTTACGCCTTCACTTGTTGACAAGTCAAACACTTGGAGACATAATCTGCCACATCCTTTTTCATACCCGGCCACCAATAGAACTGTTTTAAGTCTTGATACATCTTAGTGCCACCTGGGTGCATGGTGAATACCGTGTTATGCGCTTCATGCAGCAATCTCTTCTTTAACTCCCTATCATTAGCAACACATAACCGGCCCTGATAATACAACACACCATCCTTACTAACTGAAAAATCTGTGTTATCCTTTCTTCTTATTGACTGCTCAATTTGCTGAAGTTTAGAATCACTCTTCTGTGCAGAAATCAACTCATCCCTAAACATTGGCCTTGCTTTCAAATGAGCCACTAGAGCACCATCAAAATCAAATCTCCACTTAAACCTTTGCAAGAGCAAAGCCCAAATAGACTTTCTACTCAAAGCATCGGCTACTACATTAGCCTTTCCCAGATGGTAGTCTACAATACAATCGTAATCCTTGAACAATTCCAACCACCTTCTTTGTCTCAAGTTCAGTTCCTTTTGAGTAAGCAAATACTTAAGACTCTTATGGTCAGTAAAGATCTTACATTTCTCACCATATAAGTAATGCCGCCAAATTTTTAGAGCAAGCACTGCTGCAGCCAATTCCAAGTCATGAGTAGGATAATTCTGTTCATGTGGCTTCAACTGCCTTGAAGCATAAGCCACTACCCTTCCTTCCTGCATCAATACACAACCCAATCCGATTCTTGAAGCATCACTATACAAAGCGTACTCCTCACCTGAGGTTGGTTGAATCAGAATTGGTGCTTCAACTAACATCTTCTTTAGCTGCTCAAAACTGGCTTGGCACTTGTTTGACCATTCAAACTTAACTCCCTTTCGTAGCAACTTAGTAAGCGGAGACGCAATTACTGAAAACCCTTTCATGAAATGCCGGTAGTATCCCGCTAAACCCAAAAAACTTCTCACTTTGGACACATTCTTAGGAGGTCTCTAATTAACTACAGCCTCAATCTTAGTAGAGTCTACTTTAACACCATCAATAGAAACAATGTGCCCCAAAAAGGGCACCTCCTTCAACCAAAATTCACACTTGCTCAACTTTGCAAATAATTTGTGTTCTCTCAGAGTCTAAAGCACCATCCTCAAGTGCTGCTCATGTTCTTTTTCATTCTTCGAGTACACTAGAATGTCGTCAATAAAGACAACCACAAAATGATCCAAATATGGTCTAAAAACCCTATTCATTAGATCCATAAATGCAGCAGGTGCATTCGTCAACCCGAATGGCATCATAAGGAATTCGTAATGCCCATAACGAGTTCTAAATGCAGTCTTGGGAATATTCTCCTTCACTGGTAATTGGTAATATCCTAATCTCAAATCAAATTTTGAGAATACACCAGCTCCCTTCAGTTGATCAAACAAATCTTCAATTCTAGGCAAAGGATATCTGTTCTTTATTGTCACCTTATTTAACTGTCTATAGTCGATGCACAACCTCATAGACCCATCTTTCTTTTTAACAAACAGAACGGATGCTTCCCACGAGGACACACTTGGTCTAATGAAGCCCTTATCCAATAGTTCTTGCAACTGCAATTTCAATTCCTTCAGTTCACTCGGAGCCATTCGATACGGTGATTTTGACAAAGGTGCCGTACCAGGCACAATATCGATGGACAATTCCACATCTCTCCTTGGCGGTACATCTACTAACTCTTCAGGAAAGACGTCAGAGAATTCCCTCACAACTGGAATATCCTGGATTCTCACTTCATCTCTTCTAGAATCCAATACTAAAGACAAGAAAGGCTCGCAACCCTTCCTCATACATCGGCGAGCTTGCATAGCCGACAACACATTTACAAAAGGATTGGTATGACAACCCTTCACAATTACTTTGATCCCCTCACCACTCTTGAGTACCACAGTCTTCCTCTTACAGTCAACTACAACACTATGGCTACTCAACCAATCCATGCCCAAAATGAGGTCGAAATCATCGAAGGGCAACTCAATCAAATCTACCGGAAACACATGACCTTGGACCATTAATGGACAATCCCTATGTACTTTGTTCACCTTAGCAACACTTCCCAACGGACTAGTTACACAAATATCATAACTCAAACTACTAGCAACAGGCATGTTCTCACAAATTTTCTTAATGCATACATATGAATGAGTAAACCCCAGATCAATCAATGCAAATATTTCAGTATGATAAAGCAGAAAAATACCTACGATAACATCAGGCGCATCCTGATCTTCTCTGGCTTTTATGGCATAAGCTCGGGCTGATACAGTAGGAGGCCCGTTCACGGTTTCTGACTCAACTCTAGCTCAGGACTGGTTACCTTGACCATGACCTCTACCTCTACCACGGTGTGCCGGAGGCAAATTTGACCCACCATGACTGGCCTCTTACGGATTTCCCATCACCTCATACACCTTAGGACAATTAGCTAGGTAATGCTCATTACTGCCACATCGAAAATAGGCACCAGTCACCTTCCAACATTCGCCTCTATGCCTCTTACCACAATGGGGGCATTCTTGCACTTCACTCCGATTACCCGATCTACCTCTACCCGAACCGGGTGCATGAGGTGATCCTTGCTTCCTACCTCTAGTAGCAGGGCTATTCCCAAATTCTGCATAAGGTGCCGCAGGAGAATTCCTTGATCTTTTTCCCCAATGTGCACCACCCCGACTGGAATTGCTTCTTTACATTCTCTCTTTTTGTACTCCCAAGGATCTTTCAGCTCTCGTAGCTGCTTGCACAATCTGGTAATAAGTTACCGTCTGAGAAGTGGTCAAAGAAATCAACAATGCCTTGATTTGCTCAATTAATCCTTCTTCAAATTGCTGACATTTAAACTCTTCTGTAAGCACTCCCTCAGGTGCATACTTGCTCAGCCTACTAAATTCTTTCTCATATTCCACCACTGACATGGCTCTTTACCTCAAATTAAGGAACTACTTCCAGTTAGCTTCCTTGTACGCCTTGGTAATGTACTTATTTCTGAACTCTTGCTCAAAGAACTCCCAAGTGATAGGGTTTAGGAGCATTGGATGCTTCAAAACAAATTTCCACCAATCATACGTAGCTCCTTGCAGAAGAGATACCACACAATCCACTCTCTGATCAGCCGGGCACTTTATCTCATCCAACACCCGCTGAACCCTCTCAATCCAATATTCGGCCTTAGCAGACTCATCCAAGCTAGTTCCAAAAAACTCTTCGGCCCCATGCTTCCTAATAGACTCCAAAGGAGCTTTTGGTGCCGTCACACGATCAAGCACCCTAGCCATATCTTGCGATATCTTTAATAGGGCTTCCAGAGGAACCATGGGTACCCCTCGACCCACATTAACTGGTGCCGACTGTCCCAATTCTGACACTTCCACATCTTGGGGATTCACACTTTTTGCAGTCTCGTCTCTAGCATCTTGAGATGAATCCATTGATATGAGAAATAGACAAGGACTCCCGCATTAGATCAACACATCTATACATATCCTAGCAAAACTATGCCCAGAAATGACTAAACCTAGGCTCTGATACCACTAACTGTAACACCCCACTCCCAACCACCTATATAGCTAAGCTACAGCGATTGGGTGCGGTTGCCACAACAATCAACATCATGCAAGATTCTAATAGCGCATACATAAGGCCATACAGTTTGATTACATACATCCAATTCTACGTTATACAATAGTTATTACATGCCATCATAAATATCATTATTTACATGTCTTAACAAAATCTTTACAAAATCCTATGCTAGCAAAATAATCCTTAAGTGTTGATCATTCCAAAATGCGGGGACATCCATCCTCTTTTACTGCTCCGACGGACCTACACGGGTACAAACCGTGCTAAGCAAAATTGCTTAGTGGAGAAGAAAACATAATATCATATAATATCCAAGCAGGCACGTAATTATATATGTATATATACATTTACATATATACAAGACACTAGGGACTACATTCAATCATAAAGCACATTACATCATGCTCTTTTATAAATACACATAACACATACTTGTCTCATTTAGATAATACCTAGAACTAAAAGTTTTAACACAAAGCAATATTATCATGCTTGTATTATTTACACATGAATAAAAAACTAAAGGTATTAACAATATGTTATTGCATCATCTCATAAACATATATTCATACATACATACGCACACATCATAATCATGTAAATTTCAGATCCTTGGAATAATTTATTTCAGTTGTTTAAGCCTTGCCTGCCTATCAAAGACGCAGATAAGCGGCATTTGTACTCGAGAGCACGATAATTCAATTCCACTTATTCACATTAACGCTTTGGTACCTGAGGGCACATAACGTTCAATATTTACATACTATTCACATTGAAGAACCCAGTAGGGATTCTTATCGCATTATGATTCCATAGGAATCAGATGCATTTGGCTGCAGCACTAGACCCTATAGGCATGCCTATCTATCCACTACTTGACTTGCAGGCTAAGTATATTAATTTCTTTATTGATTTCATAGTTGTCAATTATAGTCGCAATTACATCAATCATCATCACATTCCTCATTGTTCACATTCACAAACATCAAACAATTCACATCACTTAATTACTCTTGGTTGATCACATAACTGTTTTATGTTTAATCACCACTTAAGCAATTGATTGGATTCAATAATTTACCACTTCATTTAACCTTAGTATGATGCTCATATAATTTACCATCCATATTGGTTATAAGCCTCATCACTTACAAGGGCAAACAAATAAAGGTTGTATTGTGAGACAGGAGGGGTCACAGTCACAACCAATCTGGTTGTCACCATGGCATATTGAAGTCCCAAATTAGAATGTAAATCTATGGTAGGTCACGGTCACAACCAACTTGGTTGCCACCGTGACATATCACAAATTCACGGATAGAATGCAACATTGCGGTACCTCACGGTCACAACCGTTTTGGTTGTCACCGTGACATACCTCCAACTAGCAAACAGAATGTAAACTTGGGTATCTCACGGTCAAAACCATCTTGGTTGTCACCATGACATACCAAATTCACTTAGGCAGAATAGGGGCCATGCATAACTCACGGTCACAACCAATCTAGTTGTCACCATGACCTATGCAAAATTTCTATAACACAGTTGTGTTTTACCAAAGCACAGCTGTGTTTCCCCTTTAAATTCTCACTTCATTTTTAGGACTTCAAACTCAATTCCTCACTTAGAAATCAAACCCAATTCCCTTTTGAAGATGCAAAATCCTCAATTTAATACATATATGAACATCATTTCTACTATTTATCAATCCAACACTTAAATCTTTAAATAAAATTAGCATTGAAAAAAAGTGTCAACAATTCTCAATTATCTCTTTTCCAATTTTATCAACACATAAAAGAAGTTCTCCTTTTTAAATTCTCATACTTAATCCAACAAACCTTATCATCCAACATGCATGTTTTAAGTTTACTTGTTTTCAACATTATGATCATTTAAGCAAGATTTACTACTACAATTTCATAACATGCAACATAGCTTCAAAATAAGGAATGTATTATTTTCCTACCTCAATCATACACACATGCTTAATAATTATATACACAAAATACTACATGTTCTCAAACCTTTTTCTCCTTTGCTCCTAGCCAAATTTTCACCTTGTGCTTGGCTCCCCAACTTTTGCTTTTCCTTTGTCTTTCTTAGGATCTACTACCCTTCTAAAGTGAAACTATGCTCATGTACACCATTGAATCCTTAAAGACAGTAACTCTACTTGATGAAAATGTGATAGAAGAATATAGAACAAGAAGAGGAAAAATACAGAATTTTGAGAGGAAATGGGAGAGAAAAACGTGAGGGAGGGAGAGTGAGGAGTAAACTGAAATGAATGAGGGGACAAAAGAGTATGGCTGCCACTGCATGCAGCCAACCACCCCTCTTTTTCACTCCTCCATGCATGATCCTAGGTGGCAATTACAAAGTTTCTGCTCATGGGCACACATCTAAGGCTTTAATCTCACTAATTTTTGACCTTGGCCCATTACCTCAACATTACAACCCTAGCCCACAGCTCTCTCTTAAATTTTAATCCAGTCTCTAAAGCCTAATTTAATCCCTTTTAAGAATAAGTCAAGCCCTCAAGTCCCAACTAATCTAGCCAAGCCCACAGCATAATTCAAATATACATGCAACCCAAAACCATGAACCCACATCCAGCCTTTAGTCATTTTAAGCCCAAACGCTATAATCACTCAAACAGAATTTATTTATGCAATTAAGTCCCTTTTAAACATGACTTAAAAATTCCAGATTTTTAATCTTAGCACAAGATATACACAAATCATGTAATTAGACATAAATTCTCCTAGGGTATTATTCGGGTCGTTACACCACTCGTTATACAATCTCATAGGGTCCGGTGAACCTCAGACTTAACTTGCCTTTCTTCCCGAACTTGGGAACTCTTTTCCATAGAGAAACCTTCAAAAATACTTTTTCTCCCACTTGAAACTCTATATTCCTTCTCTTTAAGTCAGCATAGGATTTATATCTATCACTAGCTTCATTCAATCGCTCCTTGATCACACATACTTTTTCTTCTGTTTCCCGAATGAGATCTGATCCCACAAGCTTCTTTTCACTCAATTCGGTCCAACAAAGGGGAGTTCTACACTTACTTCCATACAACGCTTCATAGGGAGCCATTTTAATGCTGGATTGATAACTATTGTTGTAAGCAATTTCAGCCAATGGTAAGTACTTTTCCTGGCTATTCTTGAACTCAAGAGCACAACATCTTAACATGTCCTCGAGTATCTGAATGACTCACTCTGATTGCCCGTCTGTCTGAGGGTGGAATGCTGTACTATAATGTAACCTTGTACCCAAAGCTTCTTGTAGCTTCTTCCAAAACAGTGAAGTGAACCGTGGATCTCTATCAGAAATGATGGATGATGGCACACCATGAAGCTTCATTATCTCATTTATGTATATCTCAGCCAATTTAGTCAATAGGTAGTCCATCCTCACCGGTAGGAAATGAGCTGACTTAATAAGCCTGTCGAAAATCACCCAAATTGCATCATGCTTCTTTCGGGTGAGTGGCAATCCTATCACAAAATCCATAGTCACTCGGTCCCATTTCCACTCGAGTATTGCTATAGGTTAAAGTAACCCGAATGGAACCTGGTGCTCTGCTTTAACTTGCTGGCATATAAGACACTTGCTAACAAATTTTATCACATCTCGCTTCATACTTGGCCACCAATAATGCATATTCAAATCTTGATACATCTTGTTACCGCCTGGATGCATAGCATAGCTACTGTGATGGGCTTTTGTCAAAATACTCTTTTTCAAATCTGGTTGGTTTAGCACACATAATCACTGCTTGTAATATAAACTACCGTCAGAAGCTAAAGAATAATCACCATCGTCGCCTTCTTTCACTCGATCCACCAAAGTAGACAACTTGTCATCATGTCTTTAGGTGGCTTTCACTTGCTGCACAAAGTCAGGCTTTACTTGCAATTCTACTATCAATGCTCTATCATTAGACACATCTAGCTTCATATTCATAGCCTTCAAAGCTATCATAAACTTCCTACTAAGTGCATTAGCTACAATATTGGCTTTACCTGGGTGGTAGTCGATGAAACATTCATAATATTTTATCAATTCTAGCCATCTTCACTGTTTGAGGTTGAGTTATTTCTAAGTGAGCAAATCTTTCAAGCTTTTAGAGTCTGTGAGTATTTACCACTTTTCACCATACAGGTAATGCCTCTATATCTTTAATGCGTACACTATTGCTGCCAGCTCAAGATCATGAGTAGGATAATTGTTTTCATGATTCTTAAGCTGTTATGAGGCATAAGTAACAACTTTACCATCCTGCAGAAGAACACAACCCAAACCATTCAAGGAAGCATAACTGTAGATTGTGAAGTCTTTACCTGACTCGGGTTGAGTCAACACCGGAGCCTCTGTCAACATCTTCTTAAGTTTCTTGAAGCTTGCTTGACATTTATCCGTCCACTCAAACTTGACCTTCTTCTACAATAAATGAGTTAAAGGTGCGACAATGATGGAGAAGTCTTTAACAAACCTTCTGTAGTAGCCTGCTAATCCCAAGAAGCTTCAAATTTTTGTGATATTCTTGGGTGTTCTCCATTGCAGAACCGCTTTAATCTTCTTAGGGTCTAACTTGATACCTTCAAATGACGCAACATGACTGTAGACACCGGGTCCTGAGGTAGCCCAGATCAGAGTTACCTAATGATGATAAGACGCCTTTCCACAGGCAAAAATGGTAAAAGTGGTGATTTCCTTGTCAAATTTGCATTTTGGAGTGAAAAATTGAAAAATAATAAAAAAATATTTTAAAAATTAGTTTTGAAAAATGGGGACTTAAAATTATAGTATTTTTAGTCAATTTAAAATTTAAAAAAAAAAAATTGGATCGCGAGTGTCGGTCGTGGCGGCAGCGCGCAAAGGCAACGCGCAGTGTCGCCAATGCTGTGCGTCGCTAAAAGCGCGCACTGCGCATCGCACAGAGCGCTGCCGCTCTGATGCCCGTCCCTCTATAGCGACGGGCGTCCCTACTTCTGGCCATCGCTAAAGGGTCTGATACCCCTTTTATTTGATTTTTGGACCTAAAAATCAGGTTTTTATCCCTTTTTTCAAGGTTATAAGGGATCTTTTCCATTTTTAAAAATTAAAATAGGTAATATCTGATTTTATTAAATTTTATCCCTTTAATTAATATTTTTTTCCTATTTTATTCATATAAAAAGAATGAGATGAAAACCTAAAAGGGGGATTTTTGGCTAGGGTTTTTTCTCTTCATTTTTTCTCTCTTCTTCTTCCTCTCAAACTCTAAAAAAAGTTTTTCCAGATTTTTTCCCACCAAAAGACTCAAATTACAATCCTAGGCTCCATAGGGTTAGAGGGTGAATGCCTCCAAGACCCCTTTGGCTTGCCCAAGATGGATATGTATGCGCCGTCTTAGGCTCGCTGAGGATAGACGACCCTTCCCAATGTTCTATTGGGTGGCGACTCCAAGAAACCTCATTGTTGCCCAAAATAGATGCACTTGTAAATTCCTTGCAAGTTTTATGAACCTTTCCTGATCGCCCTAAAGCGGGCCCTCGGGAGGCCATGAGGTTCGGCGCGTGTCACAGTTGCGACTCCGTTGGGGACATACTCGAGACTTCGATTCAAAAGTACCTTGATTAAAAAATTATAATTGAGTTTTAGCTTAAAATTTTCACCTTCTTTCAAAACTGCATTGTATCTCATTAGAGCCTTAGATCTATGCTAGTTTGGTCCCTCTTTTTAGCCCCGGTGCGTTCCCGAAGCACGACCCTACGTTCACTCAATGTAGGGAAGTGTTAAGGATAATCACCAGCCCAAGCCTCGTACCATCATGGTATATTAAATGGTGACCCAATCGGTCGTTACGCTCATAATGAGCTAGACCCGTTGGCAGGGACCATGCTTGGGTAGCCCTAAAGCAACACCACCTTTGACTTAAGTTCATGTAATGGTAATAGATACTTCCCCTAGGTGGCATGAACCGTAATACCTTGCTTGCTATATGGATCATTTTGTATTGGACAAACCTAAATAATCTGATTGGTCACCTAATCAAAGGCTTTCATGCCCCGATAGGCCCATGTCAACTTATTCGGGCTGCCTAAATACATGATGGTCAAATCCCATGCGTATGCACATTAGCTAAGAGAGGTTATGCTACCGGTTTTTCATCGTGTACCATGCGCATCCCTAGGGTTCCCTGTTAACCCATGGATCAAGCACACCTAGGACAGAGACTGCATGACCTCGTATGTGGGGGCAATAAGGTTGGAAGGACCTACCTGCTTGCATGTGTTTGTGAATGATTCATTACACATTCATGTCAGTCATGCACAAATAAATTTATGTATTTCTTCTACATGTATACATCCTTTTCTTTGCATAAAATTATTACATGTACATATTATCTTGTGTATAATTTTTCACATGTATCATTGTAATCTCTTTTAGCCATTGTATACCATTTTTGTTGCACAGCACGACCATGTATTGCGTATTATGCATGCATCATTCTAACTCTTTAACTTTTCAGCCATCAAAGACCACTTTCCTAGCTGGTTAGGGGTTCTGACGGTCGCATCATCAGAGGGTTTTGATTGAGCAACCACAATCAAGTCAAGTGCAATCAATAGGCATTCAGAGAATCTACAGAAATGGCCGATTCATCGAGAGAGGCAGATGCTACCAGGGCCTTGATAGCTGAAGAAGTGGATCGAAGGTTCAAAGAATTCGAGAATCGGATGATGGCCATGGTGGTTGCAATGGCTCAATCAGCTGTACCACAGAACCTAGAGCCTCCTCCCATGAGACAAAATGAACAGGAGGAGGCCAGAGAGGATCAGCCGGAGGATGTACGTCCACCACCAGTGGACCTAGGGGCTGCCACGTCAGGAGGGTAAAAGAGAGGAGTAGCCCATAGAATGGAAGAGGACCTAGAAGGGGATGAATATGGAGAACCCCTGTCAGTTAGAAGGAAAGCACCCCAGACAGAAGATACCATCTGGAAGAAGATGGAAGAAAAGTTTGAGGCAATAGCTAAGATGTTGACAAGGGGTCGAGGAATGAACCCCAAAGACAAAGAGCTGGATGGAGAAGATCTAATCCCCTTGAACTTTAAGATGCCTGATGTCTCGAAATTTGATGGCACATCGGACCCCACCGCACACATCAAGCAATACTCTTTGATAATGAAAGTTACAACACTAACAAGGAGGCAAAAGGTAGAATACTTCTATTTAAGTTTGACAGGTCCTACGGTGAGCTGGTATCACAGACTGGATCGGAGAACAAAAGAAGACTGGGATCTGCTGACGGAGGAGTTCCTCCAACAATATGACTGTAGTACAAGGATGGAGGTCACTCTGAAAGATCTAGAGTTACTATAATAAAAGCCGAACGAGTCATTCCATGAGTACTTGACACGATGGAGGAACCAGGTAATGGAGATGAAGAAGAGGCTGGACACTCCAGACCAGATCAGGCTGTTTATTAGGAATGCCAGCCCATACTTTAAAGATGGGTTAAAGATGAAGGGGCTAAAGGACTGGGAGTCCTTAAAAGATATAGCCATTGAAGCTGAGGCTGAGCATCTGGATAAAATGGCTAAATCTGCAAACCTGGCCTTAGGAAACAACAAGGGCAATGGGGGAAATACCAAGGCAGCAGAGGTCTCAACCACCGGAATGAATCCTAAACACCTCACCATCTCGAGCAAGCCTCTATCTTGGCACTTCACTCGTCTCATCAAGGAAGGGAAGTTGCAATCCTTGCCAGCTAGGCCTGCCCCAAGTCAAGGAAAACCGAGGCACAAAACAGACTGGTATTGTGTGTATCACCAGTACACAGGGCATCGGGCAGACTATTGTCGCCCTCTGAGAGATCGCATTCAAGAATTGGTGCCTGGCCTGGATGAAGAAAGAAAGGATTAGAGTTGTTATAATGCTTTTCATTTTCTAAAGTGTATTCCTGAACTATGCACTTGTTTATCTTTTCTACTTTAATAATATGGGCTTTGCTTATATATGCATTTTTATATTTTATTGCATTAATTATAAATAATAATCATGATTAAGGCATTGGTTTAAAACATCATTTCATTTAGTTTCAATAAATAGTAATCTTTGTTGCACCCAATTTGACTCCTGAGGTGAGACAAAATTTAAGAGAATGAAAAAAAAAAGTCTGAAGAAGTCTTTGCCTGGATCCATGAAGACATGCCAAGAGATAATCGTAAAGTCATCAAACACCCCATTCCAACATACCCCGATCATGGACCGATCAAGTAGAAGCTTAGAAGACCAGGCCTGAGGGTGCAGAAAAGGTCAAAAGGAGGAATCCACAAGCAGAGATGAAGCTAAAATTTTTGGTCGGAGTTCAAAACCGGACTTAGTTGGTCAATGCTATCCCAAGTTAAGAAGAGAAGGGGTACATGTATGTGTAAATTATCAGGGTTAGGACAAAGCTTATCCTGGGAAAAAGAACAAGGAAAAATAGGATAAAAAGGAAAAGAACAAAAAGCAAGCACAAACAAACAAAAAAAAAAGAAAGAAAAAAAATAAAAAAGATAGAAGGAAAACATCTTGGGGGCAAGTTTTGCCCAAATCCTGTTGATTTGTACATGTCCGTATCCTACCATTCTTCTTGGTTGCCAAAAGGAAAAGGACCAAAACGCTGATCTGCAAACCATCCACCCATTTTATCTGTATGAAGGGTATACTAGACAAGCAACAAGTTGATGAATGAGGAAGGAGCTAAGAGACGGAAGAAATCCAAGCCAAAATTTGCACGACCTATATGAATGGTTTAATGCTGGCAGAAAAGATCATGAAAAAGGATTGGGCAGAGAAATGACCCTTTTGCATTTCGAGGCTAGAGACCCACCTTTGGAACCTCTACAAGAGTCATCTATTATTCCTCGACACAGGGGGTAGAAGCAGTATGGCCGATAGATGTAAAGCTCAAATCTTTAAGGACAGTCATGGCTAAATTTTAGAAGTCGACAGGGCACAGCAGCGGCAGCAGCAATTGAACAAGTCAGACAAGGATAAGTCATGGGATTATCGCCACGGTCAGATCCATCAGAAAACATTCTGCTTGATTATTTGGAAAGACGGCCAGAAAGCATCTGATGAAGGAGGGAGATTCAATTGTCAAGCAAATGAGACTAGGTGTTCTAGACATACAAGGTAAATTTGGGCCAGTGTGAGAAGGTCCCTTTGTCTTCCAGAGATTGTTATCCAAGAGAGCAGTAACAGATAGAACCGATCAATGTTGACAGACTCAAAAGGTTCCAGGGTTAAGGGCGAAAAATCAAAAGAAGAGAATAAAAGCCCTGCGGGTCGAAAACCGAAAAAGGCGGCCTTGCTAAAATTGGGTGCCTCGTCAGGGTGAAAACCGAAGAAAGGCATCCTGGGCAAAAATTGGAGGCTTGAGAGAAAATGTTCAATCAAGAAAACTCGAGAGGGCTGATTGATAACAGGAGATCGGGTGCACCTAAGTTGTTACTCATTGAAACTAAGTAAAACTAGTGCTTTTGTATCACATGTCTAGTCATGGTCATTCTTATGGCTATATGGTGCCTACAGATAGAAATGCATGCATAAGCTAGGCATAAACATGCAATTAGACGGTTAAGAGAAACCTATTACAGGCATAAGGACATACGCTGGAGCATTTATCAAAGCAACAATAATGATTTTTCATGTGACAAATCCTCCTCCTACCCCTTAAATGAAAAAAAAAAATAAGAGGCCGTTAGAGATGAAAACCGTGACTGGCTCTCTAAGCAAAAGTTAGGCCAAAGGGCAGGGTAAAAACCTAGGAACAGGCAGTCTATCCTTAAAAAAAATGAAGAAAAAGCCGCTGGAGTAGGTTGGATCCATTCCAGGCAAAAATTAGGCACAAGGTTATGTGAAAATCCCTAAAGGGACGCATTTCACGCTAAGAAAAGCAAGTGTGAAAATCCACAAGGGACGCACTACCTTTAAAACAATGACTTTTGAAGCAATAAGGCAGCATTACTCGAAATGACTTCCCTTTAAACAGGTGCTGTATAATGCAGAACTTGATTCAGAGTGCTGGGGGCAAAATGCTCATTGACTGGGGGGCCAAAAATGCGCACGAGGCAGTTCTTTTTGAAAAGATTAGGGGTCAGAGTTCATAAAGCCAAGACAATGCTTTTCTAGATCCTTGGGGGCATCAGACAATGTGAGCAGCTGAGCAGTACCCTCAACGAATCCCTTAACAACCTGGGATGTGGTCTACCCATATTTGCATCTCACATGCATAAATCTTTTGCATATTGCCCTGCATATCACGTGCATTTAGGCCATTACACTTATGGTTGTACACACAATTTTTGTACACTAATCCTTTGCTTATGTCTCGTGTATATAGCTTTATGTGTATATTTCATACCCGTGATTCCATACGCACACACAATCTTTTGTATATGTTGTTGTGTACATGACTTAGAGGGAAGGGTCTGAATAGACCTCATGAGCAAGTATGATCCAAAGGACGAATTTAGCTCGACATGATCGGCCACTGTATCCAGCCTAAAATCAAGTAAATATGTACAGAGGTGAAACGCCCAAGAGAACAAGCCTATCCGGGCAAACCATGCTAAAGAAATTAGATGCGAAAGTGAGCAGAGGTACAGTTTCAGCTCTGAATCGGCGCTCATCCACACAAAACAATAAGATCAAGATGAAGTCCTCACAAGAGAAGAATCTCAAGGACCTGCTCCCAAGAGGGAAAAGAATAAGCCTTTCCATGCACACCATGCCAGGAGCAAATAGGTAAGTTTTTTCTGTCATAAGAGGCACGCTTACACACATCACACAATAAGTGTACAAAATCCAAATTCAAATGTACAAAATCTCAAGCAAAAATAAATTTCT
Source organism: Excoecaria cochinchinensis (assembly GCA_947683425.1). Taxonomy (NCBI): domain Eukaryota; kingdom Viridiplantae; phylum Streptophyta; class Magnoliopsida; order Malpighiales; family Euphorbiaceae; genus Excoecaria; species Excoecaria cochinchinensis. The sequence continues at coordinate 5,660,627 of CANTUQ010000110.1, forward strand.
CGCGCAACAACAACGACAAAGACCAACAAAGCAAAATAGCAAAATAACAAACACAAAAAGAAAAAGATATTTTCGAGGCCTTGAAAATCCAACATACTGTAAAAATTCGAATGCATCCAAAGTGTAAAAATTCCAAGAAATAAAATCCCAAAAACAAAAACAAAAACAGAAAAATCACCAAAGACATGGAAACCTATCCGCTTGCGGGCAAGTAACCAAAATTTCAAATAATAATTTTTCTCTGAGGAGGCTCAAACATAATTTTCTCTCTAGAGGCTCGACATCAAAGTCTCCCAGTGAGCATCAAAGTCTCTTTGGAGCATTATCTTTAAGACCTTTTTAAGGCATTCTTAGTCTCTTTGGAGCATTATCTTTAAGAACTTTTTTAAGGCATTCTCAGTCTCTTTGGAGCATTATCTTTAAGACCTTTTTTAAGGCATTCTCAGTCTCTTTGGAGCATTATCTTTAAGTCCTTTTTTTATGGCATTCTCAGTCTCTTTGGAGCATTATCTTTAAGACCTTTTTAAGGAATTCTCAGTCTCTTTGGAGCATTATATTTGAGACCTTTTCTTAATCCTTTCTCAGTCTCTTCGGAACATCAAGTTATTTTCAAAAGTATTCCAAATCCCTTCAGTCTTGAGATGATCCGAAAGGTGGGTTCATCTTAACCTTATCAGAAACTGCCCAGAAAAGCAAACCTCTTCATTCACGTTATGCCGGGGGCAATCAGGCAGGGACGAGGCTAACAGATCACAAGTGATAGAATAGATCGCAACGGGACTGTGGTTAGAGAACACTACATCTCACAGACATCGTGCAGGTCGAGATGAGGTTAGTGGGAGACCAGCGATAGAATAGATCGCAAACTGAGGTTGTAGTCAGAGAGTACTGCATCTCACAGACACCGTGCAGACCGAGATGAGGTTAGCGGGATACCAGCGATAGAATAGATCGCAAATAGAGGTTGTAGTCATAGAGTACTGCATCTCACAGACACCGTGCAAGCCGAGATGAGGCCAGCAGGATGGATCAGCTACCGTGCAGGCCAAGACGAGGTTATCGGGGCACCAGCGATAGAGCAGATCGCAACGGTATTGTGGTTAGAGGACACCGCATCTCACAGATGCCGTGCAAGCCGACCGGAGGCGAGCGGGACAATGCGATAGAAAATATTGCAAATGAGCCACAGCCAAATAGTACTACAGCTCGACGACAACAATTCGCAACACTCCACATGGCAAAAAGGTAAGGGCTGCCTCAGGTACGCATCTCTTTCCTTCTTCTCTGAATTTTGGCTCATCTAAGCACTAGTGCACTAGTTTTCCCATAATTGGGAGCAACTGTAGACACCGGGTCCTGAGGTAGCCCAGCTCAGAGTTACCCAATGATGCTAAGATGCCTTTCCACAGGCAAAAATGGTAAAAGTGGTGATTTCCTGGTTAAATTTGCATTTTGGAGTGAAAAATTAAAAAATAATAAAAAATATTTTAAAAATTAGTTTTGAAAAATGGGGACTTAAAATTATAGTATTTTTAGTCAATTTAAAATTTAAAAAAAAAAATCGTATCGCGAGTGTCGGGCGCGGCGGAGCGCCTGGGCAACGCACAGGCAAGCTGGCGCCCAGCTCGCTGCGCGCAGCGTCGCTAAAAGCGCGCACTGCGGGCTGGCGCGCGGCAGCTACCTCTCCGACGCTCGTCCCTCTATAGCGACGGGCATCCCTACTTTTGGCCGTTGCTAAAGGGTCTGTTACCCCTTTTTTCTGATTTTTAGACTGAAAAATTAGTTTTTTATCCCTTTTTTTCAAGGTTTTAAGGATTTTTTCCATTTTTAAAAATTAAAATAGGTAATATGTGATTTTATTAAATTTTATCACTTTAATTAATATTTTTTTGCTATTTTATTCATATAAAAAGAATGACATGAAAACCTAAAAGGGGGATTTTTGGCTAGGGTTTTTTCTCTTCATTTTTTCTCTCTTATTCTTCCTCTCAAACTCTAAAAAAAGTTTTTCCTGATTTTTTCCCACCAAAAGACTCAAATTACAATCCTAGGCTTCATAGCGTTAGAGGGTGAATGCCTCCAAGACCCCTTTGGCTTGCCCAAGATGGATATGTATGCGCCGTCTTAGGTTCGCTGAGGCTTGATGACCCTTCCCAATGTTCTATTGGGTGGCAACTCCAAGAAACCTCATTGTTGCCCAAAATAGATGCACTTGTAAATTCCTTACAAATTTTATGAACCTTTCCTGATCGCCCTAAAGCGGGCTCTCGGGAGGCCACGAGGTTCGGCGCGCATCACTATGACCCAAGAAGGAAACTTTATTCAACAAAAAATCACACTTACTAAATTTATCATACAGCTTCTTATCCCTTAGTGTTTGCGGAACAATTTGTAGATGGTGATCATGCTCTTCTAGAGTCTTTAAGTACACCAGGATATCATCAATAAAAACCACTACAAACCGATCCAAATATGGATGAAAGATCCGGTTCATAAGGTCCATGAAAGCTGCGGGGGCATTTGTAAGTCCAAAAGGCATAACTAAGAACTCATAGTGGCCATACCTAGTGCGAAAGGCAGGTTTAGGCACATCTACCTCCTTTACCTTCAACTAATGATAGCCCGATCTCAAATTAATCTTTGAAAATACGCCTGCACCTTTCAACTGATAAAATAAATCTTCAATGTGGGGGAGAGGATACTTGTTCTTGATTGTTAATTTGTTCAACTGGCGATAATCAATACATAACCTGAGGGACCCATCTTTCTTTATAGAATTCACTGTATACTTCTAAGCTAGTATTAGAGTCCCTACATTGATAGTGATTGTTCCAAGGCTTAGTGTGACGCGCACTGAATGCACGAGTCGTGAAGGCCCGAGCAGGATTTGAATTGTGCAAAGATGCACGATCCGAAAGGAAAAAAATGGAGCACCACATGTGAAGCAAGACACGACTCGGACAAAGCATGCACGATCTAGAAGAAACAAACACGACCCGATCGGATAGAGAGATAGCAAGGACACGTCTCGAACGAGAAATCACGACTCGGATAATAAGCATCGTGTGGATACACTCAATTCACAGATTACAAGCCAAAATGCTGCTACTTACCAGTTGCTATCAAAATTGCAAACCCAGGTTGCTGATCTGGACAAGCAACTCATGACTGCTATCAGTGAACGAATCTATGATTCTACCATCAAAGAAAAAGCCTTTGAAGTTACCAGATTAAAAGCAGAAATTGCCACTATAAAAAGGGATTTAGCTAAATCATCACCTTCTCCTACATCTTCTTTTCCTTTTTATCAATCTACTCTCACTCCTTTTACCCATCAACCATCTATCCAAATACCACCTTACTCTGAACCCACTCAGGATGAACTTGATGCTTTAGGTTATTCTCATGAGATGTTTATGAGAAAACAATTTTTTAAACAAAAGAAAAGATCTCCTGAAGCACTACTCCAAACCACACCTCCTCCTCCTGTCTCCATAACACCCTCAACATCCGAAATACGTACCCCTCTAGTCACTTATCCTCCTGACCCTAAACAAAAGGGTATTGTTATTTCTGAACCACCATCCTCCCATATGATCCAACAACCCTCATATCCAAATCCGCTCATTCACACCCTGAAACAAAAGGCTTTGCAGACACTTCCTACTATCTCCTTTGCTGCCAGAAATGCTTCAATTGATAATGATAGTACTTCCAATACTTCCAGTACTGATTAGAACCCCACTAATTTTCCATTATTTATGGCAGATCCACCTCCTGCTGAAAGCACTACCACTCAATTTGCTAAAGAACCAGAGGAAAAAATGGCCGAAAATACACTTCCTCCTAATTCTAAACCAGACAATGGACCTTAGTTTTAACTTAAAGATATTCCTAGCAGTCAATGGCAAGATCATCTTCAAGAATTCTATGCTTGGCTTGAACTAAAAGCCAGGACCCGTCCACCGACAGAAACAAACTTGGAATCTGTGCTTCATGAGTTTCAATGCAGATTTGTCGGAAGACTACAAGATTGGTTCACTAAGCTTGATGAATATTTAAAGCTTCAATTGATTTGGTCTAAATCTATTTCTTATGTTCTTCAGAAAATTCATTATGAGTTCATCGGAAATGTGCAAGACTTTGAAGATGCCTCTTGAGATGATTTCTTCAAAATGAGATTTTGTTCCCTCTTAAGAAAAGATTTGGATAAACATTATAAGAAGATGTCCAAGCTCTTTTACATGCTTAATGGAGCAAATGATCCCAATCTAAAACAGGGATTTTTAGCCTCTGTACCAGAGAACCTCTCTAATAGCACCATGTTTTATCTTTGGGAACAGGGCATTCAACTCAACTCTCTTTCTCTTGGTCAGATTTACCAAAGAGTTCTAATAGCACTTGATCGTCTTTGTGCATCACAAAAAATGGTCAAGGATGCCATCCAAAAGGGTAGAGACCCTCAGCTGAAAGCAGCATGCAAACTCCCGGATCTACAGATTAAATGTTTCCCTGAACTCCTTCTACATCATTATCTAGATCTTCTTCTTTCTCTGGATCTTCTTTTACCCTTTCACCCTCTACAGTTCATAAGCTTGATTATCTTTATGAATTGAATTTTCTTGAAGAAACCCAGAAGATCCAAGATTCCCATTTACCCTTCCTCAATCCATATGATGCCTTCATAAAATCACCTAGATCTAATGTGCTTTCCAATATTAAGACTCTCATCAAACCACCTAAATCCCATGTCAAAGAATATATTCAGTCTTCTTCTTTTTGACAACACCCCATTAAAGCCACTGGTCAAGAGCAATTTATTCCTCTTGATATTCCTTCTGAGTCTATACCTCATTGGACTCACCAAGGATTAACCTATCTCTATTTTGGAGCTGTCAGAATTGCGGTTACTTATCATGGACGCAAAGGTCTTCCTGTCTTTGCTCGAATCGCTCTTCTTGACACAAGATATCTTAATTATTCCCAGGCTGTTATTAAAACAGTCCAGACCTCCCTGAATGCTGGAACAATCATGTTCACTTTCTACCCCAATTTCAATATGAGATTGGATGATTCCCATATCCTGGACAATCTTAAGGTCCAGATCTAGATCACTGGAGCTGATCAAGCCAAGGCCACTGAAGTAGCAACTCTTCATTATCAGATGATCTATAGAGTTCAGAATCATGCTATAGACATCTCTCTTCCTTGCTCAAATGATGCTTTGATTATCAGTACTGATTTAAACCAGGTTCCTACTTGTGTACAGATCCCTAAGCAATTGACGCAAGAACAGTTGCTTGACTACTTCCCAAAGTCTTGGCTCACTAGTTATGAAATCCTTCATGAATAAAGAAAGCCAATCCAGTCCTCCAGTCCTATTTTTATCAAAAAACTAAATGGTATGGTAGGAACCTAGTCTGTCTCTCCACGAGATGAACTAAATTTATCAGAATCAACTACAGCACCAATTTTTTCTCCACAATTCATGATACGGCCATGTTCCTCTTTTCTTCAAGAGGATAATATCCCTTTCACAGCCTTTGATACTGATGGACATCCCATTTATGCTTTTAAACAGGATGGCTACTGTTATTGGGATCTTTGTGATTGTGATGACAGTTACAAAGCCTCAATCGAAGATGAACTAGATCATGAAGATCTTCGACGATGAAGACGTAAGGGGAAAAAGAATGTTTCTTCGGAAGCACGATACCAGGATCATCTTGATGAAGATGATGATCCTTCAGTTGGCACTCTTGGCCAACCATCAGGCAAGTACGACTATGCAGTCAGTTACACACCCCCTCCTTGGTACAAACCACCTGTCTCACCAACTTCAATTCCTGAACCATGCAAACCAGCACCCAAGCCATCACCAAAGAAACCATGTTCTCCTCCCATCTGGAAACCAAAAGCTATTCAAACACCAGTTATTCCTACTGTCTGCATGTACCAACCCACTGGTAATTATGCAGATGAATTCCCTACTCTTTCAGAAACTACCAACCCCACAACCAAAATCCAAAGAACCCCTTTTGTCAAATCCCCTGGTGTTTCAATCGAAGGCACTCTTAGATCTATTCAACCAGCTGAAGCAGTTCTCAACTGATAAACTGACAATGCTCTTGCTCAAAATAAGCTTCTTCAGCAATTAGAGACCAAAGTAGATCATGTTTCTACTCATGTGGAAACACTCAATTCACAGATTACAGGCCAAAATGTTGCTACTTACCAGTTGCTATCAAAATTGAAAACCCAGGTTGCTGATATGGACAAGCAACTTATGACTTCTATCAGTGAACGAATCTATGATTCTACCTTCAAAGAAAAAGCCTCTGAAGTTACCAGATTAAAAGCAGAAATTGCCACTATAAAAAGGGATTTAGCTAAATCATCACCTTCTCCTACATCTTCTTTTCCTTTTTATCACTCTACTCTCACTCCTTTTACCCATCAACCATCTATCCAAATACCACCTTACTCTGAACCCACTAAGGATGAACTTGATGCTTTAGGTTATTCTCATGAGATGTTTATGAGAAAACAATTTGTTAAACAAAAGAAAAGATCTCTTGAACCACTACACCAAACCACACCTCCTCCTCCTGTCTCTATAACGCCCTCAACATCTGAAATACCTACCCCTCCAGTTACTTATCCTCCTGACCCTAAACAAAAGGGTATTGTTATTTCTGAACCACCATCCTCGCATATGATCCAACAACCCTCATATCTAAATCCGCTCATTCACACCCTGAAATAAAAGGCTTTGCAGACACTTCCTACTATCTCCTTTGCTGCCAGAAATGCTTCAATTGATAATGATAGTACTTCCAATACTTCCGGTATTGATCAGAACCCCACTCATTTTCCATTATTTGTGGCAGATCCACCTCCAGCTGAAAGCACTACCACTCAATTTGCTAAAGAACCAGAGGAAAAAATGGCCGAAAATACACTTGCTCTTGATTTCAAACAAGATAATAGACCTTGGTTTGAACTTGAAGATATTCCTAGCAGTTAATGGCGAGATCGTCTTCAAGAATTCTATGCTTGGCTTGAACTAAAAGCCAGGACCCGTCCACCTACAAAAACAAGCTTGGAATCTGTGCTTCATGAGTTTCAATGCAGATTTATCGGAAGACTACGAGATTGGTTCACTAGGCTTGATGAATATTCAAAGCTTCAATTTATTTGGTTTGAATTCTTATGTTCTTCAAAAAATTCATTCTGAGTTCATTGGAAATGTGCAAGACTTTGAGGATGCCTCTCAAGATGATTCTTCAAATTGAGATGCTGTTCCCTCTTAAGAAAAGATTGGATAAACATTATAAGAAGATGTCCAAGCTCTTTTACATGCTTAATGGAGCAAATGATCCCAATCTAAAATAGGGATTTTTAGCCTCTGTACCAGAGAACCTCTCCAACAGCACCATGTTTTATCTTCGAGAATAGGGCATTCAACTCAACTCTCTTTCTCTTGGTCAGATATACCAAAGAGTTCTAATAGCACTTGATCGTCTTTGTGCATCACAAAAAATGGTCAAGGATACCATCCAAAAGGGTAGAGACCCTCAGCTGAAAGTAGCATGAAAATGCCCGGATCTACAGATTAAATGTTTCCTTGACAAACATTATTCCTGTGCTCCAAGGAAATATAAGAAGTTTCAAAAAAAAAAGGTTTTATTCTCATCGTCGTCCTTATGAACGCAAAAGGATTCATTTTTACAGAAGAAAAAAATTTAAACCTAAATGAGACAGATGCTTTGTCTGTGGACAAAAAGGCCATTTTGCAAAGAAATGTCCCAAGAAAAAAAAAATGACACGATTAGAAAAGTCACGACATAGACAAACACAAGGAAACCAAAAGCACGATTTGAATAAAACAAAGACACGACTTGATCAGCAGATCACGACTCGTACAGAGCAAAGGGATTATCAGACAAACATGAAAACGGGGGCAAACAGAGAAACACTAACATACTAAAAAAACGTGATAATATATTATCAAAACATGCATAAAAGAACAATAAACATGCCAATTAACCATTTTTGGCTCATGTCTAATAATAAACAACAATAAACATTTGATATACAGATCAATGAAATCAAACAATTAATATATACAGAGTATGTACAATAAAAAGAAATAACATGTAAAGCCAAATGCAAAAAGAAAGAAAAGAAGAAAGAAAGGAAAGAGAGATGTTTATTCCAGTGTTTACCCTCAGATATGATCTTTGATCTGCAGATGAAGAAGTTCTGGTTTTCCTCCTTGCTTCTTTTGAACATGATAAAACAGTGAGTGATAAAAACTTCAAGATGAAGGTCACATTAAAAAAAAAATACGATTGAATCTCAAATGTCAGCAATTAATTTCCTGGATTCAAGAAGCAATCTCAGAATGTTTTGATAATATAAATCACTTTCTTGCTCTCAAAACTTTCCTTTCTCTCTTTGTTTATTTTTTCTCTGCGTTTTCCAAAATCATCCCAAAAATCCTCCCCTTTAGTTTCTTAACTTTTTCTTTTTATATCTCAGAGAAGGTTAGGTTGTTTCCCCAAATCCAGCCATAAACCATCATTTTTCAACCAAATCCTCGAAATAATGGAACAGGGAGTGTTGGGGGTAGTGGAGCATGTGAGGCAGGTGAGATCTGCCTCACGTTACCTCTCTCCAAGGCGAGAGGGGCCTCACTGCACCTCACCAATGCGGGAGGGGCCTCACCCCATCTCACCAACGTGAGATGGGCCTCACATTGTGAGGTTGCATCTCACTAATGTGAGATGGGCCTCACAAATATGATGCTACATCTCATATGGGTGAGATGGGCCTCACACCATAGGCCCTCCAAAAACCTTACTCCCCTCCATTTACTTATTTTTCTAACCCCTTTTTTATTCTAAAATTAAAAAATGAAAAGAAAAACATTTTTTCGAGGAAATCATCACTTTAATCTGTCTTCTTGCCCGTGAAAAGGCATCATTTTCGTCATTGGATAACTTCGGTCTGAGCTGCCTCAGGACCCGGTGTCTACACTTAGGAATCCAAAGTATAAAATTAATGTATCTTTATAGCCATTGATATCTGAATTAATGTATATTAGTTTGAATCCTTCAGGAAAGTGCTCATGCTCAATGATGATGACGTTTAAGAACAAAATAGATTACGATGGTTATCTTTCGAAAAAGGTGTCCCAAGAAACAAAGAATTTTTATTATGAAGAATTTAACGTAATAAATTATGATAATATGAATTAAATAATAAATTATTGTTTTTACTTACTTGCAATATGTTTTTCTTGTTCATTTTTCATAAGAAACAATTTTACTGGGATTCAAAATTTGATCACATCATGTATCGTGTGTGGGAGATTCGTGCCCGTGGACGTTATAGAGACTTAGTGTGCGAGTTACACAATGATGGTGTACGACCTCATTACATAAACGAAGATATTTGGGCACACTGGTAATAGTATTGGACGATACCCGAGGCCCTTTCCATTTTAGTGGTAAATCCTAATAATAGACGGGGAGGGCCTGATGGAGTCAATATATGCCTGCATATTGGAGGATCGATGTCGCATCGGGAGCATGCACATAGACTTGTAAGTAAGAAAAAAACATTACTGTTTTACTTAAAAGTTCTCTTATTATAATATATGCAACATGTTGATGATTCACATAATGCCTGATTGAATAGAGGTGGATGGGAAAGGCAAAATTGTGTTAGGAGTTTGAATTGTTGTTGGATGCTAGTATAAAAATAATATATAAGTGCTTTTTTGACTTTGTGTATAGAGATTTGGTCAAAATTTAGGGGAAACTTTACTGAAATTTTAGTAAGAACTTATAGGACTACTCAATAAACTAGAGTTCAATTATAATTCTTTATTTGTTTGTAAAAAACATCAATGGGTAGACCGCCTACGCTAGGTGATGTCTTTTTACACACCCATACAAGAAATCATAATGGTCAAACATTCGTCAATTCTCGAGCCAGATATTTACATGTATGTTAAAATTATTATATTTTACTAATATTTTGATGATATTAGTTATTAGTTATCATTAATTAATATAAAACATTTATTTTATGACAAGAACAAGTGTAAGAGACAATTTAGCAACGTTCCCAAAATTTCAAAAATGTTGATGAGAATCAGATTTATTATGACATGGTTGGTGGTAGAGAACAACGAGGACAGATCTTTAGCTTAGGTTCTTTTGCCAACACATGTTACTCGCATTTCTCAAACTCAAGTACAGTAGCATCTAATAGATGGTCTGCTTCTAGCAAAGTATATGAACTTCAGAATATTGTACGTGAACTGAGATCTGAATTGCAACAATCAACCGCTCAATGGCAACACTAACTCGACTTCATATATGAACTACACAATGAGATGGCTAATTTGAAGGGTATATTCAAGTCATCATTGCAACACTCTGATCATTCACGTTAGCCGCCGAAGCCACTGCCGCCACCACCACCACCATAATCTTAGTTAGGATTTTGTAATAGATATACATTACTATTATGCCCTTTAAATAATTATTAACTATTTACTTAGTACAATTTAAATCATATTATTTTTGGATACTAAAATTTTGATATTATCTTAATCTTTTCATTATTTAGATATTAATATTATAGGTTATAATGTTATGGGATTTGAGAATTAATTAAAAAAAATGTATTTTCCAGACGGAAAATTTTTTTTTCATAACCGGAATTGCCGATGGAAAGCACATTTTTGTCTGCAAAATTGCCTACGGAAACTACTTTTCCATAGGCAAATTTGCCTATGAAATTCTGATTTCTATAGGCAATTTTGCCTATGGAAAATTTTTTTTCATTGGGAAATTTAACGGCGAAAATTAGTTTTTCGTCGGCAAAATTCCTGACAAAAATGTGCTTTCCATCGGTGTGATGGCGCTGAACGCCGAGGGCCCCGAACACCTACTTTTAGGGTATTCAAGAGAGGTTCATAAAACTTTTAAGTATTGCAAGGCATCTATTTTTGGCAACAAGAGGTGTTTTGGAGTGGCCACCCAATAAAACATTGGGAAGGTTAAGACAGCGGATGTGTGTCCATTTTTGGCAAATCAGAGATATTTTGGAATACTCTTTCCAATAGAACATTGGAAAGGTTCATCTAATCTTGTAAAGCTTAAGACGATGCATATACATATATTTTGGGCAACCAAAGATATTTTGGAATTCCCCTTCTAACAGAACATTGAAAAGGTTCATCTAACCTCGTAAAGCCTAAGTCAATGCAACTTGGGTCTATTTTGGGCAGCAGGAGATATTTTTTAATTCCCTTCCCAACAGAAAATTGGAGAGGTTCATCTAACCTCGTGAAGCCTAAGACCAGAGAGAGTTCGGGATTTTCTATTTATTCATACCTTGATTAAATTATAATCGAGTTTTAAAGTTAAAATTTCATTCCATTTTCTCATTCATAGCAATGCAATTATTGAAGCTTAGATCAATCACATAATGAAAGTATTAAGTAAAGCAGATAAAGTAAATTAAATTACGATAATTTTACAATAAAACTAGGCGCGTAATACAACTCCACTGTAAATGAATAAAAAATAAAAAAACATATATAAAATGGGAATGTTCGCTTTGGAGTGAGGACATTGGTCCTCGCATGCATATTTAGAGAAAGAATAATATTAATATGTTTATTTTGTTTGGATGGAAAAAATTAGGACATCTGCTTATTTATAGAAATCTTTTGCCATTTTTTTTTCATTAAAGGGCTCAGAAATAATGTTTACAACAAATAAAGATTAAGAGAAATAAATAAGAGAGAATGAGGGTATGAGAAATTGTCACACCCCATAAGTGGCTTAATTTGATTTAGCAATTTTAATTGGACAATTAAGGGCAATTGGGTAATTTACAAGTGAAAGAGGATTTAATTGCAAGGAAATAAAAAGTAGTTAATAAGGACCTATTAGAAGATTTGAAGGAGTTGTTAGTAATTTGTTTAAGTGGACCGTGCATGTGTGCCAAGTGGAAGGAGAGTGTGTGCACGTGGTGAGGGAAAAGAGAAGACTGAGAAAAATTTAGTTGGCTGGAAACAAAAGACTGGAAGTTCTCTCTTTTCTTGTTCTCTCTCTCACATAAACCACATTCTGCTCTTTTTCTCCATTTGCTGTTCTTTTCCATTTGCATGTGTGTATTTCTGTTGAGGAACTAGGGTTTGGGTTTGTTAGAAGCTCCAGAAGGTAAGTGGCTGTCAGATTTCGTGTGGTTCTTCTTATTCTTAAGGTTTATAAGATTCTGTTCTTGGGTTAATGACTATGGTTTTATCTGTATGCAAGCATCTGAAGTTAAGAGGATAGAGAAGGGAAAAGGGAAGATTGTGGATTGAAAGTGCAGTGGATATTTTTGGACTTCAGTAACAGGTTTGGGAGTGTCTGTCTTTCTCATTTTGGATCCTGTTTCTAGTTTTGGTATTAATGTGTTTATGTGTGTGTTTGTATATAGAAATGCTAGAGTTACGTAATGTTGTTGACATAATTAAAGTAGAAAAAGAATGATATGAACATGCAATGAGATGAATATGTATGAGTTTGAATGCAAAATCCTGGGTTGTTGACATTCTGGAATTTTGACTCTGTTGAATAGTGAAAGTACGTGATTTGCATTAAGTTTTCATATATGCATTCAGGAGACATAAAAGTATGTGTTTAAATAATCATTGCATGAAAAATAGTTTTGGGCAAGATGGGGTTCTGATTTTTGGTTGTACTCTGTTTTCGCGGTTTTTCTGGTTTTTACGATTTCTGGAAAATTTGGAAGTTTGGAAAGGAGAAGCAATCTGTGAGAGGAAGATCACGTGACGTGATGGGGCATCACGCCGTGACCTCCCTCCTTGGGAAGTCACGTGGCGTGATGAAGCATCACGCCGTGACCTTCCTCCCTTTGGGAAGTCGCGACGTGATGGAGCATCACACCTCGCGACCTCTTGCCGGTCTTCCTGCGTGTCACGAGACAGGATCTCGTGACCTCCCCTTTCCTCTCAGGCGTCATGAGGCGTGACGGAGAGTCACTGCTCGTGACTACCCCTGTGTTGCTTGGCGCTCGTGTGAAGCCAGCGTCACGAGACACCACTGCCTGGGTGACTCGTGACTGGCCTTCCTCCTGTTGCCCTGTTTTTCTAAAAGCATAATTTTAACTTCTGTTTAAAGGATTTTCTAAAAGCAAAGTTTTAAGCTTCTGTACATGGGGTTTTCCACTGTTTGAATTTAAATCAAGTTCAAATCTGTTCTTTAATTTAATAATTGATTAATTATGAGATTTATGTTCTTGATTAGTAATTAATATACATGATATAAATATTTGTAATTTTTATGAACATGGATTATTTCAACGTGAGTTATATGTTCTTATTATCTCCTGTTTGTGATATTTATATATTCATATGTTTCTGTATTTGATCAATATACAAGTATACATGGATTATAAATTCGTATTTAATTTTTCTTAATATTATATTGATACATGAATTATTGAGTTGTGTTTTAAGCCTGAATAGTCATAGTAGTGGATAAGTAAGCGCTTACTTAGGTCAGAGTGTGTGTGCAGCTGCTATATGATAAAATGTTTTACGTGGGTCCGTTTGGATCCTTGTTTTGACCATGTTTGGTCTATATGGATTTAATGCGAGACTTCGGTCTCTATATGAAAAGTACATGTTTGAGACTCATGTCTCTATATGCTTGGGATACTGTGTCCTACCAGTGTCCATTTGACCGCATCCACTTCTAGAGAGTATTTTAGACTAATCAGGCTATATGTTTAAATGTGTTGCATATGTTGAGATGTATTTTTGACATGATTACAAGTATATGATGCACATGAATTCTTGCATAGCCTTATAGTTTGCACCTTGTATCTGTATACTTGGAATGATGAAAATTATGAATTGAGTACTTAATTACTTGTCGTGTATATATAATTATGCATGTCAAGTAAAGATTTTGGAGATATGTTTACATGTAATTTTAATGCCTTTGATTTTGAATTATTAGATTATTGTATTGTCATAAATATTGTATATGCATATTGTTCATTTGTTTTGTTCCTCCCCACTAAGCGTTATCGCTTAGCACGGGCTCTTTTCCTGTGCAGGTGGCGAGTTTGGATAGGAGTCAGATATCTGCAGGTCGGCCACTAGAAGTCTTTTTTGATGAAGTTATTTTAGAGTCTTCCGCTGTAATTTTTTTACATGGCTTGTGTATAGCGAAGTAAATCTTTTGTAAAGGAACAAATATTATTTTTGTATATGTATTTGCTTACGAGCCTTTTTGTAAAAATGATATAGATATGATATATGTAAAAGGATTTACTAGTATATGATTAAAAGTTTTCTTTAGATTTCATCTTTTATTTTATTTACAAGTATGTTTTGGATTCGTTTATACGTGTTTGTTTGCGTGGCACTCTGGTATCCTTCCAACGAGGATGGCGGGGTGTTACAGCTTGGTATCAGAGCCCAGGTTTGGTGGTTCTGGGTTATGTTGTGATTATTTGAGTGTAGAGTCGAGTCTATGCATGAGAGTCAGTTATGTGTCGTGGCCTAATGCAGATGTCTTGTATTTTGTAGTGTTCGTATGGAGTCGGATCCAAGTGAGTATATGGGCGACACAATGGACAGTGTCTATATGGGTCGTAGAGATAGTCCGATCAGAGGAGATGATCCAGTGAGACAGGATAGGCCTGCACAGGAACCTGCACCAGCTTTGGGTGCAAATAGAGGAGTTGGTTTTGATCCAGCATTAGTGCAAGGGTTATTGCAAGTGGTTGATAGATTGACTGCACCTAAGGCTCCAATTGAATTGTTAAGAAAAAGAGGAGCAGAGGATTTTCATGGCATTGCCTTAGATGAATCCGATGTGGCTGAGTTTTGGCTGAAGAGAGTAGGTAGGATTCTGCAAGAGATTAGATGTCCCGCGGATCAGAGAGCTTCATGTGCAGTTTCATTGCTCCAAGGATCAGCATATGATTGGTGGGAACTTGTGATGAGGAATCCTCAGCGACCAGCTGAATTGACATGGGAATATTTCAAGCAAGAGTTTGAGCAAAAGTATGTGACGAAGGCTTATCAAGAAGCGAAGTGGAGAGAGTTCATTAGTTTGAAGCAGCGGGGAATGACAGTGAGTGAGTATGACAAGGAATTCAATCGGCTGAGTAAATATGTGCCCGAACAGTTGTTGACTGGTGAGTTCAGATGTAGGCACTTTCTTGAGGGACTTCGTGAGGTGTTTAGAGGTCCTTTGTCTGCTATGATTGTCTTGCAACCAGTGGGGTATTATCAGCTTGTGGCAGCGGCAATGAAATTAGAAGAATCTGAGGTGATCAAGCAGAAAATGGTTAGCAAGCGAAGAGCACCGGATGGGGGAGTTGCAAGTACTAAGAAGTCCAAGGGTGCTCCAACCGAACAAGGATCTAGAGAGATTGTCCAAGTACCTTCACAGGTAGGGAGTGTAGCTGTCACACCCCAAAATAGCCCTAGTCGGATTGTGTATGCGAAGTCGGGATCGGAAGGGTATTTCAGTAATATTGTGCATGTGAAATTTGGAAATTAAGGATTTAATGGCATTTCTGTAATTAAGTAAGTGGAGAATACTAAAGTGTGTACAATGCCATAGTCTGTAAGATTTTAGTGGAATTTGTGGTTCAATAAGGATTTGCCATGTGGGTGTGTTAGGTGAGCATTGAAAGAAGAAAAAGAAAAGAAAGGAAAGAGGAAGAGAGGGAACACAGGTTGTATTTCCCGTTCGTCCCTCTCTCACGTTCCTCCTTCTTCTTCTCTTCTTCCTTCTTTGCTTTTCCTTTCTTTCTCAGTTGGCTGGAGTTGTATTTGGCTTGGATTGTGCTTTGCTTTGAAGAGGTGAGTTGGGTTAAGGTTTTTACGTTCTGCTATTCTTCTTCTTCTCATGGTTTTGGTTTTGATTGAGTTAGGGTTTGAAGAATAATTATGGGTTTTGTTTGTGCAAGCTTTGGGTGATAAGAAGAAGGTTAAAGGCAAGGAAAAGACTGAGGTTTGATCTTGAAGTTGGAAGCCTGATTTTTGGATCGTCATTTTGAGGTTTGGGAGCATTTTGAATGCATGCAATATCTGAGCTTCTGTACTATTCAATCTCAGCATGTCTCTGCCCTATCATCTCACTAGGCTTATAATGGTGTTTGCTTAGTCTGATTTCTGGAAATTGATGTGTTCTGGAATGTGTATATGCATGAGTAGGTGAGTAATTATGTTAGTAATGCATGACAAGTATCGATTTAGAAGTTCTGAGTTTGTGTTTTGAACCTACTGTAACTTTTAGGGTTTATATTCTTAAATGTATCTATGCATGATTGTGGTTGATTTAATTGTTGAATTAAGTTGCAATGATCTTGTGATGCTGTTTGGGACATCGATTGAAAGGTAATATGAGTTTTGGTGGTGTTGTGAATTAGATTGGAAATGATTTCTATCGAATTTCTGGAAAACGAAGGAAGTCTGCAAATTGCGATAGAGGGGAAGAAGAGAGTAGGGCTCACGGCGTGAGCTATGCTCACGTGACGTGAGCCATGCTCACGCTAGGTGAGCAAATGCTCACGGCGTGAGCTATGCTCACGCGACGTGAGCAATTGCTCACGAAGCGTGAGCTATACTCACGCGACGTGAGCAATGCTCACGACGTGAGCAATTGCCCACAACGTGAGCAATTGCTCACTGCTCACGACGTGAGCAACCTTCACGTGACGTGAAGGTTGCTCAGGTCTCCGATTCCTCTGTTTTGCTTCTGTTTTTCGTTCCCCAAGTGTCCAGTTTTTATAAAATGGTTTCGAAAAGCTTTTCATGGTGTTTTCCTCTACTGTGTGTTATATTATCTTGATGGTATGACTGATTATTCCGATTTAGATGGTATTAATAACATGTTATTTATGATAAGTTATCCTGGTATTTTGAAATAAGTTATAGATTATATGGACCCTGCTAATGACTGTGAGATCTCAACAGTATGGTTTGGACTGTAATATGTTTATTATTGTGATATGTGTTGCATGTCATATTTTGAATGCGAAGGATTTATGAAGGTTAACTTTCTGACTATTTAGTCCTCGACATGTTCTGTCTTAAGGTGAATTATGTTATGCATATCTTTAGTCTGCTTCCTCTTTAAGAATAATTGCCATGCTTGAGATATGTAGTAACTTGCCCCGATTTAGATGATGCGTCTTTGGTCATTAGCATAATATGATTTACATGTGTTCCTGACATGCTTTAGTGTGATGAGTATTGTTAAATTATAATTGAAGGAATTTTTACATGCTTCCGAATATGACTTGAATGAGGTATGATTAATATTATGCTATACCAGACTTGTTTGAATAATATGATTAATGTCTGAATGCATGAATATGCTTTAGCCTGGGAACTCAATGTGTTATGTTTAAATGTAATTTGGACTACGCATGATTTATGCTTAGTGTCTGCACCTAACGTATGATTAGGATTTTGGTATTGATACTTATTGGCATGGTAATGCTTCTTTACCTGATTCTTGGCATGCTTTAGAACATTGTTTAATGTTAAAGTGTATGGACTGTAATATGTTTTGCAATGCGAATTGCATGATTTATGATCAACTTTATGAACATATTTATATGTCTACCGTATTCTGATTTATGCATGATGTTTATATATTTATGCACTATGCGATCTGAAATGTGAATTGATTTATGCATGACCTGCGAGAGTCAGTCTAGTGGATAGTTAGGCATGCCTAATAGAGTCTTTCAGTAGCTGCAGCGCCCTTTGAACGTATTGGACCCTGATCAGGTCCCCCGTATGGTTCCTCGCGAACCCCCCCTCAGTGCGGATCCTCGTGGTCCTTTTTAATGAATTTGGATCGGGTTAAGATCCCCCATCAGTAAAATGCTTTTGTGACAAAATAAAGTGGTTTTTGATTTGTACCCGTAAGGTACTAATCAGTTCAGTACACTCGTTATCCACTATTGTGAGTCAGCAGGTGCTTGACTGGTTTGTATTACTTTGAAATAACTATATGAATGTGATATCCGTTTGATTTTGATAAAGATCTCAGGAATCAGTTTATGTGTATATGAATGTGACTATGGGCTTCAGAATGCATGTCTGTTTTAAATAAGCATGACTTTATATCTAACATGATTATCCGTACTCGTCATGTGATTTGATATAAGTTTCTGAATGCTTTGATTATGATGCGACTAGAGACTTTCTGTATGTGACTTAAACATGTTTTGTTAATATATTAGCTGGTGAACCGAAGCAGCTGTGATGGTAAGTATGTGATGATTACTGTACTTTCTGTATGTTGATTTTATGAATGTAATACTAAGTGGTTATGCCTTCAGTCTCCGTTATCGGAATGTTTCTGCATGATGCTTATTATATATTAGAGTTGCGCAGCGGTATTGTGATGCTCTAAGTGTTATCCTTTGGATATTTGACTAGTGTATGTGTTTGGCATGTCTAAGTATGTTAAATGGTTAGCATTCTTAACATGATAGTTTGGTCGTCAGTTCATGCATGGGTATTTAGTTATGTCAATTGCATGAGTAAAGCTCTTGTGACTCTGCACAGTAAGATGTTGATATTTGCTACCCATGTAGGTTTATGCATGAGATATAGTATGTGGTTCAGCATGATGAGGCTTGTAATGTGTATTGTATTATGTCTGTTTTAGTCTATCCTGAACATGAAGTTATGGTGCGATTGTGAGTATTGAAATGAATGCCTTTATTGTGCAGCCTGATTATTGATATGCTATGAATATCTGTTTTTGTCATCTGAATGTGTTTTGCCTTGACGACCATTGTGAATGGCCGTCCATACTCTTGTGTGTTCTCCCCACTAAGCGTTTATCGCTTAGCACGGATTTCCTTTCCGTGCAGGTGGCAGGTTTGGTTCTGTTCGAGTCGCGCTTCTGCAAGGTCGGCCACGTAGGAGTTAGAAGTTCTGTATTGGGTTCAGCTTCTGTATTTCAGCTCTTGTAATTTAGTAGTATTGTATATGCATTTAATTATGTTTTAAGCTTGAGTTTTCTTTTGGGAATGTAATAGTTAGTATGTCCTTCTTCCGTTGAATGGTCATATGTATGCTTCCGTGTATGCTTCAGTTGAGTGCCTGCGTGTGCGTGAGTTATTGCATGATCAGTCTGAGCCTGCAGGTAAGGTAAGTTTTTAATTAACCCGTATTTTTGTATGTATGTTATGTATGAATGCATGCTTCCGCATTGTGTATGTGCATATCTGTATGAGTGAGCGTCGGTAGCACATCCGTCGGCGTCCTTCCAACGGGGACGGCGATGGGGGTGTTACAGTTAGTGGTATCAGAGCCCAGGTTTGATGGTTCTGGGTGTGTTGTTTGTTATGTGTTGAGTCTTTGCATGAGAGTCAGTTTTGTGTCGTGGCCTAATGCAGATGCGTCTTGTTTTGTGTCATGTCTAGATGGAGTCTGATCCTAGTGAGAATGTGGGCGAGACAACAGAAAGTGTGAATCGAGTTAGTGCTGATCAGGATGTTTCTGAGCATCTTCCAGTTGAAGATTCTGGTCGGGTTTCTGAGGATAGGGCTCTTGTACAAGGATTGATTCGGATTTTGGATAGATTGACTGCTCCTCGTGTTTCTCAAGATTTTGTTCAGCATGTTCCTCAGAAGAGAAAAGGATCGGTTAGTGAAGTGTCAGCAGGGAAAAGGGTTCGAGAACCTTCAGTGTATCAGCAATGTCAGAAGCAACATGGGAACAAGTGTAAGAAGTGGGTACCGTCAGTATGTCAGCATTGCCAGAAGCGACATCGAGGTTCATGTCGGAAGCTTTCAGGCGCTTGTTTCAGGTGTGGCAGTATGGAACATCAGATTGCCGATTGTCCTAAGAAGATGAGTGAGAATCTAGCTGGGCAAGCTAGAAAGGATGTGGAGGATTTGCTCAGATCTTCTCGAGTGTCTTCAGAGGTTGTAGCATCTAGCAAGGATTCGAAGGAAACTGCAAGTTCTTTTGGTAAGTTACTTTGCAAGTTTTTGTCTAAGTAAGTTTTGTTTGTTTGGCTTGTGTGGATGTAAGTGTTTTGCTGTGAACTTCGAGGACGAAATTCTTTTAGGAGGGAAGAGTTGTCACACCCCAAAATAGCCCTAGTCGGATTGTGTATGCGAAGTCGGGATCGGAAGGGTATTTCAGTAATATTGTGCATGTGAAATTTGGAAATTAAGGATTTAATGGCATTTCTGTAATTAAGTAAGTGGAGAATACTAAAGTGTGTACAATGCCATAGTCTGTAAGATTTTAGTGGAATTTGTGGTTCAATAAGGATTTGCCATGTGGGTGTGTTAGGTGAGCATTGAAAGAAGAAAAAGAAAAGAAAGGAAAGAGGAAGAGAGGGAACACAGGTTGTATTTCCCGTTCGTCCCTCTCTCACGCTCCTCCTTCTTCTTCTCTTCTTCCTTCTTTGCTTTTCCTTTCTTTCTCAGTTGGCTGGAGTTGTATTTGGCTTGGATTGTGCTTTGCTTTGAAGAGGTGAGTTGGGTTAAGGTTTTTACGTTCTGCTATTCTTCTTCTTCTCATGGTTTTGGTTTTGATTGAGTTAGGGTTTGAAGAATAATTATGGGTTTTGTTTGTGCAAGCTTTGGGTGATAAGAAGAAGGTTAAAGGCAAGGAAAAGACTGAGGTTTGATCTTGAAGTTGGAAGCCTGATTTTTGGATCGTCATTTTGAGGTTTGGGAGCATTTTGAATGCATGCAATATCTGAGCTTCTGTACTATTCAATCTCAGCATGTCTCTGCCCTATCATCTCACTAGGCTTATAATGGTGTTTGCTTAGTCTGATTTCTGGAAATTGATGTGTTCTGGAATGTGTATATGCATGAGTAGGTGAGTAATTATGTTAGTAATGCATGACAAGTATCGATTTAGAAGTTCTGAGTTTGTGTTTTGAACCTACTGTAACTTTTAGGGTTTATATTCTTAAATGTATCTATGCATGATTGTGGTTGATTTAATTGTTGAATTAAGTTGCAATGATCTTGTGATGCTGTTTGGGACATCGATTGAAAGGTAATATGAGTTTTGGTGGTGTTGTGAATTAGATTGGAAATGATTTCTATCGAATTTCTGGAAAACGAAGGAAGTCTGCAAATTGCGATAGAGGGGAAGAAGAGAGTAGGGCTCACGGCGTGAGCTATGCTCACGTGACGTGAGCCATGCTCACGCTAGGTGAGCAAATGCTCACGGCGTGAGCTATGCTCACGCGACGTGAGCAATTGCTCACGAAGCGTGAGCTATACTCACGCGACGTGAGCAATGCTCACGACGTGAGCAATTGCCCACAACGTGAGCAATGCTCACGACGTGAGCAATTGCTCACTGCTCATGACGTGAGCAACCTTCACGTGACGTGAAGGTTGCTCAGGTCTCCGATTCCTCTGTTTTGCTTCTGTTTTTCGTTCCCCAAGTGTCCAGTTTTTATAAAATGGTTTCCAAAAGCTTTTCATGGTGTTTTCCTCTACTGTGTGTTATATTATCTTGATGGTATGACTGATTATTCCGATTTAGATGGTATTAATAACATGTTATTTATGATAAGTTATCCTGGTATTTTGAAATAAGTTATAGATTATATAGACCCTGCTAATGACTGTGAGATCTCAACAGTATGGTTTGGACTGTAATATGTTTATTATTGTGATATGTGTTGCATGTCATATTTTGAATGCGAAGGATTTATGAAGGTTAACTTTCTGACTATTTAGTCCTCGACATGTTCTGTCTTAAGGTGAATTATGTTATGCATATCTTTAGTCTGCTTCCTCTTTAAGAATAATTGCCATGCTTGAGATATGTAGTAACTTGCCCCGATTTAGATGATGCGTCTTTGGTCATTAGCATAATATGATTTACATGTGTTCCTGACATGCTTTAGTGTGATGAGTATTGTTAAATTATAATTGAAGGAATTTTTACATGCTTCCGAATATGACTTGAATGAGGTATGATTAATATTATGCTATACCAGACTTGTTTGAATAATATGATTAATGTCTGAATGCATGAATATGCTTTAGCCTGGGAACTCAATGTGTTATGTTTAAATGTAATTTGGACTACGCATGATTTATGCTTAGTGTCTGCACCTAACGTATGATTAGGATTTTGGTATTGATACTTATTGGCATGGTAATGCTTCTTTACCTGATTCTTGGCATGCTTTAGAACATTGTTTAATGTTAAAGTGTATGGACTGTAATATGTTTTGCAATGCGAATTGCATGATTTATGATCAACTTTATGAACATATTTATATGTCTACCGTATTCTGATTTATGCATGATGTTTATATATTTATGCACTATGCGATCTGAAATGTGAATTGATTTATGCATGACCTGCGAGAGTCAGTCTAGTGGATAGTTAGGCATGCCTAATAGAGTCTTTCAGTAGCTGCAGCGCCCTTTGAACGTATTGGACCCTGATCAGGTCCCCCGTATGGTTCCTCGCGAACCCCCCCTCAGTGCGGATCCTCGTGGTCCTTTTTAATGAATTTGGATCGGGTTAAGATCCCCCATCAGTAAAATGCTTTTGTGACAAAATAAAGTGGTTTTCGATTTGTACCCGTAAGGTACTAATCAGTTCAGTACACTCGTTATCCACTATTGTGAGTCAGCAGGTGCTTGACTGGTTTGTATTACTTTGAAATAACTATATGAATGTGATATCCGTTTGATTATGATAAAGATCTCAGGAATCAGTTTATGTGTATATGAATGTGACTATGGGATTCAGAATGCATGTCTGTTTTAAATAAGCATGACTTTATATCTAACATGATTATCCGTACTCGTCATGTGATTTGATATAAGTTTCTGAATGCTTTGATTATGATGCGACTAGAGACTTTCTGTATGTGACTTAAACATGTTTTGTTAATATATTAGCTGGTGAACCGAAGCAGCTGTGATGGTAAGTATGTGATGATTACTGTACTTTCTGCATGTTGATTTTATGAATGTAATACTAAGTGGTTATGCCTTCAGTCTCCGTTATCGGAATGTTTCTGCATGATGCTTATTATATATTAGAGTTGCGCAGCGGTATTGTGATGCTCTAAGTGTTATCCTTTGGATATTTGACTAGTGTATGTGTTTGGCATGTCTAAGTATGTTAAATGGTTAGCATTCTTAACATGATAGTTTGGTCGTCAGTTCATGCATGGGTATTTAGTTATGTCAATTGCATGAGTAAAGCTCTTGTGACTCTGCACAGTAAGATGTTGATATTTGCTACCCATGTAGGTTTATGCATGAGATATAGTATGTGGTTCAGCATGATGAGGCTTGTAATGTGTATTGTATTATGTCTGTTTTAGTCTATCCTGAACATGAAGTTATGGTGCGATTGTGAGTATTGAAATGAATGCCTTTATTGTGCAGCCTGATTATTGATATGCTATGAATATCTGTTTTTGTCATCTGAATGTGTTTTGCCTTGACGACCATTGTGAATGGCCGTCCATACTCTTGTGTGTTCTCCCCAGTAAGCGTTTATCGCTTAGCACGGATTTCCTTTCCGTGCAGGTGGCAGGTTTGGTTCTGTTCGAGTCGCGCTTCTGCAAGGTCGGCCACGTAGGAGTTAGAAGTTCTGTATTGGGTTCAGCTTTTG
The DNA here is from genome assembly GCA_947683425.1 of Excoecaria cochinchinensis. Lineage (NCBI taxonomy): Eukaryota > Viridiplantae > Streptophyta > Magnoliopsida > Malpighiales > Euphorbiaceae > Excoecaria > Excoecaria cochinchinensis. The sequence continues at coordinate 5,684,337 of CANTUQ010000110.1, forward strand.
TATTTCAGCTCTTGTAATTTAGTAGTATTGTATATGCATTTAATTATGTTTTAAGCTTGAGTTTTCTTTTGGGAATGTAATAGTTAGTATGTCCTTCTTCCGTTGAATGGTCATATGTATGCTTCAGTTGAGTGCCTGTGTGTGCGTGAGTTATTGCATGATCAGTCTGAGCCTGCAGGTAAGGTAAGTTTTTAATTAACCCGTATTTCTGTATGTATGTTATGTATGAATGCATGCTTCCGCATTGTGTATGTGCATATCTGTATGAGTGAGCGTCGGTAGCACGACCGTCGGCGTCCTTCCAACGGGGATGGCGATGGGGGTGTTACAGTAGCCCCACATGGTAGTAAAGGAAATCGAGCACCGGAGTGTGAGCATTGTCATAGGTACCATTTGGGTACGTGTCGCAAGATTACCAGGGCATGTTTTAAGTGCGGGAGTATGGAGCATCGGTTTGTAAGTTGCCCTGATCGACAAGAGGCTCAGAATCAGCAAGAAAGCAGAAGATCCAATGTCATCCAAAGCAATCGTGAAGGAAGTAGAGCTCCGAGAGCACCATCAGAGTCAGTGCAACGACCTAGTGCTACAGAAGATCATAACCAGTATAGAGCTTATGCTTTGATTGGAAAAGATGCGACCGTTGCAGCGGGTCCTTCGGGTAAGTGTTTATATGTTAAGTTTTGCTTCGTTTCGATTGTAGTATTTGAGATGTGTTTGATTAGCGAGGAAATTTCGAGGACGAAATTTTCTTAAGGAGGAGAGAGTTGTCACACCCCATAAGTGGCTTAATTTGATTTAGCAATTTTAATTGGACAATTAAGGGCAATTGGGTAATTTACAAGTGAAAGAGGATTTAATTGCAAGGAAATAAAAAGTAATTAATAAGGACCTATTAGAAGATTTGAAGGAGCTATTAGTAATTTGTTTAAGTGAACCGTGCATGTGTGCCAAGTGGAAGGAGAGTGTGTGCACGTGGTGAGGGAAAAGAGAAGACTGAGAAAAATTTAGTTGGCTGGAAACAAAAGACTGGAAGTTCTCTCTTTTCTTGTTCTCTCTCTCACGTAAACCACATTCTGCTCTTTTTCTCCATTTGCTGTTCTTTTCCATTTGCATGTGTGTATTTCTGTTGAGGAACAAGGGTTTGTGTTTGTTAGAAGCTCCAGAAGGTAAGTGGCTGTCAGATTTCGTGTGGTTCTTCTTATTCTTAAGGTTTATAAGATTCTGTTCTTGGGTTAATGACTATGGTTTTATCTGTATGCAAGCATCTGAAGTTAAGAGGATAGAGAAGGGAAAAGGGAAGATTGTGGATTGAAAGTGCAGTGGATATTTTTGGACTTCAGTAACAGGTTTGGGAGTGTCTGTCTTTCTCATTTTGGATCCTGTTTCTAGTTTTGGTATTAATGTGTTTATGTGTGTGTTTGTATATAGAAATGCTAGAGTTACGTAATGTTGTTGACATAATTACAGTAGAAAAAGAATGATATGAACATGCAATGAGATGAATATGTATGAGTTTGAATGCAAAATCCTGGGTTGTTGACATTCTGGAATTTTGACTCTGTTGAATAGTGAAAGTACGTGATTTGCATTAAGTTTTCATATATGCATTCAGGAGACATAAAAGTATGTGTTTAAATAATCATTGCATGAAAAATAGTTTTGGGCAAGATGGGGTTCTGATTTTTGGTTGTACTATGTTTTCGCGGTTTTTCTGGTTTTTACGATTTCTGGAAAATTTGGAAGTTTGGAAAGGAGAAGCAATCTGTGAGAGGAAGATCACGTGACGTGATGGGGCATCACGCCGTGACCTCCCTCCTTGGGAAGTCACGTGGCGTGATGAAGCTTCACGCCGTGACCTTCCTCCCTTTGGGAAGTCGCGACGTGATGGAGCATCACGCCTCGCGACCTCTTGCCGGTCTTCCTGCGTGTCACGAGACAGGATCTCGTGACCTCCCCTTTCCTCTCAGGCGTCACGAGGCGTGACGGAGAGTCACGGCTCGTGACTACCCCTGTGTTGCTTGGCGCTCGCGTGAAGCCAGCGTCACGAGACACCACTGCCTGGGTGACTCGTGACTGGCCTTCCTCCTATTGCCCTGTTTTTCTAAAAGCATAATTTTAACTTCTGTTTAAAGGATTTTCTAAAAGCAAAGTTTTAAGCTTCTGTACATGGGGTTTTCCACTGTTTGAATTTAAATCAAGTTCAAATCTGTTCTTTAATTTAATAATTGATTAATTATGAGATTTATGTCCTTGATTAGTAATTAATATACATGATATAAATATTTGTAATTTTTATGAACATGGATTATTTCAACGTGAGTTATATGTTATTATTATCTCCTGTTTGTGATATTTATATATTCATATGTTTCTGTATTTGATCAATATACAAGTATACATGGATTATAAATTCGTATTTAATTTTTCTTAATATCATATTGATACATGAATTATTGAGTTGCGTTTTAAGCCTGAATAGTCATAGTAGTGGATAAGTAAGCGCTTACTTAGGTCAGAGTGTGTGTGCAGCTGCTATATGATAAAATGTTTTACGTGGGTCCGTTTGGATCCTTGTTTCGACCATGTTTGGTCTATATGGATTTAATGCGAGACTTCGGTCTCTAAATGAAAAGTACATGTTTGAGACTCATGTCTCTATATGCTTGGGATAATGTGTCCTACCAGTGTCCATTTGACCGCATCCACTTCTAGAGAGTATTTTAGACTAATCAGGCTATATGTTTAAATGTGTTGCATATGTTGAGATGTATTTTTGACATGATTACAAGTATATGATGCACATGAATTCTTGCATAGCCTTATAGTTTGCACCTTGTATCTGTATACTTGGAATGATGAAAATTATGAATTGAGTACTTAATTACTTGTTGTGTATATATAATTATGCATGTCAAGTAAAGATTTTGGAGATATGTTTACATGTAATTTTAATGCCTTCGATTTTGAATTATTAGATTATTGTATTGTCATAAATATTGTATATGCATATTGTTCGTTTGTTTTGTTCCTCCCCACTAAGCGTTATCGCTTAGCACGGGCTCTTTTCCCGTGCAGGTGGCGAGTTTGGATAGGAGTCAGATATCTGCAGGTCAGCCACTAGAAGTCTTTTTTGATGAAGTTATTTTAGAGTCTTCCGCTGTAATTTTTTTACATGGCTTGTGTATAGCGAAGTAAGTCTTTTGTAAAGGAACAAATATTAGTTTTGTATATGTATTTGCTTACGAGCCTTATTGTAAAAATGATATAGATATGATATATGTAAAAGGATTTACTAGTATATGATTAAAAGTTTTCTTTAGATTTCATCTTTTATTTTATTTACAAGTATGTTTTGGATTCGTTTATACGTGTTTGTTTGCGTGGCACTCTGGTATCCTTCCAACGGGGATGGCGGGGTGTTACAGAAATGAACCGCGTTGACGTTTTTGCATCGTTATTTAGCTAGTTCTCCTTTTTTCAACACCCAAAGTTCAATAAAAGAACTCACAAAGAACAAACAACATGTTAGTAAAATAACAAACGGGAATGACGATGAAAAGAATTGATGAAAATAATAGAATGAACAAGCAATTAGAATAATAATGAAAATGGAAATAAATTACCTTGAAATGACTAAAAAAATAATTAAAAGAATGAAGAAAAGAAATAACAAAGAAAGAAGAAAATGAGGCCCAGAGCACAAACCGCACGAGTGACAACCGTCTCTGGGCCGATTGACGGGAAGAAGGAGATCTCCATGACTGCCCATCGCTTGCTGAAGCGATGGCGGTCAGTGGACCTTCAGCCCGTCGGTCATTCCAGACCTAGAAAAAAAAATAAAATAAAGATCAAACGCCCGAAATTTCACAATTTAAAACCCTTTTATGCAATTAAATGACAATAAATCAATATAAAACAATAAAATAAATTAAAGGCCCATCTGGAATGTTTACCCTCGGAATATTGCCTTCTGAAGGTGAAAGTTATGTAGATTTTTTCCTTGAGTTCTACAAGGATCAATTGACGATGTACAATTTCAAGGAATTTTCTACTGTAAAATTGTTCTTTTCAAAAAATAAATTGAGAGTTTTCCAAAAGAGCAAATCAAGAGAAGAAAATTAATTTTTTCTATTTGACTTTGCTTTATTTTTTTAATAAACACAAATTTTAAAAGGACAGATCGAGCAAAACAAATTGATTTCGCTTTCTCGAGTTCTTCTTTATTTTTAAGAAGTTTTAACAAAATTTTGATGAACTAAAGAAGAAAAGCTTCTAGAAATTCTTTTAAAAATTTTTCCAACCTTTTGAAAATTTTTTTAACCTTTTGAAAATTTTTCTAACCCTTTTTTCTGAATCTCATACTACTACTTATAGGCTAAAATCATGAATTCAAATATTTTAAAAAATCAAATTTGATTTAGAAAATCAAATAAAAATTAAATCTAAATCAATTGAACTTGAAAAAGATTTATAAAATCAAATCAAAATCATTTGATTTTGGAAAATATTTTGAAAATCAATTCAAAAATCATTTGATTTTGGAAAATATTTTGAAAATCAATTCAAAAATCATTTGATTTTGGAAAATATTCTAGAAATCAAATCAAGATCATTTGATTTTGGAGAAGATTTTGGGGAATCAAATCGAAATCCTTTGATTTTGGAAGATATTAAGCAAATCCAATGAAATCCGCTTTGAAAATCCCTAAGAATTACCGCTAGATCACCGACCAATGGGCATCGCTCGGTGCACCGACGGGCATCGGTGGCGAGGGCAACCTGTAGCATCCCGATTTTCACCCTAGTAGTTTTGAGCTTATGTGTGTGGTCTTAGTGTGGTCTTTGTGACTTTATGTGTGTGTGTGTTTGTGTTTTAGGAAGTGTAATGGGTATGATTGCATAATAATTTCTTAATATTATGGCATAATTGCGTTTAGAGAAGATAAGAAGGATTAGAAGGGAATTGGCCAAATCTACCATAGATTGGTGACATGTGGAAGAAAGAGAAGGAAGAGGTAAGCTTAGTTGGTCAAAAGGGGAAGAAAATGTGAGAGAGAGCAAGAAGAATATAATCCCGTTCTCTCTTCCTCGTTTCCTTCATCCGTTCCAGCCTCCTTTCCTTCTTCCTTGATCATCCTCTTCCTCTTTGATTACTGATTGTGTGTGTTTTGGAAAATTCCAGATCTTGGGTAAGTGATCTTCTTCTTCTTCTTCTTCTTCTTCTTCCTGTTGGTTGATGTGTGTATGTGGTAGTGTTTGAATTTTGAGTAATTTGTGTGTTTTGAGTATGGTTAATCAGAAATTCCTGTTAGAGATCCCAAGGGGAAGGAGAAAGCAAGTGGTAGTGCTGCCGATTGATTCATGTGGAGCTTAGGAATTGAAGGTTTGGGAATTGTGTGTGATTTTGAATGTTTGTCTTTTGAATTCATGTTATAATTTTTGGAAATTTATGGACTTAAACTTGTTTATATTGTATGATTGATATGGGTTTTGGCTAATTTTGAGTAGAACTGAGATGGAAGTTGTGCATTAAGGTAAAGATTGGATTTATGTGGTATTTTGGGGGAAAATTCTAGGTTTTTGAATTTTGATGTTCAAATTGTTTCTTTTGTCCTTTCAATTCTTCCTTTTTATGCATAATTTAGATAATTCAATGGGTAAAATGTTTTAGATAATTGTTGTTGATTGTGTGCAAGTTTGGTGGGTTAATTGCACGAATTAGAGTGGTTGTTATGTAGAAGATGATGTGCAGATCGGCAGCAGGAGCAGGAAACTTGACTTTGTCGCGAGGGCGACACAGCCCGGTTGTCCTGGTTTCTGCCGAGGAGTGTCTCTGTCGTGAACACGACAGAGAGCTCGATAGCCGTGCATCAACCGGGCTGATCGCTATTGCAAGCGGAATAGTGACCTCCTTGCCCTCTGTCGCGAGAGCGACAAAGGCCTTTCTGCCTGTTTCTAACGAGTGTGGCTGAAGGTCGCGAGCGTGCCTTTTTGTGCTAAATGATTATGTCTCGAGCCCAACTGGTCATCGTGAGTGCAACATTCCCCTGTTTCAAATGTTTATTATTTTAATTTCTTTGCATGGTTTCTCACTTGTGATTTATTAATGTATCAATATATGTATTATAATATGCTTCATTATGTGATCATTATTTCGAATTAATGCCTAGCCTGCAATAGTCAAGTAAGTGGATAGATAGGCATGCCTATAGAGTTCTATTAGCTACAGCCCTAATGTGTTCGGACCCTAATCAGGTCACTATTTGGGTCCTCGTGATCCTTATAAGTTGGGTCTTGTTTAAGATCCTCTAATGTGAAAATGTTTTTAAATTAAAATGAAAGAAGTTGCTTTTGTTTGCAACCATGCATACCAATTTGTTCGCTCGTTATCCGCTACTCTAAGTTTGCAGGCATACCTATGAATCTGATATTAATGTGAAATAATGTGAATGATTAATATAATGCTATATGAATGTTTATATTTTATGATGTGTCTAATGATTGTAAGTTATGATGTAAGCTTGTTGCTTATATATATGTGTGTGCTATATGTATGTGTTTTGCCTTAACATCCACTGTAAGTGGTTGTTCATGTTGTGTTTTCCCCACTAGGCATTATCGTTTAGCACGGGTGTTTCATCTGTACAAGTGTGGAAGCGGTGGAAGTTTTTGAAAGATTTAATCCGCAGTAGCCTAGGCCAACGCAATAGGAGGGCTTTCGATAGAGGCTTACTTTTGTAGTCTGCAGTTCCTGATTTATAGCTTTTGGTTTGTAATTATTTTGTAATATGAAAATTTCAAGTTTGTACTTATGTAATTGATATTGTAGAACAGTTTTGTAATGTATATTGTGGTATATCAATGAAGGAGGTTTGTTAAGTTCCGTTTGGGCTCAATTGTGCTTTCCTCTTAATGTATGGTTATTTATGGAATTTTATGATTCCCGATTCTATTATCATGTATGTATGTTATTTAATTACATTTATGTATTAGAGTAGGTTATGTATGCTTTGTTCTTTTTTGGTGATAACCCTTATTTATGCGGGCACTCACTCCTCCGTACGGGTAAGCTCCCCTACGTATAGTTAAGGGGTGTTACACAACCCCAGTCTTTTGAGCGGAGGGCAATCAAGCAAATGACAGGTGCAAGAGACAAGTGCCACAAACACGAGCGACGGGCATCACGTGCACGAGGGACGGACATCCCTAAAGTGTGAGCAACAAGCATCGCTCGCATGAGGGACGGTCATTGCTCAAGTAAGCAACAGGCCACCCACTAACCGACGGCTGTTGGTCAACTCCCAAAAATAATTTTCTTCAATAAAAAGCTCCTTTTAACTTATAAAAACTTCTAATCACCAAAATCACTTAGATTGTGGACTCTAGGGGTGAAAATCTACAACCTTGCTCCTTTACCAGCAGGATGGGTACCGATATCTTCATCGGGTAACTCTGATCTGGACTGCCTCTGGACCTAGTGTCTACAGTTGCCCCCAATTTTGGAAAAACTAGTGCACTAGTGCCTAGATGAGCTAGAATTTAGAGAAAAAGGAAGGAAATGTGTACCTAAAGTAGTCCTTACCTTTTTGCTATGTTGAAGATCGTGGCATGTCGCCGTTGAGTTGTAGTGTATTCTACCACGACCCATTCCATATACCACATTTATCTTGCTGACCACCATCCGGTCTGTACGGTACACTCTTGCTAACCCCCATCCGGTCTGCAAGGCATCTAATCGCCGTTGAGTTGCAGTTTACTCCACTGCGACCAATTTGACATACCGCATTTATCTTGCTGACCACCATCTGGCCTACATGGCATACCCTTACTAACCCCCATCCGGTCTGCAAGGCATGTGATTGTTGTCGAGTTGCAGTTTACTCTACTGTGACCCATTTGATATACCCCATTTATCTTGCTGACCACCATCCGGCCTGCACGGCATACCCTTGCTAACACTGATCCGGTCTGCAAGGCACGTGGTTGTTGTTGAGTTGCAGTGTACTCTACTGCAACTCGATTGATATACTACATTTATCTTACTGGCTACCATTCGGCCTGCACAGCATACCCTTGCTAACCTCCATCTGATCTGCAAGGCACGTGATTGTTGTTGAGTTGCAGTGTACTCTACTGCGACTCATTTGATATACCACATTTATCTTGCTAGCCACCATTCGGCCTGCATAGCATACCCTTGCTAACCCCCATCCGGTCTGCAAGGCACGTGATTGTTGTCGAGTTGTAGTGTACTCTACTATGACTCGTTTGATATACCGTATTTAGCCACCGTCTGACTCGCACGGTATACCCTTGCTAGCCCCCATCCAGTCTGCAAGGCATGAGATTGTTGTTGAGTTACAGTGTACTCTATTGTGACTCGTTTAATATGCCGAATTTATCTTCCTGGCCACCATTCGGCCCGCACTGCATACCCTTGCTAACCCCCATGTAGTCTACAAGGCATGAGATTGTTGTTGAGTTCCAGTGTACTCTACTGCGACTCGATCTAATAAACTACTAACCACCCTCGGGTTGGCATGGTATTTCGTTGCTAACCACCCTCGGGTCGGCATGAAATTTGATTGGTGCCGTTAAGCTATAAGTATATTCTCCTAAAACGTAATTGTTGGAAGACTCTCTTCCGATGATGAATTCAACTTTCGTGTCATGAGATGTTGGTATATTCTTCCTGTAATTTCAAAAGATCTTGTTAATTCATCGTGTTAATTGGACCATTTTGAAGTGTAAATTTCATACCCTTTTTATTGCCATTTTTCTTTTATCATTTTTGCTCTTTTGTTTACTTATTTTCTTTTGTCATTTTGATCCATCAAATATTATTGAAGCAAGAATGAAACATTAACAAAAGTATCCCTGAATACAAGCTAGAGAGGTGAATAATCTGAGGGCTCCTCTTGATCCTCCTCGTCATCTGACATGTGGATAGGATGAGTGCCAGATGAGGATGGTCCCACCCTGGAGGTGGACGGTCCGACACCAGAGGTGGGAGGTTGACTGCTAGGCGCTAATGGCCCGGCCCCAGCTGTTAGATGCGCAGGAACGATGATGGGTGGTGGAGACCATGGTGCTACTGATGGCAGGGCTCATGAGGCCTGCCAAAACTAGATCCGAGCCCACCTATCTAGGAAGGGATGAGCACTAGTCCTGAAGAACCCGAGGGTCTCACTAATAACTTTGCCCAGCTATGTGGAAGCCTGTACCAAGTCTGGGGTCTGGCGCGTAGATGCATCTCATATACCCATAAGCCTAGTCTCTGTCTACTCCCTCAACTCCCTGATGGATCCGAATATGGTAGGTATAGAAGCCTCTAGTGCCTCCACTTGGAACCTGAGTGCGATAATTGACTTGTCCACCATCTGAATAGCCTCATTGACTCTCTGAGCTGTTGTTGCTTGCGAGGCACTCAACCCATGCTTTAGCTCCTCCCTCACCTATCCCTCTATGACACTCTCTTGTCGGTCCAAGCGCTCAAGCAACATCCTATCCCGATCCTCCATCCAACGCTCTATGGCGACAAGGGCCGTGGTCACCACAGAAATGATCTCCTGATATACCGGCTGAGGACATGGCGGTGGACTGGACTGTGATGTCTGTACCTAGGGCTTTGATGGCGAAGGAGCCATGAATGTAAATGCCCTTAGATACCTTGGTCGACTGTATAGATGATATCTCTCAATATCATGGGCCTTACGGTGCTAGACCCGTAGTGGTAGTGGTGTAAGACTCTGAGCTCTCTGTGACAGTCGGGTACTCAGCAGCTTATCCATGTCTATCTCTAGGTCCAAGTCAAATGGGGTGCGAGGTTGCGCCTCCTCTGGTTGGGGATAGTGCAGAGGCTGCTTCCCCTCCATCTATGACTGCTGTGAAGGCTGCCCCTCCTCTGCCTAAGGCTGCTGTGGTAGCTCCTCCGCCTCCTGGGGCTCTCCTTAGATATCCTCATCTGGCTGGAGTGGAGGGAGATAAAACAAGCACCTGGTCTCTGCCACCGTGAGCAGCTCGTACTAGTCTGGGCGATCCTGCACCTGGCCCACCATCCCCACCGTGATTTTCTTGTAGTGTTATGGCACAAAAATAATCCAATTTGGACAAGTCATCAAATAATTATGCTCAATTGAACATAAACTATTTCAACAGTAACGATAGAATTCAACTTAGATATTCAATTGCATTGTCCTAAATTTAAGCTAGAATAAGATTTCTATTTCTTATAGAAATTTATAGATATATGTCTTGTGGTTCTAATCCAACTAGAATCACTCCATTTGGAGCTCTATAGATAAATTTATGATAAAAATTCAAGAAGTGGTTCAAAAGACCAAAAATAGAACTCATTCAAAAATTAATTACTTTGTTATATAGACATAAAATCCGACCCATTCATCATCAATTCCTCATTTCATCAATCAATTCACACATAATATGCCTTGCAACTCATTCCAACTCAATGCATATATATATGGAAAAACCCTAAACTTCCCAAACCTGATTTTCAGCAAATCTCTTTCAAATCTTATTTTAAACTAATTCTTTCTTTCCCTTTTCTTCTTTTTGTTCATTCCTTCAGCTAGTTTACAATTAATCTCATATTAGTAACCATCTTAAATCCATATCTACATAAATTATTTCTTCAAAAGAAAAAGTGAAGAAGAAAATGAAGAAAAATATTACTTACCAAATCGATTTAAACTTCAACTCAAATTAACAATTCTAATTCCTTGAATACCTTAACTTAACCTTCATATGTAAATTGAGAGAGAGAAGGTAGAATTTTGATTGAGTTTCTTCACTCAATTCTACCAAAATTGGTCATTTATATGACTCCTAAAAGCTGCCTTTAAACAAGTTAAATGCCACCTTATAAACAAGCCACATGTATTACATTAAAGGATAAAATCCTTTAAGTCCCTTAAGTTATTTCTTTGTTCCATTTAACATTCAATTAAACCCCGCTAATATTTATTGGCCCATAACATAATTCTTTTGAACATAATTTAATATTTTGACAATTTACGCGTCTTTTAAAATAATGACAATTACGTCCTTTTTGACATGTTTATTATGTAAGCATGCATTTTTGGTTGCGATAGTATCCTAATCATACATCAAAGTGACTAGGGTATATTTTAAGGCCTCATACTAGTGAGCAACCCATTAGGACATAGAGTGGTAGTAAACAAGGCATACTGAAATTGCCATATCCAAGTGAAAAATTTTACCTTCCCCGCATGATTGAACTCCCATTCCATGAATTAGATGTTAGTTTGGGTATGGACTGGTTGTTTGCACATCAAGTTATAGTAGATTATAAACTCTAGTGGGTCACCTTAAAAACTCCAAATGGTCAAGAAATCACTGTAGTAAGGGAAATATCTGATTTCTTATCTGATTTCATATTTGCTACTATTGCAAAGAGATTAATTAAAAAGGGTTGTGAGGCTTACCTAGCTTATGCACATGAAGCTAGGAAGGACGAACCAAAAATTTTTAATTTCTCACAGTATGTGAGTTCCCCGATGTATTTCCCTATGAGTTACCAAGTTTACCTCTAAACAGGGAAGTAGAATTCACTATTGATGTGGCCTCTAGGACAACACCCATTTCCATCACTCGTTATAGGATTGCACCTGCAGAACTTAAGATACAGTTGCAATAATTGCTTGATAAAGGTTTCATTCCCCCTAGTGTGTCACCATAAGGAGCACCGATGATATTTGTCAAGAAGAAAGATGGGTCACTCAGGTTGTATATCGATTACAGACGGTTGAAAGTAACCATTAAAAATAAATATCCACTGCCTAGGATTGGAGGGTGCAGGTGTATTCTCTAAGATAAACCTGAGATCAGGGTATCATCAATTGAAATTTAGGGAGATGGATGTTTCCAAGATGGCATTTCACACTAGATATGGGCATTATGAGTTCTTAGTCATGCTTTTTGGAATCACTAATGCCCCAGCTGCCTTTTGGATTTAATGAACCGAATTTTTCATCCGTACTTGGACCAATTTGTGGTAGTTTTATTGATGATATCTTGGTGTATTCTAAAGATCCAGAAGAATATGGCAAACATCTACGGATAGTTCTGCAAACCCTAAAAGACAAGCAATTGGATGCCAAGTTTAACAAATGTGAATTTTGGCTTAATAAAGTTTCCTTACTTGGTCATGTCATTTTAGTAGAAGGTATAAAGGTGGATCCAAAGAGAATAGAAGCCATTTTGCAATGGAAAATACCCAAGAAAGTTACTCAAATTGGAAGATTTCTTAGATTAGCAAGCTGTTATAGAAGAATGTCAAGTTTGAATGGACTGATAAATTCTAAGATAGTTTTGAAAGACTAAAAAGTATGTTGACTGAAGCTCCCGTATTGACACAACCTGAATATAGGAAAGAGTTTGCGATCTATAGTGATGCCTCAAGAAATGGTTTAGGCTGCGTGCTTATGCAACAAGGTAAGGTAGTTGCTTATGCATCCTAACAACTTAAAACACATGAAATGAACTACCCTATCCTTGATTTGGAACTAGCAGCAATTGTGTTTGCGTTGAAGATTTGGAAGCACTATCTTTATGGACAAAAGTGTTGCATCTATATATATCATAAGAGTTTGAAGTATTTGCCTACAAAGAAAAAGCTTAATTTGAGACAAAGGTGGTGGCTCGAACTCATTAAGGATTATGACTACCTTATTGACTACCACTGTAACACCCCGAAAGCACCCGACCGGAGCGCTACACACGGGACCAACACGAGCCGGACATCACCAAACACACATACATTCACCCGAACGGAAGCATTCATAGGCAAAAACATAACTTATACAATATCCAAAATTGCATCATGATCAAATAATTACATAAGTCACTGTATCCAAAAAGAATTACATATACAAAACATTACAGGAGCAGAATACAAAATAAAACTATAACAACTATGTGGCCGACCTGCAGATGCGCGACTCCAACAAGAACAAAACCTGCCACCTACACGGGAAAACAAAAAGACATCCCGTGCTAAGTGGTAATGCTTAGTGGGGAGGAACAAAGACAAAAGAAAAAACTATACCGAAATATCCAGTGAGTCATGTAAATTCATGCACATAAATATGCATAACAATTCATTAAATCAGGGCATCATAATAAATAGGAAAATAAATCTGAATGGAGAACCCTGAATTTCACTGGTGGTAGATACGGGAGCACTACACTGGAGACCAAAGCCTAAAAACACTTTCACTAGCCCGAAGGCAATAAGAGAGACCGGAGTCTCAAAACATTTTCACTAGACCTTGATGGAGGTCAATCGTATCACCGGACCCGAACGGGCCGAACACTGGCAGTTGCACCGTCACACCCCGTTTGCCCCCTAGTAGAATGAGCCTGTCTGTATGTGTAAGCATTCACATGTGTTCGGCATATCATAAGGGTATTTTAGTAAAATGCATGTTTTGGGGTTTATTAGCATATGGTTATATGTATGACGTTAGTGTGTGAATTAATTGGGAAATGGTTGTGTGCGTTTGAGCATATCATATTAGAGTGTTATAAGTTGGGAATGCATAGTGTGTGAGTGCATACCATTGTAGGGTGTGCATTAATTGGGAGTGTATTGGGTGTGTGTGGTGCATGTCTAATTGGTGTGAGTGATTAGTTTCACCAATAGGAAATTGACACATGTTTAGGGCAAAAGAAAAGAAAAAGAAAAAGAAAGAAGAAGGGAAAAATACAGAATCTGCTTTTCTTCACGTTCTTCCCTCTTCGCATCTTCTTCTTCCTTTTCTTTTCTCCAAGAACCCTAGTGTGGATTCAAGTCTTGTTGGTGGAATTAATCATCCCTTTGCATCCTCTTTGGTAAGTCATGACATTCCTCATCTTTGTTTTCCATTTGTTTTCATCATCTTCTTCTTCTTAGGGTTTTATTTTGGTTGTTCTTCGATATGTTGTTGCTTAGCTGTGGCTATTCGCGATCCCAAGGGCAAGGAGATTGCAGGGAGTAGTGGAGCTAAGTGATTGAAGCTTAGAATTCAGGTTTGGGATTTGTTTGATAAGATTGTTTGATTTTGAGTTTACTGTAATTTTTAGGGTTTATGTTCTTGAGAAGCTTGAATGCATTTATGCTTGATTTGGTTGTTTTAATTTTCGAATTTAGTTGCAATTATCTTGTTTTTGTTGTATGAGATGTCTTCTGGAATGTAAGAACAGATGTGAATGGTTTTGAATCAAATTTGGGATTGATTTCTGAGTTCTGGGAATTCTGGAAATGGGAAAAATCGCGTTACTGTTGAATTTCCCATTTCCAGATTGTGTGTCGCGTGACTAGCCAAGAAAGGAGGCCAGTCACGAGGCGTGACTCCCAGTCACGACTCGTGACCAGCCAGAGAGGCCAGTCACGAGTGGTGACTGCCAGTCACCACTCGTGACCAGCCAAGCGGAGGCCAGTCACGAGTCGTGACATCCAGTCACGACTCGTGACCAGCTAGAGAGGCAGTCACGGGTAGTGACTGCCAGTCACAACCCGTGACCAGCCAAAGGAAAGAAAGCCAGTCACGAGACGTGACTTCCCGTCACGATTCGTGACCAGCAAGAGGGCATGTCATGACCCGTGACCAGAAGAAGCCAGTCACGAGGCGTGACTCTCAGTCACGACTCGTGACCAGCTTGTGAAGGAGGCCAGTCACGAGTTGTGATGCCAGTCATGACCCATGACCAGCCCACCTTGTTGGTCACCCCCCGTTTGGCCTATTTTATGAAATTTCCCGATTTTAACTCAAAAATGAATTTCCGTACTTCTTCTGAATGGACTTATACTACTGTATGATGCATGTCATAGTTTTATATGCTTTGATATGAGTGATACCATGATTCTTCAGATGAATTCTATTCTGTACTCTGAAATATGATTTGAATGACGCATAACCTGCTAGAGTCAAGTAAGTGGATAGCTAGGCATGCCTAATAGAGTATTTTAGCTGCAGCCCTCAGTTCAGTTTGGACCCCGATCAGGTCCCCCATTTGGTTCCTCGCGAACCCCTCAGTATTAGGATCTTGTTTAAGGTCCCCTCAGTAAAAATATTGTGTTTTGATAAAAATGAATTGACTTTTGATTTGTACCTGTGAGGTACCCTCAGTATTCGATTCGTACCCGTAAGGTACCTTCAGTACACTCGTTATCCACTACCCCGAGTCAGCAGGTGTTCGATTGAAATGCTCTGTTCTGAATTGGCTATATAAATGTGATATCTGAATGAGTATAATGATGAGGTATATGTTTGATTATTTTGGAATGGATATGAATCTGAAATGCGGAATGTATGGCTTTAAATTGTAAGCATGTTTATATGGATTATATTAAAGCTATTGCATTTTGCCATTGTGTATGTGTTATGCCTTAACGACCATTGTGAATGGCCGTCCATTTATTTTGATGTGTGTTTCCCCACTAAGTGTTTATCGCTTAGCACGGTGTTTTTACCCGTGCAGGTGCGGAAGGAGTTTTGCTTTGTGAGAGTCACCGCCATCAAGCCAACACAGATGGTCTTAGTGTAGGGCTCAATTTTTGTAATCTGTAATGATTCTTTTTGTATAGAACTCTCCTGTATTAGTTTTGTTATAGCTTCCGCTTTTGTACTTATATTTTGGTTATGTAATATCTTTTGTACCAGCTGGTATGATCAGAACATTATTGTAATGGTTTTGTTATATTAATGTATGATCAGCTATGGCTTTCTTTTCCTTTAAAGTTTTTAATTATCCCGTATTTCTGTATGCATGGTGTGAATGAATGTATGTTTTGCTTTGTATCTGTTTGGTGGCACCTTTGCTCATACGGCATCTCACTCCTTATCGGATGGGATCGCCTATGTATGGGTAGGGGGTGTTATAGTTTTTGGTATCAGAGCTCCGGTTTAGGCGTTTCTGGGTGTTGTTGTGTTGATTTGCTTAGATATGTATGTGTCTAGATCTGTGTTGGCTGATGAGGTTGTTCTTGTTTGTTTAGATGGCTTCTAATTCTGCTCGTGGATCACTTGAGGAATCCGCTGAGAGTGTGAACCCTCAAGCTGTAGATCCATCAATTTCTATGTCGGCTCAGCATGCTAGGGTCCAACCCGAGGCTGCAGCCATGCCTTTTGAGGCTATGTTTAGATTGCATCGGGACATGGCTAGGGTTTTGGAGAGAGTGACTGCTCCTAGAGCCCCTATGGAGAATTTGAGAAGGGCAGGTGTTGAAAACTTCTATGGTACAGGATTGGATGAGTCTGAGTTGGCTGAGAGATGGTTAGATAAAGTGAAGCGTGCTCTGAGAGAAATTCGGTGTCCTCCAGACCAGCAGGCAGAGTGTGCACTAGTTTTACTGCAAGGGTCTGCTTTTGAATGGTGGGAATTGGTTTGCAGGCATCCTCAGCTACCGGATCCGATCACTTCGGAGTTCTTTGAGGGTGAGTTCACAAAGAAGTATATTACTCAGACTTATAGAGATGCTAGATGGGCGCAGTTTTTGAGTTTGAGGCAGAGGACCATGTCAGTTTCAGATTATGAGAAAGAGTTCAACCAGTTATCTCGCTATGCTCCGCGTGGGGTTATGACTGATGATTTCAGATGCAAGCATGTTGAGGTGGGATTGAATGAGTCTTTGAAGATTGCTTTGATTTCTTTAATGTGTATGCCTGGGGTGAGTTATTATCAGATAGTGGAAGCTGCTGTGAGGGCTGAGAGATTAGAGATTGTGATGAGAGAGAGGGCTCAGAGGAGGAACCCTTCTCGTGGAGGATCTTCTTCATCCTCGGGTAAGAGATTGAGGAACCCACAGGATGAGTCATCTTCTGGCCCAGTTTCCAGAGGTAGGAGACAGGGTTCTGCAGCTGTTTTAGGTTCTGGTAGAGGTGGTAGATCTGAGACTGCATCAGTTTGTCCTCATTGCAGTAAGACTCATCGGGGTGAGTGTAGGTGGCTCTCCGGTGCGTGCTTCAGGTGTGGGAGCACTGAGCATCTTTTGGCTAGCTGTTCGAGATTGCATGAGGATTCAGGTTCCCAGAAAGAGGCCAGCAGGGTTGGTTCGAATGCTTCTCAGGCTACCCGTGGTAGAGGCCATGGTAGAGGTCGAGGTGGTCGACCTAGTGAGGGTGCTGCATCAGAGACAGTGGATCGTGAGTTGCCTGTTGCAGCTAGAGCATATGCTATGCGAGCCAGAGAGGAGCAGGATGCGCTTGATGTTATTGCTGGTAAGTTCCTGCTCCATGACACTGAATTATATGCTCTAATTGACCCTGGTTCCACACACTCATACTTGTGCACAGATAAAAATGTTGATAAGTTGCATGTAGCTGATCAGTTAGACTATGAGATTTGTGTGACCAGTTCATTAGGGCATAATGTCAGTGTGAGTAAAGTCTTTAGGAGTTGTCCTCTGATGGTTGAGGGAGTTGTGCTTCTAGCGGATTTGATTGAGTTGCCTTTTAGAGAGTTTGATCTGATTCTGGGTATGGACTGGTTGGGTAAGCATCGAGCTGTAGTTGATTGCCATAGGAAGACAGTTGTGCTTCGGGATAGAGGTCAGTCTCCTGTGTTTATGAAAGGTTTAGGTGCTAGTTCGTTGAATAATGTGATTTCTGCGATGCAAGCTAAGAGGTTTATCAGGAAAGGTTGTGAGGCTTTTCTACCAGTTGTGTTGGATTCCAAGAGAGATCAAGTTCAGATTGAGGACATCCCTATTGTGCGGGAGTTTAGTGATGTGTTCTCGAGCGAGTTGCCTGGTTTGCCTCCTGAGAGAGAGGTCGAGTTGTCCATTGAGATTATGCCGGGTACCACTCCCATTTCGAAAGCACCTTATCGGATGGCTCCTGTAGAGTTGAGGGAACTTAAGACTCAACTACAAGAGCTATTAAATAAGGGGTTTATTCGACCTAGCATATCTCCTTGGGGAGCTCCAGTTCTGTTTGTCAAGAAGAAAGATGGATCTCTGCGGATGTGTATCGACTACAGGCAGATTAATAAGGTTACAGTGAGGAATAAGTATCCGTTGCTTAGGATTGAAGATTTATTTGATTAGCTTCGAGTTGCAGGTGTCCTTTCCAAGATAGATCTTCGGTCAGGGTACTATCAGCTTCGAGTTCAGGATGCAGATGTGGTTAAGACTGCATTTTGGACTAGGTATGGCCACTATGAGTTCCTTGTGATGCCGTTTGGTTTGACCAATGCACCAGGGGCTTTTATGGATTTGAAGAACCGTGTGTTTAGGCCATACTTAGATCGATTTATAGTAGTGTTCATTGATGACATCTTGGTGTATTCCAAGGATGAGAGTGAGCATGAGGAGCATCTCAGATTGGTTTTGCAGATGTTGAGAGAGCATCAGTTGTTTGCCAAGCTTAGCAAGTGTGATTTTTGGCTTTGGGAAGTATCATTCTTGGGTCACATTGTT
Organism: Excoecaria cochinchinensis; assembly: GCA_947683425.1. NCBI lineage: Eukaryota > Viridiplantae > Streptophyta > Magnoliopsida > Malpighiales > Euphorbiaceae > Excoecaria > Excoecaria cochinchinensis. The sequence goes on from CANTUQ010000110.1 coordinate 5,702,776, forward strand.
TCAGCTAGGGGTATTCAGGTTGATCCAGCCAAGATTGAGGCGATAGTTAATTGGAAAGCGCCTAGGAATGTTCAGGAAGTGAGGAGTTTCCTTTGTTTGGCAGGTTACTACAGTCGGTTTGTTAAGGGTTTTTCTGTGATTGTCGCTCCGATGACTAGATTGTTGAGGAAAGGGGTCAGATTTGAGTGGTCAGATAGATGCCGGGCTTGTTTTGATCAGTCAAAGCAGTTGCTTGTTGAGGCTCCTATTCTTACTCAACCCATCTCTGGTAAAGAGTTTGTCATTTATAGTGATGCTTCGGGTGTTGGCCTTGGATGTGTTTTGATGCAAGAAGGTAAGGTCGTGGCTTATGCTTCTCGACAGTTAAAGCCACATGAGAGGAACTATCCGAAGCATGATCTAGAGTTGGCGGCTGTGATCTTTGCTTTGAAGATTTGGCGACATTATCTGTATGGGGAAAAGTGTAGGATATTTTCGGACCATAAGAGCTTGAAGTACTTTCTCACACAGAAAGAGTTAAACATGAGACAGCGCCATTGGCTTGAGTTGTTTAAGGACTACGACTGCATTGTGGATTACCATCCTGGTAAGGCCAATGTAGTCGCAGATGCTTTGAGTCGGAAGTCAGTTTCAGCCTTGTTCATGAGACGGTTCAGATGGAGATTTGATTTAGATGGGGCTTTGCTTGCTCAGTTGCGTGTGAAGCCTACCTTGAGACAGAGTATTATGGATGCTTAGAGGGATGATCAGAGGCTTCAGCGGATTGTGCAAGAGGTCAGATCGGGTAAGCAGTCAGAGTTCTCAGTTCAGGATGAGGTGCTTATGTTCAGAGATCGCTTGTGTGTGCCAGAGTCTGAGGATTTGAGGAGACAGCTTATGAGTGAGGCGCATAGTACATTTTTTACTATGCATCCTAGCAGTGAGAAGATGTATCGGGACATGAAACAGTTTTATTGGTGGTCCGGTATGAAGAGAGAAATCGTGGATTTTGTGTCCAAGTGCTTGACATGTCAGCAGGTAAAGGCCGAGCATCAGGTTCCTTCGGGATTGGTTACGCCTTTATCCGTTCCTATGTGGAAGTGGGATGATATTGCCATGGACTTTGTATCTGGTTTGCCTTTGACTCAAAAGAAACATGACTCAGTTTGGGTGATAGTGGATCGGCTTACGAAATCAGCTCACTTTCTGCCAGTTAGAGTGGACTACTCGATGGATAGATTGGCCAGTATCTATGTGGATGAGATAGTTCGGTTGCATGGTGTGCCATTGTCCATAGTTTCAGATCGGGATCCGAGGATTACTTCCAAGTTTTGGAAAGAGTTGCAGAGAGCTTTAGGCACTAAGTTGAACTTCAGCACAGCGTTTCATCCTCAGACCGATGGTCAGTCAGAGCGGGTCATTCAGATTCTGGAGGATATGATGAGGGCTTGTGTTTTGGTTTTTCCGGGTAGTTGGGACAGATATGTATCGCTGATAGAGTTTGCCTACAACAATAGTTTTCAGTCGAGCATTGGTATGGCACCATATGAGGCTTTGTATGGTCGTCAGTGTAGGACTCCGGTTTGTTGGACCGAGCTATCCGAGAGATCAGTGATCGAGCCAGAGTTGGTTAGAGATACCGAAGAAAAGATCTGAGTTGTGCAGCAGAATTTGAAGGCAGCCAAGGATCGACAAAAGTCTTATGCCAACTTGAAGAGGAAAGACGTGCAATTTGAGATCGGGGACAAGGTTTTCCTTAAAGTTTCGCCTTGGAGGAAAGTGCTTCGGTTTGGGAAGAAAGGTAAGCTTAGTCCTCGTTTCATTGGTCCTTATGAGATTTATGGTAAGGTTGGACCAGTAGCCTATAGATTGGCTTTACCGATGGAATTAGCAAAGTTGCACGATGTGTTCCATGTTTCGATGCTTCGTCGGTACAGATCAGATCCTTCGCTTGTTCTTTCAGTTCAGGATATTCAGGTTCAGCCAGATTTTTCCTTTGATGAGGAACCGCGAGCCATTCTAGCCTGAGAGGTAAGACAGTTGAGAAGTAAGCAGATCCCTTTGGTAAAAGTGTTATGGAACCATCATGGAGTCGAGGAAGCAACTTGGGAACCGGAAGAGTCGATGAGAGCTCAGTATCCCAATTGTTCAGTTCAGGTGAGAATTTCGAGGACAAAATTCTTTTTAGTAGGGGAGAGTTGTCACACCCCTGTTTGCCCCCTAGTAGAATGAGCCTGTCTGTATGTGTAAGCATTCGCATGTGTTCGGCATATCATAAGGGTATTTTAGTAAAATGCATGTTTTTGGGGTTTATTAGCATATGGTTATATGTATGACGTTAGTGTGTGAATTAATTGGGAAATGGTTGTGTGCATTTGAGCATATCATATTAGAGTGTTATAAGTTGGGAATGCATAGTGTGTGAGTGCATACCATTGTAGGGTGTGCATTAGTTGGGAGTGTATTGGGTGTGTGTGGTGCATGTCTAATTGGTGTGAGTGATTAGTTTCACCAATAGGAAATTGACACATGTTTAGGGCAAAAGAAAAGAAAAAGAAAAAGAAAGAAGAAGGGAAAAATACAGAATCTGCTTTTCTTCATGTTCTTCCCTCTTCGCATCTTTTTCTTCCTTTTCTTTTCTCCAAGAACCCTAGTGTGGATTCAAGTCTTGTTGGTGGAATTAATCATCCCTTTGCATCCTCTTTGGTAAGTCATGACATTCCTCATCTTTGTTTTCCATTTGTTTTCATCATCTTCTTCTTCTTTGGGTTTAGATTTAACTTAGGGTTTTATTTTGGTTGTTCTTCGATGTGTTGTTGCTTAGCTGTGGCTCCTCGCGATCCCAAGGGCAAGGAGATTGCAGGGAGTAGTGGAGCTAAGTGATTGAAGTTTAGAATTCAGGTTTGGGATTTGTTTGATAAGATTTTTTGATTTTGAGTTTACTGTAATTTTTAGGGTTTATGTTCTTGAGAATCTTGAATGCATTTATGCTTGATTTGGTTGTTTTAATTTCCGAATTTAGTTGCAATTATCTTATTTTTGCTATATGAGATGTCTTCTGGAATGTAAGAACAGATGTGAATGGTTTTGAATCAAATTTGGGATTGATTTATGAGTTTTGGGAATTCTGGAAATGGGAAAAATTGCGTTACTGTTGAATTTCCCATTTCCAGATTGTGTGTCGCGTGACTAGCCAAGAAAGGAGGCCAGTCACGAGGCGTGACTCCCAGTCACGACTCGTGACCAGCCAGAGAGGCCAGTCACGAGTGGTGACTGCCAGTCACCACTCATGACCAGCCAAGCGGAGGCCAGTCACGAGTCGTGACATCCAGTCACGACTCGTGACCAGCTAGAGAGGCAGTCACGGGTAGTGACTGCCAGTCACCACCCGTGATCAGCCAAAGGAAAGAAAGCCAGTCACGAGATGTGACTTCCCATCACGACTCGTGACCAGCAAGAGGGCAAGTCATGACCCGTGACCAGAAGAAGCCAGTCACGAGGCGTAACTCTCAGTCACGGCTCGTGACCAGCTTGTGAAGGAGGCCAGTCACGAGTTGTGATGCCAGTCACGACCCGTGACCGGCGCACCTTGTTGGTCACCCCCCGTTTGGCCTATTTTCTGAAATTTCCCGATTTTAACTCAAAAATGAATTTCCATACTTCTTCTGAATGGACTTATACTGCTGTATGATGCATGTCATACTTTTATATGCTTTGATATGAGTGATACCATGATTCTTCAGATGAATTCTATTCTGTACTCTGAAATATGATTTGAATGACGCATAACCTGCTAGAGTCAAGTAAGTGGATAGTTAGGCATGCCTAATAGAGTCTTTTAGCTGCAGCCCTCAGTTCAGTTTGGACCCCGATCAGGTCCCCCATTTGGTTCCTCACGAACCCCTCAGTATTAGGATCTTGTTTAAGGTCCCCTCAGTAAAAATATTGTGTTTTGATAAAAATTAAATGACTTTTGATTTGTACCTGCGAGGTACCCTCAGTATTCGATTCGTACCCGTAAGGTACCTTCAGTACACTCGTTATCCACTACCCCGAGTCAGCAGGTGTTCGATTGAATTGCTCTGTTCTGAATTGGCTATATAAATGTGATATCTGAATGAGTATAATGATGAGGTATATGTTTGATTATTTTGGAATGGATATGAATCTGAAATGCGGAATGTATGGCTTTAAATTGTAAGCATGTTTATATGGATTATATTAAAGCTATTGCATTTTGCCATTGTGTATGTGTTATGCCTTGACGACCATTGTGAATGGCCGTCCATTTATTTTGATGTGTGTTTCCCCACTAAGCGTTTATCGCTTAGCACAGTGTTTTTACCCGTGCAGGTGCGGAAGGAGTTTTGCTTTGTGAGAGTCACCGCCATCAAGCCAACACAGAAGGTCTTAGTGTAGGGCTCAATTTTTGTAATCTGTAATGATTCTTTTTGTATAGAACTCTCCTGTATCGGTTTTGTTATAGCTTCCGCTTTTGTACTTATATTTTGGTTATGTAATATCTTTTGTACCTACTGGTATGATCAGAACATTATTGTAATGGTTTTGTTATATTAATGTATGATAAGCTATAGCTTTCTTTTCCTTTAAAGTTTTTAATTATCCCGTATTTCTGTATGCATGGTGTGAATGAATGTATGTTTTGCTTTGTATCTGTTTGGTGGCACCTTTGCTCATACGGCATCTCACTCCTTATCGGATGGGATCGCCTACGTATGGGTAGGGGGTGTTACATGCACTCACTATCCCTTTATAAGCATGCTTATCTATCCACTACACTGACACTTCAGGCTCAACTCACTCAATCAAAATCACAATACACTATTATGCATAATCACTAATCAAAACACAACCATCATCCAGACAATAGCAAAACATGAGCTATGCAATAGTGAGTAACCGTGCAAAGTGAAGCATGAGAAAAATCATTTTACATTCCGATCAAGGCTCTGCAAGCTGAGCGAAACTCTTCTTGCCGAGCGGCTATACATGCTGAGCTTACCCTGCATGCCGAGAAGAGCCCTTCAAATCGGGCAGGCTCTACATACCGAGCGGACTGGAAACTCAGCTCTATCTCGATCGGGGCAATAATCTCAGTCGAACAGAGTCGCATTCTCCAGAAAACCAAAAATCTGCTGGAACACCAAGCTTTCAAAATCATGGCAAAACCATTTCATTCTATCATGAAATTCACATCAGCACTCAACACGAGAGTTTAACACACTAACATGCACTAACATCAAATCACTCAAAATAACACGAACATCACTACATACAAAAAGACTCAGAATTCCAGAACTTAAACCACTAAGAACACATGATCCGAAAGAAGATGAACAAACAACTCTCAAATAAACACCATCCCACACACGCTCCCAAACCTAGAAACGAAGCTTTAAGCCGAACTCTTCAGTAAACCACTTTCTCTTTACCTTTACTCTTCCTTCTCTCTTCCGATTCTTGCATAAAAACTCAACCAAATCATCACTAAATCAAAACATAAACTCAAACTACAAAACTGAACTTCTCAACCCAAGAACAGAGAACAAGAAGAATGAAGAAATCTCAAACATAAATCCGAGCACTTACCTTCTTTAAACAGCTCAAAACTCAGTAAATCCCTTAGCAAATCTTGAAGAGCACACAAGGAAAATTGAGAGAAGTATTTCGAAAAAAGAGAGAGAAAATGGGAAAGAGAAGAAAGATGAAAAATGGCTTTGAAGTAAAGCAAGCCCTCTTTTCTGCCTTCCCTCTCGTCTCTCTCTCTTTCAAATCCTCTCAACTACCAAAACCACTTTTCCATCACTCAATGGGCCTCTTAATCCACTAACTTGACTTTTACCTTTCAATCCTTGGCAAATTTCCTTTTAATCACTAACAATAATTCTTCCATTTTATACTTAAACTTACTCTTCAATTTAGTCCTCACTTCCACTTACATAATTACAAAATCACACTAAATTTTCAATCAAAACAACAAATTCCGACTAGGCACTTTTTGGGTTGTGACAACTCACTCCCCCTTAAGAAATTTCTTCCTCGAAATTTCCCTGCTAATCCATTATGACCCAAAACCCAAAACCGAACTCTAAACAATCTTAACAATTGCTACTTACCAAAAGGTCCTGCAGGCTTAGGAGTGTGCTCTCGAATCATTGCATACACTCGGGGTCATACATACTCTCCTGTGGTCCCCGGTCACCGCACTGTCTCTGATGGCGCTTGTGAAGGTCGTCCACTACCTCTGCCACTTCGATCTGCTCTCGTTCTCTGTCCACTCGCTCTACTTTCTTGCTGTTCCTTTAGCTCTCTTCTTTTCGGATAGTCAGCTAAGAAATGCTCTTTACTTTCATACTTGAAACATGATCCTGAAATCTTTCGACACTCGTTCCAATGGTGCTTTTGGCAATGCTCGCACTCTGGAGTCACACTTCCCTTACTAGAGGGCAACACCGCACTCCCAACATTAGAAGGTGCTTGAGCCGAACCTCTGGTCTCTTGTCTGATCGGAACATTCTTAGCTCTCTTACTACTCACGAATCCACTGTCTGGAGCTTTCCTCTTCTGTTCCAATTTCTACTTAATCCCTTTCGACTCCTTTAACTTTATTGCGGCTGCCACTAACTGATAATATCCGACCGGATGCATAACTTCCATAGCTGCCAGTGGCCCTCTAATCCCTTCTCTTAACCCATCTTGAAAATGCTGACACCAGAATCTTTCAGTCAATATCATTTTGGCACATATTTGCTCAGGTGGCTAAACTCCTTCTCGTATTCACTGACCGTCATATTCCTCTGCCTCAGACTTATAAACTCCTTCCACTTTGCCTCTCTATAAGCTTCAGTCACATATTTCCTTTCGAACTCTTGTGATAAAAACTCCCACATCCATTCTGCCGGTCTCTGAGGGTTGCAGAGCACGAGCTTCCACCAATCATATGTCGATCCTTGTAGTAATGACACTGCACAAGTTACTCACTCATGGGCGAGACACCTAATCTCCTGCAAAATTCCATCTACTCTCTCAATCCAAAACTCGGCCACGTTTGATTAGTCCACTACAGTCCCATGAAAATCTTCGACTCCTCTCTTCCTCAAAAGCTAGAAAGGAGCCTTGGGAGTAGTCAGTCTATCTACCACTTGAAGCAAACCTAGCACTAATGCCGGATCAAAACAAAAACCCATACCTGCTGGTGGTGCACGCTCATGTGCAGGATTATCATTTCTTATAGGATTAACACTGCCGAGCGGATTAACACTTCCTGCTGTCTCACCCACATTCTCACTCAGATCAGTCTCCATCAAGACACTACGCAAGACACATCTGTATTAGGCCACGACACTAGACAGACTCGCATGCCAGGACTCTACACTCAAAACAACCAAAGTCCAGAGCCGCCTGAACTGCACTCTGATACCAAAGCTGTAGCACCCCGATCGGACCACCATGAAAGCACCCCGACCGGAGCGCTACACATGGGACCAACACGAGCCGGACATCACCAACCACACATACATTCACCCGAACGAAAGCATTTATAGGCAAAAACATAACTTATACAATATCCAAAATTACATAATGATCAAATAATTACATAAGTCACTGTACCCAAAAAGAATTACATATACAAAATGTTATAGGAGCAGAATAAAAAACAAAACTCTTACTCCTATATGGCCGACCTGCAGATACGCGACTCCAACAGGAACAAAACCTGCCACCTACATGGGAAAATAAAAAGACATCCCGTGCTAAGCGATAACGCTTAGTGGGGAGGAACAAAGACAAAAGAAAACACTATACTAAAATATCCAGTGAGTCATGTAAATTCATGCACATAAATATGCATAACAATTCATTAAATCTGGGCATCATCATAAATAGGAAAATAAATCCGAACGGAGAACACAACTCAAGACAAACATCACACATCACTGCAGTCCAGAACTGAACGGAACACAATAGCCTAAATTTCAATGGTTGTGGATACGAGAGCACTACACTGGAGACCGAAGCCTCAAAACACTTTCACTAGCCTGAAGGTAACCAGAGAGACCAAAGTCTCAAAACATTTTCACTAGACCTTGACGAAGGTCAACCGTATCACTGGACCCGAACGGGCCGAACACTGGCAGCTGCACTCACTATCCCTTTATAAGCATGCTTATCTATCCACTACATTGACACTTCAGGCTCAACTCACTCACTCAAAATCACAATACACTATTATGCATAATCACTAATCAAAACACAACCATTATCCGGACAATAGCAAAATATGAGCGATGCAATAGCGAGAAACCGTGCAAAGTGAAGCATGAGAAAAATCATTTTACATTTCGATCGGGGCTCTAAAAGCTTAGCGAAACTCATCTTGCTGAGAGGCTCAACATGCCGAGCCTACCCTGCATGCCGAGCAGAGCCCTTCATGCCTAGTAGACTGGAAACTCAGCTCTATCTCAATCGAGACAAGAGTCTCGGTCGGACAGAGTCAAATTCTCCAGAACACCAGAAATCTGCTGGAACACCGAGCTTTCAAACACTTGCCAAAACCATTTCATTCTATCATGAAATTCACATCAACACTCAACACGAGTGTTCAACACACTAACATGCACTAACATCAAATCACTCAAAATAACACGAACATCACTACATACAAAAAGACTCAGAATTCCAGAACATAAACCAGGAAGAACACATGATCCGAAAGAAGATAAACAGACAACTCTCAAACAAACACCATCCCACACACGCTCCCAAACATGGAAACGAAGCTTCAAGCCGAAATCTTCAATAAACTACTTTCTCTTTGCCTTTACTCTTCCTTCTCTCTTTCAATTCTTGCACAAAAACTCAGCCAAATCAACACTAAATCAAAACATAAACTCAAACCACAAAACTGAACTTCTCAACCCAAGAATAGAGAACAAGAAGAACGAAGAAATCTCAATCATAAATTCGAACACTTACCTTCTTGAAACAGCTCAAAACTCAGCAAATCCCTTAGCAAATCTTGAAGAACACACAAGGAAAATTGAGAGCAGGATTTTGGAAAAAGAGAGAGAGAAATGGGAAAGAGCAGAAAAATGAAAAATGGCTTCCAAGGAAAGCAAACTCTCTTTTCTGCCTTCCCTCCCGTCCCCCTCTCTTTCAAATCCTCATAAATGCTCTCAACTACCAAAGCCACTTGTCCATCCCGTAATGGACCTCTTAATCAACTAACTTGACTTTTACCTTTCAATCCTTGGCAAATTTCCTTTTAATCACTAACAACAATTCTTCCATTTTATGCTTAAACTTACTCTTCAATTTAGTCCTCACTTCCACTTACATAATTACAAAATCACTCTAAATTTTCGATCAAAACCACAAATTCCGACTAGGCACATTTTGGGTTATGATAACTCACTCCCCCTTAAGAAATTTTGTGCTCAAAATTTCCCTCCTAATCCATTACGACCGAAAACCCAAAACCAAACTCTGAACAATCTTAATAATTGCTAATTACTAGAAGGTCCTGCAAGCTTTGGAGTGTGCTCTCGAATCATCGCATACACTCGGGGTCATACATACTCTCCTGTGGTCCCCGGTCGCTGCACTGTCTCTGATGGCGCTTGTGTAGGTCATCCACTGCCTCTACCACTTCGGTCCGCTCTTGTTCTCTATCCACTCGCTCTACTTTCTTGCTGTTCCTTTAGCTCTCTTCTTTTCGGATAGTCAGCTAAGAAATGCTCTTTACTTCAACACTTGAATCATGCTCCTGAAATCTATCGACACTCGCCTCAATGGTGCTTTTGTCAATGCTCGCACTCTGGAGTCACACTTCCCTTGCTGGAGGCCAGCACCGCACTCCCAACTTCAGAAGGCGCTTGAGCCGAACCTCTGATCTCTTGTCCGATCGAAACATTCTTACCTCTCTTACTACTCACGAATTCACTGTCTGGAGCTTTCCTCTTCTGCTCTAATTTCTGCTTAATCCCTTTTGACTCCTCTAGCTTTATTCCAGCTGCCACTAACTGATAATATCTGATAGGATGCATAACTGCCATGGCTGACAGTGGACCTCTAATCACTTCTCTTAACCCGCCTTGAAAATGCTGACACCTGAATCTTTCAGTCAATATCATTTCCGGCACATATTTGCTCAGGTGGCTAAACTCCTTCTCGTATTCACTGACCGTCATATTCCTCTGCTTTAGACTTATAAACTCCTTCCACTTCGCCTCTCTATACCCTTCAGTCACATATTTCCTTTCGAACTCTTGTGAGAAAAACTCCCACGTCAATTCTGCCAGTCTCAGAAGGTTGCGGAGCACGAGCTTCCACCAATCATATGCCGATCCTTGTAGTAATGACACTGCACAAGTCACTCGCTCATGGGCGGGACACCTAATCTCCTGTAAAATCCGATCTACTCTCTCAATCCAGAACTCGGCCACATCCAATTGGTCCAATGCAGTCCCATGAAAATCTTCGGCTCCTATCTTCTTCAAAAGCTCGGAGGGAGCCTTGTGAGTAGTCAGTCTATCTACCACTTGAAGCAAACCTTGTACCAATACCGGATCAAAACCAAAACCCATACCTGCTGGTGGTGCACGCTCATGTGCAAGAATATCATTACTCATCGGATTAACACTGCCGAGCGGATTAACACTTCCTACTATCTCGCCGACATTCTCACTCGGATCAGACTCCATCAAGACACTACATGAGACACATCTGCATTAGGCCACAACACTAGACAGACTCGCTTGCCAGGACTCTATATTCAAAACAACCAAAGTCCAGAACTGCCTAAATCGCGCTTTGATACCAAAGTTGTAACACCCCGATCGGACCACCACGAAAGCACCCCGATAGGAGCGCTACACATGGGACCAACACGAACCGGACATCACCAACCACACATACATTCACCCGAGCGAAAGCACTCATAATCAAAAACATAACTTATACAATATCCAAAATTACATCATGATCAAATAATTACATAAGTCACTGTACCCAAAAAGAATTACATATACAAATGTTACAGGAGTAGAATACAAAATAAAACCCTAACTCCTATGCGGTTGACCTGCAGATGCGTGACTCCGATCGAAAAAAAACCTGCCACCTACACGGGAAAACAAAAAGACATCCCGTGCTAAGTCATAACGCTTAGTGGGGAGGAACAAAGACAAAAGAAAACACTATACCGAAATATCCGGTGAGTCATGTAAATTCATGCACATAAATATGCATAATAATTCATTAAATCAGGGCATCATCATAAATAGGAAAATAAATCTGAATGGAGAACACGACTCAGGACAAACATCACACTTCACTGGAGACCCGAACGGACCAAACACTGGCAGCTACACTCACTATCCCTTTATAAGCATGCTTATCTATCCACTACACTGACACTTCAGGCTCAACTCACTCACTCAAAATCACAATACACTATTATGCATAATCACTAATCAAAGCACAACCATTATCTGGACAATAGCAAAATATGAGCTATGCAATAGCGAGAAACCGTGCAAAGTGAAGCATGAGAAAAATCATTTTACATTCCAATCGGAGCTTTGCAAGCCGAGCGAACTCATCTTGCCGAGCGGCTCAACATGCCGAGCCTACCCTGCATGACGAGCAGAGCCCTTCATGCCGAGCGGGCTCTACATACCGAGTGGACTGGAAACTCAGCTCTATCTCGATCAGGACAAGAGTCTCGATCGGACAGAGCCGCATTCTCCAGAACACCAGAAATCTACTGGAACACCGAGCTTTCAAAACCTTGCCAAAACCATTTCATTCTATCATGAAATTCACATCAACACTTAACACGAGTGTTCAACACACTAACATGCACTAACATCAAATCACTCAAAATAACACGAACATCACTACATACAAAAAGACTCAGAATTCCAGAACTTAAACCACTAAGAACACATGATCCGAAAGAAGATGAACAGACAACTCTCAAATAAACACCATCGCACACACGCTCCCAAACCTTGAAACGAAGCTTCAAGCCGAACTCTTCAATAAACCACTTTCTCTTTGCCATTACTCTTCCTTCTCTCTTCCGATTCTTGCACAAAAACTCAGCCAAATCAACACTAAATCAAAACATAAAATCAAACCACAAAATTGAACTTCTTGACCCAAGAATAGAGAACAAGAAGAACGAAGAAATCTCAAACATAAATTCGAACACTTACGTTCTTCAAACAGCTCAAAACTCAGCAAATTCATTAGCAAATCTTGAAGAACACACAATGAAAATTGAGAGCTGGATTTCAAAAAAAGAGAGAGAAAATGGGAAAGAGCAGAAAGATGAAAAATGGCTTCCAAGGAAAGCAAGCCCTCTTTTCTGCCTTCCCTCTCGTCTCTCTCTCTTTTAAATCCTCATAAATGCTCTCAACTACCAAAGCCACTTGTCCATCCCTCAATGGACCTCTTAATCCACTAACTTGACTTTTACCTTTCAATCCTTGGCAAATTTCCTTTTAATCACTAACAACAATTCTTCCATTTTATACTTAAACTTACTCTTTAATTTAGTCCTCACGTCCATTTACATAATTACAAAAGCACTCTAAATTTTTGATCAAAACCATAAATTCTGACTGGGCACTTTTTTGGTTGTGACAACCACCCAGGCAAAGCAAATAGGGTAGCTGATGCACTTTGTAGAAAATATATTGCAGGTAATTCTTTGATTGAAACACCTATTTTTCATTAATATGTATAATTATGTTCAAATAAGCAGTACTTATCTAATGTTACTTTACATAGCCTTGAGAGCTATAAATGTCAGATTATCAATGGCAAAAGATGGAGCTATTGTAGCTGAAATGCAACTTAGGTCTGACTAGACATATGATGAGGTACCAGTTAGAATCATTGCAAGGGAGATCAGGAAGTTGAGGAACAAATAGATACTATTAGCCAAAGTTCTCTAGAGTCGCCATAAAGTCGAGGAAGCTATATCGGAGCCGGAGGAGACAGTCAGACAACAATATCCACATTTATTTGAATTAGGTAAATTTTGATTATTAAAGTTTATTTAGTAGGGAAGAAATGTAATGCCCCAAATTTTGATTTTTGTGAATAGTACTTTTCGAGTTGTGAATAGTGCCACCTTGAGTGAATAGTACCATTCGAAGTCAAAAATTATTTTCTTTGACCATTGGGAAGTACAATTCATTAAGAGTCCAAGAATATAATTTGAGGTGAATTAAAGTTTAAATAGGGTCTTAAAAGTCAGAAATAAAAATAAGTCACGATTTGGTACGAATAGTAACAGTGTTGATCGAACTTTGACCAATGCAAAAAAAATTGCTAGAGATCTCCAAAAAATTATTCGACCATAGATACTCATTGGAAATATTATAAGGGAATTTTTAGAAGTGCAAAAATAATTTTTAGTTGAGAAAGAATAGTGGATTACCGGATTGGTAAAAATTCCACTAGACAGAAAAAATTACCGAAATGATATTATTTTGACCCAAAAAATTTTACGCGCCCTAAGGATTATTTTTTAGAATTTTAGACATATTTTTATAGAAAATTACAAAGGAAAAAGTAAGGACCAAAAGTGTAACACCCCAAAACGGGCCTAGTTGGAAATCGCATATTATTTGGATAATTAAGGGCATTTCGGTAATGTTGGTTTGTGGTATTGGAGTTAAATTGGAAGGAAAATAAAGTTGGGGAAATAAGTCAAATATTTTTATGAGTGGACCAGTGGAATTAAGACACCTAGCAAGGGGTTGGTGGCCAATTAATCCAAAGGAAAGAAAAAGAGAAAAGAGAGAGAGAACGCAGGAAAACTCTGCTTTCCCAATCTTCCCTCTCTCTCGGCCTCTCTTCTTCTTTCTTGTTCATTTTTTTGCCTTACCTCCTTCTTCTTCTTGGCTAGTGATTTTGCAAGGTTATAGGTGGTTTTGGATGATCTTTGAGCTGGGTTTGTGAAGAGGTAAGTGTTAGTTTTGGGTGGCAAATCTTCTTCTTCTTCTTCTTTCTGTTTCCTGGTTTGAGTTTTTGTTAGGGTTGATTTAGCGTTTGTGTTAGCTGGGTTGTTTGTGCAAGAACTTGGTTGCAAGAAGAAGAGCAAGGACAAGGAGAAGGTTGGGTTTTGAAGAGGAGTGGTTTTGGAGCTGCAATTCTAAGTTTGGGAGTTTTGTCTCTTCTCCTTTCGGATCAAGTCTGTCTGTGTGTGTTGGGTCTGATTTATGGAAATTTTAAGTGCTTTGTATGAGTTTATGCATGAGTTGGTTGGGTAATTTTGTTAGCAATGCATGTTAGTGATTAATAAATATGTACATGAGTTTTGTAGTGAAAATGCATAAATTAGGGTAAATCCTGATCTTCATGTTATTATGTCGTATTCTTTTGAATCCCAGTTGAATTTATTATTTAATTTAGTGTAAATTGAGTGTATTGTGGTTTATGAGCATGTTTTGGAAGGCCTTATAGTGATGAGGTAAGTGTTATTGCATGATTCAGTGGTTTTGAATTGAGTTTGAAAGTTGAATGTCTGAGATTTGTGCTGAGGAACTAAGAAACGCAACTCTGTCACAAGTGCAACTATTATCGCGAGTACGACAGAGCCGCACGATTTTAGTTTTGCGCGGGCGGTTTTGTTTCCCTTTGCTCTGAGTCGTGCACTCCAGCACGACTCGTGTCTTTGGGAATTACCACGAGTTCTGACGTTGTGTACGACTCGTGACAGCTCCTTTCAATGGATCGAGCACGAGTGTGTAGGGAGCTGCTGTGCTCCGAGTCACGCCAGCACGACTCGGAGGTGTATTTGAAGAGGTCACAAGTCATTCTCTTGGAACACGACTCGTGACAACTTCCGTTAGGGAGAGCACAAGTAGTGCTCAAGCGCACGAGTCGTGAACATGAGCACGAGTCGTGCATATGTGCACGAGTTGTGCATAGCTCCTTCTCTGCAGCGTATTTCTGGCTTTTATTGTGAGCGTGACTCCTTGTCGCAATTGCGACAGAATTTCTTGCCTGCCCTATTTTCTGAAAAGATTTTTCTCCCTTGTTTTACTCTACATGGTTTCTCACTATTGCATGGCTCATGTCTTTGCTTATGCCCTGTTAGTGATATTGTTCTTGAATTATGTACATATTTATGATGTGATAGTGTTTTGATTTTAATCCTGATATGGTTTGACTTAGTGATTATGGCTATGATTAGTGTTTTGACTTGTGGGTTGGTCTTGTTAAGTGATGTGTTTAGAGTGAGTGAGTTGAGCCTGAAGTGTCATGGTAGTGGATAGATAAGCATGCTTATAAATGGATATATGAGTGCAGTTGCCTATGATGGCCCTGTTTGGGTCTATCGGCCGACCCCCGAGATAGTCATTCTCAGTGAACTGAAAATGTTTTGAGACTTTGGTCTCCCTTGCTACCTTCGGGTATAAAAATGTTTTTGAGGGTTCGGTCTCCAGTGTAGTTGTGATCGAGGCTTCGGTCTCCCACAATTGATACTGTTCGCACTATCCCACGTCGTGTAGTGCTCCCGTATCAACAACTAGTGAGATTCAGGCTAATGTTTGAGATGTGTGAGTGTATGTTCAGTGTAGTGTTATAATCAAATGAGTGGCTTCGATTAGTGTTTTGTTATATTCTGATTTGAATTAGTGTTGTTCATACCTTTGTTTTAGTGATTACATTTTGATATGTCTTATATGTTTTTGATATGTTGTTCATATGATATCTCGCATGTTGCCATGGTAAGCATTTCGGTATGTGTACGCCTTTGTATTTGCATGACTTATTGTATTCCTGTTTAGTGTACTTGTTCTCTTGTGTCTTTGTTCCTCCCCACTAAGCGTTATTGCTTAGCACGGGTTGTTTTCCCGTGTAGGTGGCAGGTTTGTTCGGTTCGCATCGTGCATCTGCAGGGTCGGCCACTAGGAGTTGGAGTTTTATTTTGTTATCTCCTCCTATTTTTTATTTTTGTATATGTATTCTTTTCTATAGTGGTATATGTATTTTGTTACAAGGATTTTTATGTGATAATTTCAGATATTGTATATAATTATACTTTATTTGTATTAAGATTATCTTTTGCCTTATTGTATGCTTCGGCTTATGCGCATGTATGTATGTATGTATATGTTTATCATCGTGTTTTATCGCAGTGCTCCGGTATCCTTCCAACGAGGATATCGGGGTGTTACAAAAAGGGATGTGACAAATGGCTTACTTTTGGCCATTTGATCAAATAGTGTAAGATTAAATCATGGCTATCAATTGGAGGGCATGTACAAGTGGAAAAATTATAATTCTCAAGAGGTCTCCACCCTCCTCTCCCTCTTTCCTTAGCTGAACCAAATCCTCCATTATTCCTCCTTCATTTTTCTTCATTCAATCACCAAAAATCAAACAAACTTCATTTCCCAATCAAACGTCCAGCCCTAATCAAGCCTCCTACCATCTCAGGAGCATATATTAGTGAAGAATTTGATAGAAATTATGAAGAACAAATTTAGGAAAATAAGTTCAAAAAAAGAAAATGAAGGAAGAAAAAGTAAGGCAAAAGGGAAAGAAAATGAGCATTGAGCAAGCAAAGAAGAAATTTGAGGTTAGTGGATACAAATACTTGCATTTTTCATATATTTTTACGTATATGCATGTGTATGTATGAGTATATATATGTAATAAAATTTGTGGTTAATTGAAATTAGGTGTATGAATGTGAAATTGAGGTTAAAATAATGCATACGAAATAAGAAAATTGATGGAATGGTGGTTAGATGGATAGCTTACCTAGTAACCTACATTATTTAACAAAAAGACATAAGGTAAATGCATGGAATTTTAGTAAATTATGGTTATGGAAATTAAATTGGAGCTAAAATAAGGTAATTGGTAAGTTAAAATTGATATTGGAGAATTTAATTTAATAAGACGCACTTTGTGTATACAATATGTAAGTAGATGAAAAATTAATATGTATGTTAAATTAATGGACTAATGACATAATTGTGTAATAAATATCATAAGAAAATAATGGGATTAAATGGTAGAAAGAAAAGAGCAATTTAGGTGGAAAAATTTAAAGTGACTGAATGGTGTCTTAAGTGGAAACCTAATAATTCTTATGAAATTTACTTAGTTTTGATACAAATATGAAATGTTTGATGAGAAGTTAGGAAATGGAATATGAATGGTGGCATTTATAGTTTTGGCTCAATGGTGTCCATGCATGTAAACAAGAACATAATATGATTGTTGCTAAATAAACATGATGAAAGAATAAATATGTGGACATAAGTGATATGATGTGAATTATGAGATTAAAATTTTCTATTATGGCATAAAAGATGGGCTTGAAGACAATGAACTTGCAATGTGAACAAATGTTGGCATAATTAAATAGTTTTGCCCTTAGTATACTAGTATTAAAACGAAAAGCATATTGTGACGTGTGCCAATCCCCGGAGGCATCGAAAACCCGCTTTTAGGGATTTCGAGAGAGAGGTTCATAAGACCTATAAGGATTACAGGAGCGTCTATTTTGCGCAAAAAGAGGTGTAACACCCCAATACCCCCTGGGAGGATATAGGGACGCTACGCAATGCTAAACAGCACTTACTCTTACTTATGAATAACAATTAGCACTATCAAGAACAATAATTATGATCACTACATACATTTATCGTTTCGATATAGATAGCTTGAATCATACAGAAGTGGATACGGGTACACTAACAATATAATAACACTAGTTCACTTGATACCCATTGGTTTCAAACACTAGACACCCGTTGGTGTCACACTGGTAGCTGCGAATCACTAACCATTTATAAGCATGCTTATCTATCCACGACTTGATTACAGGCTATACAATTGATCCATACTATATCATATACATTACTCTCATTCATAGTCACTTAACATGTTCATACCAGGTGCACAACTATCTTATATTACCAATACCAAATAATGTTCCTTGATCACAAAACATAATGTCCATGCACTCATATAAAGCAATATAACATCATTAGGTAAGCAGACATTCCTTTGTACATCTTCATATAGTTAATACATTATGATTCAATCATGTATGATCAATATCGTATACCATGTCATGTTCAATAATTATAAAGCATGTATACATTTAATTCCTTTATTAAACTACTATGCCATAGCATCATTTACATATAATTTCAAGTAACAAACATTCACATGCTCATTTCATAATGTTGACATGAGTTGGACAAGCTATAGGAACTTGCAATGAAGTTCGGGTGCATTTCTGGAGGAAAAACACACAAAAATACACAAACTATAGGAGGGTAAAGGTGGGCAATGATTCATTCCAACCATGGGATCAAAATAAGAAGAAAAACACCTCATTTAACTTGTTCTGTTGCACTGGCGACAGTAGCCTCAATCAAGTGCCTTACGAGACTGCTTTTCACCTCAAACATGAACTGCAAACACCAACATCTAAACTTCAATTTTAGGCAAAACTTCCACTTAAAATTTTTTCCCTAGGATGTTAAGTTTCAAATGCGACAAATTTTAGGTCATTTTGAAATCTAAAACATCAGATATGACCTAAACAGCCTATATTGTTCCAATGAACCCGCCAGAATAGAGACATTTCGGTTTTGGCCACTTTTGGGACAATTATAGCTAGAATTATCTCCACCATATTTCTGAGACATTTTTAGACGTGGATCATAGGTTTTAGTTTCAATTTGAATCAACCAATTTGGAGCAGTATAACTCAAAATATAGCATAAACAATTCACATAGGTCAAATGAACCACAAAGACGGTTTTACACAATCAAGCTTATCAAGCTTGAAACCAGCCAACTTGGCCAAACCAATACACCAAATTCAAACTATCGTTCTTATACACATATATGAATATTACGGCACAATTAAATTCTCAACATATAACATTAACCATAAATTACACAACCACTACTCACATCTCCGAAATTAGGGTTCTTGCATAAACATGGCAATCACTAGCACAATCAACACAGACTTCCATTCCCACTCAAAACACATCACTAGCACATACCTCATCCATAGCATTTAATAATTATCATATAATCAAGTAAAACTTCTAAACTCAATAATCATGTATCTACAGAAATTTAAATCCCAAACTAATCAATCATGCATTTAATCAAAGGTTACCACAAAATCTAATCCTAAACCTCTTGAAACTCTCCTTCACTCTTCACTACTCAAATGGCCTTTTCTTTGCCCTTTTGCCTTTCTGCTAGCTTCTTCAACTTACAATCAATATACATACACATACAAAACTCAATTATTGTCATGAACTGAAATCTAAATCAAAGAGAGTAAGGAAATAATACTTAGGCTTACCTTTATGTGGACCTAACTTAGCATTCAATTGAACCCACTTGAAAGTAATGCAAAAAGTGAAGAACAACAGAGACGAAAAGGGTTGAAGAATAAAAGAAAGTGGACAGAATTAAGAGGATGGCCGAACTAAGGAATGCTATAAAAGTGACCAATTTCTGCCTTCTACAAATCCATTTATATGCATGGTTTTGCTAGGTATCAAGCCATAAGCTATCCCAAAGCTAGGTGGCATTCTCTCAAAGCAACACTTGGTATCCATTACTACATCAATTAAGGTTAATAAATCCACTTAGCTTATTTAATCTCACTTAACACTAACCAAACAAAATTACACTTGGTCATTACACTACTTTAATTTTATGCAATTAGGTCCTTAATTCTCGTTTTCAATTTAGTCCAATTATGTAAACCCTAATTTTACACTCACTTAATTACACTAATCATGCTCAATACTACTAGGGTCAATTTCGGACTGTTACAAGGGGTGTTTTCAAGTCGCCACCTAATATAACATTAGGAAAGGTCATCTAGCCTTGTTGAGACTAAGATAAAGCATGTGAGTCTGTTTTGGGCAACGAGATATATTTTGGAATTCCTATTTTAATAAAATACTTAAAATGGTTCATCTAATCTCATAAGGCATAAGACGATGCATATTTGTTTATTTTAGGCAATGAGAGATGTTTTTGAATTCCCATTCCGATAAAGTATTGGAAATGGTTCATCTAATCTCATGAAGCCTAAGACAACGCATGTTAGTCTCTTTTTGGCAATAGGATATATTCTGGAATTCCCTTCCCAATAAATTATTGAAAAGGTTCATTTAACCTCATAAAGCCTAAGACCAGAGAGAGTTAAGGACTTCACTCTTACTCATACCTCAATTAAAGTTATAAGTGAGTCTTGAAATTAAAATTTCATTCCTTTTGTCATACAGTTTAATGCAAGTTATTAAAGCGTAGATCAACCACGTAATGAAATCTTTAAATAACATATATTTTTAATAAAATAGATAAAAGCTCATTAATTTACAACAACACTAGGGACGGAATACAACCTCCAATGTAAATGATCATGTAAGTCACGCATAAGACGGGATATTTATTAGGGATTAAGACATTGGTCTTCGCATGCATACTTAAAAAGAATAATGTTAATGTGATAATTTTGTTTGGGAAAACAAGGACATTGGTCCTATTTTGTCAAGGGAAACCTCATTCATTCATAGAAATTCTTTGTCGTATTTATATTAATGATGTAAGAACACCGTTTACAATGAATAGAAATTAAATAGAAAAAACTAATAAGAGAAATAGATGAACTGAATTGCCGCCCCCAAGTCATCCTAGTTAGTTCCCCTTTTTTTGCATCTGATATTTAACAAGATAAAGAAACTCATAAAAAATACAAATAGCCCATTAGCGGAATAATAAAATAAAATAATAATAATAAAAGGAAATATCAGAGGTAAAACAAATAATTAGAATAATAAAAAAAAGTTGAATTACCTAAAATGAACAGAAACAAGGATTAAAAGAAAGGAATAAAAGAATAACATAGACAGGAAGGAAAGAGGCCTAAGGACGGCCAGATCGCTTGAGTGATGGCCGTTCTTTGGGTAACCGATGGGCGAATGGGAATCCCTACGATGGCCTGTCGCTCGCCCAACCGACAGCCATTAGTGAGGACTTCAGCCTGTTGATCACCTCCAGACCTCAGAAAAAGGGGAAAATCAATTAAAATCCAAGGTTTTCACTTTTAATTCTTTTTTCATGCAATAAATTATAAATAAAGCAAATAAGGCGATAAAAACTGGTTATTTAAAATAAACTAATTCATGTTATAAAGTGGCTAATCCAAGATGTTTACCCTCGGAATGTTAATCTCCGGAAGTTGAATATCGCGTAGATCTCCCTTAAATTCTGAATAGATATGTTGACCGATGAAAATTGCTAAAGATAATTTCTCTCACAAAAAACTGTTCTTTTCAAATGATTATAAAATTTTAAGAAAGTAAATCAAGAGGAAATAATCTATTTCTTTTTCTCGATTTCACTTTTATCTTTTCTGAATGATTTCGAATCTGGGAAGAATATATAGAGGAAAGAAAATTGTTTTCACTTTTTCGAGTTCTTCCTAATTCATTTTTGAATTATTAAAAAATTCGATATGAAAGGAAATCCTTTGCTTTATGAAAATCTAAAAATTGCCAACCCTAAACCTTGATCCTCAGCCTGCTATTTATAAGCTAACTGAGGATAAGGATAAGAAATTCAAACTTTTTTAATATCCAAATTATCCTTAGAGATAGATATCAAATCTATTTGAATTAAAATTAGATTTTAGAGGATAAAATCAAATCCTTTTGAATTGAAATTAGATTTTAGAAGATAAAATCAAATCTTTTTTAATTCAAATTAAATTTGGAGATAAAATCAAATCGTTTTGAATTGAAATTAGATTTTTTATGATAAAATCAAATCTATGATATTTATCTTAAGTATAAACATTAAGAAAATGCAACTTTATCCATAAAATGCTCACAGGACTTGACCGACGGGCGCCCCTCGGCCTATCGATGGGTGCCCCTCAACCTATCGATGGGCATCGATCGCGGGGGCAGCACCGACTTTTGAGCAGCGGCCATGCATGCAAGGGACAGGCATGAGCGACAGGCGCCACTTGCATGAGGCACATGTGCCCTCAAGCGCGAGCGAGGGACATACGCCCTCAAGCGCGAGTGACAGGCATAGCTCACACGAGGGATAGGCACCCCTCAAGCACGACCGACGGGCATCGTTGGCCCACCGACGAGTGTCAGCAACCGAAAAAAATAAAACTTCAAACAAAAAAGGCCCTTTCCGAAGCAAAAGAGAAATTTTAAGGATTTTTAGTTACGAATATCCCTAAAATTTGCAAATTTCAAGGGCGACAACCTATGACTTCACTCCTTGTCTTATAGAACAGGTACCGATATCTTTATTAGGTAACTCAGATCTAGGCTACCTCGGGACCTAATGTCTACAGTTGCCCCCAATTTTGGGAAAACTAGTACAATAGTGTCTAGATGAGCCAAAATTCAAAAAAGAAGGAAAGGAGTGCGTACCTGAGGCAGTCCTTACCTTTTGCTATGTTGAAGATCGTGGGAGGTGTTTACTAATTGCCCCACTAAGTCAATCTGGAGACTTCACTCTGGAGACTTCACTCTGAAGGCTTCGATTAATACGTCCAGGCGTATGATTATCGCTATTCCGAAGACTTTGCTTTAAAGACTTTGTTATTGAAGATCGAGGAAGGTGGCTTCTGATTGTCGCCACTAAATCACTCTAAAGACTTCGCCCTGAAGACTTCGATTAATACTTCCAGGCGTATGATTATCGCTATTGAGTTGTGACCATATTCTACTACAACTCAGCAGGCAGAAGACTCTCTTCTGATGTAGCTTATAATTAAATGCTACTGAACTATGATAATTTTGACTTTTGTGTCATAAGCCGTAAGTATGCTCTACTTACAACTCATTTTGTAGAAGACTCTCCTCTGACAATGAATTCAACTTTCATGTCGTGATCTGTAATCATATTTTACTTACAACTCATTTTGCAGAAGGCTCTCTTCTAATAATGAATCTGACTTTCGTGTTGTGAGTTGTAAGCATATTCTAGTTGCAACTCATTTGATATCTTGCTAACCACCATCGGGCTTGCATGGAATACATTTTCCTTTAATTTCAAATAACCTTGTTAATTTATTACATCAACTGGATCATTTTAAACCATAAGTTCTATGTCTTTTATTTTCTATTATTGTCGTTTATCATTTATTTTTATTGTTCTTCATTTTTCTTATTTTCTTTCATTCTATCATTTTGATGCATCAAGTATTTTGAAGCAAAAAATGAAATTTTAACAAGAATATACATATCGCTAAAATAAAATCAATTTTAACAAAATGTAAATTTCACTATGTAATATGTAAAGTTTGTACATCAATAAATACATATACAAAATCTCCCTGAAATGCACTACAGACGGGAGTAATATGAAGGATCCTCTAGATACTCCTCATTATCAGATAGATGAATCGGCTCAGCACTAGATGAGGACAGTCCGGCTCTGGAGGTAGATTGTCCGACTTCAGATGAGGAGGGCTGACCCCTGAATGTCGATGGTCCGGCCCTGGTGGCTGGCTGTTGAGGGATGACGACTGCTGGTGTAGATGGTGGTGCTACCGGCTATTCTGTTCGGCGGGCCTACCAAAACTGGACTCAGGTGTATCCATCTAAGAAGGGCTGAGCACATGTCCTGAAGAAACCTAAGACCACGCTGATCACCTTGCCTAACTCTATGAATGCCGGAGCCTGGACCTAGCCCTGGCGCCTAGGGGCATCTCTAATCCCAGTCAGCCTGGTCTCTATCTGCTCCCTCAGCTCCTTAATGGACTAAGCTATAGTCGGTATAGAAGCCTCTAGCACCTCCATCCGGAATCAGAAAGAAGTGAATGACTCGTCCACCATCTATATAGCCTCATTAATCCTCTGAGCCGCTGCTACCAGTGAAGCGCTCAGCCCCTACCACAGCTCCTCAATCAGCCTCTCTTGGTAGCCTAGGGGCTCACCTAGCACCCTGTCCCTCTCATCCATCCATCGCTCTATAGAGGCGAGGGCAGTAGTTACTGCTAAAATGATGTCCTACTGCGCAGGTTGAGAAGTCATCGATGGACTAGGCCATGATGGGTCTGCATGAGGCTCTTGTGGTGGAGGAGCAGTGGACGTGGATGCCCTCGGGCATCCAGGCTGGCTATACAGATGGAACCTCCTGACCTCACTAGCCTCAGAGCACTGGACCTTTTGTGGTGGTGTCGTGAGGCTTTGAGCTTGCTGCGATGCTGGTTCTTTATTTTTCTTTTTCTCGATTTCACTTTTATATTTTGTGAACGATTTCGAATTTGAGAAGGATAGATCGAGGAAATAAAATTGTTTTCACTTTCTCGAGTTCTTCCTAATTCTTTTTTGAAGAATTAAAAAAGTTGATATGAAAGGAAATCCCTTGCTTTATGAAAATCTAAAAATTTCCAACCCCAAACCTCGATCTTCATCCTGCTATTTATAAACTAACTGAGGATAAGGATAAGAAATTCAAATCTTTTTAAAATTCAAATTATCCTTAGAGATAGACATCAAATCTATTTGAATTCAAAATAGATTTTAGAGGATAAAATCAAATCCTTTTTAATTCAAATCAGATTTTAGAAGATGAAATCAAATCTTTTTGAATTCAAATTTGATTTGGAGATAAAATCCAATCTTTTTGAATTCAAATTAGATTTTATAAGATAAAATCAAATCACGAACGACGGGCGTCGCTCTTGCGAGGGACTGGAGCCCTCAAGCATGAGCGATGGGGGCCACTCGCAAGAGGGATAAGTGCCCCTCAAGTGCGAGCGACAGGCATCACTGGCCCACCGACTAGCATCGATCGTCGAAAAAAGCAAAACCTCAAACAAAAAAGGCCCTTTCCGAAGCAAAAGAGAAATTTTAAGGATTTTTAGTCACCAACAATGCTAAAATTTGTGAATTTCAAGGGTAGCCTGCAACTTCACTCCTTGTCCTGTGGAATAGGTACCAATATCTTTATTGTGTAACTCTAATCTGGGCTAGCTCGAGACTCGGTGTCTACACATATGATATAATTGGCTAGCCATAGGGACACACACCATGGTATCGAGTCATAGTCACTCGCATTTGTAAGCCAAAGGCAATCCTACATAGACATGTTGAGATATCATGGAATTATCAAAGCAGATGGCCCCCAAATGGTCACTTCCACAATGTTGGAACGTATGGCCTCCAAGTGGTCACTCCAAAAGATTTGGGACCTATGGGGTCCCCATCCTGTATATCCAGCTCGAAAGTTTTTACTGGATATTACTAAGGGTAAAATTGTAAATTTAAGAGATAAAACGGTAATAGTGTAATAAGTTTGTAAAATAAAGGGTAAAATGGTAATTGTGCAAGAAAGTAATAATTGGAGGGCAAAATGGTAATTTAAGAGGCTAGATAACAAATACGTAGCAAATTTATTAACCATAAAGGTAAAATGGTAATTTGATAATAACAGTAAAGTTTAATGGCAAAATGGTAATTATGTAATAAATAAAAGGTAAAATGGTAATTATATGATAAATTATGGAGAAATAGGAAAATCGCAATTTAAGTAATAAAACAAGTATAACAGGGGTAAAAACGTAATTATAAAAGAAAAAGGTGGATTTAAATGACAAAAAGTTATTTATAGTGAATATTGGGACATAGTGGTTGAAAATAAATTTTTAAGGCAAAAATGTTACAATGTAGTAAATTGGACATTAATAGATAAATGGTAATTTCTAACTAGAAAATAAATTAATAAGAGTGAAAAATAAGAAAATTCGTTTGTAAGTTGATATTGGACATAAATTATTTATGTAGAAAAAATGCATGTATGTGCGTGTGATATGCATGCATGTTATGAAAAATGCTAGTAATGTATCTAACACTAAGCATTAGTGCTTAGCGCATAGTTATTTTACTATGTGTAGGTATATGTCGAGCGAGTGAGGAATAAAAACAAGCAAAGACTGGGTTCAAATGCAAACTTTTGGATATGTATATGCATGGCATGTCTATGTAATGTAAATGTAGTTGATTATGTTTATGTAAAGAACCGTATGTGTATATGAAAAGAAATGGAAAATGTATATGTATTATTATTAGAAATGATGGATGCTTGGATTTATGCTGTTAGTGGATGTGTGAATTATTATTATTACTATTAAAAAAGTATATGTGATGTTGTAATGCAAATTGGATTGAGTTGAGTTGTGGAGGTTGTTCAGTTGAAATGTATATTTGGGAGTGTGAATTTTCAAAACATGCAGGAGGGTTAGGAACGAACGCAGCCATTATATTACCGAAATTTCTACCATTAGGAACGAATGCAACCGTTATACTGCCGAAATTTTTACCAAATAAATAGTTATACAGTTACATGCACATCGAAGAAAACAATGCCCACAAACCCATTAAAGGAAATTTAACATGGAATTTAAAATAACAAGATAATTAAAGGACATAAGTTAAGCAATAAAAATTAAGCCGTTTGTGATGCCTGATACTTTCATTAAATTATGAGTATAGGGTGTTATATTTACGTTCCAATTTCACATATAAATAATTTAAAATATCAGCATGTGTGACATACCGATACTCGAACCATTGTTTGGGTATAGGGTGTTACCTAAAGACTTCAATATAATCCTCAACCATATCAAAAAAATATCAATCATATGCCTTTGAAAAGTCATTGGTGCATTATACAAACCCAATGGTATTTTTCTTATAAGTAAACGTACCATATGGACAGGTGAATGTAATCTTTTCTTGGTCCTCTAGTGCAATAAGAATTTGTAGATAGCCCGAATATCCTTCTAGAAAGCAATAATATTTATATCCTACAATTTTTTCGATCATTTCCACAAAAGGTAAGGGAAAATGGTCTTCACGCGTTGCATTATTAAGTTCCCTAAAATTAATGCAGACACACCACCCTCTTACTATTCTAGTTGGTATTAGTTCATTATTCTCAATGGTTATAATAGTAATTCCCCCTTTCTTAGGTACAATTTGGGTAGGACAAACCTAATTGTTATCTGATAAGGATAAATAATTTCTTCATCTAAAAGCTTGAGAACTTCCTTCTTCACAACTTCCTCCATTTTAGGATTAAATCTATGTTAAGGTTCAATTGAAGGTTTATAATTTTCTTCCATCAAAATTTTTTCCATGCAAAAAGTAGGTTTAATCTCTTTAATGCTAGCTATTGTCCAACCTATAGCTCTAATATGTGATCTTAGAATATGCAATAAATTTTTCTCTTATTTTTCTGTGAAATCAGTAGCTATGATTATAGGAAGAAGAGAAGATTCTCCTAAAAAGGCACACCTGAGTTGAGCTGAAAGTTACTTAAGCTCAAACATAAGAGCTTTAGCAATGGAAGGTACTGCAGGGGTTGATTCATTCCCAAGCTTCTCAAAGACTTGCTTCATTACAGCATGAGTTCTATCAAAACCTTTCCTTGATCCATATTTTCTAGACTCTATAATCTGTACGTCATCAATCTCCACTAACTCATTAAAACATAAAAATCTTATTCAAAGTTTCTTCGATACATTCATGAACAATATCAACCCAATTACAGTCAGAAAAATTAGAAAGGTATTTAGAAGCATTAAAAACATTAAAAATTACCACTTCTTGTCCCACTCTCAGTGTTAACTTACCTTGTTCCACATCAATAAGTGTGTGTCCGGTGTTAAGAAAAGGATACGTCTCCTTCCTCCTCCATATCAAGGACTACAAATTCAGTAGTAAAGATGAACTTCTCAATTTTGACAAGGATGTCTTTAATTACGCCCAAAGGATGTTTGATAATTGCAATTACACGGTGATGGGTTTCACTTCTCCCAATTCTAAGTTTTTAAACAAATAAGAGGGCATTAGATTTATGCTAGCACAAAGATTACATAAAGCTTTACTACTCTTATTATTTCCTATTTGGCAATCAATAATAAAACTCCCTAGATCTATTAGTTTTTTAGGTAGTTTTTTTCTAAATAATGGCACTGCATTCTACTATGAAATTCACCATCTTATATTCTTCTAACCTTCTCTTCTTGGAAAGAATCTCATTTAAAAATGTAGCATATGCTGGCAATTATGCTAATGCTTCTGTAAAAGGAATTTTAATGTGCAGGTTTTTAAAGATATAAAAAAATTTAATGAAATTCTTATCTTTTTTATGATTTTGAAGTCGTTGAGTAAAAGGAACTGGTGGAACATGGCTTGACTTGCTCGGATTCCTTTCTTTTCATTAGTTTGACTTGCTCGAATTCCTTTCTTTCCACAACATCTTCTTCCTAAGTTCCTTTCTTTCCACAACATCTTCTTCCTATTTTTCATTGGTGTTAATTTTTGCCTTTCTTAACACCTCAATCTCTTTCTTATTTTGCTCCTCTATCTCAATACAATTCCTCAATGTAATTGCCTTCAATTATTCCTTAGGATTTATCTTTATATTGCTGGGTAAATTACCTTAAGTTCAGTTTATCATGGCTTGTTCTAATTGACTAATATGAAGCTCTAGATTCTTGATAGAAACTTATTGATTCTGAAAAGTTGTCTTAGTGTCAACCATGAAATTAGTGGTTACTTTAGTGAGGTTAATAGCTAAATCTTCCAATGAAGTCTTATTCTCTTTTTGTTGATATCTAGGTGGGGGTCTCTGCACATGTTGCTAGTTAGTCCATGAAAAGTTAGGGTGATTTCACCATCAAGGATTATACGTGTTAGAATACTTGATTTCACCATAAAGGATTATACGTGTTAGAATACTGATTGTGCTGTTGGCAACCCATATTAGCTACATAATGAGCTTGCTCTGAATTTTTCTAAGTGAAAGTGACTCCCTCTTAGCATTCATTTGTTCCATATTGTCTAGCATATGTTTAACATACCCGCATATAAGATTAAATAACATTTAGTCCTAATTTATCAACTTTTGTAACTAAAGCATTTATTTTAAGATTAAAATCAGAAATAGTATCAATTTCTAGAACGCCATTGGTTTTCTTAAGGAGGCTCATGTTGGATGAGTCATGGTAGCGGATAAATAAGCATGCTTATAAAGGGATATATGAGTGCAGCTGCCTATGATGGAACCGTTTGGGTCATTCGGCTAACCTCCGAGATGGTTATTCTCAGTGAAGTTAAAATATTTTGAGACTTCGGTCTCCTTGCTACCTTCGAGTATGAAAATGTTTTTGAGGATTCGGTCACCAGTTTAGTGTATGATCGAGGCTTCGGTCTCCCACAATTGATACTGTTCGCAGTATCCCGCGTCATGTAGTGCTCCCGTATCCACAACTTGTGAGATTCAGGATAATGTTTGAGATGTGTGAGTGTATGTTTAGTGTAGTGTTATAATCAGATGAGTGGCTTGGATTAGTGTTTTGCTATATTGTGATTTTAATTAGTGTTATTCATACCTTTGTTTTAGTGATTACGTTTTGATATGTCTGATATGTTTTTGATATGTTG
Source organism: Excoecaria cochinchinensis (assembly GCA_947683425.1). Classification (NCBI taxonomy): domain Eukaryota; kingdom Viridiplantae; phylum Streptophyta; class Magnoliopsida; order Malpighiales; family Euphorbiaceae; genus Excoecaria; species Excoecaria cochinchinensis. Next base: position 5,732,286 of record CANTUQ010000110.1, read on the forward strand.
TGCATATGATATCTCGCGTGTTGCTATGGTAAGCATTTCGGTATATGTACGTCATTGTATTTGCATGACTTATTGTATTCCTGTTTAGTGTACTTGTTCTCTTGTGTCTTTATTCCTCCCCACTAAGCATTATCGCTTAGCATGGGTTATTTTCCCATGTAGGTGGCAGGTTTGTTCGGTTCGCGTCGCGCATCTGCAGGGTCGGCAACTAGGAGTTGGAGTTTTATTTTGTTATCTCGCCCTATATTTTTTTTTGTATATATATTCTTTTGTATAGTGGCATATGTATTTTGTTACAAGGATCTCTATGTGATAATTTTGGATATTGTATATATTTATACTTTGTTTGTATTTAGATTATCTTTTGCCTTATTGTATGCTTTCGCTTATGCGCATGTATGTATGTATGTATATGTTTATCGTTGTGTTTTGTCATAGCGCTCTGGTATCCTTCCAATGGGGATATCGGGGTGTTACATTTAGTGGTATCAGAGCGCCGATTTAGGCGGTTCTTGTCTAGTGATTGGTTGAGTCTTGAGTCTTTGTCTGGGAGTCTGTATAGAGTCGTGGCCTAATGCAGATGTCATTTTGTGTGGTGTATAGATGAAGGATAAGTGAGATGTCGGATGTAGTGAGTGATATAAGATTATGTGCATAGTATGAGTTTGAGGTGACACTCTGTATGCATGTCAGCTATCTCCTTTGAATTGTGTGAACATAAGCATAGTGAAACATAGGGATGGAAAAAAGTGCATTACTGTAGCTTACATTGCATTTTCGCATCATTTTGCATACATAAATCAGTACATAGCCATTTCATCCGCATCCCTCAAGTGTATGCGAAAAACATCATTGTATGTGTTTCATTGAGGAAAAACTGACAGGATTTACATTGAGTGATTGATGTTAAGAAGGAGTGTATAGATAAGGGTGCAGTGCATTAAGGAAAGTGTGAAGTGTTAGTAGTTAGAGTAAGAAGAAAAGAGTGTTATGGAATAATGTGCTAGTAAAAGAGATAAGATTTTGATTATGTCATGAGTGTTATTGTATGAGGGAAGAAATATGTGTATCGGATGGATTTGAAGTATTAGAATTGCTTATTATGATGTCATGAGTAGATTGGTTATGGTGTGAAGTGTATATGTTTTAATTGCTGAATGGTATGAGTGGTAGCGATTTGGAGATAAGTCTATGGACTTACCTATGTAAGTAAATTTCGAGGACGAAATTTTTTAAGGGAGAGAGATTTATAACACCCAAAAATGGGCCTAGTTGGAAATCGCATATTATTTGGATAATTAAAGGCATTTCGGTAATGTTAGTTTGTGGTATTAGAGTTAAATTGAAAGGGAATTAAAGTTGGGGAAATAAGTCAAAGATTTTTATTAGTGGACTAATGGAATTAGGACACCTAGCAAGGGGTTGGTGGGCAATTAATGCAAAGGAAAGAAAAAGGGAAAAGAGAGAGAGAAAGCAGGAAAACTCTGCTTTCCCATTCTTCCCTCTCTCTCGACCTCTCTTCTTCTTTCTTGTTTATTTTTCTGCCTTACCTCCTTCTTCTTCTTGGCTGGTGATTTTGCAAGGTTATAGGTGGTTTTGGATGATCTTTGAGCTGGATTTGTGAAGAGGTAAGTGTTAGTTTTGGGTGGCAAATCTTCTTCTTCTTCTTCTTCTTTCTGTTTCCTAGTTTGCGTTTTTGTTAGGGTTGATTTAGTGTTTGTGTTGGCTGGGTTGTTTGTACAAGAACTTGGTTGCAAGAAGAAGAGCAAGGGCAAGGAGAAGGTTGGGTTTTGAAGAGGAGTGGTTTTGGAGCTGCAATTCCAGGTTTGGGAGTTTTGTCTACCTTTTTCTCCTTTCGGATCAAGTATGTGTGTGTGTTGGGTCTGATTTCTAGAAATTTTGAGTGCTTTGTATGAGTGTATACATGAGTTGGTTGGGTAATTTTGTTAGTAATGCATGTTGGTGATTAATAAATATGTATGTGAGTTTTGTAGTGAAAATGCATGAATTAGGGTAAATCTTGATCTTGATGTTATTATGTTGTATTCTTTTGATTCCCAGTTGAATTTATTGTTTAATTTAGTGTAAATTGAGTGTATTGTGGTTTATGAGCATGTTTTGGAAGGCCTTGTAGTGATGAGGTAAGTGTTATTGCATGACTCAGCGGTTTTGAATTGAGTTTGAAAGTTGAATGTCTGAGATTTGTGCTGAGGAACTGAGAAATATGGCTCTGTCAGGAGCACGACAGAGCAACACGATTTCAGTTTTACGCGGGCGTTTTTATTTCCCTCTGCTCAGAGTGGTACACTCCAGCAAGACTTGTGTCTTTGGGAATTATCATGAGTCGTGATGTTGTGCACAACTCGTGACAGCTCCTTTCAGTGGATCGAGTACGAGTGTGTAGAGAGCTGCTGTGCTCTGAGTCATGAATGCCAGCACGACTCGGAGGTGTATTTGAAGAGGTCACGAACCGTGCTCAAGGAACACGACTCGTGATGACTTCTGTTAGGGAGAGCACGAGTCGTGCTCAGGTGCACGAGTCATGAACATGAGCCCGAGTCGTGCACGAGTCATGCACAGCTCCTTCTCTGCAGCGTGTTTCTGGCATCTGTCGCGAGCACGACTCCTTATCGCGATCGTGAAAGAATTTCTTGCCTACCCTGTTTTCTGAAAATATTTTTCTCCCATGTTTCACTTTGCATGGTTTCTCACTATTGCATGGCTGATATCTTTACTTATGCCCTGTTAGTGATATTGTTCTTGAATTGTGTACATAATTATTATATGATAGTGTTTTGATTTTAATCCTGATATGGTTTGACTTAGTGATTATGGCTATGATTAGTGTTTTGACTTATGGGTTGGTCTTGTCAAGTGATGTGTTTAGAGTGAGTGAGTTGAGCCTGAAGTGTGATGGTAGTAGATAGATAAGCATGCTTAAAAAGGGATATATGAGTGTAGCTGCCTATGATTGCCCCGTTTGGGTTTTTTAGCCGACCTCCAAGATGGTCATTCTCAGTGAACTGAAAATGTTTTGAGACTTTGGTCTCCCTTGCTACCTTCGAGTATGAAAATGTTTTTGAGGGTTCGGTTTCCAGTGTAGTGTGTGATCAAAGCTTCGGTCTCCCACAATTGATACTGTTCGCACTATCCCGAGTCGTGTAGTGCTCCCGTATCAACACCTATTGGGATTCAGGCTAATGTTTGAGATGCGTGAGTGTATGTTCAGTGTAGTGTTATAATCAGATGAGTGGTTTGGATTAGTGTTTTGTTATATTGTGATTTTAATTAGTGTTGTTCATACCTTTGTTTTAGTGATTACATTTTGATATGTCTGCTATGTTTTTTATATGTTGTGCATATGATATCTCACGTGTTGCCATGGTAAGCATTTCAGTATGTGTACGTCTTTGTATTTGCATGACTTATTGTATTCCTGTTTAGTGTACTTGTTCTCTTGTGTCTTTGTTCCTCCCCACTAAGCGTTATCGCTTAGCACGGGTTGTTTTTCAGTGTAGGTGCCAGGTTTGTTCGGTTCACATCGCGCATCTGCAGGGTCGGCCATTAGGAGTTGGAGTTTTATTTTGTTATCTCCTCCTGTATTTTTTTTTTGTATATGTATTCTTTTGTATAGTGGCATATGTATTTTATTACAAGGATCTTTATGTGATAATTTCAGATATTGTATATAATTATACTTTATTTGTATTAAGATTATCTCGTCCTACCATCTCAAGAGCATATATTAGTGAAGAATTTGCTAGAAATTATGAAGAACAAATTTAGGAAAATAAGTTCAAAACAAGAAAATGAAGGAAGAAAAAGTAAGGAAAAAGGGAAAGAAAATGAGCATTGAGCAAGCAAAGAAGAAATTTGAGGTTAGTGGATACAAATACTTCCATTTTTCATATTTTTTACGTATATTCATGTGTATGTATGAGTATATATATGTAATAAAATTTGTGGTTAATTAAATTAGGTGTATTAATGTGAAATTGAGGTTAAAATAATGTATACGAAATAAGAAAATTGAAGGAATGATGGTTAGATGGATAGCTTACCTAGTAACCTACATTATTTAACAAAAAGACATCAGCTAAGTGTATGGAATTTTAGTAAATTATGGTTATGGAAATGAAATTGGAGCTAAAATAAGGTAATTGGTAAGTTAAAATTGATATTAGAGAATTTAATTGAATAAGACACACTTTGTGTATACAATATGTAAGTAGATGAAAAATTAATATGTATGTCAAATTGATGGACTAATGACATAATTGTGTAATAAATATCATAAGAAAATAATGGGATTAAATGGTAGAAAGAAAAGTGCAATTTAGGTGGAAAAACTTAAAGTGACTGAGTGGTGTCTTAAGTGGAAACCTAATAATTCTTATGAAATTTACTTAGTTTTGATACAAATATGAAATGTTTGATGAGAAGTTAGGAAATGGAATATGAATTGTGGCATTTATAGTTTTGGCTGAATGGTGTGCATGCATGTAAACAAGAATATAATATGATTGTTGCTAAATAAACATGATGAAAGAATAAATATGTGAACACAAGTGATATGATGTGACTTATGAGATTAAAATTTTCTATTATGGCATAAAAGACGGGCTTGAAGACAATGAACTTGCAATGTGAACAAATGTTGGCATAATTAAATACTTTTGCCCTTAGTATACTAGTATTAAAACCAAAAGCATATTGTGACGTACGCCAATCCCCGGAGGCACCAAAAACCCGCTTTTATGGATTTCAAGAGAGAGGTTCATAAGACCTATAAATATTACGGGAGCGTCTATTTTTGGCAAAAAGAGGTGTAACACCCCAATACCCCCTGGGAGGATTTAGGGACGCTACGCAATGCTAAATAACACTTACTCTTACTTATGAATAACAATTAACACTATCAAGAACATTAATTATCATCACTACATACATTTATCGTTTCCATATAGATAGCCTGAATCATACAGAAGTGGATACGGGTACACTAATAATATAACAACACTAGTTCACTTGATACCGATCGGTTTAAAGCACTAGACACCCGTCGGTGTCACACTGGTAGCTGTGAATCACTAACCCTTTATAAGCATGATTATCTATCCATGACTCGATTACAGGCTATACAATTGATCCATACTATATCAGATACATTACTCTCATTCATAGTCACTTAACATGTTCATACCAGGTGCACAACTATCTTATATTACCAATACCAAATAATGTTCCTTGATCACATAACATAATGTCCATGCATTCATATAAAGCAATATAAAATCATTAAGTAAGCACACATTCCTTTGTACATCTTCATATACTTAACACATTATGATTCAATCATGTATGATCAATATCGTATACCATGTCTTGTTCAATAATTAAAAAGCATGTATACATTTAATTCCTTTATTAAAATACTATGCCATAGCATCATTTACATATAATTTCAAGTAACAAACATTCACATGCTCATTTCATAATGATGACATGAGTTGGACAAGCTATAGGAACTTGTAATGAAGTTCGGGTGCATTACGGGAAAGAAAAACACACAAAAATACAAAAACTATAGGAGGGTAAAGGTGGGCAATGATTTATGCCAACCAGGGGATCAAAATAAGAAGAAAAAGCCCTTATTTAACTTATTCTGTTGCGTTGGCGACAGTAGCCTCCATCAGGTGCCTTACGAGACTGCTTTTCACCTCAAACTTGAACTGCAAACACCAACATCTAAACTTCATTTTTAGGCAAAACTTCCTCTTAAAAATTGTTCCCTAGGATGTTAAGTTTCAAATGGGACAAATTTTAGGTCATTTTGAAATCTAAAACGTCAGATATGACCTAAACAACCTATATTGTTCCAATGAACTCGCCATAATAGAGACACTTAGGTTTTGGCCACTTTTGGGACACATAGAGCTAGAATTAGCTCAACCGTATTTCTAAGACATTTTTAGATGTGGATCATAGGTTTTAGTTTCAATTTTAAGCAAGCAATTTGGAGCACTATAACTCAAAATATAGCATAAACAACGCACATAGGTCAAATGAACCACAAAGACGGTTTTAAACAATCAAGCTTATCAAGCTTGAAATCAGTCAACTTGGCCAAACCAATACACCAAATTCAAACTATAGTTCTTATACACATATATGAACATTACAGTGTAATCAAATTCTCAACATATAACATTAATCATAAATTACACAACCACTACTCACATCTCCGAAATTAGGGTTCTTGCATAAGCATGGCAATCACTAGCACAATCAACACACACTTCCATTCCCACTCAAAACACATCACTAGAACATACCTCATCCATAGCATTTAACAATTATCATATAATCAAGCAAAACTTCTAAACTCAATAATCATGTATCTACAGAAATTTAAATCCCAAACTATTCAATCATGCATTTAATCAAAGGTTAACACAAAATCTAATCCTAAACCTCTTGAAGCTCTCCTTCACTCTTCACTACTCAAATGGCCTTTTCTTTGCCCTTTTACCTTTCTACTAGCTTCTTCAACTTATAATCAATATACATACTGTGACGAGCGCCGGATCCCCGCTGCCGCCCATGGGACCGCCCGCTTGAGGGCGATCGGGGCATTTGTGGGTCCGTTGACAGCTTGCAATAAATCGCAAGTGCGTCTATGTTGGGCAACAAGGAGGTTTCATGGAGTCGCCACCCAATAGAACATTGGGAAAGTTTCTCTCGCCTCGGAGAGCCTAAGACTGCGCTTTGTATCCATTTTGGGCTAGCCAGAGGGGTCTTGGAAGGTAAACCTCTCGCCCTAAGGAGCCTAGGATTAACGCTAAAGCCTCGTGACACAAGAGGTGTCTTGGAGGGTAAACCTCTAGCCTCTTGAGCCCAAAGACCAGAGCTGGTTCGGGACTTCTCATTTATTTATACCTTGATTAATATTATAATTAAGTTTTGAATTCATTGTTTCATCAACTTTCCACACAATGCAATTTAAATTAAAGGCGCAATCATTCATATCAAAAGCGGTAAATGTAAGCAAAATCCAAAATAAATCATTCAAAATAAATTACAATAACACTAGGAGCGGAATACAACTCCCATTTATAAAAGTGAAATACATGCATAAAACGGGTTTTTCATTAATAGTGAGAACATTGGTCCTCGCATGCATATTTATTATGAAACAATTTTGATGTGATGATTTATTTGGGTATGAAAAACTAGGACATTGGTCCCCTTTTATTTAGAAAAAGAATGTCAAGTTAATTAATAGAAACGTTTTTGTGATTTTCTTTTTAGCGTGCCTAAATAAAGAATTTTACAAGAAAATTATATGGCAAAATTAAATAAAATATTACCAACCAAATGAGCCTTTTTGGACCTCCCGATGTGCTCGCAAAAACGCCCAAGCGAAAAAAATGAGTTTAGACATAAAAACAAAATACAAATAAAATAATGTTAGTGATTAAATCAATTAAACCAATTAAACATAAAAAATAATGAATAACAAATTAAAATAACATAAGATGATATGAAAAGAATGATAATGGAATCAAAATGTTAACAAACCAAAATAAATGAGAAACATGCATTATGTATGACAAATGATTGAATGATGTGATGAAAATAAAATAAAACATGTTAATTAATTAGTACATGAAAATATGAACATGATAACAATGATGATGAAGATAAATGAATCAAAGAATATATAAAATGATAAAGAAAAGAATAATAAATGAAAACAATTAAAGAATGATGAAAACAATTAAATGAACAATATGATTAATTAAATATGTTCACAAATGATATAAACCATTTACATGGCAAAAAGATCAATTAAAATGAATTTATTAATTACATGTTAAAAATAATGATGAATTAAAGTGAAATAAATTAATTACATGTTAAAAATAATGATGAATTAAAGTGAAATAAATTAATTACATGTTAAAATTAATAAACAATCAATATTTATGTGAATAAAAATCATATATAAACAAATTAAATAAAACAAATCTGAAATAAATAAAATAAATGAAAACAATAAAATAAAATATACATAAATAAATTAGATATGAACAAAAAGAAATAATAAAAACAAGCCCAGAATGTTTACCCTCAGAGTTTCGGATTCGATGAAGGTAAAAGATGATCGATTTCTTTGTTTGATGATTCACAATATTAGAGTGAAATATGATGAAAATGTTGGAATTTTATTCCAAGAAACATGAAAAAAAAATGATCAAAAATTCTTTAAGAACAAAGAATTGATACCTTTGCCTAAAGAAATGATTTTGATCAAAAAAAAAAGTTTTTATTGATTAAAATAAAGAAAAATGATTTCAAGAACAATCAATCACTTTGTTCATAAAAAAATTGATTGAAGTTTTATTTTAGAAAATCAAATAAAAACTAGATTTTGATGACAAACAATTATTTTATTTGTCTCAAAATCAATTTTTTATCAAAAAGAGATTCAAAACAAAATCAATGAAAAAGTTTTATTGAACACAAAATAAAAGATTAAAAAACAATTTTGAGAACAAATAATTATTCTATTTGTCTCAAAAATTAAATCAAACAACAAAACTTCCTCTAAAAAATATGTTTAGAAGAAATTATGTTGGAAAAAGAATGAAACATTTGATTTTTCTTTTTGATTTTTAGTTGGGGAATAAATCTGGAATTTTAGTGGAAGAAGAAGAAGAAGATGAAGAGAAAAAAAACCCTAAAAAATTACCCAAAAGAATCCCTTTTAGGTTTTCATCTTATTCTTTTTATAGGAAGAAAATAGGAAAAATAAAATAATTAAAGGGATAAAATTTAATCAAATCAGATATTAACTATTTTAAATTTTAAAAATGGAAAAAATCCCATAAAACCTTGAAAAAGGGGATAAAAAACTGATTTTTAGGTCCAAAAATCGGAAAAAAGAAGTAATCAGACCCTATAGCGACGCTCAGAAGGAGGGACGCCCGTCGCTATACAGGGGCGGGCGTCGGAGCGGCAACCAGGCGGGCTTCCGCGCGCTGGCGCTCGCGCACCAGCGCTCCGTGCGGCGCTCAGCGTGCGCGATGCTGCGTGCGCCTTTAGCGACGCGCAGCATCGGCGGCGCTGAGTGTCGCCTTTACGCCCGCAGCGCGATGGGCGCCTGCGAGCTGGGCGCCCACCCGCCTGCGAGCTGGGCGCCAGCACGCTGCCGCAGGCGCGCCGCCGCCCTCGACACTCGCGATTCGACTTTTTTTTTTTTTTTTTAATTTTAAATTGACTAAAAACACTATAATTTTAAGCCCCCATTTTTCAAAACTAATTTTTAAAATATTTTTTTTATTATTTTCTAATTTTTCACTCTAAAACGCAAATTTGACGACAAAACCATCACTTTTAACCTTTTAAGCCTGTGAAGGCAATTATCATCATTGGGTAACTTCGATCTAGGCTGACTCAGGACCCGGTGTCTACAGTTGCCCCCAGTTTAGGGGAAACTAGTACACTAGTGTCTAGGTGAGCCTAAACTCAAAGAAGAAAAGGAAAGAGACAAGTACCTGAGTCAGCCGTCTTTCCGAACTGGAGAATTCTGAGATGGTGGTTATTATCATGGTGTGTTTTCGTTTGTTGAAGCGGTGCTATCTGTGAGCCCTTCGGTTGATTGCCCCCTGAGAGGTCTTCGGTTCATTTATTATTTGCCCCCTGAGAGGTCTTCAGTTTTCTGATCATTTGCCCCCTGAGAGGTCTTCAGTTCATTGCCCCCTGAGAGGTCTTCAATTCATTGCCCCCTGAGAGGTCTTCGATTTTGCTGCTCCCTGAGAAGTCTTTGGTTGATTGCCCCCTGAGAGGTCTTCGATTCATTGGCCCCTGAGAGGTCTTCGATTTACTGCTCGTTTGCCCCCTGAGAGGTCTTCGGTTCATTGATCGTTTGCCCCCTAAGAGGTCTTCTGTTCATTGATTGTTTGCCCCCTGATAGGTCTTAGATTCATTGCCCCCTGAGAGGTCTTTGGTTGATTGCCCCCTGAGAGGTCTTCAGTTTGCTGCTCCCTGAGAAGTCTTCAATTCATTGCCCCTGAGAGGTCTTCGATTTGCTGCTCCCTGAGAAGTCTTCAGTTCATTGCCCCCTGAGAGGTCTTCGATTTGCTGCTCCCTGAGAAGTCTTCGGTTTATTGCCCCTTGAGAGGTCTTCAGTTTGCTGCTCCCTGAGAAGTCTTTGGTTGATTGCCCCCTGAGAGGTCTTCAGTTTGTTGCTCCCTGAGAAGTCTTTGGTTGATTGCCCCCTGAGAGGTCTTCAGTTTGTTGCTCCCTGAGAAGTCTTTGGTTAATTGCTTGCTTGGACTGATGTCGTCACTCGGCTTTGGTCGGTGTCCGCATCGAATCTCTCTTTCTGCGAAATAGGGAAACTAAAATATGCAGGGAAAATAGTGAGCATGCAAGTGAAGTGCATGAGTCATGCAGGAATGCAGGATAAAAATTCATCTTTGTGGACTTGGAGATGATAGCCGGGCTAGCTGCAATTTTCGATATAATTGATGCCTTTTGAGCTGCTTTTGAATTTCATGCCCTTCGGGATTGCGAGATTCTCACCTGGTACCTATAGTCATTATTTGAAGGTAGTGCGTCCCTTGTGGATTTTCACACTAGCTTTTCTTAGTGGGAGATGCGTCCTTTGTGGATTTTCACATAACCCTGTGCCTTATTTTTTGCCTGGAATGGACCCAACCCAATCCAGCGGCTTTTCTCTTTCTTCCTTTTTTTGAAGGACAGACTGCCTGTTTTCAGGTTTTCACCCTATCCTTTTGCCTAGTTTTTGCTTAGAGCGCCAGTTACGGTTTTCACTCTAACGGCTTTTTTTATTTTTTATTTTTTTTTGAAGATTGCTGAAGTTGTTGGCAAGAATCTTTCGGGAGTCTTAGGACATGGTTGCATGAGCTTGATTTTGCACATCTGATAACAGGATGAATCAGCTGAAGCATTTGACAATAGGCGACTTTGGTCACACAAAGTAAACTACTCTGATCACATCATTGCGTAAATGCATGTGCTTCAATTTGATTTCATTAAGCATGATCATTATTTTGGCATTGACTTTAAAAAATACAAGACTTTAGCTAATCTCGAGATAGATCTTGAAAGCATCAAACTCCTGTTATCAATCTGCCCTCTCGGGTTTTATGATTGAAGATTTTCTCTCATCTCTTAATCTTTTTCTTTGAATGCGAATTCTAGATGCAACTTTGGGGATGAGACTTAACTCGAATGCATGAATGCACTCGTGGCTCCTCGCTTTAAGCTCAAGAAACACCATATGCCTCTTCTTACGTACCAAACCTTATTAGAAGGTCATCTTTGCTAATTGGATAAGACTGAACCAAGAATCAAAAGGTCTTACTTTGGTTGTAATGTTAGGCTTAGGTAGATGGCTATCAAAGGAGGATCAGGTCGCTAGAGAAAAATGGCCGCAATATTTTCTCGACTGGTGGATGAACCATTCTCAGCTCAGTTGTATATACAAAGGTATTCTTGAATTTGGATTTGATAACATTTTAGCTCATTTAAGATCAGATTGACAGTTAAAAAGGTAATCATCAAAACTCGTCAAGTGGTTATTATTTTGAGCTCTACTTTTTTTTCTTTTTTTTTTTTTTTTTTTAGGGAGCTCATGTCTTTGGCGCATGACTGAAACTCTCTTCCCAAAGTGTAAACTCATCCTTTCCAAGGCAATTTTGATAACCCACAAAGAAATTGTTAATCCATCCCTGCTAGAGAGGCCACTCTTCTAAGGGGAAGCCAAAATCATTTTAGGCGAGGTGATAGTTTTAACATGTGTAACAACAAAATTGGCACGCATTTAGCATACCCACATAAAGGCTCAATGGGCTAGCAAGCAATTGTGAAGTAAGGGTAGGAAATGGTCATTTAGAGAGCTATACAAAGAAAATGTTGCCTAAATCATTTTCTAGGTTCCGTCTTATCCAGGGATCGCTTTGACGAGTAATCAGAAAGGTTCTAGTGCTCTTAGTGAGTTTCCATCTAGTCCCCTAATTACAACTATTATTTTTAATTTCCCTCTCTACAGGAGCTATGTTAGATGCTATCAAAATTTTCTTTGGGTTCCCCAAAGTTTTCGAGATTAACTGCAGTCATATTCTTTGAATTAATGCCAAAGTTAATTTGTTATGATCATGCGAAATGAAATCAATAGAAACATTATACAAATAAGCAAAATTGTTCTCTTTATTACAAATAGAAAATTGTAGCATAAAATGTTCTAGAAATAAAAAGAATTTCAGCATCTAAGAGCAATATCACTAGTGGCCTGCAAGACACGGTCATGTTCACGGTGGAGGGACTGCGTTATAACATGCTTTCTTCTTTTTCTCTCTCTTCTCAGGATCTGCGATCTGATTGGTGTCAATGAGATCCTGGATCTTGTTTCTCAGAATACGGCAATGGTCAGTCAAATGGCCGGTGTGCTGGTGGTAAGCGCAGTACTGATCACCTCTATGTCCCGGCTGTCCCTGACTCAAGGCTGGTCTGGGTGGCAATGGCTGTAACTTGCCTTCTTTCATTAGTCTTTCCAGTACCAAAGATAGACAGCGGCCTAAGTTGGAGTAGTATCTCTGACCCTGCCCAACTCCAGTAGCTGAGACCTCTGCCGTCCTACCGTTTCTGCTGTTGCTGCTCCCGGCACCTCCTGATTTGAATCCCGACTGGTTCCCATAGCCTTTCCCAGCAAAGTTATTTTGGCTTGCTTTCTTTGCCACGTAAGCCGCCTCAGCTTCTATAGCGATATCCTTAAGCGACTCCCAGTCCTTGAGCCCCTTAAAACTGAGCAAGTCCCTTAAGTAAGGGCATGAGTTTCTGATAAACAACCTGATCTTGTCTGCAGTGTCAGGCTTCCTCTTCATCTCCATGACCCTGTTTCTCCATCTTGTAAGGTACTCATGGAATGACTCATCATTCTTCTGCTGTAGAAGCTCGAGGTCTTTTAGGATGACCTCCATCCTGGTGCTGCAGTCGTACTGCTTCATGAATTCTTCGGTCAAAAGGTCCCAGTCCTCTTTGGACCTCCTATCCAACCCGTGGTACCAGTCAACTGCCGGGCCCACCAGACTAAGGCAGAAATATTCCACCTTCTGCTTCTTGCTCAGCCCTGTGCCTTTCATGACCAGGGTGTACTGCTTGATGTGGGCGGATGGGTCAGAGGTGCCATCAAATTTCGGTAGCTCGGGCATCTTGAATCTTTGGGGCAGCAGCTCTTCATCCCCCAGATCTCTGTCTTCTGGGTTGACCCCCTTTCCAGCTGAGAGCATGCGGGTGATAGCTTCGATCTGCTGTCTCATACCTCTTAAAGCTTCATCCACTACTCTGGGCGCTCTGGGCCTCGCAGCTTGGTGGACTATCGGCACCTCTTCTTCTTCCTCCTCCATCAGGAAATCATCATTGGGATTGTGAATCCTTTCCCCTCTTGGCTCGATGGGTGCGGCAGCTCTGTGCTCATTGTTGGGTTGACGAGCAGCAGCTCCAACGAAGGGAGCCTCCCCGCCAGCAGGTGGTTCGACTTGCCCCTGAGGAGGGGCTGCTTGTGGCTGTAGAGCAGCAGGCGGCTGTGGGGCTACAGGTGGATGGGCAATCCTTTCAGCCATGGCACCCATCATATCCATCATTCTTCGTTCAAAATCCTCTAGCCTCCTAGCTAGGTCCTGAGTGGTTAAAGCTCCGGTTTCTTCTGCCATTGATGGCTCTACAGAGGCTTCACTGATTGATGAGGATGACTCAGAATCCCAGTCAGACACTAGTTCCGGTAACTCAAAGAGCAGATTTGTCCTTATTAACCGACCGTCGGAACCTCTAGTCCACTTAGATGAATCTATGATGGCTGAAAAAATTAGATTGTTAGGATGATGCATGAATGACATATACAATGCATGATAGTGAGCTATGCAACATTTACAATCACATGTAAGCAAGTAGGTCCGTCCAACCTTATTACTCCCACACACGAGGTAATGCGGTCTCTTTCCTAGGTGGGCTTGATCCATGGGTTAGCGGGAAACCCAATGGATGCGTATGGTGCTCGGTGAAGAACCGGCATCGTAACATCTCTTATCTAATGTGCAAGCACATGGGTTATGATCGTTATGTATTTAGGCAGCCCGAACAAGTTGACATGGGCCTATCGGGGCATGAAAGCCTTTGATTAGGTGACCAATCAGATTATTTGGGTTTGTCCAATACAAAATGATCCATATAGCAAGCAAGGTATTACGGTTCATATCACCTAAGGGAAGTATCTATTGCCATTACATGAGCTTTGGTCAAAGGGCGGTGTTACTTTAGGGCTACCCAAGCATGATCCCTGCCGATGGGTCTAGCTCGTCACGAGCGTAGCGACCAATTGGGCCACCATTTTATATACCACGATGGTACGAGGCTTGGGCTAGTGATTATCCTTAACACTTCCCCAAATTGAGTGAAAATGACATCGCGCTTCAGGAACGCACCGGGGCTAATAGAGGGACCAAACTAGCATAGATCTAAGGCTCTAATGAGATGCAATGCAGTTTTGAAAGAAGATGAAATTTTTAAATTAAAACTCAATTATGATTTTTAATCAAGGTACTTTCGAATCGAAGTCTCGAGTATGTCCCCAGTGGAGTCGCCACTGTGACGCGCGCCGGATCCCCGCTGCCGCCCATGGGACCGCCCGCTTGAGGGCGATCGGGGCATTTGTGGGTCCGTTGACAGCTTGCAATAAATCGCAAGTGCGTCTATGTTGGGCAACAAGGAGGTTTCATGGAGTCGCCACCCAATAGAACATTGGGAAAGTTTCTCTCGCCTCGGAGAGCCTAAGACTGCGCTTTGTATCCATTTTGGGCCAGCCAGAGGGGTCTAGGAAGGTAAACCTCTCGCCCTAAGGAGCCTAGGATTAACGCTAAAGCCTCGTGACACAAGAGGTGTCTTGGAGGGTAAACCTCTAGCCTCTTGAGCCCAAAGACCAGAGCTGGTTCGGGACTTCTCATTTATTTATGCCTTGATTAATATTATAATTAAGTTTTGAATTCATTGTTTCATCAACTTTTCACACAATGCAATTTAAATTAAAGGCGCAATCATTCATATCAAAAGCGGTAAATGTAAGCAAAATCCAAAATAAAGCATTCAAAATAAATTACAATAACACTAGGAGCGGAATATAACTCCCATTTATAAAAGTGAAATACATGCATAAAACGGGTTTTTCATTAATAGTGAGAACATTGGTCCTCGCATGCATATTTATTATGAAACAATTTTGATGTGATGATTTATTTGGGTATGAAAAACTAGGACATTGGTCCCCTTTTATTTAGAAAAAGAATGTCAAGTTAATTAATAGAAACGTTTTTGTGATTTTCTTTTTAGCGTGCCTAAATAAAGAATTTTACAAGAAAATTATATGGCAAAATTAAATAAAATATTACAAACCAAATGAGCCTTTTTGGACCTCCCGATGTGCTCGCAAAAACGTCCAAGCGATAAAAATGAGTTTAGACATAAAAACAAAATACAAATAAAATAATGTTAGTGATTAAATTAATTAAACCAATTAAACATACAAAATAATGAATAACAAATTAAAATAACATAAGATGATATGAAAAGAATGATAATGGAATCAAAATGTTAACAAACCAAAATAAATGAGAAACATGCATTATGTATGACAAATGATTGAATGATGTGATGAAAATAAAATAAAACATGTTAATTAATTAGTACATGAAAATATGAACATGAAAAAAAATGATCAAAAATTCTTTAAGAACAAAGAATTGATACCTTTGCCTAAAGAAATGATTTTGATAAAAAAAAAAGTTTTTATTGATTAAAATAAAGAAAAATGATTTCAAGAACAATCAATCACTTTGTTCATAAAAAAATTGATTGAAGTTTTATTTTAGAAAATAAAATAAAAACAAGATTTTGATGACAAACAATTATTTTATTTGTCTCAAAATCAATTTTTTATCAAAAAGAGATTCAAAACAAAATCAATGAAAAAGTTTTATTGAACACAAAATAAAAAATTAAAAAACAATTTTGAGAACAAATAATTATTCTATTTGTCTCAAAAATTAAATCAAACAACAAAACTTCCTCTAAAAAAATATGTTTAGAAGAAATTATGTTGGAAAAAGAATGAAACATTTGATTTTTCTTTTTGATTTTTGGTTGGGGAATAAATCTGGAATTTTAGTGGAAGAAGAAGAAGAAGATGAAGAGAAAAAAAACCCTAAAAAATTCCCCCAAAAGAATCCCTTTTAGGTTTTCATCTTATTCTTTTTATAGGAAGAAAATAGGAAAAATAAAATAATTAAAGGGATAAAATTTAATCAAATCAGATATTAACTATTTTAAATTTTAAAAATGGAAAAAATCCCATAAAACCTTGAAAAAGGGGATAAAAAACTGATTTTTAGGTCCAAAAATCGGAAAAAAGAAGTAATCAGACCCTATAGCGACGCTCAGAAGGAGGGACGCCCGTCGCTATACAGGGGCGGGCGTCGGAGCGGCAACCAGGCGGGCTTCCGCGCGCTGGCGCTCGCGCACCAGCGCTCCGTGCGGCCCTCAGCGTGCGCGATGCTGCGCGCGCCTTTAGCGACGCGCAGCATCGGCGACGCTGAACGTTGCCTTTACGCCCGCAGCGCGATGGGCGCCTGCGAGCCGCCGCGCCCGACACTCGCGATCCGACTTTATTTATTTTTTTTTTAAATTTTAAATTTACTAAAAACACTATAATTTTAAGCCCCCATTTTTCAAAACTAATTTTTAAAATATTTTTTTTATTATTTTCTAATTTTTCACTCTAAAACGCAAATTTGACGAGAAAACCATCACTTTTAACCTTTTAAGCCTGTGAAGGCAATTATCATCATTGGGTAACTTCGATCTAGGCTGACTCAGGACTCGGTGTCTACACATACACATACAAAACTCAATTATTGTCATGAATTGAAATCTAAATCAAAGAGAGTAAGGAAACAATACTTAGGCTTACCTTTACGTGGACCTAACTTAGCATTCAATTGAACCCACTTGCAAGCAATGCAATAAGTGAAGAACAAGAGAGACGAAAAGGGTTAAAGAATAAGAGAAAGACGATAGAATTGAGAGGATGGCCGGACTAAGGAATGCTACAAAAGTGACCAATTTCTGCCTTCTACAAATCCATTTATATGCATGGTTTTGCTATGTGTCAAGCCATAAGCTATCCCAAAGCTAGGTGGCATTCTCTCAAAGCAACACTTGGTTTCTGCTACTACATCAATTAAGGTTAATAGATCCACTTAGCTTAATTAATCTCACTTAATACTAATCAAACAAAATTACACTTGGTCACTACACTACTTTAATTTTATGCAATTAGGTCCTTAATTCTCGTTTTCAATTTAGTCCAATTCTATAAACCCTAATTTTACACTCACTTAATTACACTAATCACGCTCAATACTACTAGGGTTAATTTCGGGCTGTTACAAGAGGTGTTTTGGAGTCGCCACCCAATATAACATTGGGAAAGGTCATCTAGCCTTGTTGAGCCTAAGATAAAGCATGTGAGTCTGTTTTGGGCAACGAGATATATTTTGGAATTCCTATTCCAATAAAACACTGAAAATGGTTCATCTAATCTCATAAGGCCTAAGAAGATGCATATTTTTCTATTTTAGGCAGTGAGAGATATGTTGGAATTTCCATTCCGATAAAATATTGAAAATGGTTCATCTAATCTCATGAAACCTAAGACGACGCATGTTAGTCTCTTTTTGGCAACATGATATATTTTGGAATTTCCTTCCCAATAGAACATTGGAAAGGTTCATTTAACCTCATAAATCCTAAGACCAGAGACAGATCAGGACTCCACTCTTACTCATACCTCGATTACAGTTATAAGTGAGTCTTGAAATTAAAATTTCATTCCTTTTCTCATACAATTTAATACAAGTTATTAAAGCGTAGATCAACGACGTAATGAAAGTTGTAAATAACATATATTTTTAATAAAATAGATAAAAGCTCATTAATTTACAATAACACTAAGAGCGGAATACAACCTCTATTTTGTTAAGGGAAACCTCATTCATTCATAGAAATTCTTTGTTGTATTTATATTAATGATGTAAGAACACCATTTACAATGAATAGAAATTAAACAGAATAAACTAATAAGAGAAATAAGTGAATTGAATTGCCATCCCCAAGTCATCCTAGTTAGTTCCCCTTTTTTTGCATCCGATATTTAACAAGATAAAGAAAGTCAAAAAAAATACAAATAGCCCGTTAGCTGAATAATAAAATAAAATGATAATAATAAAAGGAAATATCAGAGGTAAAACAAATAATTAGAATAATAAAAAAAAAGATGAATTACCTAAAATGAATAGAAATAAGGATTAAAAGAAAGGAATAAAAGAATAATATAGACAGGAAGGAAAGAGGCCCAAGGACGGCCAGATCGCCTGAGCCACGGCCGTTCTTTGGTAACCGATGGGCGGAAGGGAATCCCTACGACAGCTTGTTGCTCGCCCAACCGACAGCCATTAGTGAGGCCTTCAGCCCATTGATCACCTCCAGACCTTAAAAAAAGGGGAAAAATCAATTAAAATCGAAGATTTTAACTTTTAATTCTTTTTTCATGCTATAAATTATAAATAAAGTAAATAAGGCAATAAAAATTTGGTTATTTAAAATAAACTAATTCATGTTATAAAGTGGCTAATCCAAGATGTTTACCCTCGGAATATTAATCTCCAGAAGGTGAATGTCGTGTGGATCTCCCTTGAATTCTGCATGCATATGTTGACTGATGAAAATTGCTAAAGATAATTTCTCTTACAAAAAACTTTTCTTTTCAAATGATTTTAAAATTTTAAGAAAGTAAATCAAGAGGAAATAATCTATTTCTTTTTCTCGATTTCACTTTTATCTTTTCTGAATGATTTCGAATCTGGGAAGGATATATAGAGGAAATAAAATTGTTTTCACTTTCTCGAGTTCTTCCTAATTCGATATGAAAGGAAACCCTTTGCTTTATGAAAATCTAAAAATTGCCAACCCTAAACCTTGATCCTCAGCCTGCTATTTATAAGCTAACTGAGGTTAAGGATAAGAAATTCAAACCTTTTTAATATTCAAATTATCCTTAGAGATAGATATCAAATCTATTTGAATTAAAATTAGATTTTAGAGGATAAAATCAAATCCTTTTGAATTGAAATAAAATTTTAGAAGATAAAATCAAATCTTTTTTGATTCAAATTAGATTTTATATGATAAAATCAAATCTTTGATATTTATCTTAAGTATAAACATTAAGAAAATGCAACTTTATCCACAAAATGCCCACAGGACTTGACCGACGGGCGCCCCTTGTCCTATCGATGGGCGCCCCTCGGCCTACTGACGGGCATCGGTCACGGGTGCAGCACCGACTTTTGAGCGGCGGACATCCATACAAGGGACAGGCATGAGCGATGGGCGCCACTCGCATGAGGGACAGGCGCCCTCAAGCGCGAGCGATGGGCATCGCTCATGCGAGGGATAAACGCCCTCAAGCGCAAGAGACGGGCGCAGCTTGCGCGAGGGATAGGAACCCCTCAAGCATGAGCGACAGGCATCGTTGGACCTCCGATGAGTGTCAGTCACCGAAAAAAATAAAACTTCAAATAAAAAAGGCCCTTTCCGAAGCAAAAGAGAAATTTTAACGATTTTTAGTTACGAATATCCCTAAAATTTGCGAATTTCAAGGGCGACAACCTATGACTTTAATCCTTGTCTTATGGAACAGGTATCGATATCTTTATTGGGTAACTCAGATCTGGGGTACCTCAGGACCTGGTGTCTACAGTTGCCCCCAATTTTTGGAAACCTAGTACAGTAGTGTCTAGATGAGCCAAAATTCAAAAAAGAAGGAAATGAGTACGTACCTGAGGAAGTCCTTACCTCTTGCTGTATTGAAGATCGTGGGAGGTGTCTACTGATTGCCGCCACTAAGTCAATTTAAAGACTTCGGTGTTGAAGATCAGGGATGGTAGCTTCTAATTGTCGCCACTAAATCATTCCGAAGACTTTGCTTTGAAGACTTCGGTGTTCAAGATCGGGCATGGTGGCTTTTGATTGTCACCACCAAATCATTCCGAAGACTTTGCTTTAAAGACTTTGTTATTGAAGATCAAGGATGGTGGCTTCTGATTGTCGCCACTAAATCATTCTGAAGACTTCGCTCTGAAGACTTCGATTAATACTTACAGGCATATGATTATCGCCATTGAGTTGTGATCATATTCTACTACAACTCATCTGGCAGAAGACTCTCTTCTGATGTAGCTTATAATTAAATGCTACTCAACTATGATGATTTTGACTTTTGTGTCATGAGCCGTAAGTATGCTCTACTTACCACTCATTTTGCAGAAGACTCTCCTCTGACAATGAATTCAACTTTCGCGTCGTGAGCTGTAAGCGTATTTTACTTACAACTCATTTGGCAGAAGGCTCTCTTCTGATAATGAATCTGACTTTCGTGCTGTGAGTTGTAAGCATATTCTAGTTACAAATCATTTGATATCTTGCTAACTACCATCAAGCTTGCATGGAATACATTTTCCTGTAATTTTAAATAACCTTGTTAATTTATTACATCAACTGGATAATTTTAAACCATAAGTTCTATGTCTTTTATTTTCTCTTATTGTCGTTTATCATTTATCTTTCTTGTTCTTTATTTTTCTTATTTTCTTTCATTCTATCATTTTGATGCGTCAAGTATTTTGAAGCAAATAATGAAATTTTAACAAGAATATACATATCGCTAAAATGAAATCAATTTTAACAAAATGTAAATTTCACTATGTAATATGTAATGTTTGTACATCAATAAATACATATACAAAATCTCCCTGAAATGCACTATAGACGGGAGTAATATAAAGGATCCTCTGGATACTCCTCATTATCAGATAGATGAATCGGCTCAGCACTAGATGAGGATGGTCCGGCCCCAGAGGTAGATACTCCTACATGTTCAATGGTTTTTCTCTAGTTTATGTGTTTATATGCTTTGTAGGTGATTTGGGTGAAAACTAGGAAGAAGAGATGCCAGACTCGTGCAAAGGAGCATGAGTCTTGAAGGAAAAAAACAAAGGAGCACGAGTCATGAAGACATGCACGACTCGTCAAGATGTGCCGTATCGAAGACTAAAATGCATGACTCGTGAAGAAGAGCACGAGTAGTAAAGAAGAGAAGAAGAGCATGAGTCGTGAAGAACAACATGACTCGTGAAGAAGAATCAAGAAGACCATGACTCATGAAGAGCTTCACGGGTCGGTCATCTCCTGGAGAAGCCAAAAAAGAAGGGAGAAAGAGAAAAACACTAGTGCACGACTCGGACAGCCCAGCACAAGTCGGTCACCAGAAGAAAAGCAAGAGAGAAGAGGAGTGCAAGCAAGGGAAACCGCATTCTGCCGCAAGCGCTACAGAAAGAGCCATTGGATAGTTACTTTCAAAAAGTCACTTGAAGGGGCATACTTTTCCACTAACCTTTGCAATCTCTTGAAGAAACGGACACAACCTTTAGAACATTATAAATATGTAATTCATCTATAATTTGGGATGATGGGATTTTAACTAATTTATTTTTCTGTAAGTTTGAAGAACAAATTTTTATTTAGTTAAAGTTTAAAGTAGATCTTATTTTTGAAGAAGAAGACCAAAGAGGAGAAAATCTATTACAAGGGTTTGAGAAAAGGGTTGAGAGATTTCTTTCTACTTACTCATATCTTTTACTTTCTTCTCTGTAATGTAAATGAATGTTATTTAATAAACTTGAATTATATTAATGTCCTCTACTTCCATCTATGTTAGTAGTCTTTGAATGCAGAATTTTCTATTAATATTATTGCATGATCATTATAAGTTATGGTAGAATTGAAAGGTTCATTTTAACTTACATCTAATAGGAATTCATTATTAAAACATAACAAGAGAGATCAGTATGTTGAGATAATTGCTATAGGTTGGTGATTATTCTTAAAATATATAATTGGAATTAACTAGTTCATTAATGAGAGTTAAGGATTATCATTTCAATTGTATATTTTAGGCATTCAAGTTCATGGTCAAGAGAGTGGATTAGAACAATATTCCAATTTGGCTTGCTTATGAGATTACATTTATATTAAAATGATGGAATCAAGTTTCATAACCATTAGTTCTTCATTATATACTTTGTCTTCTTTGATTATTATTAACTAGGTTTAATTAAGTTGCATGATAAGAGTAGTATAAAATTAACTTACAAATTAATGAACATTGTAAACAAGATTAAAATTGAGTAGTAATAGTGTGTAATATTAATCTACATTCCTCGTGGGATTGACATCTTTTGTACTGTAATCGGTACACCGTATACTTGCGGAATTAGCATGTAGAAATATGCCTAACAAGTGTTTGGCGCCGTTGCCGAGGAATGTTATGATTAAATTCATTGCCATTATGAATCTTGATTGATGATTTTGGATTACAAGACTTAATTAGTTTCGTGTTTGTTGTGTTTCGTTTTTACAAGATTGGATAGTTCAAGTATATGCCTAATACAAGGAGTTCTCAAGAAGAACTTGAACCATTGAATCCATAAATAGAAAGATTTATTTCAAGTAACCATAAATCCAACAAGAAGAAGAATAAGACTAGGCGATTAATCATGGCTGAAGAAGAAAATCCACCAAGGTTAATGGATTTCGCTACACCAGCGTTCCGTGGGGCTCAACAAGGGGTGGTAAGACCAACGGTAAATGCTAATCAATTCAAAATTAAGCCATCTCTTTTACAAATGATTCAAAATAGTATTCAATTTTATGGTTTGGCAAATGAGGATCCAAATGCTCATTTGGCAAATTTCTTAGAAATTTGTGATACCTTCAAAATTAATGGAGTTTCGACGCATGCAATTAAGCTTAGGCTTTTTCCTTTTACTTTGAAGGATAAGTCAAAGGCTTTGTTGAATTCTCTTACTAGAGGATCTGTGACGCGAGCCGGATCCCCGCTGCCGCCCCTTCGACCGCCCGCACGTGGGCGATCGAGCAATTGTGGGTCCGTTGACAGCTTGCAATAAATCGCAAGTGCGTCTATGTTGAGTAACAAGGAGGTTTCATGGAGTCGCCACCAAATAGAACATTGGGAAAGTTTCTCTCGCCTCGGAGAGCCTAAGACTGCGCTTAGTATCCATTTTGGGCCAGCCAAAGGAGCCTAGGATTAACGCTAAAGCCTCGTGACACAAGAAGTATCTTGGAGGATAACCTCTAACCTCTTGAGCCCAAAGACCAGAGCTGGTTCGGGACTTCTCCTTTATTTATACCTTGATTAATATCATAATTAAGTTTTGAATTCATTGTTTCATCAACTTTCCACACAATGCAATTTTAATTTAAAGGCGCAATCATTCATATCAAAAGCGGTAAATGTAAGCAAAATCCAAAATAAAGCATTCAAAAATAAATTACAATAACACTAGGAGCGGAATACAACTCCCATTTATAAAAGTGAAATACATGCATAAAACGGGTTATTCATTAATAGTGAGAACATTGGTCCTCGCATGCATATTTATTATGAAACAATTTTGATGTGATGATTTATTTGGGTATGAAAAACTAGGACATTGGTCCCCTTTTATTTAGAAAAAGAATGTCAAGTTAATTAATGGAAACATTTTTGTGATTTTCTTTATAGCGTGCCTAAATAAAGAATTTTACAAGAAAATTATATGGCAAAATTAAATAAAATATTACAAATAAAGAAAATAAATATATGAACCAAACGAGCCTTTTTGGACCTCCCGATGTGCTCGCAAAAAGGCCCAAGCGAAAAATGAGTTTAGACATAAAAACAAAATACAAATAAAATAATGTTAGTGATTAAATCAATTAAACATACAAAATAATGAATAACAAATTAAAATAACATAAGATGATATGAAAAGAATGATAATGGAATCAAAATGTTAACAAACCAAAATAAAATGAGAAACATGGATTGTATATGACAAATGATTGAATGATGTGATGAAAATAAAATAAAACATGTTAATTAATTAGTACATGAAAATATGAACATGATAACAATGATGATGAAGATAAACGAATCAAAGAATATATAAAATGATAAAGAAAAGAATAATGAATGAAAACAATTAAAGAATGATGAAAACAATTAAATGAACAATATGATTAATTAAATATGTTCACAAATGATATAAACCATTTACATGGCAAAAAGATCAATTAAAATGAATTTATTAATTACATGTTAAAAATAATGAAGAATTAAAGTGAAATAAATTAATTACATGTTAAAATTAATGAACAATCAATATTTATGTGAATAAAAATCATATATAAACAAATTAAATAAAACAAATCTGAAATAAATAAAATAAATGAAAACAATAAAATAAAATATACATAAATAAATTAGATATGAACCAAAAGAAATAATAAAAACAAGCCCAGAATGTTTAGCCTCAGAGTTTCGGATTCGATGAAGGTAAAAGATGATCGATTTCTTTGTTTGATGATTCACAATATTAGAGTGAAATATGATGAAAATGTTGGAATTTTATTCCAAGAAACATGAAAAAAAATGATCAAAAATTCTTTAAGAACAAAGAATTGATACCTTTGCCTAAAGAAATGATTTTGATCAAAAAAAAGTTTTTTATTGATTAAAATAAAGAAAAATGATTTCAAGAACAATCAATCACTTTGTTCATAAAAAATTGATTGAAGTTTTATTTTAGAAAATCAAATAAAAATTAGATTTTGATGACAAACAATTATTTTATTTGTCTCAAAATCAATTTTTTATCAAAAAGAGATTCAAAACAAAATCAATGAAAAAGTTTTATTGAACACAAAATAAAAGATTAAAAACAATTTTGAGAACAAATAATTATTCTATTTGTCTCAAAAATTAAATCAAACAACAAAACTTCCTCTAAAAAATATGTTTAGAAGAAATTATGTTGGAAAAAGAATGAAACATTTGATTTTTCTTTTTGATTTTTGGTTGGGGAATAAATCTGGAATTTTAGTGGAAGAAGACGAAGAATTCTGAAAATTTTAGGTCTAAAAAATGTGTGGAGGCCTTCCTTGATTTTTCATCATAAACTCTTTATAGAATAAAATAGGTTGCCCTAATTTAATTAAGTAAAAAACCTATTTTAACACAAAATTCATTTATTTTTAATGATAAAATCAATCTTTATTATTTAATTACCTAAAAAAATATTTTAGAATTTAATTTGAAGTCAAAAACCCCAAAAAAAATGGGATAAAAACGGAATTTTGGGTGAAAAAATCGGAAAAAGGCTGAAAAGAGGGAAATAGGGCATCAGACCCTGTACCGACGGCCAGGAACCCGTCGCTATAAGGGACACCGCCCGTCGCTATAGAGCGACGGGCACTCACGCGGCGAGGCGCGAAATCCGCGGGCAGAGGCGCACGGTGCGGCGTGCAGCGCGTCGCCAAATCACGCCAGCGCGCTGGGCGCCCGACACTCGCGGTCCGAAAAATTTTTTATTTTTTTTTCTATTTTTTTTAAATTTTAAATTGACTAAAAACATCATAATTTTAAGCCCCCATTTTTCAAAATTAATTTTTTTAAATATTTTCTATTATTTTCTAATTTTTCACTCTAAAATGCAAATTTGACGAGAAAACCATCACTTTTAACCTTTTAAGCCTGTGAAGGCAATTATCATCATTGGGTAACTTCGATCTAGGCTGACTCAGGACCCGGTGTCTACAGGATCTATAACAACTTGTGACCAATTGGCCCAAGCATTTTTATCGAAATATGTTCCTCTCGCCAAAACTGCAAAAATTATTAAGGATATCACTACTTATATTCAACATGATAATGAATCATTGTATAAAGCTTGGAAAAGGTTTAAGGAATTGCAGAGAAGTTGTCCACATCACAACCTTCCAAGGGAGTTTCTCATGCAAACGTTTTACAATTGAGTGAACCCCACTACTAGAGGTACAATAGATGCTGCAGCTGGTGGTTCCCTTATGAGGAAAACAACGGAGGTTGCGCTTGAGTTGTTAGAAGAGATGTCCATGAATAATTGCATGTGGCCAACCGAAAGAGTAAGGGAATCAAATTCTTCTAATGCTAGGGGGGTACATTCAATTGATTCTGTAGTAGCATTGCAAGCCCAAGTTGAGGCTTTAACTCATGAGGTTAATAGCCTAGATATGGGAGGAAAATCACAAAATGTATGTAATATTTGTGGTCAACAAGGTCATAAAAGTGAAGGTTGCAATTTGGAAATGGCTAGTAAGGAGGAACAAGTGAGTTTTATTCAAGGCCAAGGACGTGGAAACCCTTATTCCAATGCCTATAATCCTCATTGGAGGAACCATCCAAATTTTTCATTGGAAAATAGCAACAATAACCAAAATAGAGGAGTAGGAGGATATCAACAATCACAAGATAGGTTTGGAGTTTTAGAAGTAAAATTTTATAAATTTATTGAGGATATCAACTGTAAGATTAGCTCTCGAGATGAGAATCAAAAGAGGCTTGAAGCAAAAGTTGACCAAATCACCAAAAATCATGCTTCATCCATCCATAATCTTGAGGTTCAATTGGGGCAACTTGCCAATTCGTTACCATCTAGAAGTTTAGGATGTCTTCCAAGCAATATAAAAGATAATCCAAGAGAGAACGTAAAATCATAGTATTTTATAGTCTCTTATTTCGGTTGCTGAATTAAATTTTCTTTCTATATGTACTTTATGTTGTTTTAAGTTATTTTATGTAAATTTGTTAATTAATTTTTATATTGTGGATTTTAATATTACTAACAGTTTATTTTTTTTCTACAGGCAAAAATAATAAAATTATGTGTTATTTTATGTGTTTTGTGAAAATAGGAGAAATTGGAGAAAATAATAGGACAAGGAGCAAAATTTAGCATAAGGAGATGATTCTGTCGCGAGCGCGACAAGTATCGCAAGCGCGACAGGATGAGCGAAGCTGAAGCTAGTCCGACTCGTGCTACACTTCACGAGTGGCACACATAGGACACAAGTCGTGCGCTTCTGTCCGACTCGTGTCCCTTTGCTGAAGTAGAGGCTTCATGACTCGTGTTGGTCTTCACAAGTCATGCAGCAGCGGTCTTCTTCACGAGTCGTGCTAATCTTCATGACTCGTGCAGTATGAAAAAGGGACAAACCGAGTCGTGAAATCTTGTCCGAGTCGAATCCACTGTACGTAATTTTTTCTAATTTGTTTTATTTTCTTTTTATGTTTCTACTAATTTGATTAATTTTCTTTCTCCTTAGTTTTGTGGGTGTCTCAATTTAATCTAATTTAAATTAAAAAGAAAAAAAAAGGAAAAAAAAAAGGGGAAAATAAAACGAGTACTATTTTTCAAACCCTAATTTAGTGAAACATCATAACTTTTGGTTTCTAATGTGTCGTTTCGAATTTACCCTCTTCTTTTTATTCTTTCCTTTATCGCATTACACATCATGAGTCGAGCAAGTCACCTTCATTTCTTCTCCTTCCGTTCTTCTTTGTCTCTTCATTTTCTTCCATTCTTCACCTTTCCAAGAGTTTTCTTTCATGCATTTAGACATCATTCTTTTCCCTTCGGTTCTGCATTACTCTTTTTCTTCAATATCCTTCTTTAACACCCAATGGTGAGAACGAAAAACCCCTCATCTTCACGAGTCGATCAAGCAAGATAGGAGGAAGAGCAAGGTGACCTTTCAGACACGTTTGGAGCCAACTTCCCAATTTCATCTATTGATGAAGGTAACCGTTTTCTTGCTCTTCAGGAGAGAGCCATCTTGCAATGTAAGTTCTTTCCTGTTTCCCTTCTTGAGCAAGTAGGTATGTTGGATACTGTTAACGAAATGCTATCCCAGTGTGGATTACTGAGATTTGTGATCATGCATGAGCATTGTTATCCCGATTTAATGTTAGAATTTTATACTAATTAGAAAACTAATGAGGAAAATAATAGGCTGTTAGATTTTAGATTAGCAGGTAGGGATCACACTCTCACTTATTTTATGATGCACAGATTCTTTAGTTTTAAGCAATCTTGATTATGTGACCCTCCTAAATCTTTTCATCCTAATGAATTTTAATCTTTTCGCACTGGTTTAACAGCATCTTTTAGATATAGGGAAGCTAAGTCAATGTTTATTAAGGATTTGAAGTATTAGATTTTGCATAAAATTCTTGCTTCCTTAGTTTTTAACAAATTTGAATTTAACAGAGTATCTACTCATGAGTTGTTTTTGATGTGGTGTATGCATAAAGGAAAATCAGTGTGTTGGTCATATTGGGTTTTTAATCAGTTATTGCAATGTGCTAGTCGACATGATGCACCACTCACACATGGGCATATTATATCTATGATTGCAAGGAATTTGGATATTGATCTTCGTACTTATACTAGAGTTCATCCTTGTATATATTTTACTAAACATCTGTTTGTGCGTGGAGAGGTTGTGAGTAATACATTTCAGGCCATTCTATATCATGCAAGATCTTGTTGGAGGGATATTATAGGATCCTCTGCTCAACAAGAGGAAGCTGGTGATGATGAAGACATGCACGACTTGTCAAGATGTGCGGTATAAAAGACTGAAATGCATGACTCGTGAAGAAGAGCACGAGTAGTGAAGAAGAGAAGAAGAGCACGAGTCATGAAGAATAACACGACTCGTGAAGAAGAATCAAGCAGACCATGACTCATGAAGAGCTTCACGGGTCGGTCATCACCTGGAGAAGCCAAAAAAGAAGGGAGAAAGAGAAAAACACTAGCACACGACTCGGCCAGCCCAGCACAAGTCGGTCACTAGAAGAAAAGCAAGAGAGAAGAGGAGAGCAAGCAAGGGAAACCGCATTTTATCGCGAGCGCGACAGAAAGAGACATTGGATAGTTACTTTCAGAAAGTCACTTGAAGGGGCATACTTTTCCACTAACCTTTGCAATCTCTTGAAGAAAGGGACACAACCTTTAGAACATTATAAATATGTAGTTCATCTGTAATTTGGGATGATGGGATTTTAACTAATTTATTTTTCGATAAGTTTGAAGAACAAATTTTTATTTACTTAAAGTTTAAAGTAGATTTTATGTTTTGAAGAAGAAGACCAAGGAGGAGAAAATTTATTACAAGGTTTGAGAAAAGGTCTACTTACTCTTATCTTTTACTTTCTTCTCTGTAATTTAAATGAATGTTATTTAATGAACTTCAATTATATTAATGTCATCTACTTCCATCCATGTTAGTAGTCTTTGAATGCAGAATTTTCTATTAGTATTATTGCATGATCATTATAAGTTAAGGTAGAATTGAGAGGTTCATTTTAACTTACATCTAATAGGAATTCATTATTAAAACATAACTAGAGATCAGTATGTTGAGATAATTACTATAGGTTGGTGATTATTCTTAAAATATGTAATTGGAATTAACTAGTTCATTAATGAGAGATAAGGATTAGCATTTCAATTGTATATTTTAGGCATTCTAGTTCATGGTCGAGAGAGTAGATTAGAACAATATTCCAATTTGGCTTGCTTATGAGATTACATTTATATTAAAATAATGGAATCAAGTTTCATAATCATTAGTTCTTCATTATATACTTTGTCTTCTTTGATTATTATTAACTAGGTTTAATTAAGTTGCATGATAAGAGTAGTATAAAATTAACTTACAAATTAATGAACATTGTAAACAATATTAAAATTGAGTAGTAATAGTGTGTAATATTAATCTACATTCCTCGTGGGATCGACATCTTTTGTACTATAATCGGTACACCGTATACTTGAGGATTTAGCGTGTAAAAATACGCATAACACGAATCTTGAAAGATTCCAAAAAGATGCTTTATAGAACCGATTAGGATCCAGATTACACGGCGGGCAGGAACGCCAATATGGTGGTTAGAGTGGTTACACGATGGGCAGGATATCTTGACCACTATGTGACTCAATTTTTTAGGCGAAGAAGATAGTCCAGAAGCATTTACACGATGGTCAGGAATCCTTCACCACCGTGTGACCCTATTATATTGCCTAGTAAAAATAGGTTATAACCGGACAGTTTCCAATACCTAACTTGTCCAGCCAAAATGAATATGTAAACAAAATTTATAGACAAAGTAGCCTCTTAAAAATTGATCCCCAAGATCTTAAATTTCTAATGGAACCAAATTCACATCATTTAGATTTCTAGAATTCAAGATATAACCTAAAAAATTTGAACTGCTCCTATTGCGGTGGCAGAACTCCTATGTCAAATTTGAACTCCATTTTGAGCACCTTAGAGCAAGAATTAGCTCATGATTTCTTCTAGACATATTTAGATATAGGTCTTAAAATTCTCCAGCAACTAGAATCAGCCACTTTAGAGATCAAAAACTCAACTTATAAACAAAACAACTACACAAGGTCTATTAGAACCTAGACGGAATTTTCCCAAATGACATTACATGCCAATTTTCATCAACTCTACCAACTCAATAACCACAACCACACTTAAATCATCATATACCATCTACACACATTGACAATTACATTATTTATCATCAAATGTATACAAACACACAAAGTTCCCAAACCTTTTCACTCTTCCTTCTATCTTGCTTTACTAGGCCTGACTTTCTCCTTTTTTTCTCTTTTCCTTTAGCTCTAGCCACTTTTGCTCCTACAAACCACCATTAAATCATTAACTAAACAATAATTACAATCTCCAACCCACAAAAGCGACGGGTAGGAGAAAGAAACATAATTAACATCTTTACTCACCTTTAAAATGTACACAAGTACTTGAGTTGTCTTCTTTAATTAGAGAGCACTTAAGACAAACTTTAATAGAGGTTTTTTGTGTATCTTTAAGTGAGAAAAATGGCTGCTAGAAGAGGATGGAGAGGCCAAATTTTAGCCCCTCATAAACCGACTTTCATGGCTTTTATAAGCCATGAAATGTCTTCCTCCTTCTAGACCATTTTTGTTATCAAAACATGATTGGTCACTTCTTCCTTTTTCCGCTTTGACCCTTATTCTTATTCTTCTCCTTCTTCTTCTTCTTGCATTCACCTATTAATTAACTTAATTTCATGCAATAACATATACCATTTCTCATTTAAGTCCATAAGTATCAAATGACTAATTTACCCTCAGCTTGCCAATTAATACCAATTACGTTCCTAACATACACACTTAGCCAATTACATGCTCTCGGCTACTCTTGTACCCTAAATGTTTCTGAAGATGACTAGGGTACAAGTCGGGGCCTTACAATTAGCAATCAATTTTAATTACTTAAATAAGAAAAGAATAATCCTAAAATGTTTAATATGCTCTCCTAAGTTATGCTAAACTTATTCACTAATTTCTATTAACCTTTTATAATAGAAACTAATGAATGAAATTAGAAATATGATTATTCTCAACAAATTCACATAAGTCAAGTTATATTATCTCCATTTAAACTATGTTCTTGTGTTGTTTAGAATTCAATTCCAATCTTCAGATCTTCCTTCCATACTAATCTTAAGAAAATAAATAAATCAATCAGTGGCCAGTTAATTGAGAGCATTCATAATTATAAACAATTGCAAAAGTAAATAAAGCTAATTAGAATAACCCAAAAATAATAAGAATTCATGTTACATCAAAGATAACCCAAAAACAAATATAGTTCATGCTAGTCATGTTTAAAAGTCCAAAATAACAAATCAAATTCAATAACATAGCTAAAGCAAACTTGAAACTTGAATTGAGATGAGAATCTTAGTGATGGAGGCATCAAATTTGCAAAATTCCTTCTTGATCTCCAAAGCATGCTTGTTCTCCCAATTTTAGATGGAAGGACCTTTTTATAAGAGGGAAACATCCTAATTTGAATAGGAAAGCTTTAGGTCTTGTTTTGGAAGGAATAAAATAGAGCTAAATAGGAAAATAGTCTAAAAATAAGACATCTCATTTAAATCCCGTCGTCACGCACTTAGGTGGTGATTTCTGCTTAGTGTCACCACCTCAGTTGGTGATATCCTCTGCCTGTTTAAATGTCACAGCCTCAGGTGGTTGAATCCTCCAGTTGCTCTCTTTCTCTTCTTTTCAATTCTTTTAAACTTCTAAAGTTTCCAATGCTAATTTTATATTTTCAAGTGACCCTTAACCACATTAATCAATGAAGGCTAATAAAATTTGACATGAAAAACTCGAGATTAACACAATTAAACAAATATTATGATTAAAAACTAAAAACTAAGAATGCAACTGAAAAAAATAATGAAACTTAACTACAAAGCTACCATTCTAACCTAAAAATTGAGTTAAAAAATATCTAAATTAGCTATATAAAACCTACAAACAGGCCTGCCTACTTGCTTCTTGTTTGATGGTGGTTCCATGGGAAGTGCTTCATTAACTCTCCAAATATTCCTACCCATTACTGGTTTTAGCTTACGCTTATATGTCATTTTGTATGATTCTTTATGATACCACTATGATATTTCTTTCATTGGATATTTTCAAGTGATAATATGATTTGAGGGCATGAGGACATGGTATTTCTGATAGATCCTGGGCTCTACAGGTGCACGTCTTCTTGTTCAAATCAACTATATGTCTATTCTCACCTTCTGTTATCTCAAACCCATTATCTCCATTAAACTCCACCTTGCAAATATGAGCAATCTTCAAATAATCATAATACAACAACATTCATTTTGGTGACAAATCACAATTCCATGTCTCAACCATTTTCCCATACTCCACTAACCTATTAATAACCATAACTCTTATCCCTTCTGTCAATCCAATAATTGCCTTGTGTCTAGGCTTTCAGCGATATTATTATCAACCATATATGTAACACCCCTTACCTGTATACAGCAAACCGTATGGTCATATTGCCGTATTATGACGATAAGTGAAGGATATCACCCAAACTAGCATGGTCGATGCAATAACAATTAATAAAATGCAAAAATATAAAAGTTCTTTCGTTAGCAAAATCACTTTCGCATAACACAATAGGCAGAGTTCACAATTTCACTTACATTTACAATTCTCGTAATTAACTTTATACATCTGAAAGCTGGTTCATTACACATTTATCTTATTATATACATGTACCATTTATTATAGAAAGGATCTCATTTACATTACATTTACAATATTACAAAATCTACTTAAGAAACCTCTACAGACTCGTTGGCTTTGACAGATGCGAAAAGTCCTTGGCGACACATCTAACTCAGATACCTGCATGGATGAAACACCCGTGCTAAGCACAAAGGCTTAGTGGGGAACAAGGAAATGGACAACCACTCACAATAGTCGTTAACACATACACTCAAATGATTGCATATACTTAAACAATTCTATAATCATACACTCAAAAACAACAGCATAGACATATACATTAGCATGCATATCGTAGTCATAACACTTAACAGGGATTTATGCATACAATTATCACATATATGTGTTTACTTATTTAAATCATTGTACATTTATCAAATCATATCATTAAACATACTTTTTAAACAATTCACATTTCACATCACTCCTTTCCATTCAACATATATCATTTATTGTTATTCTTGTATTTATAATAATGTAAATTTAATATTTTTATACTTGTGCAATTAACATTTCATCATACCTAGCTCAAAAGAGACATAAGTCATACAATCATTAAAGGATTACTCATGCATAACAAATTTCATAAACATTTATCATAAGATATATTCAAAGTCTGCATATATAAATACATCCATTTATTGATTCATCTTCCAAGTTATTCATTTAATATTATTTCTTCATTTGTTTCCTCCATTCCCCAATGTGGTGGATAATGGGAAAACGCATCGGTATCCTAGAGTACTTTCACATATTATGCATAGGGATCTAACCGTGATCCAAAACACATAGGGACCCAGGGTCTAGAAATGCATAAGGATCGAATCGTAGGTCCAAAACACATAGACTGCTGCAACAAAAGAGCCCATAGGCATGCCTATCTATCCACGACTCGGTTAACGCAGGCTATACTCATATTTGATCCATTTTTATGATTCTTATATCGATATCGTATTCCTCATACTCGTAAACACTTATTTTGATCATAAAATGATCATGTACACTTGTAAACTCATCATATAATTCTCATAATATTGTCATACTTATTAAAAATTCTTATTTATTCATGATGATCATATATGTCGATCATAAACACTTTCAAATCATTGCATCCGATTAGCATGTAACATTTCCCATATTATATATTACATGCAAAATCATATACATGAAGATTCATATCATTTTCTTATAAGTCAATGCATTATTACACAAATTCCATGACTACACACACACACACATATATATCAAGTATACATGTATTCACCACTAGGAATGGTTAAAAGTGTACACATATATTTTAATATAACTTATTTGTATTCATTTACACATATACTTTTAACTTACATTGCATTAACATATATTTGATTTCTTGAATCACTGTGTGTCACCTAATTGCATTCATAATATTAGTTTCTGTGTATACCATTTATTTCATTTACAGTCATATTACATTTTTAATAATTTGCATGTACACATAACTCAATTCAAAGGTAATCCACATTCAATCTTATACAAATTCTATGTATAGTTGCTATCTATATCTCATACCTTAATATTTATCAGATTATTGAGCATCCATATCATCACTCAATTCAAATTAACACAGAAATAAAATTAAAAAAATGTTGGTCAAATAAGGGGTCATGGTGGGCAGTTCTTTATGACTGTCGTGACTCACATTACACAAGGGGCTAATAGTGGGTATACTTTTATGATCACCGTGCATCCCTGCTCTACTGATTTCCCAAAACTGAGCTACTCAAGTGAACTGAGCTACACAAGAGAGCTACTCAGGAGAATTGAGCTACACAGGTGAGCTACTTAGGAGAGCTGAACTACATAGGTAAACTGACCAACTAAAGAGAGCTACTCAGAAGAACTCAACTACATAGGTGAACTGAGCCACCCAGGAGAGCTACTCAGGAAAACTGAGCTACACAGGAGAGCTACTCAGGAGAAGTGAGATACACAGGTGAACTGTAATGGACCAAAGTGTACCCTTGTAACAACCCAAATAGGGCCTAGTCGGAATCTGCATGGTAAGTCGGAAAAATTAAGGGTATTTCCATAATTTTGATAAGAGGAAAAAAATTTGGATAATAAGGAATTATTTGTTAAGAAATTAATTAAGTAATAAGTTGAGTGAAGGAAATGTTATGATGTGCTTGTAGTGTATGGGAGTAGGATGTAAGTGGGTCAAGAGGTTTTATTGTGTGGTTTATGTGTGTATGGTGCCTTAGATGTAAGTGGTTTATAAGAATTAATATGGTGTGAGTCAAGTTTGGTGCCTTGGAGATATTTTTTGTAGAGATGATTGTGTTTGTGTTGTGTATGGTACCAAGAATGGATAAGTCAAAGATGCGTTAATTGAGCCAATGGTAGAGTGACATGTGTATGGGTTGTTGGGAGCATTAAATGAGATTTGATGGAGTAGAGAGAGAGGAGATGGGAAGTGAAGCTTCCCGTAGAAGCCCCTTGGAAATGCTCTCTCTCCCTTCTCACGCCCTCTCCCTCTCTCCTTCTCATCTTCATTTTTTTTTCTGCTCGCTCTTCCTTTGCATGTGGGTATCCTTCCATCTTTGAGCTAGAGTTTAGAGTTTTGAAGGATTGTTAGAGGTAAGTGGCTGAGTTTACTTTAGGGTTCTCTTCTTCTTCTCCTTCTTTGGTTTTGATTGGGTTTTTAAAGGTTTTGTTCTAGGGTTAATAGAGTTATTGATTTGATTTGTGCAAGAATTGGAGGATTGTAGGACAAAGAAAGGGAAAGAGAAAGTGGGATCGTGAGGGACTCGGATTTGAAGTTGCAATTTCCAGGTTTGGGAGCTGTGTTTGTGGATTATGTTTTTCCCCTAATTCCTCCTTGGATCAATTCTATTTTGTGATTGTATGTCATTAGTAACCTTGAGTATTTTGTTGGATGAATGCATGTTTAGATTAAGTAATGATTCTGAGTTAATTGTTAGGGATAAAATGATGTTTGCATGTGTATTTGAAGAACATGAGCATTTAAGAAGAATGAATTTTGAGTTGGGTTTGAGTGAATTCTTGATGAGTGATGGTTGATTATTGTATAAAAATGTGTTTATGTGGCCTTGAGAATGATGCGGTGATGTACTAGAGGCTTGAGGTAAGTGTTTGTGCATGGTTGAATGAGTGTATGAAGGATTGTGTTATGAAGAGAGTAGGAAAAGTGCAGATCTGGGCAAATTCTGGGTTCTATCGCGATCACGACACTGTCGTAATCGCGATAGAATGCAGATTGGTCCCTCGTGGCTGGAGAGCCCTCTGTTGCGAGCGCGACAGAGAGCTCGCTAGCCGAGTCCTACGCGCGAGCATGCTGCCGAGCGTGCGCACGAGGAGGAAGGAACTAGTCTCTGTCGCGACCACGACAGAGCTCGGTTGTGTGAATATGCCTAGCGTGCTTCGTCGCGAGCATGTCTTATGGCGCGAGCTCGCGAGGAGGTACCCCGTGCTCTGTCGCGAGCGTGACACTATCGCGATCGTGACAGAGGCCCTTCCTGCTTGCCCTATTTTCTGAATGTGTTTCTTTTGTTCCACTTTGCACGGTTTCTCACTATTGCATGGAATATGTTTGTGCTTATGACTCGTGATATCATTGTACTAGTGTCTTAGTCATGAATTCAATTGATGTTAGAGTCTTATGTCGAACCTTGCTTTGATTTTGTATTGTCGTGTTAGAGAATAAGTTATCGAGCATTACGTGTAAAGGTAATGGATAATTAAGCATGCTTAAGAAGGGTTAGTGAGTGCAGCTGCCTATGTCCGCCCCGTTTAGGCGAAGCGGTCGACCTTCGAGATGGTCATCCTCCGTGTACTGATAAAATATTTTGAGACTCCGGTCTCCCGTGCTATCTTCGGGTATTAAAATTGTTTTTGAGACTTCGGTCTCCCGCACCGTGTTCCCGTATCCTCCGCCATTGAATTCAGGCTATTGTGTGAAGTGTCTGGTATTGGTTTAGCAAAGTGTTCTGATTATTACGTGATTCTGATTATGATTATTACTTCATGCTTTCTGTTCAATTCTGATTTCATATAGTGATTCTTGACAAATGTCTCTGTCCTCGTTTATTGAGGGAACTCTGTAGTGTGATGCATGTTTACATTTTGATACTAATGCAAGACATTATTGTATAGTGTTCTGTATAGTGTCATAATTGTTCAGTGCAGTGTTCTAAGTAATGAGTAACTTGATAGTGATTATATTCTGGTATGATTTTTAGTATGTCGTGCATGTGATATATCGCATGTTGCCATGGTAAGTATTTCGGTATGTGTATGTATTTGTTTATGCATGGCTTATTGTATTATATTCCTATTTAGTGTACTGGTTTCTGTCTGCTTTGTTCCTCCCCACTAAGCGTTATCGCTTAGCACGGGCTGTTTTCCCGTGTAGGTGGCAGGTTTGTTCAGTTCGCGTCGCGCATCTGCAAGGTCGGCCAGTAGGAGTTGGAGTTTTTTTTGTTCAGTTCCTATAGTTTGTAATTTAAGGTTGTATATCGTTCTGGATTTTGTATAAGTATTAAGTAAATGTAATCAAGAATCGGTATGTAATTTTATAAGTGATGTGTAATTTATTATTTTATTATTTTTTATTGCTGCTTCCGCTGATATATAGGAATGTTTTTGAGTGAGCGTTGGGTAGCGCTCCGGTATCCTTCCTACGGGGGTATCGGGGTGTTACAACCCTAGTAGAGTTGGTTGTATAATTGCGTAATAAAGGTATAAGTGTAATTGAATATGTATGAGTATAAGAGGATGTAATTGAAAGGAATTAAAGTAATGAAGTGAAAAAAGATGATTTGAGGGATTAAAGGGATATTTGCTGTGGTGTCTTTGGGAAGTTTGCTTTAAGTGGGACACATGTTATGAAGTGAACATGTGGCAAGAGAAGAGAGTGCCACCAAGATTGGTACATGCTATAAAAAGGGTTTCGTGGGAAAATTCTATCCCATTCCTTACATGTTGGTTCGGTTTCCCTCTCTTTTGTTTCTCATTTTTACATTTTCATTTCTTCCTCTTATTTCTTCATCTCCTTCATGTGACTACCTAAGGTTTTGAGAATTGGATTGGTTTAAAGTGGTTTCTGCAAGAAGCTAAAAAGATAAGTGTGGTTTGGAATTTGATATCTTCTTCTTCTACTCCTTTCTAATCACGTGTTTGAGTTGGTTGGTTTGATGAACTAAGAGTGTATGTGTATTTGATTTGGTTGTACAAGAAGCATTGGACAAGAGGAAAGAAAAGGGCAAGGAAAAGGTTTGAGCAAGAAGAGAAAGTGGTTCCTGCTGCACTTTTTAGAGGTTTGGGATTTAGTTATTTTCTTGATATATGCATGTTTGGGATCATGTGGTGTTCTTGATTACTTGCATGTGTGTTTTGTTTGGAGTCGTTTTGTTAACCCTTCTCTAGATGCATGTTTGAGTAATGGAATTGTTGGTTAACTTGTTGTTATATGCATGATGATGGTTTGAGGGAAAGCATGGCCTTTGTGCTAGTTCAATAGCTCTTTTAGTTGTTGAAATTGGTTTTACTTTTGTTGCATGTTTGATTAAGAGCATGTTGTAGATTGTGCATGTAAAGTATTTGCTTATGATTATATTGTTCAAAAGTCATTTTTGCTGGAATGGATATTTGATTTTGTCAATAGATAAATTTTATGAATTTGTAGTGTATATGGCATGGTTTAGATGATTTAGAAGTTATGCATGTGGTTATAGGTTGGTATGTGAAATATATGTGCTTTAGAGTTGTGTAGTTTTGAGTTCGAACACACAGAGTTCGGTTCTATCGCGAGCTTGACAAAATACTCCTTGGGTGAGTTGGTCTTATCGAGCTTGGTTTCGCCCATCTTGGTTTTTCCGAGCTAGGTTTGGCCAAGCTTTGTCATTGCCGATCTCTGTCACGGGCGCAACAGAAGTTACTTTAGCATTCTGTCACAAGTACGATATTGCCCACGAGCGCGACAACTGGGTGTTTTGCTTTCTGTCGTGAGCGCGATGCTATGCAGAGTTTTGAACATAAGTCTTTTACCTTTATTTATGTGTAATATTGCATTGGAATATGTATGGCCATGCATAATAAAGTTATATGTGGTAGCATGAATGAATAGTTGAATCATAAGCTTGATGGTTTGCTTAGATATTACATGAATTTACTTGACGTGAAATAAGTATTTGGAAAGTATATGATACAATGAATAGAGTTTGCATGTAAAGCCTGAAGGATTCATTGTAGTGGATAGATAAGCATGCTTATAAGGGGTTAGAGTTGCAGCTGCTACAGTTGGCCCCGTTTGGGTCTAGAGTTGGACCGTATGGGTCTAGAGCTTGATACCTTCAGGTATCTATATGATTTGAGACTTCGATCTCTAAATGTTGGTACTGCTAGTTAGTATCTAGAGCACCCATATCCACCATTGATGTGAATTCAGGCTAGAGTTATTGTATGCTTATGTATGAGCAAGTAGAGCTATGATCTATTGTATGTATATAAATGTACATGTATATGACTATATGTGAGATGTGGTGATGCTTTATAAATTACCATATATGATAAATGTTAAAGCTAAAGAATATGTACATGCTGTAGTAGATGCATATGATAGATGCATGTGATATGTATAGTGTGCAAGTACATGATCAATGTGTGCATGTAAAGTTTACGTAAATGATATAAACGTGTTATTAGAGGTATGTTTATATTGATGTATGTGTAAAACATTATTGATATATGTTACAAGTATGTGTGATATTGATATGTGCTTTTGTAAGGTTGGTGACTTCGTAAAAAGTCCTTTGTCTCTGTATATCCCCACTAAGCATTATCGTTTAGCACGGGTATTTTCCCATGTAGGTATGCAGGTTCGGTTCGGTTGTGAGGT
Organism: Excoecaria cochinchinensis; assembly: GCA_947683425.1. Lineage (NCBI taxonomy): Eukaryota > Viridiplantae > Streptophyta > Magnoliopsida > Malpighiales > Euphorbiaceae > Excoecaria > Excoecaria cochinchinensis. The sequence goes on from CANTUQ010000110.1 coordinate 5,772,420, forward strand.
TCATCTGCTGGCCACTAGGAGTTGGGAATTGGAGTTTTGTATTGGTATAAGTTTCTTTTTGTACTATTTTGTATATTGTTATTGTAAAGAGAACATTTTGTATATGAAGTGTAAGTGATAGCTAGAGGCATATGATCATGTAATATAAGAATGATGTCATTTTGTAACTAGTTTATCTAAAGTTTATTAATGCTAGCATGTTTGTTCAGTAATGTTTTCTTTCCGCTGCAAGTTGTAAGATATTTCGCTATAGCATAATTTTATTGTATGCGTATTTGTGTGTGTAGTGACTCCGATATCCTCCCAAGGGGTATTGGGGCATTACATGAACCGAGCTACTAAGGAGAACTGAGCTAAATAGGAGAGCTACTCAGGAGAGCTGAGCTACAAAGAGAACCGAGCTACTCAGAAGAACTGAGCTATACAGGTGAACCGAGCTACTAAATAGAGTTACTCAAAAGAATTGAGCTATATAGTGGAGCTACTCAAGAGAACCGAGCTACATAGGAGAGCTTCTCCCACTTTTAACTTATACAGCAAAAACCAACATGTAAACCTCATTTTTAAGCTAAGTTGTCATCTTAGAAACTTGTTCCGCATTTTTAAGCTAGTAACCGACATTTTTATGCAAAATGGTCTCCAGAATTTTGTTTCCCTATCTTATCTATCTACTGGTAAAATTTTAGATCATTGACAGCTGTGCCTAAGATATATGACCTGTTAATTACAGACTGTTCTAGGGCAACTTCCAGGGATAGAATTGTATCCCAATTTTGAAAATTTACTGGGAATGACAAAGAAATAATTTGACCATACTCTCTTTAATAAAGTTACTCTGCTATATGTCTAGTTTAACTATAATTTTGATTCACACCATTTGGATCACTATAGCTCCAGAAATGGCCTTGGAAATAGAACCTGCTCCCACTACCTGGGCAGAATAGGTATACTAAATTTGGGCTTAATTTTGAGATACTTAGAGCAAGATTCAGCTCCTAACCTCTTATATCCATATGCAGATATGTGTCTTAGGTTTCATTTGCCACTACAATCACCCAATTTAGAGATTCCTAGATGAATTTACAGTCTAAAAATGAAACTAGGGTCAAGGGTGAATTCAGACAGAGTTCCCCCCAAAACTTCTATATGCTCAATTTCTTACTTCTACTCAATTTCACAACAATAAGCAAATCTCAACCACCACATATGATCACAATAACATCAATATTATGTCAATTACTAAAATAATACACATCATAGGCAAGAAATAGTTCCCAAACCTCAAGTGATTCCCTTTTCCTTCACTTGGCTTTCTTTTCACCTTCTTCTCTCTTTCTTCTTTTTCTTGCTCAATCACCATAGCCATTGACATGAAAGTCCCTAATCAAAACCCATTCACATCATATATTCTTAAACAATAGAGAATAGAATAGTAAGAAAGGAAGCTCAATTCCTACCTTTACTTACATAATCTTCCACCAATATAAACTTGAAACTTATGGAATCTATACATCAACTCATTTCTTGAGTTTGGGAGATAAAAATTTCATGAGGAAAAAAATGAATAAATATGATTTTTCTTACTCTTCCATCCATTTTTCTCTCTCTTAAATACTCTCAACTTCCTTCACTTATCTTGAATGCAAGATGTCCAATACCTATTGGTCCAATTTAGATTTTTATGCTAAATGTCCAATTTAATCCTTCATTTATTATTTCTTCATACATCTGACATATAATTAATTCATTCACATACATTGGCCCACATGATTATTTAATTCACTCAATTAAGTCATGATTTAGCAAATTACCAATTTACACTTAACTTTTCTATTAATACCGAATATGTCCCTTACAATACTTAGCCGCTTTCATCATCAAATTCCACATTTTTTGGCCATCATTATGCTCTAGACATATGCAAATCCATTTAGGAGACATTTTGGGTCATTACAATGTCATTCTTGGAGGTGGTTGAGAAATATGCCCCACACCATGTCTGTGGAGGGTATTTCAATAATGTCATGTCTGCCCCCACGTTCATTTTTCTTATCCCTTTCAAATTATCCTTGAATTACTCCTCATATGTGCTCTATGCACATCACTATAAATATTTTCTAAACCGGCCCCCTCTCTATATCTTACACTAATTACTTTCAATGTGCCTCGCATAGAATCTATGACTAGATTCTGGAAGTTGTATTTGTATTGCATCAATCAGTCCCTGTATTGTAAGATAAGTACAATGATTAATTCCCATAAAATTGTTAAACATAATGAATATACATTTGACTAAATACAAGTGCAGATTTTCATACCTTTTGCATATCAGACATGAAAGTCATCCGTACTCTTTTGTCCAAGTTTAGTGACTTACCAAGTAATTTAACAAACTAACCCCAGTGTCTCTTCTTTTCTTAAGGAACAACAACCCATGCAATAGGGACTCAATGGTCCATATTATCTTGACTAAAAGTCGATAGGAGTTGTCCCTTGCATTTCCCTAGTAAAAATGTGACATCTAGACCTATGATAGGTCTACATCCACTTATAAAATTCTGTTTCAAATTCCTGAACATACAAACATCCTCAAAAACACCCTTCTTCCTTCAGTCATTGCATCCTTACTGAGTTCCACTACAACCTTACTTTAAAAATTGCCATCCCTACATTTTTGAGCATAAGCTTCCAAAATCTTGTAGTCTTCCACATAACTTCCTTTAAGAGTTGTAAGAATTAACTTTTATGCAGTCTTTAACTTGTGTCTTGAGACATTCACAGTAAGTTCATCAGAAACCTCAGCCCTCAAAGCTTTAAGCTTGCATTTTAGGTTGTTTTAAACCCTCAACCTAAAATAATCAACAAGCAGCCTTGAGTTTTCCTTTGGGTTGAAATAGTCTCTCATGCAATTGTGTTCAATATTTAGAGTCTTCACCCTAAAGCTCTCACTCTTTCTATCCCTTGAAATAAGGCAAAACAAATGGGCAACCACATCACATTTATACCTTACCCCTATCTTATCAAATTTAACACTTTTCACACCATAACCATTTGACACAACATACATGTTCATTATCTTTCTTGCATCAAGCAAATTCTTGAACATCATGTTACCTATGATTACTTTAAAATTCTCCAGTTTGTCATTTATTACCCTTTCTTTTGCCATTTTAATTTACTCTAAAATTTCTAGATCACTCTTATTTTCACAGCATGAGTCACAATCCTCCCCTGAATCTATATCCCTATAATTCGGATCATCATCAGAATCATTACATACATTTGAATGGATATCTTCATTACAATTCATATCTTGTGTTACACCAAGTTTATTACTTAACACATCATCATTTTGTGCTACATTTGTATCTCTAACTTCACCAATTACTTCATCGACATAATCACCATCCCATATTTACTTCATCAGCATTATATGCACTATCCAGATTTCTGTCAAATGAGACACTATTTCTAACATGTTTTAGCTTTCTTGGCTTATTTTTAGGATGTTTCGACAGAGGTAGGAATGCAACTACTTCTAACTCCCCTATATCAATATGGTATAGGTCTATGATATTGAAATCATCAAACACTATCCTCTAGAGAATTCTAATGCCTTCATCACAACCTATTACATAAAATCTTTCATGTCTTATTCCATAGGGCAAACATACTAGTATCTTACAGACCTTCAAAATTCCTAATTTTTGTTTTCAAATTTTGCAACTATATCAAAATAACACAAATGGTTTAGGTCTAGTTTATGTTCTTGATGAATTTTACTTCCACGGTAATCTAAGCTAGGATTGTTTACCTAATTGCCCCCATAATGATACCATAGATCAATGGATTCTGCCATCCTTCTAAATCAAAAAGACGAAATAAAAATGTTTTTTTACAATCAGATGCAACTATGCAATGAAAATGCAAATTGAAAAATAATCCCTAAAATAGTAACAAATTCATCGATCCTAACCTAACCCAGTTCACATTTAAGTAACTTAAAATGCATAATTGAAAGATGAAAAATGAAAGTGGTGCCAATTGAAAGATGCATAGTTTTTACTTACCTTTAGAGTTTTGCCAGTTGAAAGATGAAAAATCTTGCCAACAATTGATTAAAAACCGCCCTAACGGCTATCGTTGACAATGGATTTCAATAGAGGTGCTTCAAATTTTTCTTCTACTTTCTCGAAGAGAGAAGTGTGTTTGGGTGAGAGCATTAAGTGATTCTATGTTTTTAGGAGAGTGAATTTATTATAATATGGGGAATTTTTGCATGATTGCCACATCATATTTCTCTCTCTCTCTCTCTCTCTCTCTTTTATTAATGCTAACTAGGAGAAAGATTTCCATGTGAGTGTTGATGTGTCATCTCTGTATTGGCTTCCGTTAATTCCATTTGCTAGCTGAAATTTTCATCCAAAATGAGTGCATTTTTCACCTATTTTCATGACTTCATGTGTAACACCCCGATTCCCACCCTAGTATTCTGAGCAATTTTGTGTGTATTATTATGTGTGGTATGGTATTTAAGAGTCAAATGCATGATTTTATCAATTAAGTGATTTGATTGTGTGGTGAAGAAAAGAAGAAGGTTAGAATGGAATTTTGTTAATACCACCCTAAGAAATTGAGAAGTGGAAGAGCGAGAAAAAGGAAGAGTAGATAAAGATGAAGAGAGAGAGCACGTGAGGGACAGAAATCCCACGTTTCTGCCTCTTCCTCACCGTCTCCCTCTTCTTCTCCTTCTCCTTCATCTCTTTTTCTCTTCTTCTTAGTTCTTGATCCTTTGATCTTTCTTTGTAAACTTGTGAATTTTGAGTGGGTTTGGCAAATTACCAGCTTTGGGCAAGTATATCTTCTTTTCTTCTTCTGTTCTTTTCTTATTTTCCTTTGATAAGCTTGTGTTCAGGTTTTGAGTTATTTGTATGGTTGGGTTGATTTCGGTTCAGAATCTCCTATTAAGGAAGCCAAAGGTAAAGAGAAAGTTGGAGGGATTGGAGCTTAGGAGTTCAAGGTTTGGGAATGTTTTCAATTTGAATTTCTCCCTTGAATTGTGAAATTATGCTTGATTGTTAGAAATTAAATGTATAAATGTAATTGGGTATGTGCTTAGGGGTAATATGAGTTGAGTATTTGAAGTGTTTTGGTTAATTTGTTAGTAGGGTGAAGTTGGGTGTGGTTTTGGTATGTTTCGACAGTAATTTATGGGTTTTTGTTGATCCACACAGCAGTAAGGAAAGACATACCACCGTGTGATCGTATTCTGCATTTGAGTTTTCTTGTCTAAGATTTCACACGACGGTAAGGATTTGTCATACCGCCGTGTAAAATCATTCTGCTTTGATGAGTTTATTCTGTGCAATTTACACGGTGGTAAGGATTTGTTATATCGCCATGTAAATGCATTCTATTTTGGTTGAGTTGCTTTGGTGTATTTTTACATGGCAGTCAGGATTTCTATACCGCCGTGTAAATGCATGCTATTTTTCTGTGGAGTGTTGGTTCGGCAGTCCACATGGCTGTAAGATTTTCTTTACCATCGTGTGTAATGTCTTACATGGCGGTAAGGTTTTGTCATACCGCCGTGTAAAAGCCCTCTATTTTAAAAAAATTGAACTTTTGAATTCTGTCTTATTTGACTCTTCTAAGTTCTGTACTGCTCTTAGTTTTATCCATTAGAATATTGTTTAGTAGTTGGTCTTAAAATATAGTGTTTATTTTGAGATATGTTTAATCCTTATGTGGCAAGTATGAGATATTGTATTGTTGCCTAACCTGCAAAATTGAATAATTGGATAGATAGGCATGCCTATAGAGTTCAGTTAGCTGCAGCCATGCATTCTGGACCCTGATCAAGTCCCCGTTTGGATTCTCGCGATCCCTTTTGAACTTGGATCTTATTTAAAATCGCATGCGAAAATGTTTTGATACAAAGACAAAAGAATCATTTTGATACCTTTGGGTATCCATGCGTTCAGAAAAATATTATTGGTACCTACGGGTATCTATGCATTTACTCGTTATCCATTATTTTGAATGGGTAGGTTTATTGTATTTATGTGTAAATTTGATATAATGTGTGTCATTATGATTCAATTCATATAATGATATTATGTGGGCAGCACTGATGAAGTTACTGGATATGTTGAATTGATGTGCTTCTCTTATGAATTGTTGTTAAGGCTTTGTTGTTACGCATGTGCCATGTGCATGCGAATTGCATTTGATGTCTACTGTGAGTGGTTGTCATCTGTTTGTTTTTGCCCACTAAGCGTTATCGCTTAGCACGGGTGTTTTATCCGTGCAGGTATGGAAGCAGTTAGAGATTTTGGGCAGATCGACCCACTATCAGCTGGGCAAACACAATTGAGAGAGCTTTTTAGTATAGGACTTTGTAGTTCGAATTTTTTTTGTATTGTATATTTTTAGTTCTCTGATGTAAAGTTTCTTTTTGTTTTGTATCTTATAAGATACTATTTCTGTTATGTATATTATGTTTTTTGTAATAGATGATTTTACTCTTCAATTTTATAATGGATATTTTTGAGATATTAATGAAAAGTTTCAGTATTTCGGTTCTCTTATTTTTTTGAATGTTTGTTTTAATTTCGAGAAGTTTTAATTTATTCTATTTCGGATGTATGTTTAAGTTTATGCTCATTTGGTTAGTGTGTGTGACAATCCTTAATCTAGCGGGGCACTTCCTTCTCTTCGAGGAGTAAGTGTACTACGTATAGGCAAGTGGTGTTACATCATGAGTATAAATCACTAAAAAACAGTTTGAAAATATTTTCGCCCTATTTATAATAGTCTTATCCCAAATGATATTCCAAAGAGGATTAGAATTTTCTAGTATAATTGAAATACTTTTGAACCCTATAAATACACAAGAAGTTAAAGGTTTTAGGATATATAAATATAATTTATAGAAAAATCACCAAGTCAGTGGTTGTAAAAATTCTCTTTATTCTTTTTATCTTGCCTATGGATGTAGACATATTTGGTTGAATCATATTAAATTCTTATGTTATTTTTCTTCCCTCTTATTTTTATTTGTGGTTGTGTTAATTACATTTCAATCTCAACAAAAAGCAATAGGTGGTATAATTGTATTAAAATATATATTCGAGATCAAATGTTTAATAGGACAATATGTTCATATTAAAAAACATTTAAAATATCACAATCATTTTTATATAAAAAATAACGGATAAAGAAAGGATATTTTGGATTAATATCATTTTACCTTTTTTTATTTTTTATTTTTTTCCTTCATAACTTTCATCTCCTCTACCTTTTGTGTGTTTTCTTAATTATTTTGGTTTCGACCGTCATCTCGTCTTCATAACCGAATTTATCACTAATTGAGCAAACGCATATTTAGACAGGGAAAAACAAGAAATCAACAAACAATATTACATATGTTCGCAAACAATATAAAAACAAAAATAAATTTATAGATGAACAACCATTACAAATTGCCAAAGCTATACTTAATTTCAACTATGCTATAATTGATATTGACAAAAAAAACAAGCTAGTGCTATGTATATTTAGCTGTTTTCAATTATCACCACCAAACCTTCTATAAGGATCATGCATTTGAAGCACTTCCATAGCACCAAAAACACCATATCCACTTTCATCCTCAAGGAGACGGACATTGCCTCTACCATTGTTATTATTATTATCATCATCATCAGTAGTTTGATCAAGAGCAAGCAATTCTTCCTTATATTTAACACTTTCCATCCTAGTTTTTAGTACTTTAGCTCTAGGATCATAACCTTTGAGCATACTAACAACATCCTTCATGTTCGGTCTTCGGTCCGGTTCGCTCTGAACACATAAAGCAGCCACATTGATAGCCTGTTTAAGCTGATTTTCATCAAAATTTCGGCGAAGTTTGGGATCAACAAGATCCTTAAATTTTGAATGCATGATCAAAGGTTCAGCCCATTCAGTGATAGTTCTTTTAATTCCACCAGGAAGCTTTTCAATTGGTTTTCTCCCAGTGACAATTTCTAGTAGAAGAATGCCAAAGCTGTATACATCACAACTTTCAGACACTTTGCCCCACATTGCATATTCAGGTGCTAGGTAACCTAATGTTCCTTTAACACGAGTTGTCATATGACTAACACCTTCTGGTATTAGCTTTGCAAATCCAAAATCTGCAACTAGGGGTTCAAACTCTGAATCTAATAGCACATTGCTTGCCTTTACGTCTCTATGAATTATATGGGGTGTCACCTTCTGGTGTAGGTACCTAATAATATTAACAAGTATTATTATTTAAAATTTGTTCATAATATAAACAAATACATATAGGGGTTTAAGTAGGGTCAATCATACTTTTGGTTATTAAACTTTCGTCATCCTATATAGTAACACCTCTGTGAGACATAATTACACATTGATTTGTAACCATATAATATAATAACTTAACTATATTTAATTGTAATGAAAGTAAAATGACTTGAAATTAAATGTGAAGTGACTGAAATTTGACTCATTAAATTCTCATTATCACTAGCATAAACATTCCCTATCTAAATAAAATAATATGAAGTGTCAAATTTCAGCCATTTGACAATCAATCAAGCCAATTTTAACTTTATTGCAATTAAATAATAGCGAAGTTCTATTATGATTACAAGCCCATTATTTCTGATCGGGATATTGTTAAGGTGAAAATTTAATGGCCATGGGTGTAATGACCCGATGCAAGTACACATATCAAGTATTTTATGTCAGGATTCTAATTAGTTATAAACTGTTTTCGGGGTGTGCTAATAATCAAACATCTAGAGAAAATAGAAAATAATCTCAATATTTGGATTTTTTTTTTTTTTAATGATTCAAAGCTGATCTACACCATTCTTTTCAATTCATCTCTTTGTTAGATTTTCATTATGATGAAAATTTAATTTTAAAATGCTACTTGGACACACTACTAAAGAGTCAAATTAAAAATATAAAATATAGGTCTTCCAGATTCTAGTAGAACTTTTTTACATCAAATACTATTCCTGAAATGAAAGAAATCTAATGGAGGAATTGAATTAAAAATCATGTAAACCATAGGTCATTTAAAAAAAAAAAAAGAATATAGACTTTTAATTGAAAAAAGCCATCTAAACTTTCATATTTTTTTTAATTACTCCTAATATATATATATATATATATATATATATATATATATATATATATATATATATATATATATATATATATATATATTGATTAGAAAAAGAAGTGGTAGCTTACAGGAGTCCTTCAGCTGAACCGATAGCAATCTTCATTCTCCTCTTCCAATCCAACTGAACTTCACCAGCAAATTGGCCATGAAGATGAGATAACAAACTCAGATTTGGCATATAATCATACACTATTAGCCTTTGCTCAGTCCCTACGCAGTATCCTCTTAACCCCAACAAATTCTTGTGCCTAACCCTTCCTAGCACTTCTACTTCCACGGCAAACTCCATTTCTGCTTTTGAATTCAACGCTTTCAATTTCTTTACCGCTATCTACAAAAATATTATCAATCACTTAAAAATATTAAGCTTAAAATGAGATCGTAATAAATTTTATTAAATTTTAGCTTAGCAATATAAGTCTTTTCTTGTAGTTATGAATTGTGAGTTCAAACAGAAGAAACCACTAAATTAAAAAATAAAAAATAAAAAAAATAAAACATTGAGCTTTACGTGTTTATAACAAAAAAAAAAATAACAAAAACAAAAAATCTATATTACAAAATATCTCAACTTATTCATTTTAACTTAAAAAGTCAATTTACCTTTGGTACTATCTTAACATGTTCTTTTTTTTCACTTTGAATATCATTAGTATATGTCAGCTATACATTCCGGTAAATTTTTGATCGATTTATTATCGATTTATTGCCAAAGTGAATTTTTAAGTTAAAATGAATAAGGTGCTGTATTTTTGTTTTACAAAATATTATTTTAGAACTTTTTATTACAAGTAGATAAATTCAGTGATCGTAAATGAAATTAAACTGTTTAAACAATATCATAATAAATTTAATTAAGCTTTAGCTTAGCAGTATTAGGCTTATATTGTATTGTATTTATTAATTGCAAGTTCAAACAGAATAAATAACGAAAAAATATTAAGCTTAAAATAATATCATAGTATTGGTCTTTATCTCGTAGTTATGAATTGCAAGTTCAAGCAGAAGAAATCGCTAAACAAACATTAAACTCAAAATAAGATCACAGTAAATTTAACTAAGTTCTAGCTTCGCAATATTAGTCTTATCTCGTAAATATGATCAATTGCGAATTCAAACATAACAAAAAATAAATACCTGAAGACCGTCCGTGGTTTTTCCCCAATAGACACTTCCAAATCCTCCTTCCCCAAGCTTGTTATCTTCACTAAAACCATTAGTTGCTGTATGCAATTCCTTGTATGTGAATATTCTCCATGAATTGTTAGCTCCACCAATATTTAAGTTAGCTCTATAAATGTACAACAAACTGAAATTATAATTGTTCATGTATTAATTCTTCTCAGAAAAAAAGTTCATGTATTAATTATGAAGCTAATTAACTAAAAAATTGTAGATTAAAATAATTAAAAAATAGTGTTAATTTTTCCATACCCATCATCAACCTTCTTTTTTCCACAACAACTCAAGGATGACCCCATAATGCAAAACTATGGGATTGGATTCAGATTCAGTTTGAATTAAAATAAATAGAGACAGTGGCATGTTTGTCAATTCAGTTCTCCATTGCCGGCCGACCATAGCCGGCCAGCAGTTTCAACGGATATAACAAAGTAATATTTATATACTAGTCGTTCAATTAATTATAAACTATATATTATATAGAATATTAACTGTATATTGACAACCTTTAAACAAAATAATGATATTAATAATAACGTGAAGATTGGATTATAAAATTAAGGTGTAGAGGTTATGCCTAGTCTTAATAAATAACAAAATATAGCAAATTATTTCATAGAAGTTGCTAGCTTGAATTGCAGGATAAGTTTACATATCCATAAATTAAGCTTCCGCTAAGTTTCTGCTTAATCATTGCAGTAACAGCCTTCTCCTGATTAAATTAATTTTATTTCATTGGCTAAAAGCAACATTTAACACCTAAACATGTAAAAAAATTAAAAAAAAATCGTTCTGACATTTCAATTTTATTAAAACAGCATTTGAAATTTTAACTTTTATTTTTTAAAATTCTTTTAATACCTCCATTTGCATGTGTAAAATACATAATATGTAGAGCGTGAATGTAGAAAATTGATAAGCTATAAGTATCAAAAGACCTGAACTTTTAAAAAAATAAATATTTTCGGTATCTCAACTTTATTTAAGATACATTTAACACCTGAACTCTCACTACAAGAAAATTATCAAATAGCAACAGAAATTAACAACCGAATTTATTAAATTTCCGTTGCTAATCAAAATTAGCAACCGAAAATAGCAACGGAAAATTCCATTGCAATTTTGATGGTTGGTACTTTTTAGCAACCAAATACGTCTTCCGTTGCTAAAAATAGCAACGGAATTTCTCTTTCCGTTGCTATTTATAGCAACCGATTTCATTTTCCGTTGGAAAATTTTAGCAACCAAAAAAAATTCCTTTGCTACAAATAGCAACGGAATTTCTGTTCCGTTGCTATTTTTAACAATAGAAATTGCAAAATTTTCGTATGTTTATGATGTATGAATGTTTGCTTTATATCGATCTGTTTGGTGTGACACCCCTGCTCCTACGCCATCTCACTCCGATCCAGATGGGTTCGCCTACGTATGGGTAGGGGTGTTATAGTTTTTGGTATCAGAGCCTAGGTTTAGGCATTTCTGGGTGTTGTTGTGCATAGATCCGTATATATGTCTAGGACTGTGTTGGCTGATGCGGTTGTCTTTATTTGTTTAGATGGCTTCTGATTCCATGCGTGGGTCACTTGAGGAGTTCCCCGAGAGTGTGAACCCTCAAGCCATTGATCCTTCTGTTTTTGTGTCGGCTCAACCTGCTAGGGTACAGCCCGAGGCCGCAACCATGCCCTTCGAGGCGATGCTTAAGATATCTCAGGACATGACTCGAGTCTTGGAGAGAGTGACAGCCCCTAAGGCCCCGATTGAGAGTATGAGAAGAGATGGTGCTGAGGATTTTTATGGGACCGATTTGGATGAGTCTAAGTATATTGAGAAGTGGTCAGATAAGGTGAAGCATACTCTGAGGGAGGTCCAGTGTCCTTCTGATCAGCGAGTGGAGTGTGTAGTGGCATTGCTCCAAGGGTCTACTTTTGACTGGTGGGAGTTGGTCTATAGGCATCCCCAATTGCCTAACCCGGTTTCATGGGAGTTCTTTGAGAGAGAGTTCATAAATAAGTATGTGACTTAGACCTACAAGGATACGAAGTGGGCTCAGTTCTTGAGTTTTAAGTAGCGAGCCATGACAGTATCTGAATTTGAGAAAGAGTTTAATCGTTTGGCGAAGTATGCACCAGAAGGTATTTTGACAGAGGAGTTCAAGTGTAGGCATTTCGAGGCCGGTTTGAATGAATCGCAGAGGGCGATGCTGATTTCCCTGATGGGTACTCCAGGAGTTGGGTACTACCAAATTGTGCATACTGCAGTACGGGCTGAGAGGTCAGAATCTATTTTGAGAGAGAGGGCTCAGAGGAGAAACCCCTCTTGTGGAGGTTCATCTTCTTCATCCTCGGGTAAGAGGTCAAGGAACCCGCAGGATTAGTCATCTACAGGCCCGGCTACAAGAGGTAGAAGACAGGGTTCAGCTTTGGTGTCTAGTTCTAGTAGAGGTAATTTGGGTGGAAGGGCTGAGATGTTACTGGAATGTTCTCATTGTAGCAAGGACACAAAGGTGAGTGTAGGTGGATCACAGGTGGGTGTTTCTGCTGTGGGAGCACCGAGCACTTTTTAGCCAATTGTCCAAGATCGAATGAGGCTTCGGGTGATCAGCGAGAGGCCAATAGAGTTGGTTCAAATGCTACTCAAGCTAGTCGCGGTAGAGGCCGTGGAAGAGGTCGAGGCGATCGACCTAGAGAGGGAGGTACATCAGAGTCAGTTGAGCGTCCTTTGCAAGTCCCAACTAGAGCTTATGCAGTGAGAGCTCGGGAGGAGCAGGATGCTCTAGATGCGATAGCCGGTAAGTTCTTACTCCATGACACTGAATTATATGCTCTAATTGACCATGGTTCCACACACTCGTATTTGTGCACGGATAAGATAATTGATAAGTTGTATGAGGTAGATCAGTTAGATTATGAGATTTGTGTGACAAGTCCATTAGGGCATAGTGTCAAAGTGAGTAGAGTGTATAGGAGTTGTCCTCTTTAGGTTGAGGGAGTTGTGTTTCCAGCAGATTTGATTGAGTTGCCGTTCAGAGAGTTTGATCTGATCTTAGACATGGATTGGCTGGGTAAGAATCAGGCAGTGGTTGATTATCATAGGAAAACAGTTGTGCTTCGGGATAGAGATCGGTCTTCTGTTATTGTAAAAGGTTTGGGTGCTAGTTCTTTGAGCAATGTGATTTTCGCAATGCAAGCTAAGAGGTTCATTAGGAAGGGTTGTGAGGCTTTTTTAGTTGTGGTGTTGGACTCTAAGCGGGATCAAGTTAGGATTGAGGATACCCCGGTTATTTAGGAGTTTGGAGATGTTTTTCCAAGCGAGTTGCCTGGTTTGCCTCCTGAGAGAGAAGTGGAGTTGTCCATAGACATAATGCCGGGTACTTTACCTATTTCGAAAGCACCTTATCGGATGGCTCCTGTAGAGTTGAGAGAACTCAAAACTCAGCTACAAGAGCTATTGGATAAGGGGTTTATCAGACCCAGCATATCTCCATGGGGAGCTCCAGTGTTGTTTGTTAAGAAGAAGAATGGTTCTTTGAGGATGTGTATCGACTATAGGCAAATCAACAAGGTCATAGTGAAGAATAAGTATCCATTGCCTAGAGTCGAGGATTTGTTTGATCAGCTCAGGGGTGCGGGTGTCTTTTCGAAGATTGATCTTCGTTCGGGGTATTATCAGATTCGAGTTTAGGATGCGTATGTGGTTAAGACTGCATTTTGGACTCGGTGTGGCCGCTATGAGTTCTTAGTGATGCCATTTGGTTTGACCAATGCACCAGCGACTTTCATGGATTTGAGGAACCGAGTGTTTAGACCATATCTTGACCGATTTGTAGTTGTGTTTATAGATGATATCTTGGTTTACTCGAAGGATGAGAGTGAGCATGAGGAGCATCTTTGGTTAGTTTTGTAAGTGTTGAGGGAGCATCGGTTGTTTGCGAAGCTTAGTAAGTGTGATTTCTGGCTTCGAGAAGTGTCATTCTTGGGTCATATTGTATCAGCTAAGGGTATTCAAGTGGATCCGGCTAAGATTGAGGCGATTATGGATTGGAAAGCGCCTAGGAATGTTCCAAAAGTGAGGAGTTTTCTTGGTTTAGCAGGCTACTATCGTCGGTTTGTGAAGGGTTTCTTAGTTATTGCTGCTCCGATGACGAGATTGTTGAGGAAAGGAGTTAGATTTGAGTGGTCGGATAAGTACCAGGCTTGTTTTGAGCAGTTAAAGAGGTTGTTGGTCGAAGCTCCTGTACTTACTCAACCCATCTCGGGTAAAGAGTTTGTGATGTATAGCGATGTTTCGGGTGTCAGCCTTGGTTGCCTGTTGATGCAGGAGGGTAAAGTTGCGGCTTATGCTTCTCGTCAGTTAAAACCGCATGAGAGGAATTATCCGACGCACGATTTGGAGTTGGCAGCAGTGATCTTTGCTTTGAAGATTTAGCGGCATTATTTGTATGAGGAAAAGTGTAGGATCTTTACGGATCATAAGAGCTTGAAGTATCTCCTCACGCAAAAGGAGTTGAATATAAGACAGCGCCGACGGCTAGAGTTGTTCAAGGATTATGATTGTATATTGGACTACCATCCTGGTAAGGCCAATGTAGTGGCTGATGCTTTGAGTCGAAAGTTAGTTTCTGCTTTATTCTTGAGGTGGTTTAGGTGGAGGTTTGATTTGGATGGGGCTCCGGTTGCTCAGTTGAGAGTGAAGCCTACTTTGAGACAGAGGATTGTAGATGCTTAGAAGGATGATGAGAGGTTACAGCGAATTGTGCAAGAGGTTCGATCTGGTAAGCAGTCAGAGTTCTCAGTTCTGGATGGGGTGCTTATGTATAGAAATCGCTTGTGTGTGCCCGAGAATGATGAGTTAAGGAAACAGCTTTTGAGAGAGGCACATACTACGGTTTTCACTATGCATCCCAGTAGTGAGAAGATGTATCGGGATATGAAGCAGTTCTATTGGTGGTCTGGTATGAAGAGGGACATTGTGGATTTTGTGTCTAAGTGCTTGACCTGTCAGCAGGTAAAGGCTGAGCATCAAGCTCCTTCAGGATTGCTCACTGTTTTATCCATTCCAAAGTGGAAATGGGATGATATTGCTATGGACTTTGTATCGGGATTGCCGCATGACTCAGAAGAAACAAGACTCAATTTAGGTGATTGTGGATCGACTTACGAAGTCAGCTCATTTTCTACTGGTTAGAGTGGATCATCCGATGGATAAGTTAGCCAGTATCTATGTGAATGATGTAGTTAGATTGCATGGAGTGTCGTTGTCCATACTATCAGATCGGGACCCAAGGTTTACATCTAAGTTTTGGAAGGAATTGCAAAGAGCTTTGGGTACCAAGTTGAATTTCAGTACGTCATTTCATCCTCAGACAGACGGTCAGTCAGAGCGGGTTATACAGATCTTGGAGGATATGTTATGGGCTTGTGCATTGGATTTTCCGGGTAGTTGGGACAGATATGTGCAGCTTATGGAGTTTGCCTACAACAACAGTTATCAGTCGAGTATCGGTATGTCACCGTATGAGGCTTTGTATGGTCAACAGTGTAGGACTCTGGTATGTTGGACAGAGTTATCCGAGCATTCAGTTATTGGGCCAGAGTTGGTTAGGGATATAGAGGAAAAGATCAGAGTTGTGCAGCGAAATCTTAAGGTGGCTAGAGATCGGCAGAAGTCCTATGCTAACCTTAAGAGGAAAGATGTTCAGCTTGAGGTCGGGGACAAAGTTTTTCTTAGTCCTATGCTAACCTTAAGAGGAAAGATGTTTAGTTGGAGAAAAGTGCTGAGATTTGGTAAGAAGGGGAAGCTTAGTCCTCGGTTTATTGGACCTTTTGAGGTGTTAGCTAAGGTTGGTCCGGTAGCCTATAGATTGGCGTTACCGATGGAGTTGGCGAAGTTGCACAATGTATTTCATGTTTCTATGCTCCGTCGGTATATATCGGATCCGTCGCGTGTGTTATCGGTTCAAGATGTGCAAGTGCAGCCAGATTATTCGTATGATAAAGAACCGAAGGCCATTTTAGCTCGGGAAGTATGACAGTTGAGGAATAAGCAAGTCCCTTTGGTTAAAGTGTTATGGAATCATCACGGGGTAGAAGAAGCGACTTGGGGGCCAGAGGCGACGATGAGAGCTCAGTACCCACAACTATTCAGTTTAGGTGAGAATTTCGAGGACAAAATTCTTATTAGTAGGGGAGAGTTGTCACACCCCATTTGCCCCCTAGGAGTTTGAGCCATGTTTGTGCATGTGCATTGAGTGTGTTTTGTTTTGTGATGAGGGTATTTTGGGCAAACTGCATGTTTTGAGGGTTTTGTTATTGTGTGAGTGCATATATGAGATTAGGGTGTGCATGTGTTGAGTTGCATTTGTGTGTGGGTGCACCTATGGTATTAGGGTGTATGTAAGTATGGTTGTAATAGTGTGTGCATGAGCATATAATAGTAGGGTGTGTTTTAGTGAGGGAGGTCTAGTGTCTGTTGTAGAGCATGTGGTTGGGTGTGAGTGATCAAATCCCGCTAATGAGGAAATGACATGTGTCTAGGGTTAGGAAAAGAAAAAGAGGAAGAAAAAGAAAAAGGGGAAAAAGCAGAATCGTTTCTTCATTGCCGTTTCTCTCTTCTTCCTACTCTTCTTCTTCCTTTTCTCTTCTCAAAAGAGCCCTAGCTTAGATCCAAGTTGGTGTGGTGGGAATTGATCATCTCTTAGTCTTCTTTTGGGTAAGTTCCTGCATTTTTTTATCATCTCCTTCATCTTGTTCTTCATCTTCTTCTTTACGTTTTTGGTTTGGGTTTTGATCTAGGGTTTGTTGTTTGTGTGATTTGTGGGTATTGGTTGTTAGTTGAGCCTCCTCATGATCCTAAAGGAAAGGAGAAGGCGTCGGGAAATGGTGCTCATTAGATTGGAGCATAGGAGTTAACAGGTTTGGGAACTTTCTTTGAATTGATGTTCATATGTGGGTTTTGAGTTATGCATGTAGTTCTGAAATAATGTGATGTTTATTAGACTTATGCCGGTATATATATGGTATGGGTTTTGGTTTATCATAAGCTATGATGCATAATTATTGAGCTATTTGAACCAAATGTGAAGTTAATTGAATTTTGCTGCAATTTTCTGGTTTTCTAATTATTGAGATATTGATTTGGAATTGATGATTTATTTGGAATTAATTGTGGAAATATGTTGTTTTATGTTAGTTATGGTGTTTGGAAAGCTTAATTTGAGGTAAGATTGAGTTTGGAGTGATTTGGGTCAAAATGAATTTGAGTTGGGAAAATTCTGGGTTTTCTGCTTTTTGCTGAGGACTCGAAATCCCGACGCTGTCGTGAGCGCGACAGAATGGGAATTCCAGCTCTCGCGTGATTAGCATTGAAGATGTGTAACTGTCCGACTGGTGCTGCCTTTGGCGTGTGCGAGTCGTGCAGTTTAACAGGACATCGACGGAGTGAGAGATCAGCACGTTCCGTGCTGATACAGCACGACTCGTGCTATTGAGGCATCTTCTGCATGTCGTGCTTTAGAGCACGACTAGGATGAAGGACATCCGACACGAGTCATGTCCTTTAGCACGACTCGTATCCAATGCCTTACTGTTGCGAGCGCGACAGAGACCCCAGTCCGTCCTGTTTTTCTCGCGTGCCCAGTTTTCCATAAATGAACTTCAAATGTCTTTTTCTTGCCTTTTCCCTACTGTATGTTATATGAACTTGTTTATATGACTATTATTATATGGATTATGCATGATAAATTATATGTTGTGAATTGAAACATGATTTGGATTATGCATGACCTGCGAGAGTCAGTCTAGTAGATAGTTAGGCATGCTTAATAGAGTCTTTTAGCTGCAGCCCTCTATTCTGTTTGGATCCCGATCAGGTCCCCATCTGGATCCTCGCAATCCCTGAAAGTATTTGGACCTTGTTTAAGGTCCCCTCTATAACATGTTTTGAATGTGATAAAATAAAATGGTTTTCGATTCGTACCCGTAAGGTACCGTCACTGTTAAATTCGTGCCCGTAAGGTACCGTCACTATATACTCGTTATCCACTGTTGTGAGTCAGCAGGTGCTCTGTTTGTTTTGTTCTGCGTTGAAATGATTACAAGAATATGATATTTGAATGCGCATAATGATAAGTATGAGAAATCAGTTAATATGTATATGAATGTGGATATGAGCTTCTCAATGTATGTCTTTATTATGAAAGCATGATTATATATCTGACATGATTATCCGCATATGTCATATCGTATGTGTTATACTTTGACGACCATTATGAATGGCCTTCCACTTTTATGGTGTGTGTTTCCCCACTAAGCGTTATCGCTTAGCATGGTGTTTTACCCGTGCAGGTGCGGAAGGTGCTGTATTTTTGGGAGAGTCGCCATCATTCAAGCCAACACAGAGGAATTAGTGTTAGGGCTTATTTTTGTAGCATTTTATGATGATTCTTTTTGTAATAGAACTCTTATTATATCAGTAATTTTGTAAGCTTCCGCATTGTATTTTGGATATGTAATCATTTTGTATTGGCGATTGATCGGAACATTATTGTAATGAATGTTGCCATATTAATGAATGATCAGTTTTGCTCTCAAAAGTTTTAATTTCCACTGTATTTCTGTATGTTTATGATGTATGAATGTTTGCTTTGTATCGATCTATTTGGTGTGACACCCCTGCTCCTATGGCATCTCACTCCGATCCGGATGGGTTCGCCTACGTATGTGTAGGGGGTGTTACAATAAGTCTTAGAAAGTTTCAAAAAAGTTCGGGTGTATTACGGAAGGTAAAACATACCAAAATACATAACCTAGAGGAGGGTAAAGAAGGGCAAGGGTTCATGCCAACAATGGGGTTCAAAATAAGAGGAAAAACCTTCAACAAGAAGGTTCTATTGTGCTCGTGACAAGGGTCGCGCTCACGACAGAAGCCTCCATTAAGTTCCCTACGAAAAACAGACCATCAGGATAGCTTTTCACGCCCTCCTTCTTAACAAATGATCCCTATGATGTTATATTTCCAAATAAAAAAATTTTCGATCATTTTGTCATCTCAAACGTCAGATATGATCTTAATAACCTACACTGCTCTAGTGAACCAGCCTAAGCAAGGACACCTCGGTTTTATGCCATTTTTAAGGATCTTTCATTTAGAATTTGCTTACAGACATTTGTTGGACATTTTTAGGTATGTGTCATAGCATTTCAATGGAACTAGTTTCATACTATTTGGATGTCTAAAACGCAACTTATAGCTAAAACAATCATCATAGGTCCAATGAAATCTGGGCAAAATTTCCCCTAGAATTTCAAAATCTCTAAATCCAAGCAAAACCACACAACCAAATTAACACAAGCAACCCAATTTAACAAATACATATGAAAATAGCAATTCATCAATACACACATGTATATATATCAAAGCATGTAAATTTCCCAAACCTCACTTCCTTAGCTCCAATTAGCCTAAATGGTTACCTCAACTTGTTATCATACTCTTCCATACATCTCCTCATCCAAATTCCTAATCAAACCTTGAATTCCCTAAACCATCCAAAAATTATAGCAGCAAGGGGACAAATTGAAGTAAGGAAGAAGAAAAAGAAGAAGAGGAAGAAGAAGAAGAGGGGAAAACGTTAGGGTGAGCAGAAAATTTGCCCCTCACTCACGTTCTCTCTCTTCTTAAATACCTCTCCCCACTCATTCTTATCTGCTTGCCACATGTCACCTTCCTATAGGCCCAAATTCGATTTTTATGCCAATTCTCCTATTTGGTCCATCAACGCTTCTATCTTCTTACATTTGGCATCTATTTATATAATCCTTAACATTGGCCCGCATAATTAATTTTATTCCTTCAATTAAGTCCTAAATTCATACCTTGAAATTTTGCAATTGGCCGCACTTGCCGAAACTTTTACATTTATACCGAATTTGTCCTTTCGGCACACCTGACACCACAACTTACATACATTCGGCATATTACTAATCCATTCTCCTAAATTGGCCCTCATAGTTATTTATTCCACTCAATTAAATCCATATATGAAAAATGATCAAATTACCCTTGGCTCTCTTTTTCTTAATTATGATCATATCCTTTCTCCTACTTAATTACTCTGACCATCAAATCATACAGTTTCAATCACTAATATCCCTAGACATATACAAATCCTTCTAGGGTACATTTCGGGTTGTTACAATTCTTTCCTCCTTAAAGAATTTTGTCCTCGAAATTCACAAACATCGGATTATTCACATATCGTATTCCTTATCACTACCACACTTAGGCGTTAACATTCCACTATTAAAGAACTTATACACTTTACCCATAACTTATCACATCTCATACACTGCATCATTTACATATCACATTTCAATATCTTTATACGTGAAATATTCTTAACCAAAATCGAATTCGAACTCATCAGAACTATCTTACCAAATTGAGTAAACTTTATCTCAATAAATCACTACTCAATTCATAACATGTATCACAATTATAATCATATCATTGGTTGGGATCCAACATATGGGCTTCTCATTTAACATACTTACATATACACATAGAGTCTTATCGCCATAATGTCTAATACCTCAAATTTTAAGATACACTAGTTATTATTTCTAGTTCATACATTGGCTATTAACCCTCTTAATCACCATTTCTTAACTCAGCCTTCAAAATAATCTTTTCATATAAGTGTCACTTATTCTCTTTCTACCCTAATGGTAGCCTACACTTTACATTTTCTTAATATTTCCACTTAACCATCTTGTACTCAATGCACAACCTGTCAACCACTTTTAATTGAGTTGAATCAGAATGCTTATCACATACGAATAAGGGATGTGAGTGAAATGAATGTATAATGATTTATTTATGCAAATTGATGCAGATGCGATTTATGCAGTGGCAAAATACTTTCTCATCCCCATGCTGACACATGCTTATGTTCAAATAATCTCAATTGAGATGGCTGATAGACGCACAGAGTGCCACCAATATTCTCAAATCAAAACCATTTACATCCTTACTCTACGTTCCCTTAAAATAAGAAATTCTCTTCAGAATTCAAACTATACTAGGAGAAACTCCTTAACTAAATTTTTTATAATACTATTGATGCACAACTTTCATATCTTTCAGCTACAAACAATCCAAAATAGACAGATCGCGATCCATCAGCTTTACACCTTCTAACTATGCGCCTAACTTATTCAAAATTTGCAATTTCTAAAACCATTACAGAATGAGGACATCCGCTTTGGCCAACACAAAACTATACAGACACACTTCAAAGTCTTAGTAGTCCAGAACCGACTAAACCTATGCTCTGATATCACTAAATGTAACACCCCTTACCCATCCGTAGCACACCATATGATAACATAGGCAGTATGCGACGACTAGTGAAGGATGCTACAGGAGAAAACACGTTGGTAACAATAACAGAAGCAGAACTATAAAATTTCTTTAATCCACAAACACTCACACAATACGAAAAACAATCACACTTTTCCATTAAAATCTTATCCCATACCCTTCACTTAGAACAAAAACAATAAATGATTTTATTACAAATATAACTATAAACTCCAATCAACAAACTACCACAGACTCGTTGGCCAAATTGCTGCGGGTTGTCCTCGGCGACACGACAAACACCAAACCTGCATGGATACACACCCACACTAAGCACAAAGGCTTAGTGGGGAAAACACGTAATATGGAGGACTACTCATAGCAGTCGTCAAACAATACACACAATAATAAGATATCCAAAATAGAAATCATGTATAAATAATTACCTATTCTAATCTCATTTAATGATTTTATTCGACTATGTATAAAATTAATCATAAATAAATCATAATTACTGAGTCTATCAACACAGTCAAATAGAGTGACAATTAATTAATACATGCCTCTCATGCCCCACTACTCATAGTTCTCATGCCTGAAGTATAATTATATACAGCTAATAATCAATTCTCACATTCCAACAATTCCTCACACATTAAAGAATCATGAATAAGAGGTTCAAAGTGTAAGTTCTTATCATAACATATTAATGTAGGATGCACATATTGTTATATTCATTTACCTACTCACTTCGAATTAATCCATTACTCTCATGTCATTCACTCATGCTTACATTCCAAAGGGAAACAAAATTAAAACTCGTAGGCACTCAATGGTGCAATCACATTTTCGCATAGGGATCCATATAGGATCCAAAAACACATAGGTGCATGAAGCACTAGTTCGGATAGCATATAAGTCACAAAAGACAATATGTTCATATTCATATCAAAAGCTTAATCTCATACTGTCTTACAAGTCATTATGCACATTTATCAATTCATAACTTACTATTTCATTCACATTCTTTTCTTCATTTATTGCCTGTTAAGTCAAAAGGGGTGGATAACGAGTAAACACATTAGTACCCGTAGGTATGAGTAAAAGCAATTTCTTTCATTTTTATTCAAAAATATTTTCACATTGAGGATCTTAAACAAGATCCAAACACATTGTGGATCACGAGGATCCAAACGGGGACCTGATCAGGGTCTGAAACACATTGGGACTACAGCAAATAGAACTCTATAGGCATGCCTATGTATCCACGACTCGACTAACGCAGGCTAAACACATAATTGTTTTATTTAATAATATACATGTTATTTTAATACTTTTTCAGAAGCGCATACTGTTATTGTAGTCACATAATAATCATGCACATAATTCACTTATAAACCAAAGCAACAGGTCATATAGAATATAACAGACATTAATCTTTTTTATTACAATCACTACTAGTTTTAACATATACTTAAAAATTCATGTCAACTATAGCTTACATGGTATAACATATCCTAGTTTACACAAAATGTCACATGCAAATCATAAGTGAAAACCCATGCCAAGTGCCTCAACAACATACATTCGTAGTATAGAAACGAGTTGCGCTCGCGACAGAGCCAAGCATCACGCTCCGCCAACATCCCATCCAAGTCTCAAATAATGTCATCAAAATTTTCTTCCAAACGTATAGTCCTCAATTAATAAAATTATACATATACGTGTTTACTTTCATAATGTCTATATCAATTTTGTAAACATTACTTCCACAATTATTCAGTGTTTAGACAGTCATTTCAAAAATCATTTTATATATGAAAGGTTTAATTTCATATGCGGTTCCTGTCATAATCATTTAATTCAATCTTAACATTGCATAATAGTTTAAACTATAATTAAGCCTACTCAAGGTCCAAATTACCAATAGCCTAGTAAACTTTATATACAATAGCACATTCATTCTATAATCCTTTAAACAAGTACCAAGGCATTCTTAGAGTTTCAGTCAAACGTCATCTTTTATGTACGGATTGATTTCTCCTATTTGGTTCGGACTCAAAAGGGGGTCTTCTAAGCTTCCTACGTATCCCAAGGAATTGGGAATCAGAACCCCGTAGTTCTAAAGGTTCAATATACAAAACTGTAGTATGCTAGCATAGAAACCTATTACAATTCCCACCATAACACTTCTGGGTATATCCATAAATGTTCGGCTAACTATGTCTTTAAGTACTTGAGTAATAATTCATAATTGCAACCTTAATCACTCGTAATCTTGAGTTGTAACCCTTCAATTATTCTTTACAAAACTTCAAACATATCAGGAATAAGTCTTAGAAAGTTTCAGTAAAGTTCGGGTGTATTTGGAAGGAAAAACATACCAAAATATACAACCTAGAGCAGGGTAAAAAAGGGCAAGGGTTCATGCCAAACATGGGATTCAAAATAAGAGGAAAAACCTTCAATAAATACATTTTGTCTCGCTCATGACAAGGGTCGCGGTCGCGACAGATGCCTCCATCAAGTGCTCTATGAAAAATAGACCATCAGAATAGCTTTTCACCTCCGACTTTGTACCGCCTAAACTAACCTCTGAAACTCATTTTTAGGCACAACTTCCTTCTTAATAAATGATTCTTAGGATGCTGTTTTTCCAACAAAACAATTTTCAGATCATTTGGACATCTCAAACTTCAGATATGACCTTAACAACCTACACTGCTCCAGTGAACCCGCCTAAGTAAGGACACCTAGGTTTTTTGCCATTTTTAAGGATCCTTGATATAGAATGTGCTTATAGACATTTCTGAGATGTGTTTAGGTATATGTCTTGGACATCTAAAACTCAACTTATAGCTAACACTATCATCAAAGGTCCAGTGAAATCTGGGCAGAATTTCCCCTAGAATTTCAAACTCTCTAAATCCAAGCAAAACCACACAACCAAATTAACACAAGCAACCCAATTTAACTAATACATATCAAAATAGTAATTCATCAATACACACATGTATATATATCAAAGCATGTAAATTTCCCAAACCTCACTTCCTTAGCTCCAATTAGCTTCAATGGTTGCCTCAACTTGCTATCATACTCTTCCATACATCTCCTCATCAAAATTCCTAATCAAACCTTGAATTCTCTAAACCATCCAAAAATTACAGTAGCAAGGGGACAAATTGAAGCAAGGAAGAAGAAGAAGAAGAGGGGAAAACGTTAGGGTGAGCAAAAAATCTGCCTCACTCACGTTCTCTCTCTTCTTAAATATCTCTCCCCATTCATTCTTATCCCCTTGCCACATGTCACCTTCCTATATGCCCAAATTGG